>OX411771.1:36440329-37139011 GCA_948252455.1 Acleris cristana
AAGTAGTATATTATTGGGCGTTTCAAAACACATTTCATGTGTTTTGTGTTTTGAAACTCCCAATCGGTTTTGAGGTGTTTTGAAACTCCCAATCGGTTTTGAGGTGTTCTGAAACTCCCAATCGGTTTTGAGGTGTTCTGAAACTCCCAATCGGTTTTGAGGTGTTCTGAAACTCCCAACCGGTTTTGAGGTGCTCTGAAACTCCCAATCGGTTTTGAGGTGTTCTGAAACTCCCAACCGGTTTTGAGGTGTTCTGAAACTCTCAATCGGTTTTGAGGTGTTTTGAAATGCTCAATCGGTTAAGAAGTTCATACAGTTTTAAAAAACCTGAACATATTCACATATAACTACTCAATATCTTGAAGGTCTACTCTCATTGGTTACAGACATTTCATGCTTACAACACGTAGGTAGTAATATTGTTTTTATATTTGGAAATATGAAGTTTGTGAAACAACTTCAAAACTTGCAATTAGAAGTCGTTTGTCCAGTTCGCCACGATCGCAATTCACGTCATGGAGAGCTTTTACCGAACACAATTCGAAGTATCATTTGTGGTCCTTCTAACTGTGGTAAAACTAATTTAATGGTCGGTCTTCTGCTGCATGAACGGGGGCTACGATTTCAAAACCTTTATCTTTATTCTAAAACTCTCTTCCAACCTATGTATCAGTATTTAGAAAAAATACTAATGTTGGTTCCATCAGTCGAATTTAAAAAATATAGTGAGAATGATGAAGTACTAAGTCCACATGAAGCTAACATTAACTCAATTATTATATTTGATGATGTTGCATGTGAAAATCAAAACAACATAAGGGATTACTTTGCAATGGGACGTCATAAAAATATTGATAGCTTCTACCTTAATCAAACTTATAGTAAAATACCTAAACAATTAATAAGAGATAATGCTAACTTAATAATTCTATTTAAGCAAGATGGTGTTAATTTACGTCATGTTTATGATGAGCACGTTGGAAGCGATATGTCTTGGTCGCAGTTTCGAGAAATGTGTGCTGAAGTATGGAAACTGCCATATAGTTACTTGGTTATAAATAAAGATTTTAGTCGTAATTCAGGATGTTATAGAATGGGTTTTGACACATTTATCATTATGGATTAACTATAATACATGATGCATTATTATGAAACATTTATTGCTTCATAGAAAACCATCAAGATCAGACATGAATCTTAAAATCAATGACGAGAAAAATTTGAAAGAAAAAGTACTTAAATCTGTCGAAGCCGTTAAAAAGAAAGTTAGTCTGATTCGTAATATGAAAACTGATAATGATATGATGTTGGAATCAGTATTGAAACCAATAACAGAACCACTTAATGAAATAGTTAAAGTTAAAAATGAGAATAATTACTTAAATACTAATGATGATGATTTAAATGACGGATTTCGATGGGGAAAGTCTCAAAACCGGGTTCAGGTTTTTTAAAACTGTATGAACTTCTTAACCGATTGAGCATTTCAAAACACCTCAAAACCGATTGAGAGTTTCAGAACACCTCAAAACCGGTTGGGAGTTTCAGAACACCTCAAAACCGATTGGGAGTTTCAGAGCACCTCAAAACCGGTTGGGAGTTTCAGAACACCTCAAAACCGATTGGGAGTTTCAGAACACCTCAAAACCGATTGGGAGTTTCAGAACACCTCAAAACCGATTGGGAGTTTCAAAACACCTCAAAACCGATTGGGAGTTTCAAAACACAAAACACATGAAATGTGTTTTGAAACGCCCAATAATATACTACTTATATATATATATATAATTTAAATTATTTACGCAAATGTACTGGAAACAGAAAAGTATTTTCCCGAACATGCGAACTTGACAAATCGATTTCTTAATCCAGGAAACATGGCTGAAATGTGATCGCGGATCTCATAACGCACTGTCTTCGAGTTCTAATTACAATTATGCAAAACATTGTATGTCGCATTTGATTATATTTTTATCTAAGCTTAATTTTGCACACAATAAAACTGATTTTACATCAATATGTTAAAGTGAGATATGTTTTTTTAGAAATGTATTAATATATAACGTTCCTATACAGGGTGTCCCAAAAGTACCACGCCACAGTGACACCGGAGGTAGGTCAGCTCAAGAGGAACCTAACCAGCCTAACATGACCTCAGTAAAATGACTTTATTTTTTTCAAATTGCTAGACCAATTGCAAATTAAAATTAAATTGGTCTAGCAATTTGAAAAAAATAAAGTCATTTTACTGAGGTCATGTTAGGCTGGTTAGGTTCCTCTTGAGCTGACCTACCTCCGGTGTCACTGTGGCGTGGTACTTTTGGGACACCCTGTAGATGGCATTACAATAGCATTAACATTAACTGGAGCACATTTATGCGTAGTTTTCTTGCGTTTTGGTTTTACAAACCAAAAATCAGTTGAACTAACGAATTGTTTATAAAACATCTTATAGTTTCGTAATTTAAATGATAATAAGACTGGTTTTATACATCCGAAAACTAGTTAAAACCTACATCACGCTATTGAAGTTTTAATACTCAGTTGATATATATATAGTAAGAACTTTACCAAATGCATAAGTGTCTACCGGCTTGGTAGTGCTAAGTTCCAGCATATCAATCTCGATGCTCGATTTGATCACCCTTGCACTGAGTATTGCTGAACTTATCTCGAATATTTGGGAGGGATTCTGTTACTATGCGGTGGTAGATAACGGATGAACTCATCTCTGGTGAAGGATGCAAACTCACCATGTACACAAAAGCGGTCATACGACCACCCGATCTTGTCTGTGGAGCCTGATCACCTTCACGACAAGTTTTACAAACGCCTCTGCGCTCCGGCCAAGTGCGAGGTGTTTAAGATTTTGCATTTTACGAAACCAACTAATATTCTTAGTTTAACTTGGACTTTAAGAATGTATAAAATCTATACCACCATTTTACGCAAAGCCAAATTTTGAAATCCACAAATAATATCAGGCATTTGGATCATACGAGTGGGGAGGGCGAATTCGCTCGATATCGAAAAAGGTGGAACAGAATGCATGCATGAATTTCATTTTGCGCAAACCCAATTTACGTTACGACGTGTTATTTGTTAAATACGCATGTTAACGCGAGAGATAATCGTTTTATTTTAAGCACAAACCCAATTTCCGTTACATGTTGCGAAACGCGCACGTTAGTGCGATTACTTCATTTTGCGCAAACCCAAATTTTGAAATCCACAAAATAATATTGGGCATTTTGATCACACGAGTGAGGAGGGCGAAATTTTCGCCCGATCGAACCGAAAATCGAAAATCGAAAAGTTAGTTTATAAAAGTCATGCAGCAACATACTTACTGACCACTCATGCTAAGAAATTACCTCAAAACTTACTCAAATATAAAATTTAAGTTCAAAAACTGAAGAAACAACGTGGGTTTTTGGGTGTCCTACGTACACTTCGCATACTTTGGAGTGAAATATTATTATATCTGTCTCCTAGGCCCGGATTTGATTGCTATTTTAAAAATAATATCATCTTAATTTGATTTTTAACTTCATTATTTAGTCTATAGAGTTCAAAAAAAGGCTAATTACATATTTTTGAATGTCCTCAAAAATTGGCGTGGTGCAAAATTCCGCATACGCTTCGGCGTTTTTATCAAATTAAAAACAAAAACTACTAAATCAGTTGCATTTTTATTTAATGGCAACATTACCATCGTATAATATGTTCTGTTATTGAGGTTTTGGTAGGTAGTTACACCAGAAAAACGTAAGAAGTTGGTTGTGCGTCACGCTGTGCCAAAAAGTTGTTTCCTCTACGAATTGGTTACTCTCAAGATAAGAAGCCACTGTTTGACTAAATGGTTATGAATTTTGACAGATTGATATGCGTTTTAATTTATAAAACGTAAGATTTGGTAAAACTTAAATGATCTAACTGCTATTTTTCTTAAATTAACAACTGGCATACCTACGTCACATCCATAACGCTACGTGTTGTATTAGAGGAACGAAAATCGTGACGTAATGGAAAACAATGACATGGTTTACATGTCGGCGGCCTTAGAGTGCATGGACTAATATAGGTAAGAATAATATGTTTGCTTTCTAAGCCAACGACATATATAAATAATGAATTATTTTTTTAATTAAAGAGCAATTATGATAAAAAATAATTATTATGAGAATTAATGACATTTAAGTACCTATTTTTGGTCTCAATAGTGAATGAGTATTGCATTTATTTACTTTTTGTTCATAATGTTTTCATCCTTCCATAATTAATCAATACACCTTATTCTTGACAACAAGGGGAATCCTATTCTCTCTGTCAAGCGACAACCTACCCAATAAAATTTATACTTACTGATAAGTCAAATTTGACAATTCATTTATGCAAATGTGCCTAAGATGCATCTTTCACGCAACAACTGAGCAACATCATTGGCTAAAAATGATAGAGGGGTACACTATTATTTCGGGATCTACAATAAACAAATTTTACATCTAAGAAGTTATATTAAAGTTAGCCTAATTATAAAACTTTATCCACGTAAAACTCGTTTATCGATATGCTCCTTTACCTCCTTTAGGGATAAATTTTCAAAAAACCTTTATTAGTGCTGCTTTACGTCTTCTTAGAAAACTATATTTCATGTTTCTAGCTTCAGCAGTTTGGGTTGTGTGTTAATGTTAGATTTATTCGTTATACAGCGTGCCAATGACCATGATATGGCTTATAATGCCAGCATCTATTCCACTCCTTGAATACATTTGTTCTATAAGAAATATAGGGATAAGATCGAATATATATGTTTTATACTAAATCCGTTCCTAAAAGTGGTCGTTGATTGTGCTGACAATAGAGCGAGAGACGCCATTTTGTTTGCTCCCCGCATTTAGTTCGCGTCAGTCGCTCCGCTCACTTGGACGTGTGTTACGTGTATTAAAGTAAAAAAAAACTACTTTTGCATTATCTGTGGAATCCGGACTTACCCCTACCAGTTTCATGGTGATATTTTCTGTGTATAATTGTTAGATTTTTTCGAATTATTCAATGTCTTGTAACAAACAATATAAGAGTTAAATAACATTACAGACGCCTGGAGGCAGAAATCCGATATTACCCGTATTCTTTTAGTTATGGTGTGTAGTAGCTATGTTAATTTTTCTAACAAAAAAAAACGTTTTTGCAATAGGAGCGAAAAACGGATTATTTATCTTATAGATATATTAAACAAATAAATATGGAGAAAAATAACTGTGAGTACCTAACATTAAATTTGTTGCTAATGTAGATATTTGTTATTACGTGAAAAACTCATGTTTAGATAGATTAACATATTAATTAATTATGATTTGATACCTTTATGCAATAGGTTAAAAAGTTAAAAAGTATCCCAGTTGCATGTAGATGTGAAGTGTTGTAGTAATCAGTCGATATTTGAAATTTGTGAAAGTATATAAGGTTTTCAAATTCATTATTTGGCAAAAAAGATTGACAAATCCTGTCCACTTATAATATATTGTACTTACCGATAAAGCTAACTGTCAAGTAAAAATATTTTTGTATTTTCTTTTTGTAAACTGGTTACACAATTTAAAATCTTACCTAATGTGATCGTATATGTACTTCACTAAATAACTACAGGTAAAAACCACATTTCAGCGAGAAAAATAAAATGGTCAATGGCTGCTTTGGATTCAGAGGAAGCTGGAATGTAATAGCGCATATTACCATCCTGTAGTACAGATGAAAATATTAAAAGTACACAAGAAATAGAACGCACCAATTCACTAATCTACGAATTGGAAAATGAGTCAGAAGAAGAAGACAATACAACAAATAACGTTAAGCAAAAAAAAGTAGCTGCAAAAAATATTAATTCCACTCACAAATGCCCCGGCTGTGTCAAAGACGAAAAACTCGATAAAAGAAACTATCATTTTTGTTCACTACTAATGGTCGAGTTGCAGTTTGTACAACCGTGTATGAAAACCAATCTTTATCGACATATTTTAAAACTTGTAATTTTCTTTCAAAGGAATACATGATAAAGATCATGATTTCGAGGTTTTACATCCTTTCATTCGTTAAAATTAAGTTGAGACGAGTGTAAACCTATAACAAAAATTTATAAGTACATTTTTTTTTTGCGGTTGTCACGAAATAAGTTAATTAAACCAGACTGGCTAGCGCTTCATCGCTTTTATTGGTGAAATAAAGCATTTATCATGGGCATTCATTTTGGGATTTATACTCGCTAGTAAAGGAAGGATGCTTTATGTCGTCTAGCAGAATCAGGGCCCGTATTATGGTCGCCTTTATCGCTGTGGATAAAGCAGACGTCAATCTCGCACTAACATGCTGGTCAGAAAGTGACAGATGTTTTATCCACGTTTATCCACATCGATAAACACGACCACTATAGGCCCGCTGATTAAAATTGGGTGCCTATTGAATAATATAAAACTTTGAAATTTAAATGTTTGTTATTAAACGAGTTTTTAAATAGTGAGTGGTTTATGCACCATAACTGTTAATAAAAACTTGTTTTGTTAAACATAACTGTTCAAAATTAATTTATTTGAGGATTTTTTGTAAAATTAGCGGCATTTGTAGCGTGACAGGTAATGTCAATTCCTTTATTGGATGACGTACATTGAAAATAATATTTAGTTTGTATGAAAAAAAATTATCAGGAAACTATGTTTGTTCTATAAGTTCTAGACCAAAAATAATTCCATTTGAGGAGTAAGGACGATCCTTGCATTTAAAACCAAGGTCAGAGACATACTGTATATACATGTAAACTGTTTTTGAATCTGATAATATGTATCTACATAAACCAAACATTTTATTTTTAGAAACTAATATGGCGTTGACGGCTGCCGAGCGGTCAAAACGTTATAGGGAAAAAATTAAAAAAGATGCTGAAAAACATGAACAACATAAGAAAAAGGAGCTTAAGCGGCTACAAAAACACCAAAGGAAAATAAAAGATCTCACAGAAAAACAAAAAGATTAAAAAAGAAAAAAGTGGCCAGAGCAAAAGAGAAGACAAAAAGAGAAAAAAACTTAAAAGTACACAACCAAACCAAAAAATAGTTAATGAAACTTCTAGCGAGTGCCTTGCCCAATACCTTCTGCTTCCCGATACCTTAAACTTAAGTACACAAAATTTACCAAATTGTATGAAAAAGCTTTAAATCAGTTACAAAAATATAAAACAACGGTGAGTAATTTGAGGAAGAGACTTTACCGAATGCAACATAAGCTTAAAGAAGAAACAAAATCTTTACTTAAATTACAGTCTGAAACTGATAAAATGAAAGCTCGTCAGGAAGTAATGGAAACTTCATTGCGTGAAGTATACGGCGATTGCAAGAAAAACGAACACAAACAAGTTCTCAAACGTTTAGCTTCAAAACCGGGCCATCTCACAAACCAACCAGCTGAACACAAAGTATTAGGTCTCAAAAGTCAAATGAAAATCATTCGTAAAAAGAAGCTCGTTAATAAGAAAATTCAAGCGGAATTGGAAGATTTTTTCGCTTTAATATAGTTTTTTCGCTTTAATGTAGTTAAGAATTTTGTAAACAGACGTTTCTGTTGAATTTAAAAAATCGTTGTAGGTTGGTGTTGCCACGTTAGGGTTAATAACTTTGGATTAGAGGAATATTAAATTTTTGGAATAAATCAATAAATGGAGAAAATAGTTAATTACATTTATTAAGTAAACAAAACAATTCAAAGATTTCTTTTGGCAGTAATTCTACATACAGGAATTAAACAAACACATTTCAGTCAAAAGATAATTTAATGTAGTAGGTAATATATTAATAAGGGACCTAATTACCCAGACTACTTAATTTGTATAGCTACATTCTATGCATTTTGTTGCATCTATGTTTTGACTAGCTTTCATCAAGATTTCCAAGATGATAGCCCATTATAAAATCAGACTTATGCTGAATGACAGCGGAGGAGCCATCCTTAATAATGTAACCGAGCACCTGCTGCGGAGATATAGTACATACTTTCAGTCATATTTCGGTGAAAGTAACTTGTAAGTAATAATTAATAACGTCTGTCTGATGAAGGCATTTGTTGCAATTTAATATGCAATTCTCCGACCAAATGGTGAATTATCAGTGATTGTTTCTCACACGTGGAGAGGAGGGAAGGGAAGATTACCAGGGGTTTTCCTTGAAGTTTTCTGGTATGATTCATAATTTTGATAACCTAAATGTCAGGCCACTTGTCTCATATAGTTCATAACCGTAGTGCTAATCAGAGCAATTTATCTCTGTCTTTACAGCTGGACTGGGTTTTCAGTAGGTTTTTTTTAGTTTCCAGATATTTTAAGTAGGTTATTTAGTTTTCCGGATATTTTCAGTATGTACCGATTTAAGTGTCCGTCTACATAAGTTTCTGTTTTCTTTTAGCGAGTTTAGATACATATTCATATATACATATAGTCTGAATGTATATCTCTCTGCGGATCGGGCAAGAGAAAACTTCGATTACAGTTCTTCTATATTTATGAACTATATATATATTTACATATACACTGTCTGATATATATTTCTCAAGCAAGAGAAAATTCAGTCCTTTAAACTATGCGTAATTCAGATGCAGTTACTCCGCGACTTTAGCATGGAAAACTTTGATAATAACTCGATAGTTTTGATCCTTTAACCTAATGTGTACTAAATACCATTTAATTTGACTCATTCTGAAACAAAACCATAAACTTACATTTTATTATTATAACCACTGACAGTCAAACCTTCGAAGCTAATAACTTTTGACACTCTAACTTATCCTCGTAAGGCCCACCATACAACGAAATTTATCAATGAAATGTGAATCTATTTTGAAGGAAATAAATTCGATTTTCTAATTTGATCATTACTTATAAAAACAACAGAATTTCTATTTTACTTTCTTTGCACTAGACCTTTATTTGAATGGCCGAACGAAGGCCTTTTAAAAGAACTTTGGGCCTTAGGAGGTTATTATAACAAACGCCATGATAACCAAGTTATATTCCCGGCTCGCGTATTAATTTTTGCACTATATAAAATGTTCTTTCACTAAACTTTGAATAAAATATTCATAAAAATATACATTAATTACAGATAAACACAAACAAACTCTGACAGCTCCCTATTTTGACACTGTCACCTATTACGAGTGACATGTCACATTAAGACATCGGTTACACGCTCAGTATTTCATCAGTCTGGCGTCAGTTCAATCATGATCGAGGGGGACGCAGCTATTATGTTAATATAGCTGCGTCCCTTTCGAGCACGGACTGAACTGACGCCAAACTGATCGTGTAACCCTTGTCTAACGGTCAAACTCACAGGTCTAAAGGCGCGTACAGATTATGCGCGGCAAACGCACGAACATTGGCTCGCGCGGCGCTCCTCTATGGAGTTAGAGTCTGTCTAATGAATGATGAACCGGGCTTTTATTTGACTGGCAGGTCTGGCAACACTATTAAAATGACGTTTTGACATTGACAAACAAGTCGTTGTTGGTTCGAGTCTGTCAAATGAAAGTTTTCATCTCGAAATTTACGGACTAAACATGCGTAAAACTATCAAAAGTGGTGTGCGACAGATCCTTTGTACCATTATAAACAAATATAAAGAAAAACAAGAGAAGAGGGAAGCATTGTTGAAACAAAAAATAGAGTGTTTACATACGGTGACCGAATTCATAGGTTAAAACAAGGTTAGTATGGCATGTTAATTTTGATACTTATTATTTCTATATCTTGTATCCAAAGTTTCATAGAATATATACCTTTTCTGTTCTACCTATCTTTTGAAATTGATATTTCTTTTCCATTAAGAAATTAAACGATAAGCTGGACGTGGATTGTGAAAAACACACGGTTTTGAAAAATCTTCAGCAGTTGAAAGAGTTGGAGTCAAACGAAGTATTTAGAAGAATTATCATCAATGACCGGTAAATACTAAAATTAAATAAATCATTGTCTTTCCCTATACATAGGTGTATTGTCTGTACCTATACAATGTTGAATCTCTTAACAATCACAATTTTATTAAATTAATTAAATAGACAGATGACTAATATAACTGACACTCATAGTTTCAGTAAAACACTGAGGTGTTTATATATATTTAGTTAAAAGATATCATAGACATATTAATATGTACCTACGTACACTTCATGAGCTCTTGGAAAAGATGTTCGGGTTATACCTGTCTTCCTTGTTCTTAAACCGTTGCGATTTGAACCTCACCGATGCAATTTGATTTCATCTAAACCCAAATGTTCTTAGAGCTGTCGGACTGTACAATGGGGCTGTACTGCGTGTCACAATATATTTGTAAATGGTGTTCTGTTTAATTCATTCCTTCTTTCTTCTTACAGATATCAGTGTTTCGACATTGAAGAGAATGAAGGCAAAGTAAACCAGGGTGTCTTCAGTACTCCAGGAAAGAAGCGAACTAACAAGGCCACAGTGTCCAATTTAGATAGTTTTGACATCCATGCCATCGGAAATAAAGTGAACGAATTTTATATTTTAAAGAAGCAAGTGCCTACACTCAGATGCCTATTAGCAGAGTTGAGAGAAAGCATCGGTTTTACCCTAATAATAAATAAAATATTTTTACTCAATGACTTGTTATTGGTGATTTTATTTACTAAAAGAGCTCACAAATGAGAAAGCATGCTGATGCAAGCATTATTATCAGTGATCGGGGAAAACGATGCAAAACTTTAACAAAACTTAACAAAACCTACATTACAGCCATGAAACTATTAATATCCTTATACCACATCCGAGACTCTGATATAGAGTTAAATTGAACACTAATCTGCCAATAATATTATTATTTTTCAATAATATTCTTATTTTTCTTGGTTGTAAGTTCTCCTTTATGGTCAGCTTTACAAGTTTTGTTAAAGTTTTGCACCGTTTTCCCCGATCACTGATTATTATGGTGGTCTGCATTTTTTTTTCATATATAGTTTCAAAGCATCAAATACTTCGTGATACCCAAAGTCGCCAAATAGTTCGGTACACGTTTGGCGACTTTGGGTGTCACTATCTATTTATTTAATGCGGACTATACGGGTCAATCAACTTTTCTTTGTAGTTCGGTGCCAGGGTGACGTTTCCTGGGTCACTCATTAAAACTATGATTTCAAAGGATATAAGTCCACTACCATTCTTTTATGGCTTTTCTCCTGAGTGTGATAGAAGTATACATTATAACATTTTTTCTAAGAAACTATCACTGTTGTCTCCTGGCTTACGGGACACTAACAACAACAAAAAAGTTGATTCACCCATACGTATTAAGTAGTAAGACTCTCGGGCTTTTACTAATAAACTGTACTTAAATATGATACCTTGTGTGGTCTTAATATGGATAAACGGACACTTGAGTGCGGTATTAGTAGACTTGAGTACCTATAGTTTATTAATACGGGCTTTAGTATTGTGAAAAAGAATACGTTTCCTCTTCCTTTGTGCCCACCAAAATAAACAAAATAAGAAAAGTATCAAAATCGTGAAAACTCTTCTTATTATTATTGGATTATTTATCGAACAAAACACTTTTATCTGATTATTGGTTTTTAATTATCTCTTTTTAAATACATTTGTTCCCATCATTTCGTTACATATATAAAATCTGACATTCTCAAATCAGTGTTTACAGATCTTAAATATAATCCATCTCAAATACAGTGTTGTCAGTTATGAATATATTCAACTACTGATATAAAGGAGTATTTACATCATGCCATTGCTTAAGACTATGATATCTATAGTGATGAACCTTACAACTCGGCCATCCTTAGCAAAATGGGTCCTCCCATTACAACAAAAACATTAATAATAATAATATTAATAACAAATCAACATATTGCATTAAAAAAAAAACAGTAATTCTAGAATCTTGCACAGTCTGCTACAATTTACGACTAATTATTAATAAAACAATAATTCTAGGATCTCGCACAGTCTGTTATAATCTACGACTAATTATTAATAAAACAATAGCTCTAGGATCTTGCGCAGTCTGCTACAATCTACAGCGATCTATGCTATACTAGAGGACGCCCGCGACTTCGTACACGTAGAATTAGTTTCCCGCTACTCCCCCCATTTCTTCCCGTTGGGGGTCGATTTTCGGAAAATCCTTTCTTCGTGCTCGCTTACATCATGAAAGGAACCCCTGTAACAAATTTCAAGTTTCTAGGTACAGTAGTTTTGGCTGTGCGTTGATATGTCAGTCAGTCAGTTTTGCCTTTTATATATATAGATAACTTCTGACATATCTGCACTGACTGCTCATAGTCTTTACTCCAATTGTTAATATAATACACGTTTTGTTAGAAATTCGTGCATAATTTATTTTTTTAATCTTATTAGCTACCTTGCGCAGTTTGCTATAATCTACAGCCATCTATGCTATATCAACTTCTGACATATCTGCACTGACTGCTCATAGCCTAAGCTCCAATTGTTAATATAGTACACGTTTTATTAGACATTTGTGGATAATTTATTTACTATTTATTTATTTAACCTTATTAGCTACCTTGCGCAGTTTGCTATAATCTACAGTCATCTATGCTATATCAACTTCTGATATATGTGCACTGACTGCTCATAGCCTAAGCTCCAATTCGTTTTATTCATTTGTGAATAATTCAACCCTTTTTGCTATCTTGCAGTCTGCTATAACCTACAGCCATCTATGCTAAGTATATCAACTCCGGATATATCTGCACTGACTGGTTATAACCTATGGTCCAATTCGTTTTATTAGACATTTGTGGATAATTCAACCCTATTTGCTATCTTGCACAGTCTGCTATAATCTACAGCCATCTATGCTATATCAACTTCTGACATATCTGCACTGACTGCTCAGCCTATGCTCAGTATTCTTATTCCACAAAGTCAAACAATATCTCTAGGATCTTGCACAGTCTGCTACAATCTACGACCATCTGTGCGATAATGATTGCTCAATATCTCTCTTTTTTGCACTGATCGCTCATAGCCTCATCACAATTATTTTCTACAAAGTTAATTATAATCTACGATCATTTGTGCGATATTAAATACGACATCATTCAAAGCTGCACTGATCATACCGATCATCTATGCAATATCGTTACAACACCATTCAAATCGACACTGACCGCTCTCGTAACCAACTTATAATGATACATAAACATTCATCTAGACGTATTTAGCTACAATATATTCTTATACGACATCATTCATAGCTGCACTGATCATCCCGATCATCTATGCAATATCGTTACAACACCATTCAAATCTACACTGACAGCTCATAACTAACTTATAATGATACATAAACATTCATCTAGACGTATTTAGCTACAATATATTCTTATACAACTCAATAGTAGGTATTCACATCACATATGCACAAATTTTACTTAAAGTCGTCACTGCTGTCGTCTCAATTTTCGCTTTTATCGCTATTATCACTGGAGTAACCCTTAAAACTAAGTCATGGATGTACTTTGTCTAGTGCTACTACATTTTCATACTTTTCGCTACCTTTCTTAGTTAAGGGAGTGTCTTCAACTAAAAATCCATTGTATGGCAATATTTTTATACTTCTGTACGGCCCATAAAATTTGGAAAATAACTTTTTATTGACCAGAATGATCTTTGTCATAAACAGTTCATTCTACCCGAACAAGATTTCCGACACTGTATGACTTTCCTACCTGCCTGTGCTTATCGAAATCCTTCTTAAGAACACTCTTGTTGCATAACAATCTTTTCTTTGGCATCTGATCTCAACATCATCAAATCATCTCCACTTACGTGTTCAGCCATCAATCTGGTATCCTGATCATGATAATTAGACTAATACGACTTAATTATTCGTCATTACCTTGCACGGTTATGATCCAATCCTTAACATCAACATGCAACACGTCAATATTGTGTTTGGTTTTCAGCAGTTGGCCCAGTTACAGGACCACGACTAAGTGCGTCTACGTCTGCCATACGCGACCCATGCCTGTACTCGATTCCACAGTCGTACGAAAATTCGCGGAATCAAGTCTCTTCTTGTTAGCGTAGTTCGTAACACATTACTGTCAGTCATTAATTTTGAATGAATGAATGAATGAAAAGATACACCCTAAAATGGCTTAATGATGCTACAACCGAAAGGGTCTCCAACTCGAGAGAATGGATCTTAACCACCAACCTTGGCCTTTACATCGTTGTATCTTTTCTATGATGTACCCCTGTGTTGATGTGTTTGTCGAATAAACGTTTTTCTATTCCATTGTATTGTATTCTTAGCTAATATTGGTCGTATAACAATTTTTTGTTTTAAAGTATTAAAAGCTGTTGTATGATCATCTGTCTATTTCCACTCGAATTTTAATTTCAAGAGATCCGTTAAAGGTTGAGCAATTAAGGCGAAATCTTTAACGAATCTACAAAAGAAACTAACTAATCCTATGAAACGTCTCACGTCATGAAAATATTGTGGTATTGAAGGTTTTTCGCGAATCATGCCCTACGCCTTCAGCACTTACATAAAAACTTAAGAAATCCAACCGCTTACAGAAAAAATGTCATTTCTTTAGTTTAATTGTGAGCCCTGCCTCGCTCAACAGTTAGACTCCCTCTAATCTACTTAAACTTTCCTCAAAAGATCGCACCGGTATCAAAATAAAAATAAAAATAATTGCTTATCAAGTTATCAGTGAATTCTATCTCCATTTGTATCAAATTTGTAACGCCTAAATCTTTGAGACTTCTGGAAAAAAAAACAATTCTCATGTTTCATCAATAGTTGCTTGATTTCTCGTATATCATCGTTGCTAAGGTGTTCACTCACATTGAAATTTAAAATTGAGTCATCTCCATAAAGCTCTAAAATAATTACATACAAACGATAATTAATATTTAAAACACGAGTAATTAATTCATCATAAATTTGAATTAAAATTTTGAACTAAAAAATTTTTACTAACAATCCACCTAATCCGTGTATATCAACGATTAAAACGTTTACTGTTTCCATTATATTTTGTACTAGCTTCTGTCCGCGTCCTCGCCCGCGCATAATTCGATTATCATAATTCCCATAAGTTTTTTTTATATTTTTCCGGGATGAAAACCCTTATGTGTTATGAATTACTCCAGGTTATAACTTATGTCCATCCTAATTCTTATCCAAATCCACAAAACCATTGCAGCGTGAAGAAGCAACAAATTAACACACAAACACACACACACACTCAAACTTTCGCATTTACGATATTAGGTAGTAGGTTTTTATTTATTTATTCAGAAAACTCAATACTGGTTGATCCTACAGGCAAGACAATATTATTTCTCATAACTGGAAGGTGACCTGTTGTTGACCAATTCATACCTATTTTAACTGCTTCGCTGCGCCTTATTATTAACGTGCATTGACTACCCATAGCACATGGGCATTGTCATGGGTAGTAAATGTAAGCACATGATTTACTTTTAGTTTTAACTCCAATAAGTATTTATTGTCATTGTCCCCATTGACGTCTACAGGTGGAACAACCTTTTCTGAAGGACTTTTGATTTTATCTGAGATTACAGAAGGTAACTTAGGACAACCTGTTGATAGCCCTAGTCTATGATAAATGTTACACTTCAAAATCTTTCCTTTTGTAAATTTGAAACTGAAATGACCCAACTTATTCAAATTAACAGACAATAACGAGTTCAGACTGCGGTTCTGAATCATTAAATGTAGGATTAAGTTTTAACTTGTGACATTCATTTTATTAAGCCACTTGGCTGAAGATTCAAAGTTATGTCTTGTCTTTTCAAATTCTTGCGACTGTTGTTTTATTGTTAAGTAAATATATTCTAAAACTTGTTCTGGTTCTTGACATTTAACTGCCTAAGCACCTAATCTTACAGACCGATCATCGATTCCATATAAGATGATTGTATCTTACTGCTCGTTTACCATGTATATCGCATCTATTTAGCAAATTAATTTTTCATAATAATATAGTTCTAATGAATCACGAACTTATCACGCTTACTTAATATCTCAGTTAATAATTCCTTGTAATCATCACTGTTAGGGAATGATACAATTATTTACATTTCCATTGGGGCCACGTAGAGGACATTGTAGGAAGGGCCTGATACCATGTCTTTGCCACACCTGTTAATTTTGGTAATGCACTGGATGATCTGATCGTTGCCCCAGTTACAGTACAACTTGGCGCACTCGTCTACTTTATCAAGCCACATGTGTACAGTCGGTCCCTAAACCATCGGGTCAAACTCTGTTATACAATTACCTAACATAGGAAATTTATTACCTTGAGATCTGTTACTATGCAAAGATTTGATCAGTTTCACCAAAAATAAATGATTATCTTTACCTTGGAAATCATTTCCACTCACTGACTCATTTCGCGACATCTGCATACCATTTCTGCTCTGTGACGCGCCGACAACGCTGCGCGCGCTGCGCTCAACAATACCGCCGCGACGCTCACGGTCACGGCTGCAGTGCTGAGTCCTGCTGCAGTGCTGACTCGTGCTGCAGCGCTGACTCCTACTGCTGCCACTGCTCTGGGACGACTCCCCGCTGCGCGCGCCGTGCTCGTGGCGAAGGTTGCGGCGCCCTCGACTTCTCTTGCTGTCTCTGCGCTCCATACTCCGACTCACCGGATGCGCTCGATGACAACAACAACTCCGGCTCCGATTTCGTTTATGAAAAGAAAGAAAATATATTTATTCACTGTAATATCATACCAGCCATACTTGGTTCCTTTGGATAATGTAATATCGTACCCGCAATACTTGGTGTCGTGTCCCGTGTTCCGTCTCTCGATTTGTTAATTTATTTGCGCTTATTTGATGTCCTTGCTGGAGCGGTTCACATCTATCATAGTTGTGTCTTGTATGCAAACGGCTCCTTCGATCATCCTCACTCGTGCTTAACAAGCGTCGCCTCACGACGAATATATCGCTCCCGTGCTTCCTTCTCGTGACGTTCACACTTGCGTTGCCGTTCCCTTATTTATTGTTTTGAACGGGATGTTCTTGGCTCACTTCAGCTCCTGTGATGCTCATCATTGTTGTGTTCGTAACACTCTCATCTCATAAAGAATAGGTAACTAACCGCCGTAATGTCAGGTATTTTTGTGGGCTTGTTTACTAATCTCACTTCTGAGATGAAAACTCTTCTTATTATTATTGGATTATTTATCGAACAAAACACTTTTATCTGATTATTGGTTTTTAATTATCTCTTTTTAAATACATTTGTTCCCATCATTTCGTTACATATATAAAATCTGACATTCTCAAATCAGTGTTTACAGATCTTAAATATAATCCATCTCAAATACAGTGTTGTCAGTTATGAATATATTCAACTACTGATATAAAGGAGTATTTACATCATGCCATTGCTTAAGACTATGATATCTATAGTGATGAACCTTACAATCGTTTATTCCTACTTTGGTCGGTAATACCATATGAAGATTTTTTGAATTTGCCGCTTTTTCTCAGGTTCATCTTTCATTAGACAGACTCTACCCCGTCTCCCGTCACCCCGGCCGCCGCGCGAGCCAATGTTCGAGAGTTTGCCGCGCGTTATGTGGACCCAGCTTAACTCGCTGCCAACAACAATAACATCTTAGATCAACTAAATACTATTTTATCTTTGCTCAGGTTTTTTTGTATATATCACGTTCTTCTTCTAATATTTATTATATTTTGTACAAATCTTTGGACTTTTTATAAACCTAGAGTCGGTCCACGCTAAGTCTGCAGAAGTCGAAAACCGTTAGTTTTAAAAAGTTTTATATGGCAACACCACGATTTGAGGAGAAATAAGTATTGATACTTGGTATCATTATTTTATTTTACGGATCTTTCGCTGAATACTAAATTAATTAGGAAAGAAACATATGTTGATTGTACAGTGAACTATCTTTTTAACCGACTTCAAAAAAGGAGGAGGCTATCCTTTTCGACTGTTTGTTCATGTCACAAGATATTCAGAACAGATTTAGATAATTATTTTCCTGTTGGAAAGAGATTTGAAGGTTCCATATCAATTTTACGGTGTTCTGCCTTTTCGCCGAATTTTTTTTGGTCAAATTTCATTTGCCAACCAACATTTCACCGAATATTCACTTTGACAACTACTTATTGGCAAATTTTTGTATGCCAACCTCTCATTTAGCTGAATTATTATGAAGACGAATATCATTTTGACTTTAAATTTTTGGAATATTTTTCACATGGCAAATGTTACACTAGGCCGAAAAACTGTTAGACAAATAACGTTTAGTCAGTTTATCACTTTCCCTTTCTTACATTTGGCAACTTTTTACTGTAACGAGTAAGGAAATATATATTTTTTTAACACATTTGTTTATCAATCTTATACTTTTAAATTGGCGGCAATACACATCAAAAGTTTTTCTTCTGAGTATGTAGACTTATGCTCTAGAATTCTGGTGATTCTTTCATCTTTATCCACGTACTTTCTTTTCTTCGCCTCAGGCGCCTGTTAATATAGTTTCTATTTCTCCTTCGTTGGAAATGGTTTCCTTAATTAATAAAATTAGGGTGTTTTTTATCAATGAGATTAGTTATTTTATTATGCCAGGCTTCGCCCGAGTTTTGTGTTCGTGGTATACTCATCTTGTTTACCTCATAACAGCTCCAATAACTATTGGTGGATATTTGGGCTGCGAGCTTGATGTTCTGTTGACATAATTGTCATGAAACCAATTAGCCACTTTTTCCAATCTGGGTCTTCAAAACTGCTCATTATCTTGTTGAAATAAGGCAATATTTCAGTTTCCTCAAGGAAACTCAGTGCCAATAGGCACTTTACCTCTTTGTTAAACTTTAAGTCACTTGCGTGCTTTTTAGCGAAACCCATTGCCTGAATTTGCCTAAAACAAAGAAGAAATGACTTTAGTAAAAGGCGTCACATATCCACAGAGACCAGTTAGGTACGACGACGAGCGAGCGTAGCGTAGCGAGGAGGAGTGTTAGGTAGAACTGCGACCCTACAGCACCGACTTTTTTTTATAATACTATACATTACATAATACAATATAATAAAAACATACCTGTATATAATTTGCCCCAAGTGAAAATGACATCCATGCAAGCAAATATCTTCAAAATTAGATCGAAGACTCAGTATCGCAGCCTTTTCAAAATCTAGCACACACACTTTTGGTGCAAGATCGATACCATGATTATTACCGTATTGCAGCAGTAATTCAAACATTACGTCATAGGCAAGTTTGTCTTTTTTCGTACTTAAAAAAAAACACAAGGGGTTTTTTTTTTTATTGTCAATAAAAATATTCCCATGTATGGTATATAGCTGTTGGAATATATTGGGCGCAACCTTAAAAGTGCCGTCTAATAGCCAGTATGTAGCACGACTTAAAGTAGATATCATGTTATTTGTAGACATCATCAATATCCTTTTATTAGTGTCATATATGTGGTCTTTTAACACAAAATTTTGATTTTTAATCATAGTGTGTGCACTATTTATCTCAAAACATATATTGTCAGGTTCCACTAAGATATTATCTTTCTTTTTACGGCGGTAAATAATTTGTTT
The DNA here is from genome assembly GCA_948252455.1 of Acleris cristana. Classification (NCBI taxonomy): domain Eukaryota; kingdom Metazoa; phylum Arthropoda; class Insecta; order Lepidoptera; family Tortricidae; genus Acleris; species Acleris cristana. The sequence goes on from OX411771.1 coordinate 36,460,006, forward strand.
TAGCGCAGACGTAGACGGCAAACACTCTAAAATCTCAGTCGAACAAATAGTCTTGGCATTTTGTAATATATTACATGTTTTCAGACCAGATAAAGAATCATTTTTCAATTTTTCTTTGAACACGCTGATGGATTTCCTCGTAGGATCTGGTTCATGATTGTGATTACAAGTGGAATTTGACAATGAATGAGTGCCATTACATAATGTCGTGCTTGCAGTTGCACTACAATTATATTTGATATTCCGGCGCATTTCACAACTCCAGTAGTAAATGTCGTTCACTGCTTTGTTTTTATCATATGTAAATCCATTGATAAATAACTTCACACCGCCTTTTGTACTTTTAAAAACTGAACACTCTTCAATTAACTCACTCATTTTTATTAATAACTCTAAGTATCAGCACACAGCTCAGAAGTTATAATGTAAACACGTATCTCCAATGATACAATTTATTCAGCTACCGACATTGTCATACTCATAAACTCGCAACATTGTGTTCCGCTTACCCACATAAGATATATAATTGGTACTTAATGTTACTAGGTTGCAAATTAAAACGTTGTTACAGTGCGACCAAAAAGAGTAGAAATTAAATAAAATGGAACTAAAAAAATTCCATACTAAATTGTTGCCATGTTCAAGCATTTTACGTCAAAAATGTGACAGTTACGTAGAAAGTGGCGCCCTCATTTAATTTCTACTCTTTTTTGTCGCACTATAAATAAATATTAGGTTAACGATACACCGCGAAATGTATATTATTCTAAGTGAACCATTTGGCTTGAAAAATGACATTTTAATAAATGTCCATATAAAAAAAAACCAAACGTTGAGTTGGCAATCGTGAGGTTGGGAAATGAAACTAATCATTTTAACAAGTTGCCATATGATGATTCGGCAAAATGAAATTCGGCCAAACGTTGGCTGGGAAGTGAAATTCGGCAATAAAATTGTCGGCGATACAATAGAGAACCCAATTTTACCAATGTCTGCTATTTAGAATTAAATAAGTGAGTATTTTGTTGGCATTGAATACATTATCATCATCATTAATTCTTAATATCATGTAAAAACTAAAAATAATAAATTCTTTGTTTTTTAATGTTTAACAGTAGATTTATAAATAAAACGACACTAACTGTTATCAACCAAACAATCATGAGAGAGATTATCTAAATTCTCAAATTAAGGATTAAGATTGCTCAGTTACTAACCTGTCAACGCCTTGTTGTTAGGTAAACATTACCGTTTTTGAGCAATAACAGAGTCCTGTGATTTTTCAACATATTGGAAATCGCTCAGTATGCAAAACAGTAATTGTAGCACAGCACTTTTAAAAGGTTTCAAAATTGTTTTTACTTTTATCACAATAAATAGTGAGTAACGGACGCCGCCTGACATAACACCTACTTGTAAGAACCGGTTTCAAGACAGCTAAGAAATATTGCCATATTAAGTTTTAGACGCGGTATTCTATTGCAGAGTTAGCTTGGCCAGACTATACCGATGCTTTGCCAAGAAGGGAATTTTATTATAATCTGTATAAAGGTGCGGCCACAATGTTTTATTATTCACGGACCTACTTTGCCTTAAATATCTCCGCAATCATCATAACCATTAAAAATAAAGTAACCGCACCTAGTGATACATAACAACTAAATAAACGTAAGATTATTATTATTATTATTTTTCACTCAACATTTCAAACCTGTTTTTTCTCTAATTGAACGTGTTTAGGTTTCTGAACGGACAGAGACGGTCGCCTTACATCCCTATTATATGTGGGCGCTACTGCAAAATAATAACTTGACAGCTTATTGTTCGTTACCAAACTCTATGACTATTATTGTTTGTTTGTCAAAATAAAACAGAAGTCTCGTGTTTTACGTACTTAACCAATATCGAACATTGCTGACATTGGCCCCAGGCCCTGAGATTGCCATTAAAGAGAAGAAAAAGAAGTATTTTATGGATAATTAATCACACGGTGTGATTAGCAAATCAAAATGGCTAATGTGTTCCTGCCTGTTAATAACTTGGACCATATTACAACCTGGTGGAGAAAACTGCTCATATTACGTAAGTATACAATACTTACTTACTAAACTTCGCCATTGCCGGTCCCAAGCCCGGACGGCGGAGGGTCACAACTGCTGTAATTCCACCAACGCGGAGCAGCGGGCGGCGGTTAATAACCCCATTTTTGCGGTTACAACAGCCGTGAGGAACTAAATAACCTCAAAAAACTCGGCCCGCCAAGACGCCTTGCCAACGCGGAGGGACTATGGCTTCGAACCTTTATGGAAAGTACAACTAAACCACGGCCCCAGTCCCCAGCATCCCCACTATCCCAGGCTACGACAGCGGCCTTGGTAACGGTGGGGAAGGGGGTGCTAAGAATGCCTGGAAGAGATCCGGCTGTCACACAAAACTACATTTGGCTACATATAATACACGGACCTTGAGATTACCGGCAAAACTAGAAGAATTGGAGAGAGATCTTGAAGCCATAAAGTGGGACATACAATACAATACAATACAAAACACTTTATTGTACACCAAACAAAAACAGTACAGAGAAACAGTACAATTAAAAATAACACAGGTAAACAACATCATAGGACTTAGTTTTTTTTTTTCTTATTACTCTTCTAACATGCGATCGGTCTTTAGATGACCATAAGCAGTTCTTGTCGCTAAGAATTTAGAGTCGTGTGAGGTGTACCCATCATCAATGTGATGTCCCAAATGTGCTGCCGTTTTAGGCGTCTCTGTTGCAAGGGTTCACTTAGTGCTGAAGCAAGGTTGTTTTGGTGATTAACTAGGCTATTTCTATACGATTTCACCATGCGATCTGCTTCCTCCTTCACTGTGTCAATTTGCAAGTAATCATGTAGTTCTTTTGTTTTGGTAAACCACGGTGCTTGTGACAAGTCTCTTAATACACAGTTTTGGAACCTTTGGAGTATCTCTATGTTGGAATGCTTGGCTGATCCCCAGAGCTGGATTCCGTAGGTCCATATAGGTTTTAGGGCTACCTTGTAGATTAGTAGTTTATTGTTTATAGATAGTCTTGACTGCCGTCCTAGGAGCCACTGCAAGGATCTATATTTATAATTGAGCTCATCACGCTTTTTAATTATATGAGATTTCCAGGTTTGTTTTTTGTCAAGATGGAATCCAAGGTATTTTACCACTGTGGTTTCAGGTAGAAGGCTGTCTCCTAATTTAACAGCAGGACTGTCTTTATGTCTAAGGGTGAATGTTATGTGGTTAGATTTAACCTCGCTAGCTTTAATTCTCCATTTGCCCATCCAGTCATGTATTTTGTCTAGGTGCTCTTGAAGAATTTGTGACGCAATTTCTGGGCTTTTGTTATTAGTTAAGATGGCCGTGTCATCAGCAAAAAAAGCAGTCAGTACATTATAGGTAACTGGGACATCTGCGGTATATAGCAGGTACAATATCGGACCCAAAACTGAACCCTGCGGAACCCCAGCTTGAATGTCGTGAAACGGAGAAGTTGCTTCATTAACCTTCACATAGTATATCCTACCCTGTAGGTACGATTTTAATAGTAGGAACATATTATGTGGCATTGTTTTCTTGATTTTATAAAGTAAACTGATGTGCCAGACCTTATCAAAGGCTTGCTGGACGTCAAGGAATACAGCCGAGTAGTTTTCTTTGTTCTCTAATGCTTGTCTGATCTTATCACTGACTCGGTGTACCTGCTGAGAGGTAGTGTTGTTTCCGGAATCCGATTTGGTGATCTGGTACTAGCTTTTTGTTGATCAATAGATGGTTTAATCGTTTTGAGACAACTTTCTCAAATATCTTTGACAATAGTGGTAGCAAACTTATTGGTCTGTAGGATGAAGCGTGATGTGGCGGTTTTCCTGGCTTGGCAACCATGAATATTTGGGATACTTTCCATATTCTGGGGTAATGTGCCGTCCTGAGAATACCATTAAACAATGTGGTAAGAAACACAACAGCTTTTTTTGGCAGTTGTTTTAGTATTTCGGCAGTGATTAAGTCATACCCTGATGCCTTTCTAAGCTCTAGTTCTCGAATTATTATTTTAATTTCAGCAGGAGTACAACTATCCAGACGGGGACTCAGTTGTAAGTCACTTTGCAAGAAAGATGACACTTCTTGGTCAGTACTTGTGTCTCCTATGTCGTCATGTGGTGTAAACACTTTGCTCAGAAATATACCAAAGGTGTCCGCCTTTTGCTTATCCGTCTGAGCCCAGGTTCCAGCATCTAATTTTAGAGGGCATTGCGCTTCCTGCGGTTTGTTCTGAGATTTCATCATTTTCCAGAGAGAGTACTCATTTTTCCCGGTTGGTTTCAAATTTTCAAGCTGTTGTTGAATAGTTTCATTATAAATTTCTTTTAAATACAACTTAAGCTGGGCAGTTGCTTTGTTAAAGGCTGTTTTATCCCGTGTATGTCGAGTATGATGCCACACTCTTCTCAGGCGTCTTTTTTCTGGTAGCATTTGTCTTGCATGTAGTGGTATGTTGTTTGTATCTTGGAACTTCTTGGTTTTACGACCAAGGGCAGGAGTGCTAAGCCACGTTGCAGTTTGAATCAGGTTGGTTATGGTAACCGTTGCATTCTCAATGTCTTCTTCAGATTTCAGAGGTATTCGGAGGTTTATCTATTTGTCTAGGTAAGTTCTGAATGACTCCCAGTCAGTTGTAATGTTATAGAGGAATGGTTTTGCAGCTCTGTCGATTATGGTTGTACTTATGGTAGCGATTATAGGTGTGTGGTGTGACGAACTGTCAAAGCAGCTTTCAACCTTCATGTAGCTTGTCTGGATACCATGGTAAACAAAAAAATCTAGCAGATCAGGCAACTTATTCGGATCGGTTGGCCAGTAGGTAGGTCGACATGTAGTAAGGACTTTCAGTTTATTGCGGTCTATGCTGTTCTTGAGCTCTCTACCCCTCGTTACTGTTAGTTGTGATCCCCACTGCACGTGTTTGGCGTTCCAATCACCTCCCACCATGTATCGGTTGCCTAGTGATTGGAAAAAATCATCAAACTTTTCGGCAGTGATTTTGTATTTCGGTGGACAATAGATAGATGATAATGTAAGTGTGCCAAATTTATCAAATACGGTTAGAGTCTGTCTAATGAAAGATGAACCTGAGAAAAAGCGGCAAATTCAAAAAATCTTCATGGTATTACCGATCAATGTAGGAATAAACGATTTTGATACTTTTCTTATTTTGTTTACTTTGGTGGGCACAAAGGAAGAGGAAACGCGTGCTTTTTCACAATACTAATGCCCGTATTAATAAACTATAGGTACTCAAGTCTACTAATACCGCACTCAAGTGTCCGTTTATCCATATTAAGACCACACACGGTATCATATTTAAGTACAGTTTATTAGTAGAAGCCTGAGAGTCTTACTATTTAATACGTATGGGTGGATCAACTTTTTTGTTGTTGTTAGTGTCCCGTAAGCCAGGCGACAACAGTGATAGTTTCTTGGTTTTTTTTTTTATAATGTATACTTCTATCACACTCAGGAGAAAAGCCATAAAAGAATGGTAGTGGACTTATATCCTTTGAAATCATAGTTTTAATGAGTGACCCAGGAAACGTCACCTGGCACCGAACTACAAAGAAAAGTTGATTGACCCGTATAGTCCGCATTAAATAAATAGATAGTGTTCACCCAAAGTCGCCAAACGTGTACCGAACTATTTAGCAACTTTGGGTATCACGAAGTATTTGATGCTTTGAAACTACCTATGAAAAAAAATGCAGACCACCATAATAATGCTTGCATCAGCATGCTTTCTCATTTGTGAGCTCTTTTAGTAAATAAAATCACCAATAACAAGTCATTAAGTAAAAATATTTTATTTATTATTAGGGTAAAACCGATGCTTTCTCTCAACTCTGCTAATAGGCATCTGAGAGTAGGCACTTGCTTCTTTACAATATAAAATTCGTTCACTTTATTTCCGATGGCATGGATGTCAAAACTATCTAAATTGGATACTGTGGCCTTGTGAGTTCGCTTCTTTCCTGGAGAGTACTCAGTAGAAGAGTAGAGGACACCATGGTTTACTTTGCCTTCATTCTCTTCAATGTCGAAACACTGATATCTGTAAAAAGAAAGAAGGAATGAATTAAACAGAACACCATTTACAAATATATTGTGACACGCAGTACAGCCCCAATGTACAGTCCGACAGCTCTAAGAACATTTGGGTTTAGGTGAAATCAAATTGCATCGGTGAAGTTCAAATCGCAACGGTTTAAGTACAAGGAAGACAGGTATAACCCGAACATCTTTATCAAGAGCTCATGAAGTGTACGTAGGTACATATTAATATGTTTATGATGTCATTTAACTAAATGTATATAAACACCTCCTTAGTGTTTTACTGAAACTAGGTATGAATGTCAGTTATATTAATCATCTGTCTATTTAATTAATTTAATAAAATTGCGATTGTTAAGAGATTCAACATGGTATAGGTACAGACAATACACCTACGTATAGGGAAAGACAATGATTTAATTAATTTTAGTATTTACCGGTCATTAATGATAATTCTTCTAAATACTTCTTTTGACTCTGGCATAGTAAATCGTTTTGCTCCAACTCTTTCACCTGCTGAAGATTTTTCAAAACTGTTTGTTTTTCACCATCCACGTCCAGCTTATCTGAAAAGAATACATCGTTTAATTTCTTAATGGAAAAGAAATACCAATTTCAAAAGATAGGTAGAACAGAAAAGGTATATATTCTATGAAACTTTGGATTGAAGATATAGAAATAATAAGTATCAAAATTAACATGCCATACTAACCTTGTTATAACCTATGAATTCGGTCACCGTATCTAAACACTCTATTTTTTGTTTCAACAATGGTTCCCTCTTCTCTTGTTTTTCTTTATATTTGTTTATAATGGTACAAAGGATCTGTCGCACACCACTTTTGATAGTTTTACGCATGTTTAGTCCGTAAATTTCCAGAAGAAAACTTTAATTTGACAGACTCGAACCAACAACGACTTGTTTGTCAATGTCAAAACGTCATTTTAATAGTGTTGCCAGACCTGCCAGTCAAATAAAAGCCCGGTTCATCATTCATTAGACAGACTCTATAGTTGTAGCTTGAATGGGAGCCGTTTTGTATTCAACCAACAATTGGTGTTTTATGCTATTGTCACGTTGCTAAATGCCCGGCTAGGTTTTACCAAGTGACAAAACGAAATAGACGGAAAACGTAAACAGAAAGTTTGTAGAATAAGTTGAAGATATGGAGTGATCTAGGACGTATGATGAGGAGCTCAATGAAACAGGTTAGTAAATATCACAGTCTTTATTCCTATGCAGCTCTATACATGATGTTATTTAATTGTGAACATAACTTTGCTCATAATTCTTACTCTACCAAAAAAATATGTTTAGCTCAGCGGAAGGCTGGTCGTTTTACACAAGTAAAGGTTCTTATGTTATAATTCACAATTCTTAGATAGTAATTTGTTAGTCCCTATTTATAGAGTTGCCACCAATTCCAATTTGAGTTCAAATAACTATTATTGATATCCTAATTCCCTAATTATAAATATAATTTCCACAGACCTTAATCTGAAGAAAACCTTCCTTCCTGGACGATCGACTCGATGTAGTCCCAGGTCGGCAGACTGGCGGAGCGGTCCCAGTACACTGTGTCGCAAGCCACAGTATCCTCGGGCAGCTCACAGCAGCTTGTGAAGGTCTACTAAATCCTCGTGCCTATGGCACGCCTACTAAAGGTTGGTTTAAACCTTTATATCCTACTTCATTACTTATATTTTTTCTGAATGATCAGGAACCTAAACATGAATTTATTACTTACAGATCTAATGAAAGTTCCTGCCAAATACTGAATGTCTATATAAGCTACTTCATAGCTTTACTGAACCTGAATATAGTTGGAGCCTGAATCGGAATAACGGAATGCAAAATAAATCATCCAACCATAAAGGCCAATCAGAAGGCTAAATTATTCTGAAGTAACTAAACAGAATAACAGAAAATAGAAACTATGTAGACGGAAACTTAAATCAGTACATACAGAAAATATCCAGACACTAACTGAAAACCCAGTCCAGCTGTAAAGACAGAGATAAATTGCTCTGATTAGCACTACGATTAAGAAATATATAAGACATGTGGGCTGACATTTAAGGTTAACAAAATTATGAATCTTACCGGAAAACTTCAAGGAAAACCCCTGGTAATCTCGACGCTAAGACATTCCCTCCTCTTCCACGTGTGAGAAACAATAACTGAAAATTCACCATTTGGTCAGAGAATTGCATATTAAATTGCAACAAATGCCTCCATCAGAAAGATGTTATTAATTATTACTTACAAGTTCCTTTCACCGAAATATGACTGAAAGTATGTACTACATCTCCACAGCAGGTGCTGGTTACATTATCGAGGATGGCTCCTCCGCTGTCATTCAGCTTAAGTCTGATTTTATAATCGGCTATCATCTTGGACATCTTGATGAAAGATCGTCAAAACATAGATGCAATCAAAATGCATAGAATGTAGCTATACAATTTAAGTAGTCTGGGTAATTAGGTACCCAATTAATATATTACCTACATGAAAGTACTACATCAAATTAACTTTCGACTGAAATGTGTTTGTTTAATTCTTGTATGTACAATTACTGCCAAAAGAAATCTTTGTATTGTTTTGTTTACTTAATAAATGTAATTAACTATTGACTCCATTTATTGATTAATTACAAATATTTATTATTCCCCTAATTCAAGGTATTTTACCATAACGCGGCAACACCAACCTACAAATCTATGGTATTGACGTTTGACAATCAAAAGTAATGACCAGTAATGCCATTAACACCTTAAATATTTCCCCAGTCTTTAGGTTCCGATTCACGCAAGATATACAACGTTACAATACCCCCTTTCCCAATGAAAGGTTTAACGTAGGTAAACCGATCGCTGCCCTCAGCGACCTTCATACCATACAACATCCCCTAAAGACTGAAGAAATATGCCGAAAACTTCTAAAAGCCTAAATGAAACCAAACATTGTAACAATCCAAGTTACAATCAAAACTTCCAACAGAAACCTAACTTATCTGATAATCAACCTATTAGCTTTTCCAGCACAACGGCAATGTTGTGTTGTAAAATCTAATTCCAACAACCAGGACTGATGATCAGCATTCCTCAAAATATTCCCTTCTTGTCCGGGCTAAAATTTCGACAAAATAACAAAATCCAAAACTCCCCCCAAAACTCCTCCCGAAACTCCTTAAACTCCTCCATAAATTCCTCCATTAACTCCTTCTTAAACTTCCCTAAAACTCCCCCCAAAATTTCTTCCAAAACTCCTCCTTTAACTCCTCTTGAAACTCCTCCTTAAATTCCTTGTTAAACTTCCTCGAAACTCCCCCCAAAATTTCTTCCCAAAATACTCCTCCTTAAACTTCACTGAAATATCCCCCAAAATTTCTTCCCAAAACTCCTCCGAAAACTCCTCCTAACACTTCCCTAAAACCTCCTCCTAAAACTCCAACAACACTAACTCCTCAAACACTAATGTAATTAAGTACACTTTGTGTTTGAAGGATAAAACACAAAATTTCCTTGGGCATCACACTGGCAGAGCCAAACTAATGGCAAAGCCATAAGCGTAAGGCACCCTAAGGACAGAATTGTTCCGAACACGCTCGGTGTCCGAAACCGGAATACGACAGACACGTCTGTCTGAGCAGAATCAGAAAACACTCAGTCATTTCTGACTGAGCCAAAATACCCCAAACACTATGAACCTAGTTCAATCGTCATGTTTGGGAAACTAAAACATCCCTAGCTCTAGTGCAATGGTATCATACCAACGGAAATGCAACTTGCGCTTGCGGGGAACTATACAAAAATAAACAACAAAAGTAACCACCGTAGCCCTAGTGCAATGGTATTAGGACCAACAGAAATTCAGCTAGTACTACGGGGTCACGAAACGAAACTAAACATCACAACAAAAATTCCGAACTTCGTAAACACCCTAAGGACTGCTCCGTTGTAAGTTGAGCTACAAGATCAAAACGTAACTATTATTCCTTTCATAATCATTTCTTTCATTCCTACATCATTCTTTCATTTCCTTGGTCATACATCATCTATCAGAAGGTTGTAAGTGAGCCAGCCAGTTCCCTGTTCACCACGCTCCAATCAGAATCGTGATCAAATATCTGATGCGATATTTGACACTCTAAACGAAATAATCTTACTAAAGTAACAAAATGTTAAATTGTCCTTATTGTGCCAAAGCCGGTTACACACAAAAAATCTGCACACTTTTGAATTTAAAAAAATATTTTGTTTTTAGAAAACAATACGGAAAATTAATACAATGTGCAGCTACCTTTATAATTTTTTAGTCCAATTCGGACCCTAAAGATGTTCGACACTCGTAACGTAACATTACCTTATCTGTGATCGACCCGTGTTCGATCTACTTGCATAATTAATCTGTGTCAAACATAAATCAAAACAACAAAATAACCTGAATTTACTAGCAGTGATATCAAAATAAACTCTTAATGCAACCAAAATTTCACTGCTAAACGAAACAATACATGTACGAGATGTACATGTCCTCGAAATATTCATAAGCGGAAAGTATATGTGAAACAATGTAAGCAGAATACCAAAGTAAATATTCACCGGCTACTTGCACAGTTGCAACAAAGCAAGCAATTAAAAAACAAAAAACCGCCTTCAAAAACGCAAAAAATAACTTCTACTACTAGGTACTTAGTACCTAGTAGGTACCTATCCTATTAGGTTAGTCTAACTGAAGTCGGCTTTTTGTTGAAAATATTGTGGTCGCCGACTTCAGTTAGACTAACCTAATAGGATAGGTACCTACTAGGTACTAAGTACCTAGTAGTAGAAGTTATTTTTTGCGTTTTTGAAGGCGGTTTTTTGTTTTTTAAAACATTTATTTTATTTTACACTTTTTAGTGATCATAATAAGCTTATGTAGTCCCACTTCTTAGTTGATATATGAAACTTTAAGACATTTCAAGCTCGCCGCAAGCAACGCCGCGGGAAAATCATAGTCATTTTAAAACAATTAAATGTGCATCGTTGTAGTCGCTCAACTATCTTAATCGAGATATCTTATCGCCACCCTTGAAATCGGTACGGTTGAGGAGTTCCGGTGGCCATCTGTGGTCTTCATCATCAGTTCCGCTTCACCAAGTGACACTTTCTGAATGCAAATGCTACATTTGTTACTAAAAATACTAAAATCGCTATATGTTTGCATACAATATTTGAGGAGTTTCCTCAATTCCTCACTGATCCCTTCATCAGATTCAGATTTGCTGACAATGGGACCACCTCGGAAGTATACTCTATCAAACCAAAAAAGAATTTTTAAAATCGGTCCATAATTGACGGAGTAATCGGTGAACATACATAAAAAAAAAAAAAAAAAAAAAAATACATACAGTGGAACGTATAACCTCCTCCTTTTTTGAAGTCGGTTAAAAAGGAATCTAAATGTTTGAAGAACGAAATAAAGCGTCAATTAGATCAGGCGAAACAAGCAAGAAAAAGTGCTAATGGTAGAAAATACCTAAACTGAAGAAGAAATTGCTAATATCTTATGATGAATAATCCTACTTCAAGTTTGTAACGGATTGAAGCAACAAATCTTCCATCAAATCCTTTTAATATCTTCAAAACCCTGTAATGATACTTAATGGAAAGAATTACTACCAACTACTTGTGATCAAGTTCATCAAACCGAACCATTGACTGCCTGTGAAGTGTTACAACTGCGAACAAGTGCTCAAAATCTGCTTTATGAAAACTAATATTGTGTCTATAACACTTGTCTATCCAAAATATCAATGGTTGTAACTTGTCTGAAGCTATTGTAAATAAATTTTCTGAATAATGTCTGTTTTGTGAAAAAACTGTTTCCGATAGACATTAATAGTTAATGTTTTAAATGTTTACTTAATGGAATTTCACCCCTAATTAAGTACAGTCTTAAATGAACTTGTTTTGAAGCGAAAACTAAACCTGTTTTCCTATACATTTTGTAATGTTTGTATCTGTATGAAGTACTCCAAATCAGAATTGTTGGCAAAAGCTAAATGTTATTACAATTTCTGTATACTAGAATTTTTACTATACTTAATAAATATTTTACAAATAACTAAATGTGTTCTTTTCTTTCCTTATAACTCTCATGAAAACAATACTGTAAGGGGAAATTATCATTTGTTTTTCAAAATTTACTATGGCCAAGCAAAAGTTTCAATACAAAAGGTAGGTATATGGCCTTCAATTGTCAAATTTGACACAAGTACTCAAATGTAACTTTGTAAATAAGAAAACTTTTAATACAATTTTAACTTTTCTTAATGCACAAAGCAAATTACTTTCATAATTAACTTTATATTTTTGTGTTTATAAATTTCGAAAATATTGCTTTAAATTTTATTAATTTAATAAAAAGTATCTCAACGGTATTTCCAAAAGCACAGATAAAAGTATCGTGCTTTCAGCAATACCATGAAAAGCACAGCAACCCTCACGTAAAAAATGTACATAGTCTATAGGTTAATGACCTAGACTTCAAGATTATCAAGTTTGACAAGTGTTTTAACCTCAAATTTCCTAACAGTTTTCACATATTTTATCAATATAAGCTGAAAACAACTTAAATACACAAAATTATCGACAAATACAGTGTAAAATACGTAAACAAAACACGACAGAACATAAATATGGTCTCTAAACTAGAAACTTCAAGCTATTTGGACAGTTGGTGGCAAACTATAAAAATCTCAGAAAACTCCACAAAATGATCAAAAAAGGTCTCAAAAATGCTCAAAATTATACGGAAGTGGGCGCCATTTGTCACGTTGCTAAATGCCCGGCTAGGTTTTACCAAGTGACAAAACGAAATAGACGGAAAACGTAAACAGAAAGTTTGTAGAATAAGTTGAAGATATGGAGTGATCTAGGACGTATGATGAGGAGCTCAATGAAACAGGTTAGTAAATATCACAGTCTTTATTCCTATGCAGCTCTATACATGATGTTATTTAATTGTGAATATAACTTTGCTCATAATTCTTACTCTACCAAAAAAATATGTTTAGCTCAGCGGAAGGCTGGTCGTTTTACACAAGTAAAGGTTCTTATGTTATAATTCACAATTCTTAGATAGTAATTTGTTAGTCCCTATTTATAGAGTTGCCACCAATTCCAATTTGAGTTCAAATAACTATTATTGATATCCTAATTCCCTAATTATAAATATAATTTCCACAGACCTTAACCCTTAATTTGACGTTGGGAAGTATACTGGACAGTGTATTTACCAAAATCTGGAGGTCAAATTATTTCGCGTTAACTTTTCTCGCTTTTAATTACAATATTAGGCATAAATCATAATTACGTACAAAAAATTACAACCCCGTGCGATTACGTAATATTCGCCAGTGCCCGCCACAATGCAGAGGAGGAAGGACGTGTCGAGCGGCCTCTCGGTAAGTCATAAAATTTTCGTAATTTTCTTAGAAAAGACTGTAAGATTTTTATAACGTATATTATTTATGAATATTAGAATGGTAATTTGTAAATTTTTCGTTAAATACCTTATTCATGTATGTGCTACATTTGTTCAAACATTAGTGTCCAGTATACTGCACATTGCCCATTACGCTGTATTTTGACCTAAGTTCGCGACGTCCAGTATACTTCCCATTGCCAATGATTGTAGTTTTTAACCCATATTGGGAATGTGAAGTATACTGGACATTGCCCGCAATACAGTGAATGACGAGCAGTGATGAGTGCCTATTAATTTATTATTACTTAGATATAAAAACAAAGGTATTGAGTCCATGAACATACTTGTTTAATTTAAGGTTTTTATTTCAGGTGTTTCAAAAGTTTTCAAGAGGCAGAAAGCTTGTTGGCCTGATACCGCCTATAGATGTCCCATCTGACGTAGATAATTCAGATGAAGAAGATAAAGAAGTTGTAGAAGATAAAGAAGATAATGTTTCTTCGGAAGCCCCGTCCATATCATCATCGTTTGAACGACTCGACTTGCTAAGAGACTCGTCAGATGAGAGCAGAGAAAAATCAGAAAATAGTAACGAAGAAAATGATCTTCTTTCACCAATAATACGCAAAGTTCTACCAACTCCGACCCAGGTAAATTACGAAAATATTCCCAGCCTCAGTTCGATTCCATCGCTATCATCTCCAGCAGTTTACTCGCCCTATGTAAGTCATGTGTTTTCCCCTGCTGTACCGTCACCATCCCTGCCTTCCGCCGCCACACAAGGTTTATCTGCGGTTCCTCTCACAAGGTCAAAAAGGAGAATAGCAAAACCTAAAGGTATTCCTAAAAAAAAAGCTCGAAAGCGTCTAGCACCTAACATCTATAAATGGAAAAAAACTAAATTAAACCATAAAGCTGAGATTTCGTGCACTGAATTTACTACCGAAATTAATGAAAGTTCACCATTGGATTACTTCAGCAAATACTTCTCTAGCGACTTGATGGATGACATTGTTCTGAACACTAACCTTTACTCGGTTCAATCTACAGGAAAGTCAATTAATTTGACTGGAGATGAATTAAAAGACTTTATCTCCATTCTTTTAATCATGGGTGTAGTAGTAATGCCTAGTTATTTAGACTATTGGTCTAAAGTATTGAGATATGCAAAAATTGCTGACATAATGCCCTTGAAAAGGTTCCAGCTAATTCGCAGATATCTACACTTTGTCGACAATTCATGCCCTGACTCTGACAGATTTGGCAAAGTGAGATCTTTGATAGAGAAAGTAAGACAAAATTGTTTGTCCACTGAAGAGGAGATGAAATACAGCGTCGATGAAATGACTATTCCCTACAAAGGTAAAAAGGCTGGCAATCGCAAGCAATACAATCCAGCAAAACCGGATAAATGGGGGTTTAAGTGCATCGTTCGTGCTGGGATGTCGGGAATTGTCTACGATTTTGTCTTGTATGCCGGCGAAGACACATTTAGATTTATAAACTTCACCGAAGAAGAAGAGAATTTGACCTTAGGAGCGAAGCTAGTCATTGCTCTTTGCAAAACAATTCAGAAACGTGCGTGTGTTGTCTATTTTGATAATTATTTTAGTACCCTGGATTTGGCGAAACATTTGAGAGACAATTACGGAATATTTTCATTGGGGACCGTAAGACAAAACAGACTCAGAGGGTGTGACAAGTTATTAATGAGTGACAAGGATATGAAGAAAAAAGGCAGAGGTACATTTTGCCAAATGGTTGACAACGAAAACAAACTGGCAGTCGTGAAATGGTTTGACAACAAGATTGTCACGTTTTTAAGTTCATATGCCGACGCTTATCCGGTGGTTAAAATACAGCGATACTCAAAGGAAGAAAAAACAAAGGTCGCTGTAGATTGCCCACAAGTCGTCAAGCATTATAATCAGCATATGGGCGGGGTCGATCTCTGCGATATGTTAGTGGCTTTGTACCGGACAACATACAAAAGTCGACGGTGGTACACGGGCATTTTTGCTCAAATGCTAGACATTTGTGTTAATAATGCATGGTTACTGTATCGCAGGGATTGTACCCGTCAAGCTGCTAAACATATCAGCCTCAAGTCATTTCGGTGCACTTTAGCAAATGAATTGCTACAAAAGTCAAGGGTCAGCAAGACACAGAGTGCACCTGAAGTAAACACCAGCAAAGTATCAGTGATTCATGCTCCTGTGCAACCCCGACCAGTCGAAGCGATAAGGTATGATGGTGTCGGCCACTGGCAAGGCTTCACGACTTACGGGCGGTGCAAATATTGCACGAATAACAAAACCGAAGTATACTGCATGAAATGCAATCAAAGGCTTTGTATGGTAAGAAAAAGAAATTGTTTTTACCTATTTCATAACAAATAGTTTTTTAAATAACAGTTCTTACTTATATATACTTACAATCTAAGACTGATTATGTGACCTAGTTTTTTAGAGTAAGTATTACTAATAATGTCAATATTGATCTCATGGCTGTGTATTAAGTTCCTATAGGTAAATAAGACTATTCTGTAAGTAGGTACTTATACTCCTAATAGGTACTTAGACTGATTAAAACTAAAGAAGTGCCTTATTTTGTTACATTTTGTTTTAATTTTGTACGGATTTTTATATTACTTAGTTTTTGTAGTAAGTATTGATAATACTTTGTCAATTTTAGTCTCGTTGATGTGCCTTATGTTGTTAAATTTAAGAAAAATAATAACTAAATGTAAGCGGATGGCTTTAATAATGTTATATTTGAATTATAAATAAAGGTGATTTTATAAATAAAACTGTATATCAATTTTTTCATAAACTTTGTTACTAAAAAATTAAGTGTGCATCTTTAGCAATGTCCATTATACTGCACATCCAACTCAACACTCATTTGGTCGTGTAGTGGGCAACATCCAGTATACTGGACATATGTTTTTCCAAAAACTGTACAAACTAGATTTTTTTTTTTAAATTTCCCTGCTTCTCTAATATACAATATACCCAAAAACTATAAAACTTGAAAAAAATACGGTGACTTTGTTGCTTGCCAAATTAAGGGTTAATCTGAAGAAAACCTTCCTTCCTGGACGATCGACTCGATGTAGTCCCAGGTCGGCAGACTGGCGGAGCGGTCCCAGTACACTGTGTCGCAATCCACAGTATCCTCGGGCAGCTCACAGCAGCTTGTGAAGGTCTACTAAATCCTCGTGCCTATGGCACGCCTACTAAAGGTTGGTTTAAACCTTTATATCCTACTTCATTACTTATATTTTTTCTGAATGATCAGGAACCTAAACATGAATTTATTACTTACAGATCTAATGAAAGTTCCTGCCAAATACTGAATGTCTATATAAGCTACTTCATAGCTTTACTGAACCTGAATATAGTTGGAGCCTGAATCGGAATAACGGAATGCAAAATAAATCATCCAACCATAAAGGCCAATCAGAAGGCTAAATTATTCTGAAGTAACTAAACAGAATAACAGAAAATAGAAACTATGTAGACGGAAACTTAAATCAGTACATACAGAAAATATCCAGACACTAACTGAAAACCCAGTCCAGCTGTAAAGACAGAGATAAATTGCTCTGATTAGCACTACGATTAAGAAATATATAAGACATGTGGGCTGACATTTAAGGTTAACAAAATTATGAATCTTACCGGAAAACTTCAAGGAAAACCCCTGGTAATCTCGACGCTAAGACATTCCCTCCTCTTCCACGTGTGAGAAACAATAACTGAAAATTCACCATTTGGTCAGAGAATTGCATATTAAATTGCAACAAATGCCTCCATCAGAAAGATGTTATTAATTATTACTTACAAGTTCCTTTCACCGAAATATGACTGAAAGTATGTACTACATCTCCACAGCAGGTGCTGGTTACATTATCGAGGATGGCTCCTCCGCTGTCATTCAGCTTAAGTCTGATTTTATAATCGGCTATCATCTTGGACATCTTGATGAAAGATCGTCAAAACATAGATGCAATCAAAATGCATAGAATGTAGCTATACAATTTAAGTAGTCTGGGTAATTAGGTACCCAATTAATATATTACCTACATGAAAGTACTACATTAAATTAACTTTCGACTGAAATGTGTTTGTTTAATTCTTGTATGTACAATTACTGCCAAAAGAAATCTTTGTATTGTTTTGTTTACTTAATAAATGTAATTAACTATTGACTCCATTTATTGATTAATTACAAATATTTATTATTCCCCTAATTCAAGGTATTTTACCATAACGCGGCAACACCAACCTACAAATCTATGGTGTTGACGTTTGACAATCAAAAGTAATGACCAGTAATGCCATTAACACCTTAAATATTTCCCCAGTCTTTAGGTTCCGATTCACGCAAGATATACAACGTTACACTATTTCTGATTATTACAGCTGTACCTGCGTGCGCTTTGCCATCCGGGTGATAAGTCGCGTAGGTGCAGTATCCGTTCAGATTGAAGGTCACTCGTTCAGTACGGTGAGCTTCTGATATAAGTAGAACATCAAGGTGGTGAGCTTGTAGTAGGGCTAAAACCTCATTTTTATTATGTAAGAGACCATTAATGTTAAATGCTGCTATGCGAAAACTATTCATCTCTGAAGCTAACGGACTAGTTTTGTTACTAGTGTGGTCAAGAGCTGCATCAACAAGCTCATTTGATCAAGGACCTTATCTAGCTTCTCAGCTTGTTTTGTGATGATTATTTCTAATGATTTGAGTTCGCTGCTTGGACTTGCTGTTTTTGATGCAACCTGTGCGTATGAGGTTTCATTATTAAAATTAGTATTTTGCGCTACTTTCTCATTTCGTATGATGCTGGGATAATTTATTTCAGTATTAGGTGGGAGAGCCGTCTGTACCTCGCTGACCAATTGATCACAGTGAGTGTGTGTAGGTTTTCACATAGTATGTTGTCGTTTTTTTCTGTTCTGAATTTCCAAAAACACTTCACATCCTTTGTAGTTTGCCGGGTGTTCTCTAGCACACAGTGCGCATTTTGCAGGAGCGTTTCTATCTGTTTTTGGACAATCTGTAGTGTTGTGATTTTCTGCGCATTTAACACATCTGGGTGGTCTCAAGCAGTAGTTCCTTGTATGTCCATATTGCTGGCTAGGTAGGATAGGATAGATAGATAGATAGATAGATAGATAGAACGTTTATTTGTAAGAAATATACATCGTCAATTTATACATTTTTTTAAATTATGCGGTAAGTATTAACCTAATTTTATACATTCCAATATTAATTATCATTTAATTTTATTTCATATAAAATATATTACTATAGTTATATTACAATATTTAAATTAAATTAGATTATTAATATAGCTTACATGTTCTAAGCCTGGTGATTATAAATTAGTAGGTAAACGTATCTTATGGGCTTTCGGCACGTGTACTAATCCCTCTAGAAAGTCCTTAACGGAGTAGAATGCCTTATCAGTGCAAAAAGATTTTAGTTTGTAAGTGAAGGAGCGCTCAGTCTGTGCAGTGCGAATCGTTTCAGGTATTTTATTATATATGCGCGCACCCATCACTCCCAGGGACTTTCCCGTCTTCCGCAATCTGTGCACAGGGACTGCCAGTCCTGCTGCCTTCTTGCAGAGTAGCTGTGACCTACTGGGAACTCATTTAAGTTCCTCCTCACATATTTGCCTACCTCAAATATGTATAAAGAAGGAACTTTCATTATCTTTAGGTCAATAAACAGTTGTTTCGCAGGCTCATCCGGCGGAACACGGCATATAAGGCGAATAAGGCGATAGGACTTAGTGAGGTCAGACGAGAAGGTGAAGACACATTATAGCTAAACTCCGGCAACATGCTCTACCACACGGGAAGCAAAAATTCAGCCATTGGAAGCGTAGGATTTTTGATTCACAAAAAAGTCGCCAATCACATCACTATACTAAGCAGCATATCACCAAGAGTAGCTTATGCAGTGTTGAGGATCAACAAAAGGTACTCTGTAAAAATTGTCCAAGCTTACGCTCCCACATCGACACATAGTGAAGATGAGGTAGAAACCTTCTATGAAGATGTGGATAAAGAACTACTCGTTGGAAAGAAAGCTAAATTCAACGTAATGATGGGAGATTTAAATGCGAGAGTAGGTGCTAAAAAAGAAGACGAAACCTTTTTAGGTCCTTTTGGGATTGGGACCAGGAACACCAGAGGACAGACGTTGGTTAACTACCTGGAATCAAGGAATTATTTGCGATGAACACTTTCTTCTATAAAAAACTCCAAAGGAAGTGGACTTGGGCCAGCCCAGATGGGAAGACGAAGAATGAAATTGATTTCATATGTACAGATTCGAAACATATAATCACCGATGTCACAGTCCTCAAAAAACGCAAAATGAGCGATCATCGCCTCGTGCGAAGCACACTTACGATCGACACTAAGTTCAAAAGGAGGAAACTTCTGAGGAAACCTTTGACCAAACTGGATATTCCCACTGGAGTCCACGATAAGTTTGAGAAAAAGCTCACCCTTGCTCTTAAAAGAGACGATGTTGACTACTTCGAACAAGGCCTTGACGATAAATACTCTAATCTGATCGCCAAAGTGAGTAGTTGTGCAAAAGAGATATTTGGCCAAACGCCCCGAAGGAAGGACAAACTAACTCCCGAGACATTAATGTTGCTAGACAAACGCAAACATCTGAGTACTACGCTTTTCAACTCCCAGGAACATCGTAATTTAAACAAGCAGATTTCTAAAGCAACAAGACGAGATATCAGGAACAGGTATACCAGGAGGATACAGGAACTCATAGAAAAGCACCAAGGGCCTAAAGTTTTCAACAGGACTACAAAAAATGGCTGCAGCCAGCTTAATAAACTGGAAAATGTCGACGGAGAAGTGGTCACGGAAACTTCAGCTATGCTGGACGTTATTACTAATTTCTACAAAACACTGTATGACACTTACACCTCTGAACATGTTTATGCTGACACTGCAGATAGCCGTGCACCCTTGACACGACACTACACTGAGGAGATACCAGAAATGAGCATGTACGAAGTCAAGCGGGCCTTAGTGAAACTCAAGCAGTTTAAAGCTCCCGGAGAAGATGGCATAACCACGGAACTGCTAAAAGCAGGTGGACGCCCAATACTTAAAGAACTCTGCTGGATCTTCAACGAGTCCATGTTTACTGGTGTCTTACCAAATAGGTGGCAGGACAGTATCGTCGTACTCTTCCATAAAAAAGACGCCAAAACCAGCCTTAAGAACTACCGTCCGATTGCCCTCTTAATCCAAGTCTACAAGGTATTCTCTCGTGTTATTACGACACGAATCACGAGACGATTGGATGAATACCAACCCAGAGAACAAGCGGGCTTTAGAGGTGGTTACAGCACAATCGATCATATATTCACGTTGAGGCAAGTGATACAAAAATCCCATGAATATAATAGACCGATATACCTTGCCTTCGTGGATTATGAAAAGGCGTTCGATTCTGTGGAACACTGGGCCATCTTCAACTCCCTGGAAAGGTGCTGAATAGACTACAGATACATCCAGCTGCTGAAAAACCTATACTGAACAGCGACAATGACAGTGCAAATTCAAGGCTCCACAACAACTATACAGCTTAAAAGAGGAGTACGCCAAGGGGACGTCATATCCCCAAAGCTATTTACAAACGCACTCGAAGATGTGTTCAAAACTCTGTACTGGGAAGGTATTGGCCTAAATGTTGATGGTCAGGATCTAAACCACTTACGCTTCGCGGACGACATCGTCTTACTCGCAGAGACACCTGAAGATCTGGGAAAAATGCTCAAAGATCTAAGCCAGGCGTCACTAAGGGTAGGCCTAAAGATGAATATGGAGAAGACTAAGTGGATGAGCACCACTGACGTAACAGATATTCAATCGGATGGCGTGACGATTAAGAAAGTAAGCGAGTATATATACCTGGGACAAAAAATAAAGCTGGAGAAGTGTCCATTAGATGCTGAAATCGATAGGCGTATACAGCTAGGATGGGGCGCATTCGGCAAGCTAAATGACGTTTTTAGGTCAAAAATCCTACAGACATTGAAAACAAGGGTCTTCAACCAATGTATATTGCCGGTAATGACCTATACATGTGAGACGTGGACGCTGACGGTCGGGTTGATGCACCGCCTTAAGGTAGCGCAAAGAGGGATGGAAAACGCAATGCTCGAAGTTTCTCTGCGGGACAAAATAAGGAACGAGGTCATTCACCAACGTACTAAAATTACCGACATCGGGAAAAGAGTTGCGCAACTTAAATGGCAATGGGCCGGCCATGTTTGTCGCGTAGATGACGACAGGTGGAGCCAAAGAACGCTGTACTGGAGACCCCGAACCGGAAGCCGAAACAGAGGAAGACCACCAGCCAGATGGTCGGATGATATCCAGAAGAAGGCAGGGCCGACCTGGTCCAGAATCGCCGCATCAAGGACTTCATGGAAATCCATTGAAGAGGCATATGTTCAGCAGTGGACGATTATATGCTGAGAAGAAGAAGAAGATACAATCCTATTCTATGTATAAGTGAGTTATACCTATAACCTATTTATATTAACCTTAGTTCATGTTGATGCGCATAACTCCGTTATCTAGTATTATTCTAAACTTAAAATTACTAATTAAGGTACCCTAGTCTTTCTAGTAATAAATAAAGTTGTTTGATATGAAGTTTACTTAATGTTGTTTTCAGTAACTAATGGAATGTTCTGCTTTTATTTCAGCAATATTGAGAGATGACACCCTCTGCAGTTATATTAGAGTTCATTACCCTGCTAACATTATGTTTGATCTGCCGAGAATTTCTAACCAATCTAGCAGTAACTATTCTACATGTGAAACCATTTCAAGCTACCCGGTCCGGCTTCATGCTAAGTGAACGATTGTGATATGTGTTGTGCTAAACCTTATTTTCCTTTCTCCTAATCCTGTATTATGTACTGTTCATGGATTACATACTATTGTCTTATGATTTACTTATTTGACCTTGAACCAAGCATGATTTGTTTCTTTTATGTATCAGCTGGGATAAGTTGATACAATTTTGTTTACCGCTGTTTTCTATAAATAAAATCTGGTTATCTAGTGTTGCACAGTATATATGCTAGTTTTATGTGTATACTTAAACTTCTCCAGCTTATGAGTGATTCATGATAATGTAGCCTTTACATTTTTTTCATTACTTAATATACATAAAAACAATGTTTATGCCTAAACTCTTATATGATATGACTAAATATCGCCTAATGTTTATGTTATAATCTTAGTTCCTTACTAACAAACAATTATCACCCCCCCATTTGCAAATCCCATCAGTTTGCAAATCCCATCCCATCCCAAATCACTTTTAAATTTGTCAAACATTATCTGTAAGATGGGTATAGTCAAATTTTATTAAACTTACCCAAAAACCAGCTTGGTCTTGTAAATTCAAATAACATACCAGCTTTCCTTATTATAAGTTAAATTCTAAATATCTCCCAATTTATCTTATCCAACCAATTCAAATATCTACCTACCTACGTAACGTCTTATCCATTTTTCGAGTCTAGCTATGCGGTTTGTTTTATTATTAATTTATACTCACAATCAATAAAGTTATATACTTATGGAATGAATGTTATACAATCCCAATTACTAACAGTTATAAACAACTTGGGAATTTAACATGTTATTCAACTTTGTTATAATATGTCAAGTCTACATAATTTAATGAATTTTGATTATTTCATATGACTAACGAAAATCAAATCATAAAATAAATCTCCCGTAAAACGTAACGCAATACGTATTTATTACATTATCTATGAGCCCCACGAGACTTTAACCAACCAGACGTAAGTGTGATTGATTCCGTCAATCGGTACCGCCGATTCTGTCCAATCAGATACACACAAAGACGTTTCATACAGTGTTGCCGTTTAATTACATTCGTCTTCAAAATAAAATTACTCTTAAATCTGTCATATTGCAAGTAATTAGCCTTTTACTTATAGACGGCCTTTGATTCTAAAACTTAATGATTAATCGCATGGAACTTGTGTTTACCTCTTTTTTATGAGAAAAAGCGTGTATATATCACTTTATCTCCGCTCCGTTTCACATTGTAAAAACGCCCCTGACTACTGTCACTGCGATGACCACAGATTGGTCAAATAGATGATAAAGATAACAATTTCGACCAATCCAAGCGTTCAGTGACGTTAGATGATAGGACAACGTAACACGGTTTTATCAAACGCTTCTAAACAACCACAGGGTAAACTGTATCATTACTATCTATAAACTCGTCTCTTTTCAACTCTCTACATAGATTTCTTTAGTAGAAAAGGTCAAACATACATTATCTCGTTGATATTTTAATCTAGACTTGTAAAAATTATAATTAACATCGAACCCCGAGTCACGTCCATCACTCCACATCTCTAATAAAACCCGGTTAAGTTCTAGTGACGAAAACAATCAGTGATTATAAGGGAAAAGTGCGTAACAAGATGTGATTTAGCAAAAACACAGTGCCTTATTGAACTCAGTGCCATTGCGCTGTCGCGGGTAATCGTCATGGACGTATTGTAGTGAAATTGTGGACATGCATGTCAGAACAAAATAGATCGGATAGCCTGCATACATTCACCTATAGATTTAGCTAAATATTTCAACTGGACTTAACCTAACCTATTGTAATACAGAGAATTAAAATTAATGATATTCAATTTGTGTTGTTAAGTTATTTGTCTAATGAAACGACCTCTTTTACACAGACAGCAAATTGTGATATAAGATCACGTTATAAATAATAAGCTATGTAGGTTTCACATCCTGGTCTAGGCATCCCAAACTTGTACTGACCCCCCCAAATGCATTATATTTATATTTATATTAATATTTTTATATTTATAACTAACTAACCTACCTATCCACTAACCTACTTATTACTACTTATCACTAATACTTCGTCGATTGGCCTCATGATCATCTAGTGTATTAGGAACCCTACTTTGTGAACCAAATAGTAAACCAAAGAACTTTAATGAGCGATAGTCTATTATGAAATACCTAATTACTCCTTTCTACTGTTTACTATTAGAGAAAACCATTATATTGGCCGGCTAACATCTATATATTGTTAAATCATATCTAAATACATTAACTATTCAGTAAAGAATTAAATTAATAAAATTCCTAAACGAATCGAGGTGCCAATTATTATAATACTCTACTGGAAAGGATTAATTAACCTAACTGTTGTGTGACATATGTCAAACCAGTCGCTTAATAAACGTACTACAGATCGCACGTGAAATTTTATTTAAAATCAAAATCCCGTCAAATCAAAATTCAACCTTAGTACACCAACATATGGTCGCAATCGAACCGGATAATCAGTGCATCGAGGAATTCGCCGACCGAGCGCCGAGAACAAAAGACTACTGATAAGAAGCCCGGCGCATCTATTCATTGCACTTGACCTTGTTTGTTTTAACTAAGAATGTGAAACTTTTATAGCCTAACGTTATAACATCGTAATATTTACTGACTTGGGATACAAAGAAGTGTTATTAAAAGTGAAATATGGCTAATCCACAAGAACAATTAATCAATGTGTTGGAAGATACCGCTGCTCTGTTCCGGAAAACACAAAGTAATTTAAAAAAGTGTCCGAAAACAAGATCAAATAAAAGAGAAATAAAACCAGTTAAGGAGCGTTCATTCCATGTTGCCACAGCCACGCAACCAGCCAGTAAATCATGTATCATGTGCGATCAAGGCCATACATTGTGCCACTGTAAGGAGTTTATTAAATTGGAACCTCACGAAAGAAGCGATTATGTTAAAAGCAAAAAATTATGTTTCAACTGTCTAGTACCAGGACATTCAGCAATTAAATGTAGATTATCAATGTCCTGTCGTATATGTCACCGACGCCATCATTCTCTACTGCACCAACAAAGGCAAGCAGAGCCTGCGGCTTTACCGAGCACCTCACAACCGCTGGCTTCCAACCAACATGTTGCAGAAGAGCAAGAAGATGTCCATACAAATACAGTGATCGCGTCTTACCTCACAGCTAGACAGGGAGTAGCACTATTAGCGACTGCAGTGGTGGAAGCAACAAACGAGCAAGGATAAACAATTCCACTTCGAGCGCTAATAGACCAAGGTTTCCAAGCATCGTTTATTAGCGAAAAGGCGGCTCAATTACTCAAACTGCAGCGTCAAGCTGCAAAAGGCAGCGTCGTAGGGGTAGGTTCTACAAGAACGGAGATCAAGCACGTGGTTCAGCTACACTTAAAATCGCAGTGGGATTCCACTTTTCTACTGCCATTGAAAGCCCATGTTATGTCCAAACAACTGACCACGATGATACCTGCCAAACAAATAGAAGTACAACCGTGGCCTCACTTAGAGGGACTCAATCTAGCTGACAGCAAGTTTTGGACACCAGGTTCTATAGACTTACTTCTAGGGGTCAAGGAATACGCGATTATACTGCAGAATGAAGTAATCAAAGGTCCCCCAGGTACACCATGTGCACAGAAGACCAACCTCGGGTGGATTCTTTTTGGAGATATATCACACAAAACACAAGAAGATACCTACATCGTGATGCACCATCATGTGGATGTAGGAGAGATGCTGAAAACCATGTGGGAAATAGATTCAGATATAAAAAGACAATTAACCAAAGAAGAGCAGTTATGTGAAGATATATACGAGAAAACATTAACAAAAAACGAAGAAAGACGATACAGAGTCAAACTGCCCTTTAAAACATACAGTCCACAATCACCCTCAGGTACGAAGGAGATAGCCACACGCAGATTCCTCCAGCTGGAGAAGAAGTTTAAAAAATACGCCAATCTGAAAACAGAATACACGAAGGTTATTAACGATTACATAGAACAGCAGCATGTTGAAGAGGTACCTGAAAGGGAAAGAGATATTATAACATCAGTTTACTTACCGCACCATGCTATAATTCGGGAAGACAAGGAGACCAGCAAAACACGTGTGTGAAACATTTTGATGAGATGGCGGATGAAAAATATTTGCTTCGCAGCCGATATCACACAAATATACACATAACTTCAAGCAATTTACATCGTGAAATATAAATATTAAGATGGCACCGCCAAAAAGCAGAACCAGTGAAAAAGAAGACCTGGACAAAAGGTTAGTGGGTGTCATTTTGAGTTTAGAAGGAGAAATTAAGGAAATAAAAAGTAAACTGATTGATTGCTATGACCTGATCATATTTCAAAAACAAGAAATGACCCTACAGAGAAACCAAATCGAGGGATTAATTAAAATTGTCAAAAATGTACCTGGTTACAAACACGATCCGCCACTACACACTGCACATGAGATTCCCCACAGATTCCACTGCACAAACAGAAACGTCTCCCTGGATGAGTCCGGTCCCCGAGGTCTTGAATACTTAGGCAGCACCAGCTGTGAACACACTGGTAAGCCTCAGGAAACTGGCAAGCACGACGCGATCAGTTGCGTCGCAAAGCCAACTACATCGTCGACGCCGTTACCACCGAAGGAGTCTGCTGAGCCTGTTCTCAAGATGCGCCGTGGCCGGCCGCGCCGTGCTGCTGCACCGTCAATGCCTAAAGGCGATGTTGGTGCGGAAAAGCGGAGTGTGGCTGCCACGAATGATCCTGCTGCGTCAGTGTCCGCCGAGACGACTTCTGCTGAGACGCCAACGCCGTGCGGAACACCCCGCGGGGCCCTCCGTGCCGCCGCGCCGCGTCAAGCAAGCCTGCACGTCTTCAACCTCAGCAAGGACACCTCCGTAGACGACGTCCTCCAACATGTTCAGTCCGTGATGAACGTGAAAAACGCACAATGTGAGCAGCTAGTAGTTACCAGGGGACACTATTCGTCGTTCCGGCTTGACGTGCCAGCTGACCAGGCTAACCTGGTAAGGAACACCAAGCATTGGCCTGACGGCGTATCAATTAGGCACTTCAATTTTGTTGCTCCAAAAAACTCGACAAGTCCCGTCCCAAAGTTAAGACCACGCTAACCTCTGCCTTTAAGATTATCCATCAAAACGTTCGCTCCATATGTGGTAAAACTGCGTTACTGGACTTGGTTTTGAGTTCAGAAAACCCAGATGTACTGGCATGCAGCGAGACCTGGTGCAAACAATCTGAGATTGAGCGAGTTAGGTTATGTGGGTACGAGCTGGCAAATAGCTACTGCCGCACGCGCATCGCGCACGGCGGCGTCGCGCTATTCACACGGGCCGATATTCAATATCGCCAGCGAAACGACTTGCAAAGCCTGGCCGTTCAATTTCATTTTGAATTTTCTGCTATTGAAATAAGTCAATCTAATTTAATTATTGTAGTTATGTATCGAACCGGGAATGGTGACTTTGACATTTATTTAAAAAATCTTGAGATACTGTTAGGTAAGCTGACAGATGAAAACAAAAGATTTATTTTAGTCGGTGACCAAAATGTAGATTTTCTTTCCGAAAATAGTTTACGGCGACGGGTAGACGAAATTTTAAAAAGTTTTAATTGTAAAAATTACGTAAATTTTCCGACCCGTGTGTCCGCGCACAGCTCGAGCTCCATAGACTGCGGAGTTGTTCCCTGCGGCCGCGGCGACGTCACGGCGGCGCCTCTGGACACCGTCGTGAGCGACCACAACGCTCAGCTGTTCACGTTAGCCATGCAACCACCTAGCCTCGCCAAACAAAACTCTTTCATTCAAAGGAGATTGTTTAAAGATGAATCTATATTTGCATTTGGTACTGACATTAATAATTATGATTGGAATTTTATTTATAATAATTCAATTGACATTAATGATAGATTTACCAAATTATTTAATATTCTGACTTATTACATTGACATCCATTTTCCAATTAAAAATATATTATTAAAAAAGAAAAAACATCTACCGTGGATGACAAACACACTATCAAAATATATTCTCAATTATAATGATTTAACAGATATGAAACGTCAATACCCCGACAATTCTGTATTGATGGACTCCATTTCTCGCTATTGTTGTCTTATTAAATCAGAAACGTTAACTGCACGTCAAGACTATACCGAGAGGCGTATTGTCGACAGCACAAACCCGTCCAAAGAAATGTGGCGTGTAGTCAGCGAGGAGGTATCCACAAAGCCAGGGAATCAGATTATATCTTTAAATGATGCAAATGGTAACCAAATGCAAAGTAGCAAAATCCCTGAACACCTCAACCAGCATTTTCTTACGGTCGCGTCGAAGTTGGTGGTGCAAATAGATAAATGTAGAAGTATGCGTTACCTCGACAGTTTCCTACAGGACGCCGATGTTCCTGACTTCGAGCTGCCCTCGGTCTCGCTCGCGGACTTGGGCTGCGCGCTGCGCTCCATGATGAGTGCGCGCGCCACGCTCGACGTGTACGACATGTCGTTGGACTTACTTATGTGTGTCTGGCCGGTCATGTCGGGTTTATTGGTCGAACTCATAAACTCCATGTTCACAACCGGCGTGTATCCCGACGTACTGAAAAGCACACGGGTATGTCCAGTTTATAAGGGAAAGGGAGAAAAGTGTTCCGTGGATAATTATAGACCTTCACAGTTGGTTCTCTGCGAATGGCCTTGTCCTCAACGTCGCGAAGTCTAGCGTGATGCTATTCACAGCCGGAAACACCACATCCATCCCGTCGTTCCAGAGTCCATTACCGCATTGTATGTCATGTACTTTCCTCGGGTTTACATTAGATACTTAACTAAATTGGAAAAACCACGTGTCTAATCTGTGCGGAAAACTTGGTAGTGCAGTATTTGCACTACGCAAGCTCAAACCGATAGTTTCCGATGATGCACTGCTTCAAGTATATTTTGCTTACTTTCATTCCATTTTGTCGTATGGTATAATTTTATGGGGTAATTCTACAGACTCTAAAAACGTTCTCACCTTGCAGAAGAGAGCTCTTCGTACACTGGCAGGGGTAAAACCGAGACACTCGTGTAGGGAATTGTTCAAAAAATATGGTATAATGACGCACTATTCACAGTATGTTTTTGACATCATAATGTATACTCATAACAATATAGATCAATTCAAACGTGTGAACATCCCCGGCAGGGTCACCCGGCAAACGGGCCGCCTGCAGCGTGTGCCGCGGCGGCTGGCGCTGCTCGACAAAAACCCGCGCGTAATAGGGCCCGCTTTCTATGAGCGTCTACCCGCAGACATTAAAAACGAATCTTCGGGTGAGAAATTTGGTCGCCGACTTAAAAATCTGTTAGTGACAAAATCACTATATTCTGTTAAAGAATATAGTGACGATTAGATATATTAACTATATTGAGTTGTTATTTTATTTTCATTACTTTTATTTAAATTCCGCATATTGACATACCTATTTAATATTATTGTACTCTTGACATTTTATGACTGTAGCATTTGAGCTATATTTATTTTGTTTTTTTTACTCTTTTTATTTTGTTTCATCATTAATATTACTTTTGTACACATTGACATGATTTGATTTTTACTTTTTTCATTTATATTTTTTTTACACTGACGATCTTATTGTGAATTCTTTATAACTATGCGACATATTATAATGTAATTTCCAATATGAAATAAATGACTACTACTACTACTACTACTACTACAAATGTATCGCCAAATATTGGTCACTACCGAAGATAAAGATTTCCAGCGTATATTGTGGCGTCCAGATAAATCTGAAAACTTAAAAGAAAACCGTTTACTTCGAGTCATCTTCGGTACTGCACCTGCACCAAAGCACTTCACCAGGTTGCCAAAGATGAAGGTCATGATCACGCCCAAGCTACAAAAACTATTTTGGAAGACTTCTACATGGATGATGTGCTATCTGGTGCAGATACAGCAAAAGACGCTATTTCATTAGCTAAAGAAATCACTGACATATTAAGCAAAGCTGGATTTCAACTTACTAAATGGTCATCAAATAGTATTGAATTTATGGAATCTATAGAGGAAAAGAAAAGATCAGCTAACGCTCACGTTAAATTGAATCTAGATGGAACAATAAAAGCACTTGGTATAATATGGAACTTGGGTACAGACCAATTCATATACAACTTATCCTTACCGCCACTAACCGAAAGTATCACTAAAAGAAGCATCTTATCTGATATCCAAAGACTATTTGACCCTTTGGGTTGGATTGCTCCGGCAACAATCACTGCAAAAATCTTTATACAGAAGCTATGGCTGGAAAAACTAAGTTGGGATGAAGAAATAACGCCATCTGTAAAAGAAGAATGGAAACAAATAAGTTCAGATTTCGCTAATGTGAAGGATATTCAGATAGGAAGATGGATTGGTACAACAAATGCAGATTTTGACAATATACAGTTGCATGTATTTAGTGATGCGTCGATGAAAGCATACGCTGCAGTCGTGTATATTCGAATTATCAGAGACGACAAGATAATTACAAAGCTGATTGCAGCTAGAACACGAGCAGCACCACTGAAAACCGTGTCAGTTCCCCGCTTAGAGCTTTGTGGGGCCTTATTGCTTTCGAAATTAATGAAGCAAGTAGGAGAAGCAATGCGAATATCAACTTCGCATATGTAAGCATGGACTGATTCGTCTATAGTAATAGCATGGCTCTGTGGTGAACCCAATAGGTGGAAGACATTCGTGGCAAATCGAGTAGTCGAAATTGTAGAATATCTCAACAACAAACGATGGTACCACGTTCAGTCACCTGAAAATCCTGCAGATCTGGCTTCCCGAGGAACTTCATTATCTGAATTAAAGATGTCTAGTTTATGGTGGGACGGGCCAAGCTGGTTATCTAAAAAAGAAATAAAATTTAGTATCACAGAAATAGTAGAAACCGACCTGGAAAGGAAAACAAAGAAAGAAATATATACTTACCTTAACACAAACACAGAAGTCACAGAAGAACAAGAAATCGGCGTAACTACAAAATTTGAAATGTTTGATTCCTTACTCGAGTTGAAGAAATCTATTTCATACTGCCGACGATTTTTAAATTGCAAAAAAAAAACCTGAAATTATAAATACATACTGATATGACTACTAGAGAACTGGAAGATTCTTTACATATTTGTATTAAACTGATACAAGAAAATGACTTTAATGAAGATCTACAAAGACTACGAGTAAAGAAACAAGTCAAGAGGAGCATATTGAGATCACTTAACCCTTACCTAGATGATGAGAATATCCTCAGAGTAGGTGGACGCTTTAGACATTCACAGTTAGATCATGACAAGAAACATCCTATCATCTTAGGGAATAAGAACCAACTAGTACCTCTAATTATTTTAGAGGCCCATGACAGAACACTACATGGCGGTAGATCACTCATGTTAAATTATATACCATCAAAATATTGGATCCTCAAGGTTAAATCAATGGTCAACAGATATATCCATAAATGTCCTTTCTGTGCGAAACTGAATACTACTGCTAAACAACAAATAATGGGAGACTTGCCTGAAGCACGGGTCACTCCATCAAGACCGTTTTTGCACAGTGGTGTGGACTTTGCAGGACCCTATTATCTCTTAGTAACTCGAGGCAGAGGAGCAAAGACAGTGAAGGCATACATCGCGATATTTATCTGTATGGCTACTAAGGCGATTCATATCGAATTAGTTGGCGATCTTACTACGGAAGCATTCATCGGGGCGTTTCGACGTTTTGTTGCTCGACGTGGAAGATGTAGTGATCTCTGGAGCGACCAGGGGAGAAATTTTATAGGCGCCAACAAGGAGCTCTTTGATACGTGGAATGAAGCACAATTACAATTTGATGGGAAAATAAAGAAAATACTTATAGATGATGGCACACAATGGCACACAATGGCACTTTATCCCTGCCTACAGTCCCAATTTTGGAGGGTTATGGGAGGCAGGCGTTAAATCTATTAAGTATCACCTTAAAAGGATCCTTACTGCTAACCTTACCTTCGAGGAGATGATGACTATACTCTGCCAAGTAGAAGCTTGTTTAAACTCTCGACCGTTATGCCCGCTCGACGACACGGATGCTGAAAACATAAATGCTTTAACTCCTGGACATTTTTTAATAGGAGAAGCACCAATTGTAGTCCCAACAACCGAGTATAAAAATGTCAAAATACATACCTTGTCTCGCTGGCAGCATCTGCAAAAATTGTTAAGTGATTTTTGGCGGCAATGGCAGGATGAGTATCTGTCAAGACTTCAACAACGTCTGAAATGGTTGAAAAAGGAAGACGAGTTTAATATCGGAGATATTGTACTAATAAAAACTGATAACTTACCTCCAGGAAAATGGTCCTTGGTACGCATCTTGCAGAAACATCCAGGACCTGACGAATTTACTAGGGTATACAGTGTAAAGAGTGGTGATCATGTTGTAAAAAGACCAGTGACTAAATTATGCCCTTTACCTGTTGATACTAATGAATAAGCATGTATAAAATAGTTTCATTGTTGATTTGTTTATGATGTACTTTCCATTATGCATGCATGAGTACATGTAACTTTGAAAGGCCCTTTAAATGGTCCTTTGAGGGGCGGTATGTTGTGTGACATATGTCAAACCAGTCGCTTAATAAACGTACTACAGATCGCACGTGAAATTTTATTTAAAATCAAGTTAAAATCCCGTCAAATCAAAATTCAACCTTAGTACACCAACATTAACATTCTATTACTAACCAAGGAACAGAGTTACAGCTAGCATGAATATAGAAATCTTAACATAAAATATAATCATTCTACTGTTGAAACATAATATCTATTAAGCGACTTAGAATATTACTTGGAACTTCAGATATTAACTACATAACTAAGGACAATCTCTAGGTTCAATTCAAATTTCTTACTAGTTCTACTTTTATAAAATGGCATTAATATATTAGTGATTATAGGAATGGCCCCATCACCCGCCGTTCCGCTGGTCTTTAACCATAACCTCAGAGCCCGCCCACTAATATATCCTTTATTATTTAGTATAACACATTATTCTATTAGTGTTAAATTTTGTAGACCAATTCTAGTCAATTATGAAAACTTGATTCTACTAGTCTCTCCAAGGAGATCCTTTGAGAAGAGAGACCGAGACAAACTCAAAGGATTAAACTCTTTAATTTAATTATTCAGCTTTACTTTTCAACGCAAAATAATATATTAGGACAATGTAATATCAATATTTAATTTCTGTCTATGACAAACTTTGTGTGTTTCTCTATAATTGATAGTCATAACTACCAAACTATACAGGGTGATAGGAAATTCGCCGTATTCCTTGAAAGGGGTTATTCTACAGCTCATTTGTAATGATTTAAGTCCAGTCAACCAGGGGTCAAAACTCATTGGTTTTCGAGTTATTCACGTTTTTAGACTTTTCTTAAAAATACCCGGCTTTCAACCTAAAACTTGTAATTGTGTAAAAACTTCGTCATTTAGAAATAAAAAAAAGCATTTTTCAAAAAGCCAATGAACGATACTGATTACGAAAAATAAAAAAAAATGCAAATTTTTGCAAATAAAACGATTTGAAGTCGGAAGTTCTAGTAATTATTTTCCAAAATTTGAAACATTTTAAATCATAACTAAAAAAAAAAGTACAACACTTCGCGTACAAATTACAGGAATAGTTTGCTCAATTCATAAGCTTTCTAAAAAGGTACAATTTATGACATTTTTAAATTAATTTTAATTAAAAAAATTACGATGAATAAATAATAGCAGAACAGGTAGAAGACTTGACTTAGCGTACTTGACTCTAAATGGGTTTGTTTGTGCCGTTTTAGGTTCTCCAAAGGCTTACTTTGTCTTCAGTTTCTTATCTCAACTTATCTTCTTGAGGTAGAAGGTACAGCGGATTGCCTTTGGTGACACAAACAAAGGGTCATTAGGTCAATTAATTTAATTTGTTTGTTTCAAAAATTCTAGTAGGTACGTGGGGTTTTTTGCCTTCTCCTTCTCGTTCGCTTGATTTTTTTGGGTTTTGACCTTTGGGAGCCCAAAAGTGCAGATTGTGGTAGTTTGTTATCCCATTACGGTCGAAATTGGATTCATCTGTCCACAAAATTCTCTTCAGGCACTCGGGATCTTCGATATCTGCATTAATTAAAAATTGGCAGAAATCCATCCTTCTTGCTGGGTCTCCCTCTTCAATAGCGTGTACTGGAGAGTAATGATACGGGTACTGCCGAGCTGAGTGCAGTGTAAACCACACCTTCCACTGAGACATACCGAGCCGGTTAGCGACAATTCTCGTCGAAGTAGTGCCGTCTGCCCGAAAACACTGAAGGATTTCTTCTTCTTCAGCAGGATCATGTCGAGGTCTTCCAGCGTCAGCTTGGCGGCGTTGAACTGATCCTCTTTCCCGAATAAGACGGTACGATGAACCAAACACGCTTACGTGAGGTAAACGGCAGTTAGGGTAACGACGTTGGTATTTCGACCGTGACGGGATAACAAACTACCACAATCTGCACTTTTGGGCTCCCAAAGGTCAAAACCCAAAAAAATCAAGCGAAGGAGAAGGAGAAGGCAAAAAACCCCACGTACCTACTAGAATTTTTGAAACAAACAAATTAAATTAATGACCTAATGACCCTTTGTTTGTGTCACCAAAGGCAATCCGCTGTACCTTCTACCTCAAGAAGATAAGTTGAGATAAGAAACTGAAGACAAAGTAAGCCTTTGGAGAACCTAAAACGGCACAAACAAACCCATTTAGAGTCAAGTACGCTAACTCAAGTCTTCTACCTGTTCTGCTATTATTTATTCATTGTAATTTTTTTAATTAAAATTAATTTAAAAATGTCATAAATTGTACCTTTTTAGAAAGCTTATGAATTGAGCAAACTATTCCTGTAATTTGTACGCGAAGTGTTGTACTTTTTTTTTAGTTATGATTTAAAATGTTTCAAATTTTGGAAAATAATTACTAGAACTTCCGACTTTAAATCCTTTTATTTGCAAAAAATTGCATTTTTTTGGCATTTTTTTTTATTTTTCGTAATCAGTAGTTCATTGGCTTTTTGAAAAATGCTTTTTTTTATTTCTAAATGACGAAGTTTTTACACAATTACAAGTTTTAGGTCGAAAGCCGGGTATTTTTAAGAAAAATCTAAAAACGTGAATAACTCGAAAACCAATGAGTTTTGACCCCTGGTTGACTGGACTTAAATCATTACAAATGAGCTGTAGAATAACCCCTTTCAAGGAATACGGCGAATTTCCTATCACCCTGTATAGTAATATACCTAATGTATTTCTCATGTAACCCTACTAAGCGGGTGCTACAACCTTTTTTACTCTGGATTGTAGTGTAAATTATAGAATTAATCAGATTACCATAATTCAATTTCAGTACTATATCCTCAGTACATAAACTGTTTAGATAAAAATTTATAAAATAATGAATTAGTGTTACCTCACCGTTCATAACCTAGTCTGAGACTCTATTGTGTAAATTATACATATACCATCTACTATACTGAAATTTTCAACACAAACCTATATCTAAAACGAATTAAGTAAATTTTGTTGAATGAGTAAGTAGCCCTATAATTGATCCCACCAAAAACATTTTCATGTAAAATGTTGCCAAGACGATCATATAGCCCGCACTGTCAAAAAGTTATCAGATGTCATGTAGAGCCAAGCTTCTAACTCAGTTAGAAACTTGTCTCTACATGACATCCGATAACTTTTTGACAGTGCGAGCTATATGGTCGTCTTGGCAACATTTTACATGAAAATGTTTTGTTGGGATTTCACTTCTTTTTGTAAGTTGCTTATAATGGGCTCCCTTCATCTTGCATAATATCTATAGTCCGTAATACACTTCACATAACAGTTATCGCAGAACAACGTCAAACGTAATTTTATCCGGTGTCGCTAAAATATCTAATGAAATAAATCGTTCAAACCTGTCAAGGAACTTGTGAGATAGAAACCCATAGAATAAGAATAGCATAGAAGCCGGACTATAAAATGAACTTTGCACCAACTATATCTCTACAGTAGTCCCAGCTTCTTAATCGCTTTCGGCTGGCTATTGCTATCACACTTGCACTCGCAACTGACAGTATATTGTCACTCGTGTGTCATAGAAAAACGAAGATTGTCGATCGCTATTCAGAAAATGTTTGTACTGTACTAAGTTTTTAGATGGTGCATTACGCTAGAGAAAATGAAATAGGGGTAGTTTTCCTCAATCACCCAAAGTTTAGCTGGACGAGATCCCTTAAAGGGATAAGTTCGCTTTTATACATTACTATTCTGTAAAAAGTGTTTATATACATACGTACACACATTCGCGGACATACCGAGAT
Source organism: Acleris cristana (assembly GCA_948252455.1). NCBI lineage: Eukaryota > Metazoa > Arthropoda > Insecta > Lepidoptera > Tortricidae > Acleris > Acleris cristana. The sequence goes on from OX411771.1 coordinate 36,497,006, forward strand.
CCATTCAAATTTGACGTAACGTTGTGAAAATGCCAGTTCAAGAAAAAAAACTTTCGTTTTTCTTTATTTTCTCTTAAGTACAATCGAGAAAATTGATTCCTAGACCACGTTGGACTATGTCACAGTGACACTGTAAATAAAATCATAAGAAGTCTGTAAGGTTTTGATTGATGACGTTACTTTGACATAGTCCAAAGTGGTCAAGGAATAAATTTCCTCGACTGTACTTAATAAGTAATCTATAAAAGTATAGAGAAATATAGCTGGTGCAAAGTTCATTTTATAGTCCGGCTTCTATTCTATATACCTATAATAAGTCGGACCCCTAGTCTCAAGATGTAGTTTAAAGGGTTGGGGGGGTAAAAGTTCCAAGTTTTAGAATTTTTATGTTGTTTGTGTACTAATACTAGCTTACATACCAAATTTCAGCTTTCTTGGATTTTAGGAAGTACCTTAACAATTTTGATGACCATCAGTGAGTCAGTGATGAAATCGGAGTTTTTTAGATATCAATAAAATCTAAAGTATAAGAGTTATGCAATTGAAATTTTATACGTTTAATAAGTCTACAATTGACATCATATCCCGAGAATTTTGTTCATCTGGTATAATCCAAACCCAAGTTATGAGGGTTCAAAAAAACGACGAACCGCTTCGATAAAAGGTAGGTAGTGCCCCTTGCGCTTCGTTCGCTTGGCTCGTTTTGGCGGGGGCACTACCGTGCCCCCAGATTTAGTGCGATTCCGGATATCCTGTTTCAACATTTAACTTAACTAGATTAGTAGCCCTTCGGTTTTGTCGCTAAATAACTTCCTTAATAACCACAATATTCTGACAAAGGTAGTGTGTTCTTGAACAACATAGTGTATACTCAACACTAGGGTTCCTTCAGACAACAACTAGGCATATCGCCTAGTGCCTGCTATACGGGCACATCTCAAAAAACCAATATTAAGAGAAATCGCCGATCAAAGTTTTGCGAGTTGAGTGTACGGCAGAAAAAAGGGTCTAATTCCTTAAGTTTTGGGTCAATAACACTGCGGTTTAGGTTATTTTGTTGTTCATTATATAGAGCTTCAAATGAATGTGCATTTTTTTTCAAGTATGCCTAGTTTTTAAAGTACTGGCCTTCAAATATAGGCACTTCGTGTTGTGGCCATATCGCAGAAAGTATTTTACGGAATTTCGAGATGTGTCCAAAATCGCAAAAGAATTAAATGACGGTAATAAGCATACTATCATACAAAAATACATTTTAAAATAATAAAATAAATGAAAAACACGAAAAATTGTTATCAGATACCTTTATTAATCATCTTTGGCACAGTAAAACATTATTATATGCGATAATCAATGTCTCGAAGTATGCCTAACGCGTAAATTCTCTTGACAGATAGGTATATAATTTAAATTACCTATGTTTGAATATCTGCCAAGCTAAAATCCAGTCTCCTTCTGTGTGCACGACAGGCACCGGCCAGATGCTGCGCCAGAAATTACTCATAGCAGGAGCATCCGGTAGGTATCCGTCGCTCACTCCTTGATCGGTTCCTTCCCACTTTCGGTACACCTTCCTCGGATCACTTTGGAAGGGGTGATTTTGCTGGTATCTATCCACATGCTCTCTATAGCGACGAATACGGCTTGCCCACGCGCAAACTTTCTGCTTCAGGAATTCGATACGTTCCGTGACACAGGCCATAATAATGTTGGGGCCTTATTCCGGTCCAAGCAAAAGCCTGGTTCACGAAACGCATGACTCGGGGGCGTTCATTACCCCCCTGAAGCAGACTAGTTTTCCTATGAGAGTCCTAAACTTATCAATACGCCGCTCAACTCGCACTTGCCAAGCGGGGACAGACCCGCGAGCGCGCGTCGCTCGGTCAGTGTCCGAAAACTTGACTCGAGCTACGCGGCATGCAGTGCTGGCCCCGCAGTACAAATTTGAGTGAGTATCGATAATATCCTCGCTGGCTTGTAAATATGACGCCAGCAAGGCGTTTAGGGCTCCCATAAGTGTTAAATTTCGTTTACTGCCAGGCAAGCGTGGTAAACGGGGCCTAGAGTTGGGTGTGGACCGATACTGCGCGATCGCGTCTTCCAAAGCCCTCCTCAGTTGCTCATTCACCTGGCTAGTTACGCTTATATTCACACAATCCTCAACGTCGCTAACGGGATCATACTGCACTGACATCAATGCGTGTTGGGCGACTGGCATCGAAGCCGATAACGCAGCAGTAGGGTCCCGTGATGAAGCGGAGGTTGTACGAATATGTAGCGATTCAAGGCGTAGCCGATCAAGGTACAGACTGATCCAGTCGCCGAAGCCGCTGAATGGCCCGCACCTGATCCGATAGTCATTGCGCGGTAACAGTGATGGCTGGTTCAAGAGTCTGAAACAGGAGCAGCATTCGATCACGGTACGCAGTGAGGTTAGTTCCTCCCTCTTTAGCCCCGTATTATGCTCGCATGCAATTTTCATTATTCGATGTTGACTATCGCATGCGGTGCACTAAACCACCGGTAGTGGGAGCTGTGTGCAGAGCAGAATGCCCCGCAGGCCCCAAGCGTGCCGGCAGCGGTGGTCGTACGTCACGTAGGTGGTCGCGACGGCGGAGTAGTCCGGTGGCCGACTGCAAGAAACCCTACCTGATAAAAAAATAGAAAATGCCTACTCTGTAGGGGTAGCTGACTTTTAGTAGCTTCAACTGCTCTTGGTCGGCCGCGGCTTAACTTGGCAAATTTTGCGCAAATGGCAAAAAAGTGGTACAAAAATTCATCAAAAAAAACCTCATCGAAAAATAGAATGAAACTTGTATGGTAGGATAGAGGCCATTGAGGACAGTAAAAAAAAAGTGGTCGGCCAAATCCTGTGTTGGCAGGTTCCTGTGTCCGACCGAATTTGTGGTACCACGAGACAGCTGCATTTTACCTCATCGAAAAATAGAATGAAAAAAACGGATTATAATAGCTAAATTAAACCTGTTGACGTATGTCTTGGTCGGCCTCACCTAAGTCTGGCAGTTTTTGCAGTCCGACCAAATTTATAAAAAAAAAAAATTGTTTCAAAATTGAAAATATGGTTTCTTTATGGCTTAAACTGACCAAATTTTAATAAACAAATATATTTTTATTTCAATATTGAAAATATAGTTTCTTCATTGCTTTAACTGACTAATAATGCTTAATTTAATAAAAGGCCTTCTACACAATCGAGACCAACCGCCAACCATCGTGTCCTTGGTCGGATCTCCCGTCGGCCGGCAGCGTTCCAGACGGTTGGGACCAACCACGAACGCAGGCTGTCGCGAGGGATGCGCTTACGACCAAGGCCGTTGACATCAACTAAATACGGTCGGGTCAACCGCTTTCTACACGGTCCATTTTTATATCAACCCGACCAAGGACACGGATCATACGGTATATGGGGCCCTTAAGTGTGATGGTAGTATTGTCTTTATGTTAACCATGGACTTGTACCTACACTGGACTGATTACTGCGATAAAAAAGTGTGACCGACAACGAAACCATACTAGAGAATTGCATCTCGTTTTAATTAGGGTGACCAAGTATATCTGCGGATACCAGGATTTTTTTAAAGTTATAAATGTGTCAATTTATTTATTTAATCATAACACTCGGCTGACTTTATTCAGGTGACTCGTGAATTATGTCTCGTGAAGTAGCACTATTAAATATGCTAATGGAAGAAGAATCAGATTAAGAGATAATCTCAAGAAATAATCTCATAACTCTTATGAGAAAACGAACTCATCGTTATTGGGTTTTACATACATTATACATTTTTGACTCATAGAAAATGTATCGGAATGTGCATACGTAACGATTACACGAACGACGGGACGGGAAAACCAAAAATGTATAATGTATGTAAAACCCAATAACGATGAGTTCGTTTTCTCATAAGAGTTATGAGATTATTTCTTGAGATTATCTCTTAATCTGATTCTTCTTCCATTAGCATATTTAATAGTGCTACTTCACGAGACATAATTCACGAGTCACCTAACGACAGATGTTTTAACGACATACAAAATGTATCAAAAAGGCACGTGTTAATCCGTTATATTATAAGGGCTTAAATAATTATAGGTATAATACATTATATTATATTATACATTGATAATATAATATCAAACAAACAATATTTTTAACGTGTTTTTTTAAACAGGGTATTTTTGAATGGTTTTCAGTATATTATGGAAATCCTGAAGTATAGGAGATACAGGAAAACCGTCTTAGGATACATTAGATATTCTTTTGTGAAAAGAATTATGGTATAGTTGTTTCTTCACTTCACTAATTCTTTCTTACGAAAACACGATGCCCGTTATCCACTTAAACGGATCACCAGTTCTTTTGTATTGCTTAATGCATAAAGTAACCGTAGTATATGCGAATAAATCGTTTTTACTAACATATACTACATACGTACATTTATACATCGGTTATATGGGTGGTGGAAAAATCAAATCATTTTTTTTAATAACATGTATTCACTGAAAATAAAACAACTTTATTTTTTTAATGACATCAACAAATATTGAAATTTGTGCCAGTACTGCCAACATCGTAAATTTCGCATATCTGTATTCATTCGAATACAAGTTTAGTGTGAATGCTAATATAATACAATGTACATTTTGTTTTGATTTACTGGTTTAACGAAGATACGTCCCTTTATACCATTACTTTTACGAAAAGTAACAATACAACTTTCGTTTGATGTCTGCTAATATTGTACTGTCAGTTAAATGAAAATCACATGAATTACATAAAATTTTGATCACAGCATATTATAAAATGAGTCTATTTAAATACTTTCATACATTGGTATGGCTATTATTCTAATTTCCGATGTTCCGGGAAATCCCGGAAAATTTATTAGTAAAATTAAACTGAGTCCGCTTCCATATTAGTCAACATCTACGCGATGTAGGTACTGAGCCCGAAGTTTAGGTATATTAGCTCCCGATTTTCCGAACCCTAATTATTAGTCAGTTAAAGCAATGAAGAAACTATATTTTCAATATTGAATTAAAAAAATACTTGTTTAGTAAAATTTGGTCAGTTTAAGCCATAAAGAAACCATATTTTCAATTTTGAAACAATTTTTTTTTTTATAAATTTGGTCGGACTGCTAAAACTGCCAGACTTAGGTGAGGCCGACCAAGACATACGTCAACAGGTTTAATTTAGCTATTATAATCCGTTTTTTTCATTCTATTTTTCGATGAGGTAAAATGCAGCTGTCTCGTGGTACCACAAATTCGGTCGGACACAGGAACCTGCCAACACAGGATTTGGCCGACCACTTTTTTTTTACTGTCCTCAATGGCCTCTATCCTACCATACAAGTTTCATTCTATTTTTCGATGAGGTTTTTTTTGATGAATTTTTGTACCACTTTTTTGCCATTTGCGCAAAATTTGCCAAGTTAAGCCGCGGCCGACCAAGAGTAGTTGAAGCTACTAAAAGTCAGCTACCCCTACAGAGTAGGCATTTTCTATTTTTTTATCAGGTAGGGTTTCTTGCAGTCGGCCACCGGACTAGAGGTCGCTCGACTCGCTGGTGTCGGGTGCAGTGGCGAACTCATCACCCAACAGCGATGGCGACATGAGCTGAACGAAGCGGGCTGGGGTGGAGGGCGTGCTATCGTAGTATCCGCTTCTGTTCTATTCGTTCTAGATCTTGTTATCGTGTTTTTTGCATGACATGATATGACATTAAATGTCAACATTGTCACGGGGTAGTAAGGCGCGCCTTCAATGGTTGAGTGGTGCCGCTGCTCACATACACCTTTGGCATACTAAGGTGGACTCAGACTGAGCTGGACGCCCTGGATAGGGGGATCCGTCTACTGCTTAAATCACATCGCATGTTGCACCCACGCTCATCTGTCATGAGATTGTACATCCCGAGGAAATGTGGAGGTCGAGGCATTTTAAATGCTAAGAATCTCCACAACCGCGAGGTGTGCGTGCAATCTCAGGGATTATTTCCTTGGCAATGAGTGTGGGATGCATCGTGGTTGCAGTAGACAGGAGCCTCACGCCTCTCTCCTTTGCAAACGAAAACTGGCGCAGACCAACGGTGTTGAGCACTGAAGACCGCAAGAACGTATGGAAAAGCAACGAGCTACACGGACGCTTCTACCTGGCCCTAACAAGGCCCGATGTAGACTTTTTAGCGTCCGTGAAAACCGAAATCTTTGGGGAACCGAAGGTTTTGTCTGTGCAATTGCTGACGAGACAAGGTCATAATGACGAACAATTACCGGAAATATATTCTGAGGGATGGCACGGTCGACATTTGTCGAGCTTGCCGTTGCCCCGGCAAGTCCCTCAGACACTAATTTCAACGGCGAGTACTTGCTCATACATCCAGGATCATCCATCAGCAACTTGCTCTTCACTAATGGTCTTGTTGAGTCTGAAGTGCCGTACTATAACCAACTTATACCTGTGACGATTTAATTCTTACAACTAGAACCTCTTCAGAATAATATTTAAATAAGAGAAGCCTAGCTTTTCTTTTCTCAGGTTTTGAACCGTACTTATTTACCCTTAGGTACTATCCTAGAAAGCTAATACCAATCCTTTAGAGTAGTAATAGTCTCGTTATGTGCTTAGATGACTTCAATGACAACAACCTTGTGTAAATACATATAGCTAACTAATTACTTTTATTCGTTTGAGACAATTTTAACGTGAACCCTTTATCCACACAATCAGTTAAAACATGTTTGTGGGCGTCTCCCGGGTTAGCCGCCTAGGTGTTTCACTTTAAGGTTAGAAGCGACTGCTTCTTAAACTTAGACTACTACATATCTACTAATTACAACCACTACAATACCTTCCATGTTAAACGAGCTCCCTAATCATACCAACACGGTTTTAACGGACAACATACATACTCCGCAGCCTAGCGCTTTATTTATTTTCTATCTGGACGGACGGTTTTAGGATTTGACGTTTCTCTCGGGTATAGATAGAAACGTCAAACCACAGACTATCAAGATTACATTCAATAAGTAAGTTTCGATGCTCTAGATTGAATATTTGCCTAAAATGAATTTAATTTAAAAGGATTACTTTTCTAACATTAATGAATTATTACTAGTTCCTAATTTTCCTATTGGTTTTAGAAGGCTAATTTACGTCTTCCAGCTTCAATAATTTTATTTGTTACGTCGTAAGTTAAGTAAAACTTCCTGTGTGTAGTCCTAAGACCTTTCAACGGGCTATTTCTAGCCTTTAGTTGGCTTCCAGGTGGGGAAAATACCTACGGTGGTCTATAAATATATATATAAATAAGGGGACCAACGCCAAGGGTAATCTATATATCTACACAACAATCGCAAACTGATTTCGGATCCACTTGAACGGGCCTGAAGAGTAGAAATAATAAATTAACAGCGTTGCCTGACATACCGAATAAAGGTGTCAGAGACCTTGTATGCGTACCTTCTAAACTCACCCAGTTAATGAGTTCAAACCGTCCATTTCCTGATTGTGGAAATCTTCAGGTCTCAACTCACAACCAAAATGTGAGTGTAGGTATTCATTTTCGTAAACTACGACTGCCTGGAGCTCTGCGTAACCGACTACCATTTGTGGCGTCGTTACAGAGTTCTGGAAAACAAAACAAGGTTAATAAACATGTTGAAACACTCACAGGGTCTTCGTAGATGGAGATGCTGGTTCTCAGATAAACTGCACTTAGTTAAATATCATAACATGTATATTCTTTTACAACAACTTATTATTAGCCATTAACCAACGAATGTCCGTATAAAATATTATGAGGGTAGCTCGGTGTTGCCAGTTACGATGATAACGTTCCGTTACAGTCGGCCATCCGTCACAAAACGAGTCCCCTCGTTTTAATTAAACAGTGTAAACAATTTAAAACAAAAGTTTTTTTTTCATTTGCATATTTTGTCTAAATTTCATCAATTAATATCAGCACAAATCTATTATAATTTACATCACATATAATAGTATTACATCATCATTAATCCTTATCATAATTTATCCATATCATCACTAGTCCATAATTATCATTAGTACTCCATATCATCATTAATCCATTTCATCATTAATTAATATCATCTCAATCCATATCATCACTAATTCATATCATCATTAAAATCACCCTCTAAGGTTAAGCATTAGGGGTTACTTCCTTCACCGACTAACGCATTAACCGCAATGTTTCATCACTCATGGGCGGCGAATCATTGCCACTCCTGCCCCATGATGAAACATCCTCAAAATCACTATAACATCAATTATTACTATGCATTAGAATTTGTATATTTTAATAACTTTATCATCATTACCATTATCATTATTATCGTTAATAAATATCATTATTATCATCAATGTTATATTATATTACTATTATTAGAAATATCAGAGTAATAGTTGGGGTTAAGCAGCGCGTCATCGTGACGTCACATGGCGTGAGCGGTTGAAGACCGGTTATGCCAGGCCGGCCGAATGGAAAATGGCAGAGCGCACTCACTTCGGTGGCGACTTTCGGACGAAACGGACGTATTTGATAGGGATTAGATTGAACTAGAATTGATTAGGTTTCATTTAAATTAATGTGATTTGATTTTGCTATAAAATTAAAGTGTGTTTTCGGTGACATTATTTTTATTACAAAAATATACATCATTCCCCTCTGATTTATTATATCAGAAGTGGGATTTACCACGAAGCCTTGCTCGTTGTTGTCTCTGATTAGTCATTTAACGTTTTAAGTTGTTAGTTTTAGTTCAGTGTTGTGGTGAGTCATCACAAACCGTCAGTGCACTTTAATTTTATAATGTCGGGACGCTCTTCCCGGTCTCATGAGAGATCTGATAGGTCACGTAGAAACCGTAGTAGGTCACGGGAAGGTCGTGTTCATACGCATCGTATTTCTCATAAGCGGCGTAGCGACTATTCACGTACTGAACGTGTTGGTGTTGGTAGACGTGTTGGTAGACCTTACATTCAGGCACTTGATACGATTCTTGTTAGATTAAATGCAATTGAGGATAGACTTTCTACCTCTGAAACTAAACCGCCACGTCCTGTGCGTGAGTGTCACACTCCGCCGTTGTTTGTTGCTACAAGTGAAGCTACCGCGCCGATTGAATCTGTTAGCGATACGACAAATAAGATTGTGAACGCGTTAACATCGCTTATTACTAAACCTAGTCATTATTACATCTCGAATTTTGACCCCAATATTCACGACTTCGATGTTTGGTGTGCAGAGGTCGACAAAGGTCGCGAGATTAATCGCTGGGACGACCGTGAGTGTTTGTCGCGTATAGGGCGGTGTCTTAAAGGCGATGCGCGTACGTGGCTGGACGATTGGGTGTCCAATGACCGTTCATGGACTAATTTTAAAGCAGAATTCCGGTCGCTCTGCCCTCGAAGCGTCGATGTCGCGAATATTTTATTCGACGTGATGAGAACGGAATCTAATAGCTTTTCGTAGTATGCCGAATACGCACGTAAGTCGTTGTTACGTTTGAATATTGTGAAGGGACTATCGGATGACCTAAAAACGGCGATTATTATTCGAGGTATCACGGATCCCCAGATCAAAGCAACTGCTTCTAACAATAAATTACAACATAACGAATTGGTAGAATTCTTGTCAGTTTATACTAAACCTAAGACGGATTCTCGAGGTACCCGCAGTTTTGTTCGTCCATTGAATCAAAGTTCGTCTGACTCTCGTAAACATAAGATGTCAAAGCCAAATATCAAATGTTTTAACTGTGGTGACCTCGGTCATACAAGGTTTCATTGTCCTAAGAGGCAGAAAACTGAATCTAATAAGCCGACCACAGCCTCCGTAGCTCCAAATAAAACTCCCATGACATGTACCTACTGTAGCAAGTTAGGGCATGTTGCCGACCCTATGGTTTGACGAATGCACCGGTGGTTTATCAGAGGATTATATCCAAAACTTTAAAACACTTAGTTGATACTGGCAAGGTCCTTAATTATATAGACGATGTCCTGGTCTTATCAGATTCGATAGAGGAAGGGCTAGATCTGTTACGTCAGGTGCTCATTTGCCTTACAAACGCGGATTTTTCTATAAATTTGAAAAAGTGCACCTTTTTAGAGACTGAAGTCGAATATTTAGGAAGACTCATTAGCCAAGGTCAGGTACGACCGAGTCCTAGAAAGGTGGAAGCTTTAATAAAGTCACCTAGACCCGCGAATTTTAGGCAAGTGCGGCAATTTCTGGGTCTAGCCGGGTATTTTAGACGATATATACCTAATTACACAGTTAGAACCGCTAGCATTGCAAGGCTTACTAAAAAGGGTCAACCGTTTATCTGGGGTGAAGAACAAGACACAGCACGTAACTTAATCATTTCTTGTATAACGGAAGAACCGGTACTTGCGATATTTGACCCAAAGCTGCCTACTGAACTCCACACCGACGCTAGTGCGATCGGGTATGGTGCGGTTTTGCTACAGGAGCACGAAGGTAAACGGAAGCGCGTCGTCGCTTATTTCAGTAGAGCAACTCATGGCGCAGAGTTTCGATATCACAGCTATGAGCTCGAGACTTTGGCCATAGTGAAAGCATTACAACATTTCCGCCACTATCTTATTGGCATTGACTTTAAGATAGTGACAGATTGTAACTCACTGAAATTAACCGAACGAAAGAAAGACCTCATCCCACGAGTAGCCCGTTGGTGGGTCTACTTGCAAGACTTCCGTTTCACTATTGAATATCGAAAGTGTTCTCTAATGCAACATGCCGATTTTTTAAGCCGAAATCCAGTGAATGTGTCACATATTCGTCGTCCTAATAACTGGGCTCAAATTGCCCAAACAGCCGATTCTGAGACACAGGAACTGATGGAGAAATTAAGAGATGGTCAGTTGGATCCATCCCGATATGTTGTCAAGAACAACCTTTTGTATTGCAAGTACAGTCCTTCTGGCGAGGAGTCACGTCTCCTATGCTTTATCCCAAAAGGTCACAGACTGAGCCTCCTACGCGTCTTTCACGACGATCATGAACATATCTGCATGGACAAAACCGTCGACTTGATTCTCCGTCATTTCTGGTTCCCTGGTCTAAGGCAATTTGTAAAAAAATACATTGGTTATTGTGTGGTTTGCTTATAACAAAAAAAAATCCCTCGAGCTCCCCATCAGCCCATAGAATCTTGGACTAAACCTACATGTCCCTTCTCTACTATCCATATGGATGTGTTAGGTCCACTAACTGAGTCGAATGGTTTCAAGTACGTTTTAGTACTAGTAGATGCGTTTTCAAAATTCTGCCTGCTATATTCATTACACAAACAGGATACTGATGAATTAAAGCGTGTATTCACAAACGCCCTTTCCTTATTTGGTACACCTTCTCTAATTGTGACCGATCGGGGTAGAATGTTTGAAAGTTCTGGGTTTCAAAACTGGGTCTCTGGGTTGGGATGTGCCACACATTTAATAACGCCTGGCATGCACCAAGAAAATGGTCAGGCTGAGCGTTACTGCCGGTCCGTTCTAAACCTGTTACGTGTTGAGGTAAACAATAAAGGCAGTAGTTGGTCTGACACTTTATGGAAAATTCAGCTAACCCTTAATATCACTAAACAAGCCACCATTCAGACTTCACCCCTGCAGCTTTTAATTGGAGTCGAAGCAACCACACCTGTGTTGAGAGCCTTAGTAAGGGATGTAGCATTGGAAAGCTCAGATGCGAACCGTGAAGCACTGATGACATTAAGGTGACAACATGCTTCAGAACTCTTGGAAGCAAACCAGACAAGACAAGATCAACTTATCAATGAAAGGCGGAAGCCGCCACTTGTATATGCTTTGGGCGACTTTATGTTCGTCAACAAAAGTTCGCAGAGTTCTGGCAAGATGGATTCCGGCATGAGGGGTCCCTATAAAGTAATCCAACAGCTCCCGCACCATCGATACGAGTTGGAGCTCCTGGCGGGGTCTTATGGCAAGAAGACTCAGGCAGCTGCAGAACACATGGTTCTGTGGCGTGGAGAGTGGACGCCAGATACGTGTGCAGCCTTTTTCATCGGTGGTGAGTGACTTAGAAGCCACGTGCGCTTGCCTCACAGCAGCTACCTATGGCGTGTGCTTCTAGTTTTTATTTATTTTTGTATCCACGCGCGCTTGCCTCGCAGCAGCTACCTATGGCGTGTGCTTCTAGATTTTATTTATTTTATATCCACGCGCGCTTGCCTCACGGCAGCTACCTATGGCGTGTACGATGTTGCTTGAGAAGCCACGTACGCTTGCCCTACGGGAGCTACTTATGACGTGTGCAATATTTCTCAAGGGAGGTAACCTACCTCGCAGCCACATGCGCTTCCTGTAGCTACCTATGGTGTGTGCTAGCAGCCTATACTGGCTGGTATAGCTAGCTTTGCTCATCGTCTCAGTACTGATAGTTTTAGCATCATTTGCGTACGAAACTGTTAGATAGCAATGTTCATGCACTGGTCACAAGTGTTTGGGTGCACACTTACAGTTGTGATACAGAGCTGTTAATTGTTATCACCAATTAGATTACGGCATGTTTGATAACGATGTTGTTTTTTTTAGATGACGATGACCCTGACAATCCCCAAGACGATGGGGAGCCTTCCCTACGAGATGCGGTCGGGGACGCCTCGCCATCAGGAGAGGCCGTATTAGAAATATCAGAGTAATAGTTGGGGTTAAGCAGCGCGTCATCGTGACGTCACATGGCGTGAGCGGTTGAAAACCGGTTATGCCAGGCCGGCCGAATGGAAAATGGCAGAGCGCACTCACTTCGGTGGCGACTTTCGGACGAAACGGACGTATTTGATAGGGATTAGATTGAACTAGAATTGATTAGGTTTCATTTAAATTAATGTGATTTGATTTTGCTATAAAATTAAAGTGTGTTTTCGGTGACATTATTTTTATTACAAAAATATACATCATTCCCCTCTGATTTATTATACTATATATTAATATTATACAATTTGTATAATTATTAAATTAATTTATTATTATTTTCAATCAAGATGACTAACGTAACATCAATTAAAATCCATAACAAAGTTATTCCCGCTGAATAATATTTTTTTTTAATACCTACGTAATGGTGAAGTCGTACAGTTAATCTAGTATACTAACTAATCATTATCACTTCCTTCACTGGAAGTGCAGGCCGGTCTGTCGAAACTCATCCAAGGGAATATTTTGTCCAAAGAGACAACGTTTTCGTAAGGTTTTCCCTTCCTGGTTAGAGGAGTGTCAACTATAATAAACCTATCGTTCGGAAGAACCGCTTTAATTCGGTATGGACCCTGACATTTCGACTCTAGTTTTCTTGACTGGCCCGTAGCACCTACAATAGCTCTCTTAACCCTAACGAGATCGCCCTTATTATATGTTGTGGGTGGTTTACGATGCTTGTCAAAACTATGTTTGCTCCGTTTTTGATGTTTATCAATACGTTCTTTAGCCTCCGCTCTTATTTCATCGACTGTTTTATTGTTTGCGTCAATGATATCGTCTGTAATTGTGTTAAGTACACCTTGAGCAGGGTTGCCCGGTTTACGCCCAAATAACATTTCCGTTGGGGTCAACTTTGTAACGTCATGAACAGCAGTATTTAGTCCTAATTGAACCTCTGGTAAAAAAAAGATGAAAGATGTTTATTCAGTAAGTAGGCCGCACGGGCACTTTTACACGTCAAAAATCTACCAGCGCTTCGCAAGAGACCACTGCTGAGAAGAAACGCCGCAAGAAACTCAACAGTCAGTCGTTTTTTAAACATTGCTTATGATATGATATTATACAACGAAAAAAAAACTTAACCTAGCATTATATAAAACAATGAATGTAACAAAAATATGTCTATATAATATATCATGCGTAGTTGAGTAGGAAAATGTGTCAAAAATCAAAATTTCTACAAGAACTCGTAAAATAGAAAATATATAAAATAAATAAAAAATTATACTAACCTACGACGGTGCAAAACAACACATAATAGGTTCGATTCATTCTCCTACAGAAACCGTGTCCCCTAGACAATACACAATGTTTACATATTTGTATAATTAACTTATTATTAGGATATTTAGGTGTTTAATTTGGTTTTAATTTAGGCCAGGCATTTTTATCTGTTAGATAGTCTTCGACCCTATAGTAAGCTTTAGACATCAACGACTTTTTCAATTAATTTTTAAGTACTGGAAATGGTAACTTTAAAACTTCGTCAGGTAATTTATTATAGAAATGAATGCATTGACCTACAAATGATTTATATACCTTACGGACACGAAATTTTTTAATAGCAATTTTATTTTTATTTCTTGTATTTAAATTATGTATGTCACAATTCTTAATAAAAGAGTCTTGATTTTTAATGACATAAATAATATTCTCATAAATAAATTGTGATGCTACTGTTAAAATATTAATTTCTTTAAATAGTAATCTTAAGGAATCACGGGAGTTTAGGTTATATATAGAACGAATGGCTCTTTTTCGTAACACGAAAATAATCTGTATGTCAGCAGCTTTTCCCCAAACAAGAATACCGTACGACATAACACTATGAAAATAACTATAATAAACTAAGCGAGCTGTCTCAATATTGGTAAGTTGTCTGATTTTTCTGACAGCATAAGCTGCCGAACTTAATTTACCTGCTAGTACTGCTATATGGGGACTCCATTGCAAGTTTTTGTCTATAGTTATTCCTAAGAAAAGCGCCTTATCCACCATTTCCAAACACTCATCATTTAGAAAAATACTAGATTCTACCGGTCTAACATTAGGCAAAGCGAACCTAACACATTTAGTTTTCTTAGCATTAAGTAGCAAATTGTTATTAGTAAACCAATTAAGTACTTGACCTAGCGTCGCGTTTATCTTACTATAATCAACGGATTTTCGGTCTACCTTGAAGATCAATGATGTATCATCAGCAAATAGCACAATATCGCAAAGGTTAACTATCGCGGGTGGTAAGTCATTTATATAAACGAGAAATAAGAAGGGACCTAATATAGAGCCCTGTGGCACACCTAATTTAACAGCTGCTCCAATGGACTTAGTTTGGTTTACAACAACCGTTTGTGTTCTATCACTAAGATATGAAGACATAAGATTTAGAGAATTATTTGACAGACCATAATGTTCTAATTTTAATATAAGAGTCGCATGATCTACGCAATCGAAAGCTTTGGAAAGGTCACAAAAAATTCCTATTGCATCACAAGATGTCTCCCAAATATTGTATATATATTTAATGAGTACAGATGCTGCATCAGTTGTGGACCGTCCTCTGGTGAAGCCGAACTGATTACTGTTAAGCAGTTTATTTCTATTGAAGTGACCTAACATATCTTTTAACATTAACTTCTCAAAAACTTTACTTAAAACAGGTAGAATAGAAATGGGTCGGAAATTCGTTAAATCACTCCTCTCGCCCGATACATAGGTATCCCAAGAGTCACTACTTTTGTCGTGAGTCATTGCACCCAAGGAGGCCAGGATTGTGCGGTTGTACCGCTCAACCTGGCCGTTAGCTCGCGGGGTTGCCACAGAGTTTAAAATATGTTTGATTCCTACGGACTGTATAAATGTCTTGAACTTTTTACTGGTAAAGCTGGTACCCCTATCGGTGATTAATCTAGTTGGATTACCAAATAAACTAAAGAACACCTGAAACACCTTTATACTCTCCTTTGATTAAGTGCTTCGAACAGCTGAAAGATACACGTACTTCGTAAAGGAGTCAACGACTACCAGGAGATATGTATTTCCCCGTTTACTACGAGGGAAAGGGCCGAGGTGATCCGCGTGTACGGTGTGCAGTGGAATATCTATTTTGGGTATAATTTGTAAGTACCCTTCTTTTGCACCCGATGGAGCTTTGTGATGTGCGCATTCCAGACATGAGCCGACATACCTTTTTATAAACTTGCGCATCTTGGGGAACAAAAACGTTGATCGAATTCTTTGTAACGTTTTCTCAAACCCGAAATATCCCACGTCATCGTGGTTAGCCTTAAGAACCTGCCACCGTACTCCTCTTGGAACTAACCACCTAAGGACTTCATGATCACGATCAAGGACACGATACACTCGACCATTCTTTAGTTGGTAATCTTTGTGAATCGCTGCTGTTTTGGAGGTGTTTGGATCCTCTAAGATATCCTTAATTCGTTTTGTCTCGTCATCTGCTGATTGCACTGTCGATATCCAATCATCGGCACCCACAGTTAGGACATCGAGTGTGAGTATAGGGTCAGAGGTTAATGCAATAGGTCCCCGACTTAACGCATCCACATGGGCCATTCTTTCGCTAGGGCGATATTCTACACTGCAATCGTATTCCAAGAATTGGATCCACCACCTGGAAATACGTGGTACGAGGTCTCTCTTCATGAACGTCGAGCGCAAGGCATTGCAATCCGATACAATAATAAATTTTATACCAAGCAAGTAAGGGCGGAATTTGTTTAAGGAACTTATGACTGCCAGTGTTTCTAATTCGAACGAATGGAGTTTTTGTTCGTCCGGATTCGTTTGGCGACTATAATAGGCAATCGGTCTCCATTGGTCAGATCCTGATTTTTACATCAAGATACCTGCTAGTCCTAATTTGCAAGCATCTGTGTGTAATTGGGTCTCTGCTTTATGGTCATAAAGCGCTAATATTGGTCTTTCAGTTAGCAGCTGCTTGAGCGTGTTAAAGGCGCTTTGTTGAGTAACACCCCACGACCATGGGACGTCTTTCTTCAGGACATTTGTCAAGGGACTGGCTATCAATGCAAACTGTTTCACAAACCTTCTGAAGAATCCTGCCAAACCTAGAAATCTTCTAACCTGGTGTTGATTACACGGTTCAGGGAACTTAGTTACAGCCTTAGTTTTCTGTTCTCCCGGACGAATCCCAGTTTTGTCTATTTCGAAACCTAAAAAGTTTATTGTCCTGAAAGAAGTGACACTTTTCTATTTTAAGTGTAACCCCTCCTTCACGTAATAAACGAAAAACTTCTTCCAGGTGTTGCAAACCCTCATCAAAAGTTTTGGGTGGGACCAAAATGTCATCGATATAAATAACTACATACGGGACTTTAGATTTATTTAAAATTTTATGGATAGCCCTCTGAAAAACTGCAGGTGCGTTTGCCAGTCCGAAGGGCATACGATTATATTCTTATTGCCCATCGGGCGTGACAAACGCTGTCTTTTCCTTGGATTCCTCGGCAATAGCAATTTGGTGGTAGCCCGACGCTAAGTCGAGCGTAGTAAATAGTGTTTGGCCTGTCAATTGATCTAAAAGATCTTCTATACGTGGTAGCGGGTAGTGATCCCTTTTGGTACGACTATTGAGGGCGCGATAGTCAACACATAAACGCTTCTCGCCCGACTTTTTCTGTACCAAGACAATTGGACTCGCGTAAGGTGAGTTGGACTCTCGCACTATACCACTTTCCAACATTTGGTCGACCAGGCCACTGACGTACTGACGTTCAGAATATATGATAGACGACAAGGTCTATATACCACCGGTGTGGAATCCTTCAATTGGATTTCCATCTCTGTTATTGCCGTATAACCCAAATCGTGAAGACCATATGAGAAACAATCCTTATATTTTGAAAACAAGTCCAAGCATTTTTGTTTTTGAGTAGGGCTTAACTGCTCACCACAATTTAATTGGGGGTTCAATGTTGTAACAATGCAGTTGTTACGCTCCTTACCTGTGTGCATTTTATAGACGAAATAGCCTTAATATCACTTCATTTTCACTTAAATTCACTGTAATACAACAGATCTTATATTTTGTTGTTTACTAATAACTGATAACTGTCAAACAGACAGCCATAGATTGTTAAAGACGTTTTTCATCAATCTCGACGTCTGTCATATGTTAGCGGCAGTAAGCCGACAGATGGCGTTACTAGTCATTCTTTATTAACTTCACTAATATTTAAATCTTTTAATAATTAACAGTCTACTTTAATCTAAATAATCTTCTAATAATTAATTCATTGTAATTGTAAATAAATATCGTATTTTATTATTTTCATACAGCGCATGAGGAAATAATTGAGGGTATGTTGGTGTCTCACGTACACGACTCCAGTTATTTTCCACTCGTGACGCGAGTTGCTATGTGCATTTCTTTGTTCGCCCTACTCAGATTCGAAATTAACGGTAAGGGGTGAAAGCTTATATATAGGCCACGCACCCTTCATTCGGTCTCTTTGCCGCCTCAACTTCTACTTGTTAACAACTTGACGTGTTGTTTTTAATAGGTACTAAATACCTAAGTTTTGTTATATTCGGTGCATTTCCCCAAATCGGGTAAGTTCAGTGCAACGAACTAATTATCTATCCTATTTCTATTTTGCTGTGTACTGTAGTTGTGTTTTATACTTATTGTGTTCTTCTAGATTATTCCAAATTGTTCTTTTAACCTTTTTATTTCAAATAACCGACCGTTACTTCATAACGGTCGTTAGTAACTATTAATTGTTCTTTTGATTTAGCTTCTTTCTTGTTTTAAATTGTAACTCTGTTCCGGTAGTTCTTGCCACCGCCAATAATTAAACCTTGCACTATTCCCTCGGGGCTTCACCCCTTAACGGCGGCTGGCATGAACTATCCCAATGCTGGACACCAGGCTCACACAGCCAATGCTTGGGTTTTCCAGGGTCCACGGCTTGGAGCATTCCACCGCTAGGAGCATTCCACCGCTAGGAGCAGTTCACCGCTGGGAGTATTCCACCGCTTGGAGCTTTTCACCGCTAGGAGCATTCCACGGCTTGGAGCATTCCACGGCTTGGAGCATTCCACGGCTTGGAGCATTCCACTGCTGGAAGCATTTCACCGCACCGCTAGGAGCACTGCACCGCTAGGAGCACTACCGCTGGGACAACACTTCTTGCGTCTTGGGATTGGGCTCTAAATCCTGTCCACTTCTCTTCTAAGCCGGAGCGGCCTCTAACCACGGTGACCAGGATCGTCGAGTGGGTTCCGGTGCTACACACCGGGTGCTGCCCCCGACGCCAGGATCCTGTCACCGCACACCGTCGGGCTGCCGTCGGTTTCTTCACTGCCGCTCCACGTCACCTACTGCGAGGGAAGTGCTAGCTCGCTTCGCAGAACCAGACCACACCCTACGAACCTACCTACCCTGTTCTGTTCACTCTACCGGCGTTCTTTTAATAAACTATTTAAACTTCTCCTGAGTTTTTACTTGCCACCCGGTAGGACGTGACAATGTAGTGTTACTTTCTTGTGTTACGTTAAGTACATTTAATTCCGATTCGATAGCTGTAGCTCGTGAAATGAGAGCACCCATCCTAAATTGCACAGTCCTAATACCTACATTTTGTACAAGAAGACAACCTTTGCCATTAATAACTTCATACTCCCCGGGCAACAGGTAATATTCCATTCCGGAATTTCCCCTTATTGATCCCCCCACGTAAATGTTGCCGCTGTAATCCTGACTTGTTTTAACTGAGATGGTTTTTAGTTCACCTATTTCCAGGTCTAAATCATGTGAGACGCTAAGAATAATCTTTACCACTTTTCAAACTTACACGCTCAAACTGTAACTCATTTGCGGTCTTAACAATTTTTATACGAGGCCTCTCCGTAAAAGTGTGACCCAACAACACCGGAGTGTTTATAAGATTGTCTTCAACCACCAAAACTTCCACATTAGACTCAACAATACCTTGAACGTCAACGGTAACTAAAGCCTTACCCTTCGGTAAATAAGGCACATTCCCTAACCCTCTCAAGAGCGGACCATCTCCGGCCACCCAATTAAGACCCAACTGACTGAGTGTCAATGATCGCTGTAGTTGTTTGGCTTCTTCCATCGAGTTGTGGCCGCTGACGAGGTCATCGACATAGAATTCGTTCTTCAGTGTTTCAGCAGCTGCTGGATATTTATGTCCATCGTCAATTGCCAGTTGCTTAAGTGTTCTTATGGCAAGCCATGGGGCACTTTTCATCCCGTAAGTTATGGTACATAGCTGATACTCCTGCAGCATTTCAGAGGGTGAGTTTCGCCATATAATTTTCTGAAGTTGTTGTTGGTCTGCAGAGATCCAAATGCACCGATACATTTTTTCCACATCAGCTGTAAAAGCATATTTGTAAGATCTCCATTTCAGGATTAGTGCTTGTATGTCCGTCTGTAGGTTAGGACCTTTGTTTTGTAAGCTGTTCAAACTGTAGCCACTGGATGTTTTTTGGGATGCATTAAAAACAACCCTTAGTTTCGTTGTAGTAGCGTTTTCTCTAAGTACGCCGTGATGCGGTAGAAAGCAGTCACGAGCTGAAGTTGAAGATGAAGGTTTCATATGCTGAAGGTCAGCATACTCTTTTATAAATTCTTTATACATATTTGCGAGATTGGTTTGCCTCTGCAGTCTCTTTTCTAGTTGAAGAAATTGCGAGATGGCTACCTGTTTCGAATTTCCCAGTTGTTTTTCAAAGTTTGGAGTTAATGGCATTTTTACTATATATTTTCCATCGGTAGCTCGCTGTACTGTTCGTTTGTAGTATTCTTCGCATTCATCGTTAATCGGGATGTCTTCGTTGTTCTGAGTTATATCTTCGTTTTCCCAGAACTTAGTTAGCTCGTTCATATTTATTAGTGTTACATGGCAATTGAAAGTTATCAATTTTCCGCAAAGGATCCATCACAAATGCGTTTGTTGAGCTATGGGAGCCTGTTGATCGCCTTTTAGTACACCGTCCATGATGATGTCAGCGTACACGTCCGCGCCGAGAAGCAGATCCACGGGGCGCGACACGTTAAAGTTGGCGTCGGCTAGTTTTAAATTTTCTAAGTGCGGCCAGTTGCTTTTCTTGAATGTGGCATTGGGCAGATTGTTGGTTATTTTGTTAAGAATTAACGCTTCTGTTATAAATACATAATCAGAGTGTAGAGACTTGCATTTTAGTTGTGTTTTGCCTTTGCAGTTGCCAGATAAGTCTCCTATTCCAGATACAGTTGCATTTAATTTTTTCCTGGGTAGTTTTAGCAGTTGTGCGGCGTTTTCAGTTATTAGGTTGACCTGTGAGCCCTGGTCGAGTAGAGCCCGAAGTTTCACCCAGGTTCCGTCCAAGGACTGAAGTTGAAGTTGAACCGTAGTAAGCAAGACTTCCATATCTTTCGCGGCGAGGTGATGATTAGAAGCTTGTTGAGTTGAAGTAGATGGTTTTGGCTCGTAGTTATATTTTTTGAAGTTAGTCGATAGTTGTTTTTTCACGTTATTATTGTGCAATAACGAGTGATGTTTCAAGTTACATTCCTTGCACGTTTTGTTGGATTTGCATTCCATGCCGCCATGACTGTACAAGCAATTCTTGCAAACTTGTAGTTTCGCAACAGTAATATTCCGCTGCGGTATATCGAGGTCAATGAATTTCTGACATTGCATCAACACGTGTGTCTCGTCGCAAAGTGGGCACTGTCCGTATGCTGCGTGATATATGTTTGAATTAGGTTTAAAGTTGTTGAAGTAATGCTTCTTTGCTGGGTACTCCTTGTTGAGTGTTTTTGTTATTACCGGTTTTTGCTGGTTAATGGGATCCTTTTTTGTGCGTTTCATGGTTTCGAGCGCCATGAATTTGCTTTCAAGAAAGTATAAAAAGTCACCTAAAGCTGGTACTTCTCTATGGTCTTGAAGCTCTCTTACGTAGTCGTTATGTGTAGCGGTGTCAAGTTTATGCGTCATTAAATATACTATGATTGGGTCCCAAGTTGAAGTTTCTAAGCCGATGTTTGTTAATCCACTTAAACACTCATTTATAACGTCGTGCATTTTCTTTATATTGTAAGAGTCCGGTTGCTGAATAACGGGCAGATGCATCATAGTATTCATGAATGAAATAAACTGAAGGCGTCGATTGTCGTACCGCTGCTTTAGTATATCCCAGCAAGAGTTATAGTTTTCAGCGTTAATAGTTAGATGCTGCACCAATCTTTCTGCTTCACCTCGAAGTTTAGTTTTTAAATGTTGCATCTTCTGGGCGTTGTTTATAGTTGGGTTATTATGAACGGTTTCGATGAAAAGATCTTTAAAAGAAATCCATTGATTGTAGTTGCCCGAGAATTGCGGGATCTCAATTCTTGGTGCAGATTTCTGGTAGTGCGCAGTTGACCAGATTTTGTTGTTCAGTTCTTTTCGCAAGCGATCGTGCTTGCATTCGATGTCAACAAATGTACTGTAATAAGTTTCGTGAGAGCCTTTCAGAATACCATCTATCTCCCAGTGTAACTTGTCTATATCCGACCACTTTGATTTTAGAATGTTAAGGTTGTCTTCAAGCTCCCATTTTTCGTTGCTTATCGTAGAAATTTCGATTTTTGACATAGCACGGTCTATAGCTCGAAAGTTACACTCTTGTTTGTTCAGTAGCGAGATGACGTCATCCTCGTTATCTGCGTTTATCAATCCCGTCAAATCGAATTTGACTGAAGTGATTTCTTCGGTTCGTAGATGTAATCGCCGCATGATATCCGACTTGGTTGCTTCGTACATGACTTTAGTTTTTCCGTAAATGTCTTCTGAGAAGTAATTAATTTTCTTGTCCTCGGTTTCCCTCTCAAGGACCAAGTTGAAGACTCTCAAATTCGGCCCAGGAGGCATCGAGAGATGATAGCCGGTTGTTCAGATAATCTTGTGTTTTTCTTGTAGTGCTGTCTTTTTTATAATTGACACACAAAGTTTTGATGGCTTCAAAACTAGCCTGCTGCTGCTGAAGCTTCATCTTAAGTTAGTTAGTTGCAAGTTAAAGTTGAAATAATGTGGCGTGAACAACTCTGGAAGTTTTCTCAGTGCTGCCCCAACCGACGTTAGTTCTTGAGTTCCACTGGTTAGCTCCTTGTTCCCAGCCCTTGTTCACTCTTGCACGTAAGTAGTTGACGCTGCAGGTGCTGCGGACGGGGGCGGACGCTGGTGGTAATAAGTGTAGTTGCACTCTTGTCACGGTATATGCGCCTTCTCAATCTACTGGTGGAACCCGCTGGTGGGAAGCCAGCAAACCGAATCGCTACCGCAACAGACACAAAAAACACTAAATACCTTGGTTGTTCGAAGGACCATTAAATGTAGGAGCCAGTTAGCCCTTACACTTGCTTGTTGGTGTTGGCGTTTATTGAAAGAACGAAGATGTTGAGTTAAAGTAAAACTGGTTTATTATAGTTAAAGATATCCAAATGAAAAGGTAAAAATACTGGGTCGTTCCTTCCGTTGATGTTTATCGCACGAGTATTAAGTTTGTACTACTTGAATATGTTATTTTTAATATAAATTCGCGCGGCCTTAAGTAGGTCGCAACGTAAGCTAAAACATGTACAGTCGGAACTGTACAAAGGGGTATCCGATTATTGCCTGTAAACTTCATCACAATCGGTCCAGCCGTTTTGGAGTCCATAGGGGACATACATACAGATAATATATGATTGAGGATAATTCTGTAATTTTCTTTTCAGCCACATGCCACTCAAGATAATTCTGCTACATTGACTGAAAATAGGCCAGATCTTACTCCTTTATAGTTATTACGTTTTATGGACGCCGAAGAAGCAGTGGCTGCGTTTGACAAGGCCGTCGAAGACATCCCTAAGGACGCATCGGCAAAGTGCTTTTCTCAGTGGTTCCATCGGATGCTGCGATTTATTGATGTGAATGGACACAATTTTCAAAAAATATAATAAAACTAATAACTTGCTAGTTTGCTCAGTTTTTGATATTCTAAGAACTTTCAGTTTGACCCTCATATAAATTACATTGATTGAGCTATACAGGGTGTAAGCAACGGCTCACCGAAAACTGAAACTATAGTTTCAGACCATTATACTGAACTGAAATCCACTGGATTTTTTTTCCGGAAACGTAAGGTTAAAAAGTTCTATTTTCCTAACAAAAGTCGCCGCGCAATATATGAAGAATCAACACAGTAATGGTGCCGTTAATCGTAGTACGATGTATCAATGAGGGGGGCGTGGCCTCAACGCCGGCGCCAGTCGTCAACCCGCGCGGCGGTCACGTGTCTCGCGCGCCGCGCGTCATACCTACATAACATACTAACTAGAAACTCCATGTTTTAAGGGTTTTGGTACCTAGTTCATAAACTATCAATGCTTTAGTTTTTTTAATAATAAATGTACTTATTTTCTTTTTAAGTTGTTACGTGATAAGAGGTAGGTAATCGGCTTGTTGACGCGTCATTACTTTGGTGTTTAACATGCCCGTGGTGATGGAACTACTGAACCAAGGTAGGTACTTCGTGCTAAAACTTAACACCTACTTAAGTCCCTATGCTATGACCTTAAAGTTAATAAGTATCCACCTAAATAAAATAAAAAAAGAGTTTGACGTTTACAATGTTACCTAGGTATGTGGCAACAACTAACTTTATTATCCAAGCTCTCTTTGACATGCTAAGAGTTATTGGCAAAAAAAATACTGTTAATAGGTAAGTATGCCTATGTACAGTCAAAGAAATTGATTTCTAGACTACTTTGGACTATGTCAAAGTGACACTGTGAATAAAATCATAAGAAGTCTTACGTTTTGATTGATTACGTCACTTGACATAGTCCAAAGTGGTCTAGGAATCAATTCCCTTGACTGTACCTAGGTACTTACCTATTACCCAGGTGATTACCGTCTGTCAACTTCTTTAACTTATTTAGTACCTACCTAACTAAGTGCCCTACGGTTGCATGTAGTCAAAAAGCAGAACGTACCAATTTAAGTTACTGGCCGGTGTTCTTGTAAGTAAATGCGTAGAATCAAGTTGCTTTTACTGTAAGTTACACAAAAAATACCTACTTACTTAAATCAAAGATAATTCAGAGAGTTAGCATTAGCACAGAGCACAAGACTAAACCACGCACACACACACGCACTAACACACGCTAAAGAACAAAATCACAAACAAACACTCTAGCAAAGGAAATCAGTACGAAATAAAACATTTAAGGTTTGCAACGTATTACGTAGGTGGTAGGCAGGTACGCACACTACGCATTAGCGGCCTTTACACATAAAGTTCGGACCGCGGGAAACGCCACGCGCCGTTCAAATCTTCGTTACAAACCGTACATTTTTTACTATTTTACTATTACAGTTGCATTTACACATACGGTTCGGAACGAAGATTGGAACGGCGCGTGGCGTTTCCCGCGGTCCGAACTTTACGTACGCAGGCCGCTACTGACTCAATTTGTATGTGATACTGGAAGTGCCCGCGCCGGTAGCACAAAATAGATAGGTACAGAAGTCAATCACATGTATGTACTTCACTTTTCATACCTACGCTCGGCGGTCGCTCTATGGTTGTCAACTATGGCTTATGCACAAAAAACTATCGTGGTAGTGGCACTCGTAGGTATCTAGTTGTTTGATTTATCGTTGAGAATTTTTAAACGGGAAGAATGTAAATATAAATTAATAATGACTAAAATATTTTTATTTTGATGTCATTGTTATGTTATTACAAATTTGACTACCTATAGGAAATCCCTAATAACTTCTTAACGGATTACTTACTCTAGTTACACAATTTATAATGCCCTATCCGTTTTAGACCTAAACCTGTCAAATGACACTAAAAACAACACAATATCTACACAAACAAAAAAACATGTTTTCAACTTACGAAAGGTGGCGTGGATTTACCTAACAAAAATTTAGTTAAGTACTTCCTATACTGATTCAAAATAGGAAACTATTATATAAAAATCGATCTTACACCGTTTAATATTGAATTTAAACAACCGTCCACTGAACAGTTATAATTCCTTTTTTTGTTGCTCCATTATTGCACAAAAAAGTTCACAGACGCGTGTCTCAAGCGGATGGCACTCGCGCTCGCACTGGTCCCAACCGGTCCGAGACATCGTGTCCGTGAGCAGTGTCTATGTGTGCGTTGCTCGAGCGCACTTTGTATGTAGATTGACTTCTGTACCTATCTATTTTGTGCCGGTAGCCCGGCGGAACCGGTCTCCGCCGCGCCGCGCGGCCGCCCTTCCCGGCACCCGCCTGCCTCGCTGCCGGCGAACGGTCCGACTGTCCGACTGAGGTGCTGTCCGTGTTCCATATATTCTAATCACACGGAAAAATAAGGTTAGGTACCTACTTCAGGTTAAAAAGTATGCATTTGCCAAGTGCAATATGTGTCAAATTTTGACCTGAAGTAGGTATCAAATCTATCCGCGGTTTGAATATGGGAAACGGACATTAAAACGTTTAGTTTTTAATTCGTTGACGAGTTATTAACAGCCGACCCCAAGTCCCTAGTCCATTCGAAGCATTCTAGTGCGTGTAACACCTCGGCCAAAGCGTGAGGTACCTACTTACACTACCTAACTACGAACTTAACTCTAACTTACGTTCTGCCGTAAGGTTGATGATGATGATGAGTGGGGACGCGGCCGAGGCAGACGGGCGGTCGAGTGGCTCTCCATTCATTCCGCCCTGTTCCCCTTGATCGAGCAGGTTACCGGCTCGGCGGCGCTCCCATCCAGCACTGATCCCATCTTCTTGTTTTCCTACAGAACACCAGTGCGTCCTGCAAGTTAATGCTTTTAAGTGACTCTACTGATAGTGCGTCCTGCCCAAATGTGCGATATCTCAGTGACGAGTACATTACACACTCGGCCAGGACATGCTGACTAGTTTCCTCTTTGCCACAGTGTGGGCATCGAGGATCCTGCTTGACTCCAATTACCATCAGATGTCTGTTGAGTGGACAGTGTCCAGTCAAGATCCCTGTTAGTATACTTAGGTTGTACTTACCAAGATTTAATAAGTACCTTGTTCTGTTCTTATTTACCCTTCCTATCATGAGTTTGGATTGCCGGCATCCCTGTGCTGTCATTCACATCTCATTTGTCTTTATCTCTATTCTTCTGGCGATGACTCTCTTTGTTATCATTGCGGATATCGGAAGTGCTGGGTCCGGGCCCAGATATTGTTGGTCCGCCCCTGCTCTGGCCAGTTCATCTACCTTCGTTTCCTATTGCTCCGCTGTGTCCTAGTACCCAAGCCAGTGTTACATAGGATGGTGTGCCTAGATTATTCAGTTCATCTCTACATTCCTGCACCAGGGAGGATTTGATTACCGGATTATCTAGCGCTTTCAGTGCTGCTTGGCTATCTGAGTAGATTATAACATGGCTTTCCGTTATATTGCTTCTTTCTTTGAGACTCTGTGCACACTTCAAGATGGCATACACTTCTGCCTGGAACACACTGGTAAAGCCCCCCAGTGGTATCGTTATATGCTCATCCGTTTCTTGGTTCTAAATGCCTGCCCCTGCTCTTTTAGTTGAGGACTTCCATGAACCGTCCGTGAAGCATGTCACTCTGGGTTCCGGTATCTCTGTCTCCCAGTTATCTCTCTCTCCTATATGGATTCTGTATTTCTTGTCGAAGATCTTCCTTTTCTTTATTAGGTCGTTGTTGATCATGAGCATGTTCATGCTTATCATTGACTCCCTTTGTATGCTTGCGTGTCTCTTGTCCATCTCGGATCCAATTCACTCTCTGCTCATTTTTATTCTATACCACTGTTCTGTGGCTCTCTTTTCCGCTTCGAGGTGTACGGGGTTCAGTCCTAGCATTATCTGCAGGGCCTGAGTGGGGGCTGTCCTCATTGCCCCGGTTGTCATTAGGTATGCTAGTCTCTGGACCTTCGTCAACTCCTTGTCCATATCTTTTATTCTTGCTCTGTGCCACCACACTTTGGCTCCATATAGCAGTCTTGGTAGGACCACTGCTTTGTATATCCATTGTGTGATCAGTGGTCTTAGTCCCCATCTTCTTCCTATGGCTCTCCTACATTGCCACAGCGCTATTGTTGCCTTTCTGCACTGCTCCTTAACATGTGTCTTGTATAGCAGTTTGCTGTCTAGTATTACCCCCAGGTATTTTATTTCCTTGAGTGTTTCTATCTCTTT
This sequence comes from Acleris cristana, assembly GCA_948252455.1. Lineage (NCBI taxonomy): Eukaryota > Metazoa > Arthropoda > Insecta > Lepidoptera > Tortricidae > Acleris > Acleris cristana. The sequence continues at coordinate 36,525,030 of OX411771.1, forward strand.
ACCTTTGATTTTAATGGGTGTCAGAGTCGGCAGCTTCCTTTTATTGGTGAAGATTACTATTTTCGTCTTAGTCGGGTTCAGGTCTAGCCCTCTGCTTTGACACCAGTTTAGTACCTGTTTTATCCCTCTTATCAAGACTTCTCTCATTACGCTGAGGATTTTGCCCCTTATTAAGAGTACCCCGTCATCTGAGTACGCTTGCATATGTATACCCCCTCTATTTGTTTCTCTAATAAGCGAGTCTAGTAGGAGACACCACAGGAGTGGTGACAGACAGCCCCCTTGGGGGAAGCCCCTGCTCGTCCTTATCCTTATCGCGTCTCCCCCTAGTTGTGCTTGGATCGCTCTACCTGTTAACATTGCCATTACCCACTTTCTGACTACTGGGTCTATGTCGTCCCTCTTTAGGCAATTCTCTATTGCACCGAAGGTAGCTCTATCGAAGGCGCGCTCCACGTCGAAAAAGCATCCTAGTGCCAGCTCTTTATCTTCTATAGCTCTTTCTATTCTTGTGGTCAGATTATGAAGGGCTCTTTCTGTTGATTTTCCTTCCATGTAAGCATGCTGATGCCCGTGTAGGGGCAATCTCCCTGTTTGCATGCTTGTTCTTATTTGAACATCTATGATCTTCTCCAGTGCCTTCAGTGCAAATGATGACAGACTGATGCTTCTGAACGATTTTGCGTCTTTGTTCTTCTTTCCTGGTTTCGGTAGGAATATTACCTTTACCTCATTCCAGATGGTCGGGATGTGCCCTAGTTCCAGACTCTTTTCAAAGATTTCCCTTAGGCTGTTTCAGATGTGTTTCAGTCCCTTTTGTAGTAATATGGGTATTACTCCATCTGGGCCTGCCGCTTTGTAAGGGGCGAAGGAATTTATGGCCCATTCCCCTAACTCATTGCTAATTCTTAGGTTTTGTGTTACCCCTGCTCCTGTTGTTACACTGCTGTTCTCTTTCGCAGCCTCATGTATGCAGTATTCCCTGCAATCTGGGAAATGTGTGCTCACCATGTGCTGTAGTACTTTTTTGGGATCTGTTAGTTCGGTTGAGCCTACCATTAGGCTTCCTAATTGGCAGGATATTTCGTTCGCCAGTATCCTTACTATTCTTGCCGCCTCCGAGTACCGTTGTATTTCTCCCGTAAAGGTCTTCCAACCTTGTGCTCTTAGCCTCTCCCTTGTATTAGTGTATTTGTTCCTAATATTTCTATATTCGTTCCAGCCTTGGTCATTGCCCTTTTTTAGAGCTAGTCTAAGCGCCTTACGAGTTCTTTTCCTTAGTTTCTGTATCTCTTTGTTCCACCATGGCTGTCCTTTATCTCCGTTGCAAGTTCTTTTTGGACATGTTGTCTGATAGGCATCCGCTATGGCCCTGTTCAGGTCCTCAGTGGCTCTGTCCAGTTCTTCGCTAGTTCTTGGGTTCCTGTGGCTCGGTGTCCACTCGCTCAATATGCTGTTGCATTTCTCCCAGTCCGTTTTCCTTGGGTTTCTTATCTTTGTTCTTTCCGTGTAGTAGTCCAGTCCGTACAGTAGTCTCCTGTGGTCCGACATGCTGTCTTCCTGGTCTACTCTCCAGTCTTTTACATGTTTGCCTATCTCCCCTGAGGTTAACGTTATATCTAGTACTTCCTCTCTTGCCCTGGTTATAAAGGTTGGGGTTGTACCTGTATTATGTATGTCAAGATCATTACTTACAATAAATTCTAGTAGTGCTTCCCCCTTCTTGTTGGTGTCGCTGCTCCCCCATACCTCATGGTGTGAGTTCGCATCGCAACCTACAAGAATGGGTGTTCTCTTACCTTTATATCTTCTGATTGCTTCCTCCAGTTCTCTGGTTGGCGCGTTGCTTTCACCTGGGATGTAGCAGGATGCCATCGCTACCTTAACTCGCACTCCGGTCCTGGTCACGAGGCTGAATTCTACCACCACTAGGTCTCTGAAATATATGGTCATTAGGCATCCCATATTTCTTATGTCTCTACTTGCGTATATAAATGCCCTAGGAGGCAGCTCGCCATTTCTTACAAAGTGGAGGTCGCCCCTTAGGCTACCCAGTCCTGTTACCTGGTTTTTCCATGCGTACGGCTCTTGCATCAGGACAATGTCAATTTTCTCCCTCACTATGTATTGGCACAGTTCGGACATAGCATCCTTACAGTGCTGGAGGTTTACTTGACATATTCTTATTTTTTTGTATCTGTCTGTGTTGCTGTGTATTGTGTGTTGTTTGTCTGTGTTGTCCATTGCTGGTTGTGTATTTGTTCTGTGTAGACTGCCTCCCGTCTCCCTAGTCTGCGGAGCCCCCTACCGGGTTCTCCATCGCCTCTTTCATTCTGTGAGGAGAGGACCTCGTTCCGACACCAGCCCTGACATTGCGAATTGAAGCGGCTTCCCGCGAATGCCCTGCTCTTTTATGGCCTCCGTAATGAACCGGCTAACAATTCTCCTGACTTCGGTTCCTAGCGACTCATCCAGCGGTACACCATCCTCGCGGCTAATCGCCACTGCGAACTCCCGTGCTTCCCTTGCGGTCGCACGGTTGCCCGTTAGCGAGTCGCCGCGGTTCGGTCGCTTAGCTGGAGGCCATGTCGAGGTTCCTTCGTCCGGGTCAGTTGCTTGCCGTTTCATTTTCGGCGCCCTCTCTGGCGGCGGGGGCCTCCCCATCGCCTGGCTACGGCTAGGGTTCTCTCCCGCCACTCTCTCTTTCATCTTCAACTTCCTCCTTTCAGCCCTTCCTCTCTTTTTCTCCGCCTTGGTGAGCCTTCTGCTGAAACCGTCGCCCTCAGTCGTGGTTGCCGTCGTGGCGGTTTCCTCCTTCAGAGTCTGCGTCGGGTTAAGCAGAAGTTTCTCGTCCTCTAAGGACAGATTCTCCAGATCTATATGCGGCATCCGCGGTGGTCCACCTCGCACCGTCTTGTTGGTGCTCGGCCTTCCACTCACTTCTGCCCCACCTTCTTCTCTCTTCTCCACTTCTCCCTCCGGCATCCGTGGAGGTCCCCCTTGCACCGTCTTATTGGTGCTCGGCCTTCCTCCTACTTCTGCCCCCCTCTCCATCTCTTTTTTATTGGTGATTGGTTTTTGGTTCTCCATAACAAACTCTTATCTATTTCGTCCGACCCGCTCTCCACCCACCACGGAGCCCCACCTGGGGATGCTATGACGCACCAGGGATACGGGTCGGATATAGGTTTCCAGGGTGAGCTGCTGAGTGAGTCCGCACGATGTCAAGCCCTCCGTCACCACTACGGCGACTCGGGGCCGTACTCCGCCGACTACCAGCCTCATCAACCCAGAACCCTCGCCCGCGGCCAGCCTACTGTAGACGCGACAGCCGATTGATTCTGGCTGGCTGGGCCAGAACCTCCCGTGTGAGATGATTTCCGAGCCAAAGCGGCGTGTTGTTATCAGAGGGTAACTACTGTCCGACCCCTTCTAACTCAGCCTGCCAGGATCTCGTTCTCCATCCGTACGGGTCCCCGCGGACGGTACAAACACGCGGGTGGCATTTTACTGCTACTCATCCCTAGATTTGGGATAGGTGGCCCGCTGCGACATGCCACATCATCGCTTGCAGCTGATTGGGTAGGAGTCTAGGATGTGTGGGAGGGTGTTGTAGGACGTCAGGAGTTCGACTGGTTGTTTTGGTTCTACTCGTTTAATCCGGGGAAACCGAGTAGTTGACAGGCAGCAACCTCGGGAAGGAACACAACCAGCCTTGCCTAGGGTATCTGCGCAACTGTGAGCTCCACCCTCGGCCGTTAGCCATGCCAACTACTGGCCAAGTAGATTGACATAGGGACGGACCCATATCACCTGGCGACCGGTCGCAAACTATCGCTGATTTGGACCCGCTCCCGCCCTCTGCCGTAAGGTTAGTTTACCGGCGAATAATTCAATACCGAATTGAAAAGTAGGTAAGTACCTAAGTGGTTTAAAAGAATAACATTCCAGCCCTTCGTAGGTACCTACGTTCACCACACTTAAGTACGTGCTTACTAGATTTATTCGGTTACCGGTAGATAAAGACTACTACTTACCTACCTACCTAGAAAAAAAAGGCTGAGTGGTACGTGGTTCTCTTAACCAACTCGGTTTACAACTCGACGGACCAATAAGATAGCTACAGAGCAAATCAGATTCCAATTTTCCCTTCATTGGTACTTTTCAGGCTTGGGACCGTCAAAAACAACGATTAGTGTAGGTAATAAAAATGTAAGATAAAGGATTGTAAAACAGACAAACCAACCTAATCACGGTAATCACACTAATAAAGTCGCTTATGTTTTAACTTTTAAGTTACCTTGAGTAATTGTTCGAAGTGTCCTTCACTTTTTGATTGGCACAACAAAGCAAGTATTTCGTGATACGTAGTTTAAAGCACTTAAGTAGAAAACTATCACCACGCTCAAATTTAATTCTCACCATGCACTAGCATTCCCGGTTTGTGAAAACATTCGACATTGCGCGCCGCCCCGGCGCGGCGATGCGCACGCGGCGCGCCTTGCACCGAAGTTACTTTTTAGTTAGTTAGAAAAATACGACCACAGATTTGGATAGATAGTCTAAAGAGAATAATAATTACAGTTACGGGGTGCGGTGCGCTCGCGACACTGACTACTTTAGACTAGTTTCTAGGCCCTATCGCCAAATTGTAAGGGTGCGAGCGAGAGGGATGTTGTTCGCAAGCTGGCGGTGGCGGCGGGGCGCATGGAATTTTCCATTACTGCCACCGCTAGCATCCACTAGAAATGATTGAATAACAAAAATCGTCTAACCATCGATTTTGCCAAACTGGCATAAGACTTACTCCGAGATTAGTCCGTACAAATTCGGCGTTTAATCTAGGTAGGTATAATACCTTATTCTCATTTAGTCGAATCCGCCCTTAATAATCTAATCTAATCTAATCTAACTGTGTAGGTATTTATTTATTCATTTTCTTATTTACCTTAAATTACAGTACGATCACCCTTGGCTTTTAAGTTGCTAATATGCACATTTTAGTGCTTTGTCACTTTAACGTCATGTTTGAACTACCGCACTAATCGTTTAAAGGTTTTTAAACAAAAAGGTACTAACTTTAAACATAAAACTTCCGTGAGACTCAGACATATTAAGGAGATCACACCGGGTTACTCACGTAAAATTAGTCGAAAAACGCTCGACATGTTTCGGGCTCGTCCGGAGTCCCTATTCATGAGCAGACGCGGCCGCAGCACGACGAACACGAAGTGTGTTTCGACTAATTTTACGTGAGTAACCCGGTGTGATCTCCTTAATATAAAAAGGTACTAAGGTGTGCGGCTACTTATAACATAATGCCAACTACCATACCGAAAATATTGAGCACCTTAGTCTAATGCAGGCATGGGTTTAGTGGGTAATGCTTAGTACTTGTCACTAACACTAATAACCAATGTGTAAACACATGCTCATTAGTGCTTAGTATTAGTGTTTGCGTACAGTGCAAGTCAACAGAATTCGATCATATTTACTTAGCGACAAGTCAATATCACCACCACAATTTACTAAGTACTTGTCGCTTGCCGTGTATAAACCGTGTATAAACAGCTACGACAAGTGCTTAGTGAGGATTTGTACCTTTAATAAATACCTTTCTACTGATTCCGACGTGTAAACGGTTACTTCTCACTTGTCACTATGCAGGTTAGGACTAAGCGATTAGTACTAATGATAATGGTTTACACGGGCTTAGTGTAGTAATTGCTTAGTCCTAACCTGCATAGTGACAAGCGAGAAGTAACGGTTTACACGTTGGAATTCGTAGAAAGGTATTTATTTAGTGACTAAATAGACATTCGATTATCAACTTATCACTAAGCACTTGTCATTGCTGTTTATAGACGGTCAGCAAGCGACGAGTGCCTTATAAATTGTGTTGGGGCTAATGATTTGTCGCTAAGTAAATAGGATCGAATTATATTTCCTTGCACTGTATAAAAACACTAATACTAAGCACTAATCAGCATGTTTACACATTGAGTATTAGTGTAAGTGACAAGTACTAAGCTACTAAGTCTGTGTAATTAAGCCCGATTGACATTGGTCAAGGACAGTGGCAAGTACAGTGGCAAGGACAGTGGGTTGAAAAAAAAGAAAGACACTCGCTACTGTCGACCGGTTTACACTACGGTACTGTCCCAGTCACTATCCACTGTCCTTGACCAATGTATTAGGTGACTGTATTTGTGAGACTGTAGTTAAGTTAAGAGGTTGGCCCCCGTCTACTACGGTAGTAGACGGGGGCAAACCTCTTAACTCTAACTCAATGGTAGTCTGCCATTGATTAAGTACATAAGTATCTAATTCCAGCAATGCTGCCGATTATCTGAGCCGTTTAGACTACCGCTGTGATGCGAGTAAACAATTAAAACACCGGCGGCGGCACTGACCTCTTAGATAAAGCGACCTACACTTTGTCTACGATATGGGTTTAAGGCATTCACTGCCAGGGGGCGTGGCCTAGGAACAAACTTGTATGACAGTGAACGCATATATGCGTCGGTGGCAGTGAATGCGTTAAATTGGCTGCACTGGGGTTGTAGTCAAGGTGCATACCGCTAAGTTAGCGATTTTCAAAAATCGACCAAATGCATAATGATTGGTGTTAACTTATGATATGAGTCTTATGACAGATCACGTCGACCGCTGCTATTTCAACACCTAACAACATACATTTCCCCCCTTACTAATAAACGTTGTATCTGTCAAATCCAAATGTCACAATGACAGATAAGGGCAAAACATTGTATAGCTATACCACCGTTACTCAACGTTTATTAGTAACAGGGTAAGTGAAGCTAAGGGGAGACTTCTGGTTAGACGGTGTGGAAAAGATAACCTATTTCCGGAAATTCTGATATCCTTCCAAATAACAAGTCCTGAGGCCCGTTTCACGAAGCTACAAGTTACAAATTACAAGCGGAACTCTCTATTTAGCAAAAGGAGTTAGAAAGAGACTTCCGCTTGTAATTCGTAACTTGTAGCTTCATGAAACGGGCCTCTGGTAGTTTTTCGTATTGGTGATAGTTTATTAACATTGTTAATCTTACATATTCTTAAATTAGATATAAGTAGTTTTATAATAACTGGTTAGTAGTTGAGGTTAGTAATGGAGGGCAACGAGGAAGGTAGGCCTCCGGACCCGGGTGGTGACAGTTCCATGGACGTCTGCATAAACGCAGAGAAAGAAAAAAGAAAGCGTAACATCAAGTCCCTGGAGCTGTCACCGTCTGAAAAGGTCTTGGAACCAAAGGAAAAGAGAGCTATGCCGGATACTGACGCACGCCAAGACACATTTAACCCGCTTTTATACAAACATCCGGCCCTAGACGAGGCCCGCGGATATGGTTGTGACGACAAAGGCCCATACATTGTTCATATCTCCCGTGAGTTAGCATCCGCCAATTCCGGAATCTCTCTCCAACCAATTGAGGTTGGATTTATCTTCAGTAGGGATAACATCAAAGGCATCAAAAAGGACGGGATTAAATCTATAGGCACCGAGTGTCGGTTGAGTTCAGCTCGGCGGCAGCAGCAAACGATATCCTTGCAAACCCCAGTCTCTCTCGTCATAAACTCACAGCATCCATCCCCTCGTACCAGGTTTCCCGTATGGGCCTCGTTCGGGGAGTACCTACAGAGTGGTCCATGGACGAGTTTGTTTCTGCCATCGAGCTGAATGATGATACAGGAAGGATTTTAAAAGCTCGACGCCTCCAGCGTAAGGTAACAAAGGAGAGGGCCACTCTCCACCCCACTTGGGTTCCAACTCAATCTGTGGTGGCCACTTTTGAGGGTCAGACATTACCGGACAGGGTTTATGCGTTCTATACTTCTTTAATTGTCGAGATATACGTGCTCCCAACCATCCAGTGTAGGAAGTGCCTGAGATTCGGACACATACAGACACAATGCCGTTCAGATGCCCGCTGCTTTAAATGTGCCCGCAATCACCCTGGGGATGGTTGCAACGTTGCCCCCGAGCATGTTACCCACAGAACAGAAAAAACAGTAGAAGTGGGAAGTGGGCGTGTCACGTGTGGCATAGTTATGCGGAGTTCCGCATAACCTAGCTCAGTTTGCCGCTGTCACTTGTTCGTGACGGTTGTGCGAATAATATTTTTAGAAAAGGCAATAAACCAAAAAGCATGCCTTACTGTGCTATTTTGGAGTGTAAAAACGATAGCCGTACCAAAAACGTCCCCCATGGTGGCGTGTCGTATCACAGGTAACTATTATTTTATTTACTTTTAATATATTTCTCGTTTTATGTTTTCCGCAAGACATTATGATTTGTGTACCAACCAAAAATGAACTTTATGACAAAAGGATAAGGTCGATTTGTAACCTTGATAGAATGAGGTGATAAATCTCGAATGTTCCACGCTACTCGGACCGAACGCGCTGCGCGAGTAGAGAGAGGGTGTTGTCGATAATGTTATCTATATTTAATTTGAACAATGTTCATGTTTAAATATTGTTTTTGTATGGCGGATGACTGTAAAAAAATGTGTATACATTCTAAATACAATCTTTATACTTAATCGATATAATAATATATAATATATATTTCTGTACGCGCATAACTTCCGAACGACTGCACCGAATTGGACAATTCTTTTTTGTTGTGTTCGTTGTTATCAGGACAAGGTTTAATTTGCTGAATTTTTTAAATTATTGAAATGTATCTCAACCACTTTTCAGATTCCCGAAACATCCTTCTCAGAAACTGAAATGGATTAATGCGACTGGAAGACAAAATTGGATGCCAACAACCACAAACACGATATGTTCGGTACATTTCCAGCAGAATGATTTTCCTTTTACAAAAAAAGGCTATAGATATTTGAATAGCACGGCTGTTCCAACACAATGTATTGTCACCGTAGACTCAATCCCAGAAAAAAGAAATCGAATCATTGGCTCGCCAAAAATATTAAAAAAACGGGCGTCGAATGCGCTTCTGGAAGCTGATTCAGTAATAATAAAAAAGTTTCGTAGAGATGTAAGAGGCTCTACCCGAAAACGAGTGGGTGATATTACCGCGTATTTCGATAAAAGTCCAAAGAAACCACGAAAAGATGAAAATTTTCAACCTGGATCTCCTTACTCATCTCCACGGAAACAAAAACTTAGTGGTATGTTACGTTGGGCTGAAAATAAATTAGAAACACAAAAAATAAAAATCAAAAGATTGCAAACTCAAGGCCGTAGACTAAAAAGGAAACTTGTTAATGTAGAAGAAATTTTGAAGGAATTAAAAGAAAAGTTTGATATGACGAGTGAGAACCTGGCAAGTTTACAAAATCTTAATGTGCGGGTTGGTTTTTTTTTTTCTTACTTTTGCATATACACAATATTCTTCTTCTTTAGTATTTTATAGCCCACTGTTGTGTATATCCTTCTCCAACAGCCCTAATATGGGTGCGTTTATCGCGTGACAAAATGTGGATAAAACATCCGTCACTTTCTGACGCGTATATAAGTATGAGAGTGATGGATTTTGTCACGCTATAAACGCAGCCATACTATATGTTTGTGACAGCAAAAGTACGCTGTTTTTTAAGTCGCGCGTATTGCTTGATATGAAGTAATGATTAAATTTAAATTATTTGTAGGTGCAAGATCTCATTGTGCAGCAAATTTCTAACGTGGAAGTTAACGTTATATCAAAACAGAAATACTCACCGGCCCTCCGTAGTTTCGCGCTTACTTTAAATTACTACTCTCCAAAAGCTTATGAATATGTGCGAAGAGTATTTAACACAAGTTTGCCCCATCCGAGGACCTTGAAAAAATGGTACTCGAAGATTGGTGGAGATCCCGGTTTCACAAAAGAAGCTTTCGTAGCTTTAAAATGTAAAGCGGACTCTTCGACATCACCCTTAGTTGCCACATTGGTTATAGACGAGATGAGTATTCGTCGCCGCATCGAATGGGATGGGCAAAAGTTGCACGGATACGTCGACATGGGCACTGGATTAGAGGGTGATTATTTAGCCGAGGCAAAAGAAGCATTAGTATTTTTAATAACGGCTATTAATAGTAATTTCAAGGTACCAGTGGGTTTTTTCTTAGTGGACGGTGTCACTGGGCTACAGCGTGCGGAACTTGTTAAACAATGCTTGCAAATGGCTGATAGCGCTGGTATAAAAGTCGTTGCTTTGACCTTTGATGGCTGCGCTGCAAACGTTTCAATGGCTGGCCATCTTCGATGCAGCATTCAAGATTTTAAAACTAAATTTGATCATCCTGTTACGCATGATCCGATTATTGCAGTACTAGACCCATGCCATATGATAAAATTTATCAGAAATTCGTTTGAACATATTAGGACCTTTATAGACGCGGAAGGTAATAAAATAGAATGGAAATATTTAGAACAACTAAATATCTTGCAATACGCGGAAACATTCCATTTAGGAAATAAATTAAAGGACCGACATATATATATTTTAAAAACGAGAGGATGAAGGTAAAACTGGCAACGCAGCTCTTTAGCCTTAGCGTTGCAGAAGCTTTAAAATTCTGCAGACAAAATTTAAATTCAGAAAATTTTTGGCTCAGTGAACCTACGGAGATTTTTTTAGTGATTTTTAATAATCTGTTTGATGTGTTCAACTCCAAAAACTTGCATCAGTATGGTTTTAAAAAGGCACTGAACGAAAACAATGCCAATAACGTGTTTGAGTTTTTAAATATGGCATCGCAGTATATATCCAATCTCAAACTTGAAAACGGGGCTCTTGTAATTAAAAGTTTGAGAAAAATCGGTTTTCTTGGATTCATGAATTGTATCGAAGCATTAAAAAACTTATACACGAGCTTGATTCAAAGTAATATTTTGATTTATTTACCTTTTTACAAGTTGAGCCAGGATCTTCTTGAGCTTTTATTTTGTAATATAAGGTCTCATGGAGGATCCAATAACAATCCCACAGCGAGGCAATTCATATCTGCCTACAAAAAAATGTTAGTTCATGTTGAACTTAAAGACTTTGACAGAGGAAACTGCACGGCATTGGAACAGTTATCCATTTTAAACTGTTCATCTGCAGAAGAACGCATCAACAGGACATCTGGTCTAAATACTGAAGAGGATGGAAACAATGCCGGGGAATATGAAGATTATTCAGATCTTGATGAATCTGATTTTCATGTATCAGAATTTACTCAACATGCCGTAGTTCAAATTGCCGGTTATATTGTTAAAAAAATGATCAAGGCAATAAATTGTGATACGTGTGTGAAAGCGCTCGTAACTTCAAAAGATAAGAATCTTCATAAATTAATAATTATAAAAGATAAGGGAGGTTTGCAGTATCCCTCAAAGGACGTTATTCAAATATGCCAAATGGCAGAGAAATTTATCAAAGACTTGAATAATATAAAAAAATATATGTGTTAACGGCAAAAATACTGAGACAGTACGTTGGCACAAACATTTTTGATGGCATTATAAGTCATCAGTTAGGAGAGTTTCCTGCCTCTAATCATGTAACGGATTTAATTAAAGCTGTGATTGTACGCTACCTTAATGTCCGCATACATCATCTATTGAAATTAAAATTGAGGATATCTAAATTGGTGAATAAATATGTACCTATTATTTCAGGGACAGTAAAATATTTGTCTCATATATCTTGTTTCATTGCGAAGTCCCTATGACCGACAGCATCATCAGACCAGCTCCATGGTACCATATTATTGCATTGTCACCGAAGTTACGTTTGCTTTAGCAACAATGTAATCATTTTTTACCTGTGGTTAATTTAACCTAACCATAGGCAACGCCACGTGAAAGCCATAGTGTATTATTAATAATCTAAGAAATAACCATCTTTGAAGTACTTTCAACATTTTTTCTTAAGTCGACCCTCATGTTTTTATACCTCTTGTCATATTCTTGTCGCATAGTATTTTCCATCTTTTACGGATAATTCATATTCATATCATAAAATTCATAAGACTTCTAAGAAGAAAAATTTAAATCTAATTATTTTATCGACATAACAACTGCAATGAGCTACGTGCATCACTAAGTTGCGACAAAGAAGGTGTCTGTCTCTGTCGCACAAAAACAAACGTTTTCGTTCCGCTACTCAAAACTAGATGGCAGCACTTTGTAAGGGAACTTGTGGTTTTACATCTGTTTGTCATAAGTGGTAAAAATGCGTTCTATAATTGAAACTATGCTGCATGGAATTAAAGTTTACGTTACGTTAACGGATTATGGTGCATATTCTTTTATGATTTAAAATCCTTCGACCAATCATTTTCAAGATTTCTTAGTGGTTGTTTTTATGATAGTGTGAGTTTTGGCGACAACCGGTCTCATAGTTAGCGAAGCTCATGCCACTTCCACTGTTTTTTCTATTCCGTGATGTTACCTGTATTTTTTGTACAGGTAGACACTATGCGACGGACCAGCGTTGTCCCGAATTTTGCCGCCAGAAATCAATTAAGAAAACCATGTCAGAACGGAACATCTCCTATCAAGAGGCCTCAAACCTACATCCAGCTGTTCGTAGACCATATGCAGATGTCGCTAAGGCCATGTTTGATACTGCGCCACAGGCACCTTGGCAATCTCCCTCTTCGCGCCCGACGTCTTCGCCTCAACACAATACCACAAGATCCTACTGTGGTTCGCCAGTCCAGAAGTAGGACCCCACTGTCTCCAAGTTTCGACCACCGTGCCCATCAGAACATCGTCGCCTCCCCACCTTCTCAACTTCCGAATGGTGCTGCTTTGTCTCAGTGTTTAGAGACCGAGACCCGTGATGATGACATGATGGAACTTCTTTTTAAATTGCTTACTAATATAGTCGCCAAATGGAGCGATTGTTTACCGCCCGACGTTGCCCCTCTTATGATGTTCCTAGCAAAGAAATTATCCTTCTCCAATGGCTCTCCAGGCCAAATATTTACTTTGGAATAGTCGTAGCATTCAATCCAAAAAATTTGACCTAATTTATCTAATCAATAACCACTCTGTATCCGTGGCGGCCATCTCGGAGACTTGGCTTAGGCCGGGATCCCACTTTAGGATTCCGGGTTTTGCCTGCCTCCGGGATGACCGTGACGATGGTTTTGCAGGCTGTGCTTTATTGATTAGTCGCAAGTACTCTTATTCTCAAATTATCCTTCCCCCCCATTCAGATCATATAAACGCAGTAGCTGCGAATGTTATGGGAATAAACTTCATAGCAGTTTATATCCCGCACCCAAATTTGACTTTAATTTCTGACCTGTCTACTATCCTCTTCTCTGTCCCTCCTCCTCTTCTTATTTTAGGCGATTTTAACTGTCTCAATATTTCCTGGGGTTCGTCATATAGTGACTTATTCTCCAAGTTCCTCATAGACCTGTTTGATGACATTAACACCGTTTTCATCAATGACGGCACACCCACTCACAGGGTGTACCCCGGTCAAGATCCTCAGTCAGTTCTTGACTTAATGGCATGCTCGCCAGACTTGTCTTCTTTGCTTTCTTTTCACGTGCTGAACCAGTCCTTCGGCAGTGACCATTTTCCAATTGTCATCTCAAATCCTTCCTCAGTACTTCCTTTACCAGCCATTGTTCCTCTCCTAAAATACAAAATTCACTTAGCGGATTGGCCTAATTTTTTTCTTTTCGTTGACAAAAAGTTAAGGGAGCTGGATTTTAATATTTTAAATATTCAACAAAAATCCTTTCAATTTAAATCAATTCTACTGGAAGCTGCAGACGAGTACATTCCCCAAAAAAACCCTCGCTCCTCCAAGATCCCCTCACCGCCCTGGTCCTGATTGCACGGCAGCGGTTATAGGGAGGAACTTGGCGGAACGTACTTATAATACTCAGGTCTTTCAGAAGATTTTGTATTATTTAAAAAAGCATCAGCCCGAACTAAGCGCCTGCTTAATAAAACCAAGAAGCAAGGTTGGAAAGATTTTTGCAAGAATCTGAACCCCAGGACCCCTCCATCACTTGTTTGGAAGAGTATTAAAAAATTTAGAGGCTCCTCTTGATCAGACAGCCCTTTATCGTCAGATCCATCCATCTGGTTGGAGGATTTTGTAAACAGGATGGCTCCCCCTTTCGTTCCTTCGGAGTCTTGCATAAACCCTTCCTTCCCCCATGCACCGCTTGGCCCACTCGATGATCCCTTTATTCTCCCCGAATTAGTGCTAGTCTTGGATGGGCTACGTAACAGCTCTCCTGGCAAAGATGGTATTCCTTATGTCTTCTGGGGTAAATTAAGGAAATCATCTCAAGAACTTCTTTTGAGCCTACTCAATTCATGCTTAGTGTCCGGGGAATTTCCTGACGAATGGAAGGTTCAAGTCATCATTCCCATCCTCAAATCTGGTAAGAGCCCGCAGGAAGCCTCATCATATCGTCCAATCGCTTTGTCCGCTACTATAACCAAAATTTTGGAACATTTAATCAAAAATATAGTACAAATGGTATGTAAGCTGTTTATGGGGCGTACCATCAAAGTCCGAGTTGGCAACTATCTCCACCCTCCTTTAACTGTCTGGCAGGGCCTCCCTCAGGGTTCGGTCCTCAGTCCCCTTTTGTATAACTTATACACGTACGATTTGGAACAATCTGTCTCACCTTTTACTAACATTCTTCAGTATGCAGACGACTTAGTCCTTTACTCCTCTGCCCAGTCGATTGAGGAGGCAAAATCCAGTCTTTGCGAGGGTCTCTGCTACCTCAAAGATTGACTTGATGACCATGGACTATCTCTCTCCCCATCTAAGAGTTGCACCATTTCCTTTACTCGGAGCAGAATAACCCCCTTTGTGGACATTGATTGTGTGGGTGAAATCATCCCCAGTAAGGGTTCTGTCAAGTTTCTTGGTGTGATCCTAGACTCCAAAATGACCGGCATCCCCCACTTGGATTACACAGTGGGGAAATGCGAGAGAGGGGTTAGCATCCTCCGGGCCATTTCCGGGGTCTGGTGGGGTGCTCACCCATACTGCCAGAAACTTATATACAATGCCGTGGGACGTAGTCATATGGACTATGGTTCAATGGTACTGGAACCATGTAATAAAGTGGCACTCCAAAAGCTTAATCTCATCCAGGCTAAATGTCTGCGTATAATAGCTGGTGCATTGAAATCCTCACCTAAAAATACATTACAGGTGGAATGCGTTGATCCTCCCCTCGCCCTCCGCAGACAGTATCTGACAGACCGCTATATTTTCAAAGCATGTTGTATCTCCAACCATCCTGTCATCCCTCGTCTTGACGCCTTACTTCATGAGGTCTCTGAAAATCCATATTGGGCATGCAAGGATGCCCCAAGAATTTTGAGGAGCTTTAAAAAATTGAAAGACCTTCCCTCCCCAATGTACTCTACTAAAACAAACCCCCTCTACGAAGTAGATTTTGAAACAATCATATTTACTCCATCAGTCATTCTAGATTTTGGCATATTTAAAAATGACCCCGCGGCTAATTTTAAATTTAATATTCAGTTAAGTAAGTGGCAGGACTACCTTTTCATTTATACCGATGCTTCAAAGTTGGAGACGGATGGTTGTGTTGGAGTAGCGGCATGGATTCCGAAATTTCACATTGTCTTGCTGCAAAGATGCCCACCACAATCCTCCGTTTTCACTGGAGAGTCCACCGCAATCCTGGAGGAAGTAGCTTTTGTAGAGTCCCACAAGATCCCTAAAGCGGTCATTTTCTCGGATTCACGGAGTTGCCTGGAAGCAATTTCAGGTAACCAATTTAAGTTGAAGACAAAATTCCCCTTAATTTTAAAAATTAAACAATCATTAATTAATTGTCATAAAAAAGACCTTGTAATTACCCTTGCCTGGATCCTAGGTCACTGCGGCATTGAAGGCAACGAGCGAGCAGATACTTGGGCAAAAGAAGCCATCAGAATCGGTTCCCTAACCCACAATAACATTATTTCATCAGACCTAATGATGCTCGCTCGTTCCAATATGCTCGATTCCTGGCCAGAATTGTGGGATTCCACCAGACTCATTAAAGGCAGGCACTATGGTAACATTCAACCTGTTATTCCTCGAAAACCATGGTTTTTTAAATTTCGCCGTGCTAATAAATGGGTCACTTCCACTATTTGTCGTCTTTGTCTGGGCCATGTTTGTTCTCCGGTGTTTCTGGCCAAAATTAGGGTCCGGGATAGCTCATTATGCGAATGCGGACTTGACGAAGGTACTCTGGACCACATATTTTTCAATTGCTCCAAGTTCTCGTACTCGTTATACGAAGTACTTCCTAAAAATATCCCGCGGCGTGTCATTTTCAGTTCACTTTTAACTTCTATGGACACTTCCCTTACTGCTACTCTCATAAAATATATTCTTGTTCATAATATTAGACTGTAAAGCTCAATTTTTAACTTATTTTTGAAATATTTATCTTTCTATCTTAATTTTCGTCTGTTTATCCCATCCTGACTCTTCTTTATGTTGGCAAACTCTACTTACTGTCATCCTCTTCCCGGTCTTTTTTATTAATATCTGTACAAATGTCTTTTATTGTTTGTGCCGTTCATAACATAAATGTTATTTGTTTATTTTTTTCCTTCAGGTCACATCCTTCCACCAATTTCAAAATTAACTACGATCATTAATTATCCTTCTCTCTCTGTCTCTACACTTTGACATTGGCGAAATACCTCCTGCTAAATCACCAAGAGGTGAAAGCCAGAAGAAAGAAAAAAACAAAAAAAAACAGGGTTAGTGTCAATAGAAAGAGAAATGTGAGCACCGTTTGCATCAGGGGTGTGATTCTCTCAAAAACGGAGGTCGGTCGGACGAACGAGTGAATGTCGCAGCGGCGAGTTTAAGGCTCACCTTACACGGATTGCTTTAAGCAGTCGGGAACCGAGTGCACTTCGTTGCTATTGGTCGGTTTGCACTTTCTAGAGCATTGAAACTGCAAATCGACCAATAGCAACGAAGTGCAGTCGGTTCCCGACTGCTTAAAGCAGTCCGTGTATGGCGGGGCTAAGTAGTCCCGTCAGAGCAAATAAATCACATTTTAGCGCGTGCATTTTCAATTTGGCATGGCTTCTGTCGATAATATCGAACGTATGGCTGCCTAATTGAGAGATCGTCGTTTTTAAGAGAATCTCACCCCAGGGCTATGCCCTCTGAGTTGGATGATGTCAATTTTTTTTTAGGATTCCGTACCTCAAAACAAAAAAACTGAACCCTTATAAGATCACTTCGTTGTCCGTCTGTCCGTCTGTCTGTATGTCAAGACCCTTTATCTTGGGAACGCGTGAAGGTATCAAGTTGAAATTCAAACCGTATACTCCGGTCTACAGTCCCTTGAAGCTGTGAAAAAATCAAACTTCTACATTTACGTAAAAAAAGATACCGCCCTTTATGTCACCAAAAACGTGTATTTCGACACTCTCCAGGGAATCAAAATGTATAGGGTATTTCCCATTGACCTAGAACTATGAAATTTGGCAAGTAACACCGTCTTCTACTACAAGTATAGGAAAAAATCTGAAATCTGTACATTTTTAGTTAAATCATAAAAAAACAGGGTCTTTATGCAAGGAAAGGCGGTACAAATTTTGAATTGAGCAATCTGTGTCATGTGCCCTCGGTGGGCGAGTCCGACTCGCACTTGTCCGGTTTTTTTCCCTACGTACCTACGTGTTGGTGATTCTACGGCGTTTTAACCGCCGTAATTATCGTCTTTGCGCATTATTCTAGATAAAATAAACAACTTTCTTATTCTTTTAAATGAAATGAAAACTACTCTGCGTCTGGGGTGTTTTTTATTATTTTCGTTAATATCTTAAAGACAACCATGACAGCGGTTGAAACGCTAGAATATTTACTTACGTATCAAACGGTTGGCCTTTAACTCTTAATTTGGCAATGTTCACCACAGCAAACATACCTACCATAATACTTTTAACTTTTTTGTTGTTAATTTGTATGCTGATTTAAAATCAATAAGGGTTTTATTTCACTTATTTTATTTTTGTCCATTCAATTTTCGTCAAATTTATGAACTCAAGGTCATAACACCGTTACTCCGTTGAATTGTCGCAAATTAATATCGTTAATAAATTACACGGCGGTCACCTGGGTGGCCAGACAGGATGCTTTTCGAAAATCCTAAAGGTACATTTTCAATAACTACAGAAATCATTGGTAGAGTGCTTCTTGTCTCGGTCCACCGGGCGCATCTAAAATGAAGGCATAGGCAGAGTTCAAATAAGAGTTTTGTGCAGAAACCGGTGGCCGAGTATGTCAGCACACCTGATATCGATCGATTGCTTTGTAGCTTCATGTAAAGGCCCTAATCCACAATGGCCCAACATGACGAGGTGAAGCCCCCCGAAGTAAACAAGAAAAATCGTAACAGTTGTATTATTAGTAGGTTAGGTTAGGGTTAACTTGTGTCCCTTAGAGTGGAACTAGGCACCCTGGCGACTAGGCTGCCTAAGAGAATAACACCCCTGAACAAGTGGCGCTCGGCGATCTCCGGCCGCTCTGGCTCTAGGTGTTTCATCACCAGTTTCACTAAATCACTGTCAGTCTTTTCCTCGGAAAAACTAGGCGCGCACAAATGACACATTAATGAGTACGTGGCCTCCCCGACAAAGGTAGGTAATTAACTTGGGCACTTTAAGATCGTCACACATGATTAGTGATTAGGGCGGCCACTCAGAGCGAGAAGCCTCGCGAGGAAACTGGCATCTGCCACGTGCGGCAGCCTTGGTCGGTCAGATGACATTTCGTACACCTTGTTTGCCAGTTTGACAGATAAAACAATATGGCGCCGCAGTAATAATTTTAATACCGTATGCTTTTTTTTCTTTCTTTTAAACATCGCAAGTTTAATATAACTCGACTGTGCGTACATGTACGTGTGAACGTCCATTGGCCGAGGCGCCTTTGAGCATAGACATAAACTAAAAGCGGACGACTGCTTCGTGCGGCGATTACCTCCTGAGGCTACACGGTCTGTGTGGACCCGCCTATTGATTAGTGAAACAACGTCACGCATGATTTCACAGAGAATGCGTAAGAGTAAAAAAACCGAAGGAACTTTAGAAGACGTGAAACAGTGATTCGTTAAAACGC
The DNA here is from genome assembly GCA_948252455.1 of Acleris cristana. Classification (NCBI taxonomy): domain Eukaryota; kingdom Metazoa; phylum Arthropoda; class Insecta; order Lepidoptera; family Tortricidae; genus Acleris; species Acleris cristana. Next base: position 36,544,154 of record OX411771.1, read on the forward strand.
ATTCCCGCGTCAATTTTATCTGAGCCGAGAACAATGCCTTCCATGTGTCAACACGGCGCGGGCCCGCGTTTTACCTGCGCTGCTCCTGCAACGCGTTTGCTTTGCTGAAGCCTGCGTAGAATACAGACGTGGGAGACAATCTGTACAGTCATTCATTAATAATTAATGTGAACTACTAGCTTAATGCCAATTAAAATTAATAATACTAAAAGATATCTCGATAAAAGTCACTATTTTGTGCAGCTCTTCAGACTAAGCAGCATATCTTCTTCATGGCTTCGAGTAGACAAACGTACGTACAGGTTTATATCGTCTGCCATAATTTTTAATCATAATGTGTTTATAGGTCATAATTGCCTCACACTATAATAATTAATTATTTGTTTTATTGACAAGAGATTTTAGCACGTTTTTATAAATTTTATTCGTTGATATGTATGCCAATTACACGTAGCTTTTTAATGCGGTAAATGATTATTTTTGAAATGATTTAACTATTCTTAAACTGATTATTATAAGTAGGAACCTACAAGTGTCATCCTGTTTGTTTTTCATTAAATTATTTCTCTGCCGAGCCGGCCGCTGCCGGCCGCTGCCATTTCGGTGTGAATTCAGCCTAACAGAGTAACTTTCGCATTTACTTATTATATTAATATGAATGGATGGATTAATAAATAATAAATAGAATTGGTAGGATACGTAAGATAACGCTCCATAAGTAAATTGCAAAAATTGCATAACTTAACCCGCGCACTCTAAACAAACCGAAACCAAAAAAACATTATCCTCTTTCTTGGTCAGTCGTGTAACAAAGTGTATTTAAATAAATTAGCAAAATTAAGTTATTTTTTTAATTTAATTTTTAGTAAGTAACGCTCTTTTCTTGCAGACTGTTTTCCTAACACTGATGAATGATCATAAACTCGTTATTAAAATAAAACACGAGTTAATCAATCCAAACTCGATGGATCTACGAGTAGGTACTGTAACTATTGAGGAGTTCCTATGAACACCTTCCGTCTTCATCACCATAGCAGCTTGTACCATATCATTATTGTTGTCATCGAGATCGCATAAGCATGCATTTCAAGTCAATCCCATTACTACAACCATTGGCAAAGACGTAAACACAACCAAACGAACCAATTTACCATTATTACTCGATAATCACGTGCTTTTAAACATCAAATAAGGTCTTAGCAACGAATTATTACTTTCACATTAAGTTTAATATTAAATAACTATTAATTATACGTTATTCTAAATAAAAACATGCTTGATGAATATTTGAGGTTGTGTCAAACAGTACTAAGTAATTTGTTTGTTTCTTGGGCAGTTTGAATTGACACAGGCTATACAAGTTTAGTTTTTGGGATAGACCTCGAACAAAAGTTATCTAAAACTGACAAATTTCAACGATCTCCATTTCAAAACCAATAAGTAGGTATGTTTCTACTAAATGAAATCTGGACAATGACAGGTTCCTTATGTACAGTCAGCGTCAGAGAAAAGGAACCCCCCGAGACTTTAAAGATTATCGCACGACGGCGAACGTCACATGAGTCACATGACGTTCGCCGTGAGCGGCTAGCTTCCCCCGCCCCGCACTCACCTCTGCCCGAGCATCCACCGATACCACTCGAATATCATATTTTTTTTATTTTGCTATTTGGCATTTGGTCGAACCGAATACCAAGAATAACTTACAAAAAGACATTTACTTCATATATATGTTGTTGAGGATACGAACCCGCTTCACTAGCCGTTAGCCGATCGCTTTTACATGCCTTTACCACTAGGCCATCGACTCAGTTGTCAATCTCGGCGAAAATTTCAATTGCTTTACTCCATATATCGAACAATTTTAAAAACGATCTTATTTTCTAAACGTTACGGTTCAAATTTCAACTTCCATCATGTTCCACTCCTCAATTAACTATAAGGTTGAATTAAGTATAGATTTCTCGTTTGGTTGAATATACTGTGCTTCTTGCCGATTGTTGCACTACCGTAGTTTTACTTCAGAAAAGTAACTGCTGCATAAACTGCGACTTAAGGTTGAATTTAGAATAATTTACTTCTTCGCCCTTGTTTACTAAACTGTGATTGAGGGTAACTTTATAATAACCTTACAGTCTCTTTATATTTCGTTCCGAACTGATTGTGTGTAAAATCCTCGTCGTAATATTATCTGATTTATTAAGTTTTCAAACAGTTGCTTCAATTAACCGATATTATGGTTAGATTAACAACTTTTTTAAAAGCTAAAATTATTGTTCTCTGGGAACAGGAACAAAGCATTAAGAAAATAGCACGAGATATGGGCATAACGGTAAGATTTACGTTACTTACATATTATCATACATATTTATTGTTGCAATCATGTTGCAGTATTACGTATAGATACTTACAAGTTGGATTTACGTATTCCTATTATATTATCATTTTCATTACAGAAAAAAACTGTTAAAAGATGGATACAAAGGTATCAAGCCACGGGTGATGTGAAATGTGAACGCCAAGGCCCTCGCCCTAGTGCTTACACTGATAAATCGGAGCTACACCGTAATATTGTGGAAGCTCACTCAGTGACACCCTTCAAAACTACGCGTTCAAGTGCTGAAACTTTTGGAGTGTCGCTTAGCACTGTTCGACGACATCTACACGCTGCGAATATCCATAATTATATACCGGCCAGAAAAATTCAGCTTAGTGACAATCACCGCACCAACCGAGTAAACTTTGCCACTCGTTATTTAAATTTCGACTGGGAAAACGAAATTGTGATATTTACCAACGAAAAGTGCTTCAAGTCAGATAAGGATGGCCGAAAAATTTTATGGAGAAGATGTGGGCAGAGGTTTAACCCTAAAAATGTATTAGACTTGAGAACAAGCGGGCGGTTAACACTAGGTAAATAATATTTTTATTGAAATTATATTAGGTATGTTGACAATTAATGTGGATTACATCTTTATTACAACATATTTTAAACGGTTGACTGTTTTTAGGTTACTGGGGATGGATGTCTTCAATGGGCCCAGGCGAGCTAGTGGAAATAGGAGGCCGCATGAACAGTGAGCGATACCTTGAAGTGTTGAAGGACGTAATGCTGCCGTCAGTGCGTGTCGCATATCCTGAAGGCCAAATTTATCTGGTTCAGGATAATTCTTCAGTGCATCGGTCCCGAATCGTTCAAGACTGGCTAAAGGCCCAAGAAGACATAACGGTGTTTGAGTGGCCGGCTAAAAGTCCGGACCTAAATCCAATAGAAAATTTGTGGGGACAGATGGTTTTGAACTGGGTCTCCAGTGATATAAAAAACAAAAAAAAATTGGATAGTGAGGTAAACAAAACTTGGGAACTAATGCGAAATAGTGATGCATGTTCCAGTATGGTTTCGAGCATGAAAAGTCGACTTCAAGAAGTGATAGATAGTGACGGCCATCCTCTCCGTTATTAATAGGTTTACTCGGCAGATTGATTGATACTTACGAAGCAATATGTTATCAATTTCAAATATTTGTGGGATTATCACGTAGTTAATCAAAAATAAACATCCTTTATTATTAATCAATCCAGTTACTCTTGTTTACAAGTAGTCTTGTGTTAACGATGCACCATCTGTCCTCACATTTTTTTCAATTGAAGTGTTAAAGGGTTATCATCACTGTTATCAGAAAGAAAATGTGATAAAAGAGAAAGATGTATATTGCTATACTATTATAGTTTAGCATGTTGGTTCTTCCTCTGAGATTCACAGGCACTAATGACAACATTTGATTTTTAACCAGGCTTTTTTTTGTAAAAAATATTCAGAATGTAAAAAAATATGTTCACTGATTTAAATAAAGAAAGAGGTGTAGGTAGTTGTTTCTAGAGATATCTATAAACGAACCGTTATCTAATGTTAAACATTCTAAACCACTAATTTGTGTTTTGTTAATAAATTTATTTCAGTTAATATCCTAAGTAAATAAACCTAATTTAACACAGAAAACTAATTCGAGAAATAAATTAACATTGTTTTCGCAACATGCCTTTGTTTTCTTACATACCTCATACCTACTTTAACGTTTGATTTCTTAAATAATAAAATCTAGACAAATGATTAAGAAAAAAAAAAACCTATCAAGAGCTTGGGTTTGAACCCGTGACCATTGCATTTGAAGGCCGTAGTCTAGACCATTGGACCTACATGCCATATATGTTTCATTACAAAAAACTTAAACAGTTTGATGTAATTACCAAGGGGGGTTCCTTTTCTCTGACGCTGACTGTACCTACGAAAAAAAGCCAGTAAGATGCGGACAGACAAACGGATGATCAGAATTGTCTTAGCAATAGGGCTCCGGAGCAGCAATGGTCCCTTTAACTTGGTATTACTAAGCCAACGTCACCCTCCTATTACTAAGCCGCCGCAGTCCGTCCGTCCATCCGTCACTCCGTCCGTCCGTCCGTCAGACCGTGTCTGTCTGTAAGCGAGCTATAATAATCTCATGGACCATAATTCAAAACAGTTGAAGTTTTCAAAAAGTGACTTATACCATTGCCGATTTAAACCAACAAATAATAAAAGGGGGCCCGCGTACAAGATTGATACGGAACGTGTGCGAATTCAACTTGTAGTTGGCCGGTTTCTCAAAACGGTAAACGGTATAGGTAGGTATTCATAAAGACCTTCATGGTGTCCTAAGGATGTCGTGCTTCAACTTAAGTCAATCTTTTGGTCTACAAGATAATCTTGTCTAGAATACCTACCAAGTTTAGATTCTTAGGATACCATTTTTAAGCATTAACCGAAAAAAAAACATAAAAAGTAATGTTATATCACGAGAAAAAATAAATGACGCCGAAATTACCGAATTTGCAATTGCAGTTTCTCGTCGTAATTAACGGTCAAAAGTTCAACGCAAATACGTTTGTTTAGAATTTTAAGACTCAGTAAAGGATGAGTTAAAACTGGTTAAGTATTTAACTTGTTCCCACGAAACATTTTCATTAATTCATTCTTAGATTAGATCTGTAAAAATCAAAGTTAAAAAAGAAGCACGGAAGTACGCCTAAAGTGGGTACCCTGCCTAAGCGGGTAGTCGTTTAAATTCGCGCGCCTTTAGCAATAGTAAGAATCTGTGGATGCGAACTGACGTTTGACTCGTCAACCAATCACAGGCAGTGATGACAGTTGCACGGCGTACGCGGTTACAAGGTATGACGCTAACGAAGTTTTTTGGTGTTTTTACTAGTTTTTTTCACTTTTTTAACGTGTGATTACTCGGAAATGGTTTATAACATGTGCCAACGCGTTTTGAGTATTATATTGTTTCATAAGTAGTCTTGTTATTTATAAAAATACTTTGTGTTTGGTCGTTTCGGTTTGAAGGTTATACGTTGATGAAACAAAAACGTGCGCTTAGGCAAATCCTCTGCCTCTGATTTGCCTCTCTGTTTAAAGACACATTAAGAAAGGTTGTCCTAAAAAGAAACTTGGACGGTTTACCACCGTTTTTACAGAAGCTCAAGAGTTAGAACTGCTGGACTATGTATTTCATATGGACAATCTGTTTTTCGGACTCACAAAAGGAGAGTTTTTGGAGTTGGTTTTTCAATATGCCCATAAAAACAATATTCTCCATCCATTTAAGAATTGAACAGCCGGTGAGGATTGGTATGTTGGATTCAAAAACCGACATCCTGATGTGACTTTGCGCCGCCCGGAACCAACATCGGTAGCACGCGCTAGAGGTTTCAACAGACCTCAAGTCGAAAGATTTTTTGATTTGATTGAAGCTGAAATAGAGAAACATAATATTGATGCAACTGGAATTTACAATGTCGATAAAACCGGTATCCAGACCACCAGCAACAAACCACCAAGAGTCCTATCTAGATCTGGAAAAAAACAGGTCGGAGTCATATCCGGTACTGAACGAGGAAAATTAACGACAGTGGTGTGCCGCTGGTTCTTTTGTACCACCATTTCTGATCTTCGGTCGTAAAAGGACAGACTCCTGGATGGAGCTCCGCCTGGATCAGCAGCATCTTGCACCGACAATGGCTGGATCAATGGGCCAGCATTCTTAGAGTGGTTACGGCATTTTGTGGACATGGTTCGGCCAACTGCCGAAAAAAAGGTTATTCTGGTGATGGACAATCATGAGTCCCACAAATATCTTGAAGTATTGGAGTTTGCATCGAAAAATAATGTAATTTTTGTATCTCTTGCTCCACACACAACACATCGCATGCAGCCGCTTGATACATGTGTTTATGGGCCATTGAAAATCTACTTTGAGCAGGCGGTTTCTGTCTTTCAAAAAACACACGTTGGACGCATCATATCGCAATATGAGGTAGCAAGATTGTTTGGTGAAGCATATATGAAGGCAGCAAGCACCCAGAATGCAGTGAAAGGATTTGCATCTACCGGTATTTGGCCCACAAATAGAAACATATTCGATGATTCTGATTACATGCCCTCAAGTATTACTGATAAACCAGATCCTACCACAGAACCAAGCAACATAAATCTGGTGGTACCCGAACCCGAGGCACATGCCGATATACAAAGCCAAGTTGATAATCCTGTAATTGAACATGGGCTTACTGATTCAAATCACAATGATAGTTCAATAATTCTGGAACACTTGAACGCTGATAACCGTGAAAGCCCCATGGAGAACACAGCTACTGAGCTAGCAGCGCAACCTGTGGTATGCCCCTTGACTCCTGATAAAGTTAGCAATGATCAGACTCAGGTTACAGTATCCCACGTGACACCAATTGCCATCCGACTGCCACCCCAAGTTGAGCCCGCCAAAACTACAAAGAAAAGAAAAACACAGAAAGCAGAAATTCTCACTAGCACTCCAATCAAAAACCAGCAGAAAGAAAAGGAAGCTAATAAGAAAAAGGTTGGTAAGAAAGATTGTAAGAAAAAAGATGGTCCACAAAAAACAGGAAAGGAATGTACAGAGAAAGAATTTAAAAAAAAAGTTGATGCTGTTAAAAGGAATTTTAAGGAATTTGAACCTTCTACAAGTTTGAAACGGCCGAAAAGAACTGCAAAAAAAATTAAAAAAGGCCCAAATCATAATAAAAATGCAGCGTCCGAATATAGGTGCTTAACATGTGGCGAGCTGTACAACAACCCACCTTCTGAAGATTGGATAAGGTGCGATGACTGTGAGTAGTAGGGATTCACCGGTTCTGGCCCCGGCTCTACTCGGCCGAAAAAAATGGTGCTCTGACGAGCGAGACGTGGGGTTTCGCTCCTAAAAAAAAAAAAAAATTAATATTTTTTTCGGTGTTTATCCCCCCATTTAGAGCGTTTGGGAAGGGTCCCGAGACTCCCAGATCACTCCTTCCCATAGCTTGCAATAGTCCATGTACTCAATACAAAAGGTTATCAACTACCTGGGTACCCTTTTTTGTCCCGTGGACGTTGCCTATTGTTTGCGCGTGCGCCAACCCCTTTGTTCTCGGGGCGCCCAACACCATTGTCTTGGATCGGACGCGTTTATACCTTTTTTTTACATATTACCTGATTGCGCTATTAACTGTTGTAATGTGATGTTTAATGTTATCTATGTTTTTCTCATATCATTTAATTAAGTTACCATAGTGGTTTTCTTAACATACTGTTTTTAAGGATCATAGTTCTAACCTAACCTAACCTACCTTGTTGAAGTTAACCTAAAACCGTGAATCCTGTCCTAGCTTAAAATACCTACTGTTTTTTAACGGTTACAGTTCTAACCTAACCTAACCTACCTTACTGTAGTTAAACTAACATTATACAACCTAATCTAACTTAACATACCTACTGTTTTTAATACTTACCTAACCTAGCTTGGTGAAGTTAACCTAACATTATACAACCTAATCTAACTTAACATACCTACTGTTTTTTAAGGGTTACAGTTCTAACCTAACCTAACCTACCTTACTGTAGTTAAACTAACATTATACAACCTAATCTAACTTAACATACCTACTGTTTTTAATACTTACCTAACCTAGCTTGGTGAAGTTAACCTAACATTATGTAACCTAATCTAACTTAAAATACTTACTGTTTTTAATACTTTCAAGAAAATAAAGATGAATCAACCAACAAAGAAGTTACGCCTGGTTTTAAATTTTAACACCCCATGGCCGGCTGTTATTAAGGATCGCCTAACTTTACATGAGCTTTACCTAAGCTAAGAACTGATTTAAATCTAGCTTAAGTCCTAATTTTCACTTAATTGAATTAACCTAAGTTAATGTTAGTAAATCTAGCTAATCGTAGTATTCGTAGTATTATCTTAAGTCGTTGTTACTTAGAGCCTATTCTAAACAACTATCGAAACCATATATATTGCATATCGGTATTTCTAAATGAATTACCTACACTTAGCTTATTAAAAATATAGTGGTTAAATGCAATCTAACCTACGTACGGGTATGTATCTACGAGCATGTATCTGCGGCTAACATTGGCTATAACATTATCTATCTAGTACGTATATGGGGTTCACCTCCACATACATTTTAATTTTATTGTAACACACTAGTATGTAAAACTAAAACGAAGCAAGTAAACTGGTTCTGACTTGATTCAAAGCGCTATGGAGTAGGTATATCAATCAAAAAAGCCTGTGTCGACAAGTTTCGTGTACCGGAGTGCATTGTTATAACGGTTTAATTGTTTTATTGGTAACCGCCTATTATGTTTTATGGTCACAACGGATGCGATTGTTACTTGTGCGTTTTATTATTTTGGGTATTGTTGAATAAATCGGCGTCTGTGTTAGATGAACTACAAGTTCAAATATGTTTTTAGGAAGACGCTTAACTTACAAAGCGTATAAAAGCGGTGGGGTATTGTGTCTGAACAACTATTAGCCACGCAACAGTCTTCGTTACCGGAGCTCCCTGTACTTAAAGCAGTATATAGACATAATAGTCTTGTGTCGTGCAGTGAAGTGTTTATAAAAAGGCCTAATAATGGATGTGAGTATGTACAAATATTTTAACTTAATTGTGTGTTTTTTTTAGCATTTGTGCACCGTGTTTTTGTTAAGCAGTTGTGTAATTTATTGTTTGATATTGTTTCAGTTCTCTGAAAATACTTTCAAGAACTATTACTACCCGGAAAATAAAGATGAATCAACCGACGAAGAAGGCACGCCTGGTTTTAAAGTTAAGCAGGCCATGGCAAAAAAGCGTTCAGTAAATAACATCGACAGCTTTTTTGAACGTCCCAAGAAGAAAACTAAAGTATTGAAGCGCTCTTCCAATGTCAGTCAAAGTTCTCCTGACGGGGTGGGCTATATATCAACCGGACAAGACGACGGGGCATACGCTTCTCACTTGATTAAAATCGAGATATATGATTTGCAAAAAATTAAAAACATTCCACCCACTGAGCACTGGAAACACGCAGATGTGAGATTAAAATTCTACGCGCCTTCTGAAGAAGACACTCAGCTCCAAACTACACGTGATGTTATATTTAACATCACAAAGCAAGTAGCTTCTAAAGACAGTTGTATGAAATATTTTATTGACAATAAGAAACAATAGTGATAAAAAGTGTTTGTGTAGGTTAAACAAAAGCTTGTTATTGTATTACATGTAAAAACCTTACCTTTTAAGAATTCAAGACCTTTTCCAGTCTAAACAATTATCTTTTCTTTGTAAAATTAAATTGTGCGAAATACTTTATTTACTATAAGATGCAGTGATAAAACGTGTTTTTGTAGATTAAACAAAAGGTTATTATTGTATTACATGTAAAAATAAAAATCATATTTTTGTTCACATATTCTTTTATTTCACAAAAAAAGTCTTAAACATATTTCTTAATATAAGATCATTACCTAATGAATTTTCAGAAAACAAACTTAGCAAATCTTTCATAGTTTTTCCATGAAATTTAAAATACAAATAAACTAAACAATATTCCCCACAAACAGAGGTAAAATGGTTTTGAAGTGGTTTATAGTTATAAGACCAGCGCTTGGTATTCCTTTTTAAAAATAACTTATGATAACCTGAAGGTTTCCGAGCAAAGGAGTCAAAGTATTCCCCTATACCATTAATGTCAATATGTATAGCAACCCAGTGGGAGCCCGGTTTCGAGTCTGGGTCCAAATTACTTACAATAAAGACGGGAAGATTAACCCAAATAGGAATTTTGTTAGCAGCAAAAACGTTTAATTCAAACGAAGGGCTGATTTTTTTCATACAAAATTGAATTTCATTTGTATCCATTTTTAATAAAAAAATATGAATAATTTGATGATGTTGCCAACAATGAAATAAACTAAATTGATTAAAACATTGTATTTATGTGTTTACTAACTATTGTAATCTACAGATATATCACGATTTTTGTTTATTTCAATAACGTTATCAAATTCTGCATACACAATACAATTAATAGTGCAGGGTAGAGCAACATCAAAGCGAATTTCTAAGCGAACACTTCCATGCCTTACAAGATTCCAGTGTGAAGTTGAACTAGCAGATAAATCGGGGGTTAAATCAAAACATAACAAACAATAACCTGCTCCATAATCCGTTCTGCTTATATCATTACCTTCGATGTGAAAATGAATACCAGTTCCGGAAAATAAAGTGTGATATGATGATGCTATTAACCCAGAACCAAATGATGGTTGTAATGTTTTAGAAGGAATTTCATGACCATCGACATATAAACTAAACGAATTCATATTATAGTGTTGAAAATTAAATGGATTCATAGCTAAATTGCCATTAAACCCTGAATTTGATACAAAACCAATAATACATCTTTTAGGAATTTGCCCTAGAAATATATTATCCAATGTTTTACCCTGTATCCCCGACGGTAATGTAAGAACCTTAACTTCTGCTCTTGTGATAGGATATTTTGCAGTCGTTGTTGTCAATACTTTTTGATGTGCTAACAAAACGCTAGGATTAATTCGTGCCCTTCTTATAATGAGACTGGCATCCATTATTTGCACTTTTTTTTTTTATCTTGGTGACAAATTAGATTAAATGGCTCCTTCGAACGGACTAACTTAATGCGTATTTCGACACCATTTATTAAGAATTTCTCTTGGTTAAATATGTCGGCATGTAAATGGCCCATCATTTCCACTTACTTACTCTCTTTGACAAATTCTAGTCTTTTGTGAAACCCTTTGTTATTTGCATCAATAGTATCCATATGATTTGCAGTATCAGTATACCACAATCCACAAGTAAGATGAGTTTCTTTGGCTGCTGGTCCATAGTTTAGAAGATTTTCCATATAAGCACGGTAAGCATATGTATTGTTTGGGGGTGATATGAGTTTTTGATTTAAATATACATCTAGTTGACTGAAAAGGGAATGTAACCAGTTATTGACGGGTGCAACCAGGGTATCTGGTTTTAATTTTGTGCCATCCTGATTCAATATTTTAGCATTAATATGTAACATTGTGTGGGATAGATCAACATAGTCATCTCCTGATCCGGGAACTTGGAATTCGATGGGAGCGTCATCACTTAAAGATGAAATTGGTTTGTAATGAACCCACTGTCCACTTTCAATACTTGTTTGAGTTGATGGAAGGGCAAATATATCTAATTCAGATTTCGCACATCCACAAGAATGACTATGTAGGAATGACATTATTTAGTGTGTAAATATATCCTCAAGAGTTTTGTTTTTATTTTTTTTACTTCCTCTTCGTCTCGATGCTTTCAATGTAATGAGCGGTTCCCTTCTTTTAGATGTCATTTTATACCCAGATCCCGACATGAGGGAATCAATTTTTTCATCGGCTTTTCTTTTTAAATTAGCACTTGCCTCCTTGAATCGTGATCTAATCGAAATATCCATAGGGCGTGAATTTACCATATCGGATAACAAACCAACCCCTGCACCTAACGTTTCTTTTCCAATGGTTTTCAAACCACTAGATAACAAAGGGAGCACTGATCTAAATAGCCCTCCCAAAAAACTCCCTATACCATGCCCTCGTTGAAATGGAACTCCTTTATAGACAATTCCTACACCAGAGCCGGCTTGATGCGAATAATAATGCTGGTAAGGGCAAGAGACTGACGATCTGTTATAATTCATTTTACTCGTTGAAAGTGTAGCTTCACGCAAAAGCTACCAAATTGGAATTGTACATTAACACCGGTAGTTGTTCTTATATCTATTTCAATAGTATCGAACTCCCTACGTAAAACCGGTACATAGTGAGCAGGTGAGAAAATGTGAGTTTTATATGCACCATAAATAAACTTAGTTGGATCTAGTGGTATTATTCTAAGCAATGCTCTTATAACATCTCCAACTACTTGCGGATTATATCGGTGTAAACAAATATTTGTGGTGGTAACCCTAAATATAAATTGGCAGAGTTTTTTCCATATGTAACTTGTTTCAAATTTGATCTCGGTTTGAAACCCAGCTGGAGACTTAGTATCGGGGTTGTTATGATAGAGGTTATTTCATTATTTGTTGTTGTTACTCCAACCATTTTTGTCAATGTATCATACCTAAATTTGACATTATTTTTTAGTTGTGGGTTCTCATTAAACGCTTGAAGGAAATGATCAATATTATCGTATGTAGTGGCTGGTATATGAGTTTTTATATCAACAATTTTCGTTGACTTGTTTGCGGGTGACACCACCTTCTTCTTTATGTAAATTATATTTTCATGATCTTGAACATTATACATGGAACACGGGTATTGAAATTCCACTAATCCAACTACCCACTCCCCTTCTAATTTTATGTTCTTAGGTAATTTCGTTAGAAAATGTGCAGTCGTGTTGTCCGTATAGTAATCCGTTGAACTGTTGCTTAACAAAGTTAAATAAAAACTATTTTCATTCATATTTTTTTCAAGCTTGATGCGAGTATCCAAGAATTAAATTTATTGGGATAACCTTGCCACTTCACTAATATTTCCTTTATGCCTCTAATATGACGCGAACGTATTATTTTATCAATTTTATACTCGGTGGAGGGGAGGTAAGTCACTTTTTGTAACTCTTTAGAATAAAATGTACTCGTACCAATGATGGGTTCGCCTTCCAAATCCTTTAACATATAAACAACTCGCGGTGATCTATTAATAATTGAATTAATTATAAACATTTCATCACTCCAGTTACTTTCATAACCCTTTTGAAATATATGTATTATTATATTTAGTTATTCTAACATGATCGCCTACATTCAATTTTGGGGTTTCCAATGAAATTTGTCTATCTTTTTTTCGATAATATAAATTATTCCAAATGGTCATAATATTACTAGAATTAACATCGATTGGTCGCATTTTAATGCTAGAATGATAGGTATGGTTGTAAGAATGAAGAAGATCTTGTAAAATATTAGTGTAATTATATGTATTATTATGAGTGAAGTAACGCCACATTTTCATTTTAAGAGTTCTTTGAAACCTTTCTACTATACTTGCTTTAATGTCGGGATTATTACCTAGTGGTATAATAATTAATGTTTTTGCTCTTAAAATAATCTCTCACCACCTTTGAAACAAATTCTGTACCTTTATCAGATTGTATATGACGAGGAACAGAGTTGGCTTCGGTAAATATGCTTTCAAAACATTCTTTAACTGTTGATGAATCTTTCTTTTTCATGGCTCTCGCAAAAGCATATTTACCGAACACATCAATAACACAAAGAATATATTTGTATCCATGATTATATTGACTATACGTACTCATGTCACTTAGATCAGCTTGCCAGAGTTCATTAAAGTTAGATAGGATATATCTATTTCTGGTGAATCGCTTATGAATAGGTTTATGTAGCGTGTACGTATCTTGAGATTGTAACCATTTTTTTACTTCCTCTTTGTTCATTTGTTCTTTCATTTCCTTCGCTTTATTATTTAAACTACTATAACCAGCTGGATTGGAGACATCATAGTAGATCCTATTAATATCTAATAAGGAGTCCATTTTTCCCAATCAATTTTCTTATGATGACGCTTAAGTTGTCCTGTAGTAAGTGGTGTAGCTCTTTGTTTTTCTTTATCTGTTGACGATCTCGTACTTGTAGATGCAGGTAATGTAATGGGTTCAATCGATTGAGCTGTTTTAATAAATTCCAAGTTTGCAGGATTGCCTATGCAGCTTAAAGGAACTCTTATATCTCTTAAAAGTAATGCAAACTCTTCCCACCCTGTTGGTTTAGGACGTTTAAGAGATCTAACCGTGTCACTTATCAGATCAGTAATATTACTATTTGAAATGGTGCGGTTGTTTATTACAACTTCACCAGTTAGCTTCCACCAAATTTTTGGTTTACTTAAAACAATGCAATCCAACAAAGTTCGAGTTTTTTTCTCATATGATTTGGGTAATATATCTATAATTTTTGATGGGCTAATTGGCATCGGTTCTGGATTTGTTTTACCAATCGGTGTAACTGCTGTAGAACCATCTCCTTCTGGTAAAGGTGGATTTGCAACTGACTCATTATATTCATTAACCTCCTTTTTGTTCACTTTTGACTTTAGATCATTACTTTCGTAGTTGAGTTGAACCTCCTCCTCCGTTACGATTGGTATTCTAAATGGTTTTCGATCTGTTTCAATAAAATGTAAAAATCGTTGCAATGCTTGTGAATATAAGGTCCACTTTTCACGATCATTCATTTTACTTTTAAGGATTTTTTGCATCTCAGCATCTAGACGGGATGATGAATTTTCAGGTAGGCTCTCATTGCGTTTAAGTCTTTCAATAAAATCTGATTCTACTAATAGCATTTTTTTCGTATTTTCCATTTTGTTTATGATAAAGAGTTAACTAAGGCACTTATAACTGTTCCTAATATAATAGGTAGAAATGCACCTCCCTTTTGAATTATAACGGTTTTTCTTATTTTATGTTTTCCTTTTGAAACTAATTTCCGTAAGATATCTTTATATTTTTTTAATTTAGATTTTTCTTTTTTTTCTAAAGGATTTTTTTCATTTAGGACGTTATAAATGCACTCACAAATAATGTTGATCTCATCATCATCACAAGATTTAAGTAACGCCGTGCGATATTTTGGTTTAAGCAGCTGCAATGCTTCAAGTAAATGTTTATATGTGTTTACTCTCGCATGCATCATGTAGAACTGACTAAAATTTGTTGATTTTTGTCGTATTTAAACCCCTTTTTAGGAACATACACTGTGCAATGTCCATCAAACGAAAATATTTTTGTTTTAAAACGACATATGTCATTTGTATTTTGTTTCAAATCAATCATGAGGTAACCATGTGGTTCTTTAGTAGAATCTTTGTAGGCTTCATCTACAAATTTTGGGTTTTCCGGGTAAACTTGTCGTGACAAGTAGCGTATTTGGGTTTTGTCCCTGGGATTCTTAAAATATACAATGTAGCTTGTATTTAGTGAAATATCTCGTTGGCCTCTCCCCTGATAAAATATGTTTTGAGTAATATAAAAAACACTCAAGTTTCTATGATGGCTACCTTTTGTGAAAATGTCAACTATTCGTCCATCTGATTCTCTCATCAGATCATCTATTATAAGAAGCTTAGGTTTCTTCCCATCAAATATTGAAAAATCTGGTATTCCCTGACTATAATTTACATTTTCTAGATTGTACAGGGGTTGCATTTCATCATAACACCAAATTATTTCATCAAATTCAACATTACATACTTCTTTGAAATTATTTAAAAAGTTTGTGACAAATTGAGTTTTGCCACATCCAATTGGACCAGCTACAATGGTTGTGAAAGGATGATAAAAATGTATCATAATTAAAACTCGTAATACGTGTTTATATGAAAACAGTTAAACTTGAAATGATACAATTTATGAACTCAATTACTTTTTAAATAAATCAACCAAAATAAGGATAAACACATTAAAAAAAAACAAAGATATCATAGTCAATATTTTTTTATTTTCAAATTTACACTTTTTTGAGTATAATTTTTTAAAGAAACAGTGCAAAAAACTCAACATAAGTCTCTTTTCAAGTTACAATAAAAAAAAAAAAAAAATTCAAATACAGAGTACCACCACTTTAATTCACCTTCACCAATTTATATTTACAAAAAACTAAAATGTATTTACATTTTCTACAATTATTACAATTCACAATTCACAATTAAAAATTAAAAATACACAATGTACAAAAAATAAAGTTGAAATTTTTGAATGTTCTGTGATTATAAATTACGTGGAAAAATTATTTTGTGATGATCGATGGGGTATTTTATTATGCCCCCACGCTAGAGTGTCCGAAGAGTTTTCTAACAAGTACCGTTTTGTATCGTTATGAGATAATGATACTTTATTTATATTTTGAGTAAATATTACATGTTTTATTGATTTAAATCTCAGCATTTGAGCATGTTGCATATTTTTTTCAAATAAACACTTTTTATAATCGTTGAGGGTCAGTTTTTTAGAAACACATTTATTGACTCCTTTAGCTTTTGATATAAGACTCATATTCTCAACATCTAAGGCATACATTTTAGATCGTAGACCAACAAACTCTTTAAATATTTTACCGTTATTTTCATCTTTGAAAAACCCCAACCGCTTTTTATTTATTAATGGTAAACCATATTCATTGTTAATCATCATTTGACACATCAGACTATCCAAGTCTGATGTGTCAAAATATAAATCGAGCTCTGATTTTATGTCCTCATAAAAGTTTTCAGTGAATATTTGATATACTAAACTATCTGTATCTGTATAAAGAAGCCTGAGATTTTCTTGATATTTCGTTTTCATGTAATCGTAATGAAATTTATACATGAAAGTTTTCGATATATCTAAATTGCAAAATCCTAAGTAAATTGGTTTATTATAAAAGATTTTAGTTTTGTTCAATTGAACAGCAGCTAAGTTCTCTGAAAATATTGATAAACTGTGGAACTCAGGTTTCGCTATCATAGTTTCAACTCCCTGTGATTTCCCATGATTTTCCCATTAATTTAACAATTTGACATTCACATATTTCAAAACATTTTCCATGGTTTTACCGAACATTGAATTATTCATACTTTTATAGTGATCTTTATCAGAATCACACGTTGCCTGCGATCGCATGCGTGTGTTTAAGTCTATGTAGCTTTTTAACCACTTAATATACGATGGATTTTAAGTAATTGCAAACCATTCTTCAACCATTGTTTTAGATTTCTGTAATGTAGAACATAATTCGTTTTCCTATTTAAATTGGGAATTTTTTTTTTTTCTTTGGAATTCCCTAAACAAATATTTTCAGGACAGAATGGTAAATCTGAATGAGAGTCATGCAATTCGTGTGGGTACTCTAGATCGACTTCTAAAATGAACCCATGTTCAGCATCATCAGAAACATTAAAATCAGTATCTACATTCACCCATTCAAATTTACCTGTAGGGAGGCATTGAGACATAGCCCACCCATAAAGATTATTTGCATCCAAGTACATAAGAAATGAAGAAGGAATATTTTGATCATATTCTGGCATAAATTTATTATTAGCTTTTGCATGTCTTTTACTACATTGCGATATGCCACCTCGAATATTTTTAGTTATGAAAGCAATTTTATCAATGTCGATTAAGAGCTCTAGATTTATTTTTGTAGTTTTTAACATCGCATCCCAACTTAATCCTGGAGTAGTATAATAATGAGCTGGGTCTAACCCATATGTCCTAAGGCATACATTTCTAAAATTTTCAAATACATCAGTAAGTAACAAAACATCTGTTTTTAAATATAAATCAGAATAATCCCCCATATTTTCAAAATGAAAATGAAACCAAACATCTTTCGCATGTTCATAATCGTCTTCTGATATGTTGCAATCAGTCAAAGAACTGTAGAATTTATCTTGAGAGGGAAGAGAAGTTAATTTTAACGTTTCATATGATGTCATGTGCTCATAGGGATAGATACCCTTTCGTATTAATCGTTTAAAATCCTCTTCACATGGAAAACTCAATTTTAATTCACGAAATTGTTCAGCTGTCAAGGTTTTGGCTAATTTTTCAAGACTGCAACTCATAAATTTTAGTGAATCAACAAACTTCAATTTCATTGTGCGATTATTCACTTGCAAAGATTTAGAAAAGGAAATATATTTCTCTTTGTTCTCTGGTATCAGTTCAATGTCCCCTTCCTCAAATCCAAGCCCATGTACTATGAAATGACTATCATAGTTGCTCAAATTATAAAAAAATACAGGTACAAAATTAGGTGCCCTGTATTTTTCAGAACAAAATTGATGTGCTACTCCTTCATAAAAACCTGTATGATGATTATAAGAAATAGAAGAATCACCATTAAATTTTTTATCGCAAATATAACATGTACTACTCTGAGCAATGTTTAAATTATTTGCATCAGATAAAGGCAAAGGGGTTTTACCAAAAGTATTACTCCTACAAATGTTATCTAAATCTTTTTTAATGTATTTCATAAATGTCTGTGCACAATCTTTACCTTTGTATGTTCTATACATTGACAACTTATCATCATAAGAACACTTAATGTAGTATCCAAAACTATATACCTCGTGTTTTTGTATATTTGTTGTAGAGGATGTACTAGGATTATTGAAACATGATGGAATTGGGTTTAAAAAAGCCTCAAAATCGGCATAAACAACAAAAGGCACCCTTAATTGACGTTCATAATTATTGAAGCTAAGTTGGTTTGATGGGACATTTTCATTGAACCAGTTTTTCTTTTTATCCTGTTCTGAAGGTAAATTCGTGCAAACATGGAAACAGTCGTTTCTTTGATGATTCATTAAATTTTCATGTGATGTGATGTGTGTGTGTGATTGTTAGGCAACCATCACAAATATGTGTAGCATGTTGTGTATTGGATAACTGTTTAGATACTAATCTAGATAAATTTTTGGTCAAGCAATAATGTGCTTTACTACCTTTGGTTATATATAATAAGTTTAAGTGGGTAGCTTTTTTACATTTAGTTAAGTGAAATGGCCCTATCACATCATGTTTTTTACTTTGTGAATTGTACTCGAGTCCAAAAATATTAATACTTATATCATTCATTTTTTCAAATTTATGAACATCCCCTAATTTAAATGGGAAAGTCAAATTTTCAAAGTTTAGTTTTTGTTTATGCGCTATATATGAGTTCCATGTATTTGAATGATGGTTTGTAGGTGGGTATAACCCTGACAATACAGCCCATCTAAAACATTCATGATCATTGTTTTTTACATTAATAACTGCCTTTTTATTCATTATATCTCTAGGCAATTTTATATAGGAAGAACCACGTAATGGGTTAAATTTATTTACATTCACATCTAGATAGTTGAATTTTACTAAGCTCCATCCACTATCTTTCCTCTCAAAGTTAGATAATCTTGTTAAAATTTCGTTAACTATAGTTATAAAAATATCATTTTTGTCGCTGCTAAGATTCACCACATTGTTACTAAATTGAAAGTCAAACGTATTATTTAGCTGTTTGGTATCTTGAGTAAAATCTGCATTAAGAATGAAATTTACTTTTAAAGCACAATGATCAGTAAGTGATCGATCCAATAATGTAAAGATTTTTTCTTTATTTTTTTGTAAAATTGTTTCGGGGGTAAATGGGTTGCGAATATTTTCATTAAGCAATATTCTATAAGTAGCCACCCTATTCCTAAATGCGTTTTCAATTAACTGTACATTAACCCATTGAATATCAGACCTTAAGACATTATTTTTATGGATATTACTATTCAAATGGTTGGTGAAATATCTTTTGGATACAAACTTACTACACACAGAACATTCAACATAATCATTATTTTTTGTACTCACATTCTCATCTAAGATTGGTTCGGATGATGTTGATACTGTATCGCGACTAGTTGAAGGGCGGTTTTTCTTTGCCAGCACTTTTTGTGACTTCGAAACTGCAGCTGTCCTCTTTACTCCACCCCCGACTTGGGAAGATCTATAAAAATAAGAAAACATGAAATAAAACATAATGTACGACTTAATAACAAATACAAAGTTTTTAATTAATTGGATGGGATATTATACTAACTCAAATCTTGTCTACATTGTTGGCAGTATGCTTGCATTGTTAAAACTCCATCAATCACATCTGAGCACGAACTATTTTGTTTGCCTTTAATATGACCATCACATGGTGTAAAATATGGTCTTCCATCAGAATCTTCTAATAGTGTCGTGGCTAATTGATTCGATATAAACCACAGTCGTATACTTCTATTAAATTAGTTATAATAAACTGTTTACTTAAACACTCAATTTGATCACGAACTAAATGGATTATGATGAACACCATGATGGAATAAACCGACTTCTTAGTAACTCAAACACAGTAACGCAAACAATGAATAATTTCAACATCGAATACCTCACTTATATAGGAGCGCCCCACCTAACTGCTTCCATAACAAAAGGATCAAGTTACTACAAGTCAGAAACCCATCCTTTGTCAGGTAAGTACTGGTCAAGCGCTTTTACACAGGTTACAACAGGAATATCAAGAATTAAAAATATTACTTACGCATCACGATGAAGTTGGCTTATGAATTCCCCGATGTCAAGTAATTCTTGATCTTCTTCAAGCTCTTCACAGAGTCTGATGAGTTGGGCATCGTAGATGTCACAGTTCAAACTATCCATTTTGTTTAATCTACACAAACACTTTTTATCACTGCATCTTATAGTAAATAAAGTATTTCGCACAATTTAATTTTACAAAGAAAAGATAATTGTTTAGACTGGAAAAGGTCTTGAATTCTTAAAAGGTAAGGTTTTTACATGTAATACAATAACAAGCTTTTGTTTAACCTACACAAACACTTTTTATCACTATTGTTTCTTATTGTCAATAAAATATTTCATACAACTGTCTTTAGAAGCTACTTGCTTTGTGATGTTAAATATAACATCACGTGTAGTTTGGAGCTGAGTGTCTTCTTCAGAAGGCGCGTAGAATTTTAATCTCACATCTGCGTGTTTCCAGTGCTCAGTGGGTGGAATGTTTTTAATTTTTTGCAAATCATATATCTCGATTTTAATCAAGTGAGAAGCGTATGCCCCGTCGTCTTGTCCGGTTGATATATAGCCCACCCCGTCAGGAGAACTTTGACTGACATTGGAAGAGCGCTTCAATACTTTAGTTTTCTTCTTGGGACGTTCAAAAAAGCTGTCGATGTTATTTACTGAACGCTTTTTTGCCATGGCCTGCTTAACTTTAAAACCAGGCGTGCCTTCTTCGTCGGTTGATTCATCTTTATTTTCCGGGTAGTAATAGTTCTTGAAAGTATTTTCAGAGAACTGAAACAATATCAAACAATAAATTACACAACTGCTTAACAAAAACACGGTGCACAAATGCTAAAAAAAACACACAATTAAGTTAAAATATTTGTACATACTCACATCCATTATTAGGCCTTTTTATAAACACTTCACTGCACGACACAAGACTATTATGTCTATATACTGCTTTAAGTACAGGGAGCTCCGGTAACGAAGACTGTTGCGTGGCTAATAGTTGTTCAGACACAATACCCCACCGCTTTTATACGCTTTGTAAGTTAAGCGTCTTCCTAAAAACATATTTGAACTTGTAGTTCATCTAACACAGACGCCGATTTATTCAACAATACCCAAAATAATAAAACGCACAAGTAACAATCGCATCCGTTGTGACCATAAAACATAATAGGCGGTTACCAATAAAACAATTAAACCGTTATAACAATGCACTCCGGTACACGAAACTTGTCGACACAGGCTTTTTTGATTGATATACCTACTCCATAGCGCTTTGAATCAAGTCAGAACCAGTTTACTTGCTTCGTTTTAGTTTTACATACTAGTGTGTTACAATAAAATTAAAATGTATGTGGAGGTGAACCCCATATACGTACTAGATAGATAATGTTATAGCCAATGTTAGCCGCAGATACATGCTCGTAGATACATACCCGTACGTAGGTTAGATTGCATTTAACCACTATATTTTTAATAAGCTAAGTGTAGGTAATTCATTTAGAAATACCGATATGCAATATATATGGTTTCGATAGTTGTTTAGAATAGGCTCTAAGTAACAACGACTTAAGATAATACTACGAATACTACGATTAGCTAGATTTACTAACATTAACTTAGGTAAATTCAATTAAGTGAAAATTAGGACTTAAGCTAGATTTAAATCAGTTCTTAGCTTAGGTAAAGCTCATGTAAAGTTAGGCGATCCTTAATAACAGCCGGCCATGGGGTGTTAAAATTTAAAACCACGCGTAACTTCTTTGTTGGTTGATTCATCTTTATTTTCTTGAAAGTATTAAAAACAGTAAGTATTTTAAGTTAGATTAGGTTACATAATGTTAGGTTAACTTCACCAAGCTAGGTTAGGTAAGTATTAAAAACAGTAGGTATGTTAAGTTAGATTAGGTTGTATAATGTTAGTTTAACTACAGTAAGGTAGGTTAGGTTAGGTTAGAACTGTAACCCTTAAAAAACAGTAGGTATGTTAAGTTAGATTAGGTTGTATAATGTTAGGTTAACTTCACCAAGCTAGGTTAGGTAAGTATTAAAAACAGTAGGTATGTTAAGTTAGATTAGGTTGTATAATGTTAGTTTAACTACAGTAAGGTAGGTTAGGTTAGGTTAGAACTGTAACCCTTAAAAAACAGTAGGTATGTTAAGTTAGATTAGGTTGTATAATGTTAGGTTAACTTCAGTAAGGTAGGTTAGGTTAGGTTAGAGCTGTAACCGTTAAAAAACAGTAGGTATTTTAAGCTAGGACAGGATTCACGGTTTTAGGTTAACTTCAAGAAGGTAGGTTAGGTTAGGTTAGAACTATGATCCTTAAAAACAGTATGTTAAGAAAACCACTATGGTAACTTAATTAAATGATATGAGAAAAACATAGATAACATTAAACATCACATTACAACAGTTAATAGCGCAATCAGGTAATATGTAAAAAAAGGTATGAACGCGTCCGATGCAAGACAATGGTGTTGGGCGCCCCGAGAACAAAGGGGTTGGCGCACGCGCAAACAATAGGCAACGTCCACGGGACAAAAAAGGGTACCCAGGTAGTTGATAACCTTTTGTATTGAGTACATGGACTATTGCAAGCTATGGGAAGGAGTGATCTGGTAGTCTCGGGACCCTTCCCAAACGCTCTAAATGGGGGGATAAACACCGAAAAAAATATTAATTTTTTTTTTTTTAGGAGCGAAACCCCACCTCTCGCTCGTCAGGGCACCATTTTTTTCGGCCGAGTAGAGCCGGGGCCAGAACCGGCGAATCCCTACTACTACTGTGGATTATGGGCTCATGAGGCTTGCACGTCTTATAGTGGCATTGGCTCCTTTTACTGTGACATATGTCATGAAATTTAGTAACTCTACCAAGTGAAATCGACACTTTAATTATCACGAATTTTTAGGTTCATAGTGACATTGTTTTTATAATTGTTTATGATGCCAAAACTGTATGCTAAGTTTCTGTCAAAGTTGATTCGATCTCATTAGCATAAATTGTTAATTTTAGAACAATGCTGTAAACTTAAGTTGATTTGATCTCATTATGTACAATCAGTACCCGCATTGCCCAAAGGCCCTACTCGCTTTAGGCACCCCCCACGGGCAAAACGGGTTTTCGGAAGAGTTAAGATTTTAATTATTTTTTTATAGAAATATTAAGTATTTTTAAATTTTGTTGATTTGTGCGTAAGCTTAGAAGATTATAATAGCACATAAATACTAATAAAGAAAATAAAATAAACACAACTAATTTTTTTTTACCATAAGCCTTAGCGTACCCGCTTTGAGCGTACTTCCCCTAACTTGCCAGTTTGAAGTTACGTTGTGTTGATGTGAAGTTACTTACTTCGATAACAAGGCGTTAGGGTAATCTTTTGTGTTCAGTTTTCTATTTTTGTGCAATAGACTCAATAAATAAACAAGCGACTCATCATTTCAACTTAAAGACGTCCACTGCTGGACCTAGGCTTCCCCCAAGGTTTGCCACAGGGACCGATCCCGTGCATACTCATACATCGGTTTGCCGCTACCATATTATGCATGTCGGTTCAACTTGTTCGAAGCCTAGCGACGACGCTGCGTGTTCCTTACTCTTCGACAAGTGACTATAAAGTAATAATAATGATAACTCATTAAATTTTGTTGTTTTATAATTTCATTTAAAAACTTTATAACTATGTGTTCCGCTTGAGTTTCCACTAAATCTGCAATTAATTAAATTTGTGCATTTATTAACTGGAAGACCAAATCAGCCGGTAATCCCGTCCTCTTATTTCACAAAATAGTTATTTATGTAACTGGTACATAATGAACCGTTTTCAGCCACGATTACCTTAAGAGCTAATTATGTAGTGTTGCATACATAAGTTTATCTACAAGCTTAAAGTTATAATGACAAAAATAAATAATCGCTAACTTTTCTCGTATTCTTTCTTTGATTATTCTGCCCAAAAATTACTTATCAGCAAAGTCATTTACATTATTCCGATTGGCGTTAATAGTTTGTGAATTTTATTGTTAAATATTAACAAATTTCATGCAAAATTTAATAGTTACTAAAACAGTTCTGACAATTTATCATAAAAGTTGGAATGCCAAAACGAAACGCCAGCGCCATTTTGTTGATATCCATATTGAATCATACTAACCAAATAACAAATCGATGGATATTAACCATCTAGTTTTAGTAATTTAATAAAAATGTAATTTTAAACACAATAGATAATAAGTCTCTAACTGCCGCATTCAGAGACGTCAATTAAATGTAATGCTTGTTTAGTGACGTGTTGTCTTCCAATCTACGTTCCGAACCGTACGTGTAAATGCAGCTGTAATAGTAAAATAGTAAATAATGTACGGTTCGGAACGAAGATTAAAATGGCGCGTGGCGTTTCCCGCGGTCCGAACTTTACGTGTAAAGGCCGCTAATGGAGCTTCGCTCACTTCGTTCGCTTCGCGCGAATTATGAAGAACGAATGAATATTTTAGCAAATGGCCATTCGTGGTGAAATATTAAAAGTTCCTCCTTACCGGATCCTCAAATTTGAAGATTTGAAGTAAATAAACTTACTATCACACAAACAAACTTAAATAAAGAGGTTTAATTGAGACGGGTGTTTAAAGATATTTCAATTATTGATGATATTCAAGCCCAACATACATTAGGTAATTTAGTTTTTCATTTTCATTTCACACTTGGTGACGTAATTAACCATATATTAAATGATCCTGTAATTTTAATGCAATAAAATGTATATAGAAGTTTTATCATTAACCAGGGCGGTTATTGGAATACCTAGTTTGTAAAAAAAAATATTTAAACTTTATTGGCTAATGGGCAAGAAAAGTGTAGTTAAAGTATGGGTTTACAGCGATAGTTCAAGAACTAATTATTTTCTTAGAAATTGATAAGTAATACTTTTGATCGTTACGTAAATTGGAGACTCAAGACCAACTATTAATTACCTACCCATTAAACAAAAATCACAGCTGTGGATGCAACTGTTTAGATTATACTAACAACGTTAGGTGGTAACAGATGATGTTAGTAAAATTTTACGAAATCTGAAGTAACTTTGGAACAGTAGAAAATCGCTACCTACCTATATCAAGGGCGGCGATAAGATATCTCTCTTAAGATAGTTAAGCGACTATAACGAAGAACATTTAAATGTTTAAATATAACAATGACTTTCCCGCAGCGTTCCTTGTGGCGAGCTTGAAATGTTTTAAAGTTTCTTATCAACTAAGAAGTGGCAATAAATAACAGCTTATTATGATCACTATAAGTAAGGTATAAAATAAAATAAATATTGTAAAAAACAAAATACCGCCTTCAGAAATGCAGAAAATAACTTCTTTTAAAATGGTAGTAGGTAGTAGGTCAGTCTAACTGAAGCCGGCGACTCACAATATTTTTAACCAAAGCCGACTTCAGTTGGATATTAGGCGAGACTATAACGACATCAAACATGGCAAACGCGCATGTAACTACTATTTTTTTACATGTTGTTAGGTCCCTTGAGAGTAGTTAACACCCAAGTTCGCAACCCTGACAACCCTGTGCTACCCCCATGGTGCTCAAAAAAACTGCGAAATTTTAACACTTGTTTCAGTTTCTTCGGATAAACTACCCTAACAAAGCTTTTTTCAAGTATCTTTATTCAGTACTTTAATAAAGGTCAATTTGCTACAATTTGAGCATAACTTGAGCACACTATGTTCATTGATTGCGGAGATGCAGCAAGTCAAAGATGAGATTTTTTTCAAAAAGTAAATATTTTGTGGTATGGTCATTTTCCAAGACACCTACCGGCTGAACCAATGCTCCTACCTAGGTAAAAGTCACAAGAAAAGAATTTGTAGGGAATTCATTCAGCTTTAATTTAATGCCCATAAACATCATAGTTTCGTCAAAAAAAAAGTAGAATATCGGACTTTGGCTAAATAATAAAAACATTGTACCTACTGAAAAAAGTTGGTATGATTATCTTTAAAAAAAGTGCAAAAATGTGAATTTACAATTATAGATGTACAATATGGCTTCAAATAAACATACCTACACTAAAGAAATAAACATACATTGGAAAACTGTGAAAATTTTGGCATTTGTTTCAGTTTCTTCAAAGAAACTACTCTAAGGAAGCGTTTTTCAAGTATCTTTGTAATCTGAGCTCACTATGTTCATTGGTTGCGGAGATACATTAAGTAATCATAGTTGTTATGGCGAATTTTTGGCCTAAAGCTGCATTTTGTGATGGAAGCAAGCCGCGTTGTACATACATAGTAGGGACCAAAATAAGCGATTTTACCCGCAGCAGCAAAACTTTCACCCCTTAGGAACACAGATGGCGCCACTTCAATTTTTCATTTTTCAAAAAATTCTACAACCTAAACGGCTGTACCGATTTGAATAATTAGGGTGTCAATCGAAAGATAATTAAAAAATGTATTTTAAAAAAAATATACCATAAAAAACAAAACATATTTGCTACCAAAAACCCCTCATTTTTGTTAATTTTTTTTGCTATTCACCAGTTTTTTATTTATTTACATTAAAAAATGCAAGAAAAGGGTATTATTTTATGAACTCGCATGATTACGCTGTTAATACTACATTTAATAAAAAAACTACATGTCAATACCTTTAATATTTAGAGAGATATTTACGATTATATGCAAGAGGGCGACGGCGTCATTGACCTCAAATACGCGCGCCACCCCAATTCTGGCCAGTAATTGAAAAAAAAAAATACCTTGACAATATCAAAAGCTTAAAAATTTACGTCTAGGATACTTTCAATCATGGTGCATGCTAATTACTGATCATATTATTGACGAAATAGGCAAATTTGTTGTTGTTTTTTTGTTAGATTCCGTAAAAGAATGTGTATCGGTTAAGTAGTTTTTAAAATATCAGTAGTTTTAAACATCTCTTCTAATACCGTGAAACCGTGCAAGTTTGCCCGATTTTTTTATTATATTGATTTTCTTTAAAAATTATAATGTTTCACTATGCTTTTTCATTTCAAGGTTGTTAATTCAGTCTTATTTATATACGATTTCAAGTAATTTATGATTTTCTTGGCGGGCAAACTTACTTTCACTTGCGTCCATGTTTGCCCATACCCATTATCTGCTAAACTGCAGCTTTTATGGCGTTGTTGTTTAAGAAGGAGTATCTTATCTTATCTTATCTTGTTGGTGGGGTCCTTACGGATACACTTCGACCTTATGGGATATTTTGTGTAGTTACCCCTCTTTAAGCGCTTAATCCAGTGACGCCTCCACCCCTTCCAAAAAGCGGATAGTGGAGTGCAATGACAGTGCCATGAAATCGTTCGGTTCTGGGTAGCCAAAACTGAGGATTTTCATTGTTACTCCGGCGAGAGCATCACATTCACACAGTAAGTGTTTCATTGTCTCCACCTATTCGCCGCACATTCTACAATCTGTGTTGTCATAAAGGCCCATCTTTGCTAGGAGATGTTTAATCCCAAAGTGCCCGGTAAACACTCCGATAATATATCGGAGTTGTCTTCTGCTGAGTTTCCAAAGTTTTTTGGTCCAGCTCTGGTCAACTCTTTCTATGAAGAGCTTTGCTTTTCCTAAGCCTACCGTAGTTTTCCACCCTTTTTAGTGATATTCTAGGGCGTTATTGTTCAGGACTGCTTTTATGGTGCCCAGTGAGGGTGCGACAAATGGTTCAGGTCCGACGTATGCGCCCTTGGACCCTTCCCTTGCTAGCTCGTCCGCGGCTTCATTTCCGGGAAAGCCTTAGTGTCCTGGAATCCACATCAGTTTCACTTTATTGTGCCTGCCAAGCCTGTTTAAGGCTTGGACTCCATTGTAGACTAGTTTCGAGTCTACTTTTGGCACTGTAAGCGCCTTAAGTGCCGCTTGGCTGTCGCTTAGAATATAGATAGTTCTCTCATGTGGAGGCTTGCCAATATTCTCCTACGTGCAGGCAATTATCGCATACAGCTCCACCTGGAAGACCGTTGCGTTGTTGCCCATGCTTATGCTACTGTTATAGTCTTTGGCGTGAATACCCACCCCCGTACCGGAGCACATTTAAGAACCGTCCGTGTACCATATCGCGTTGTCTTCCTCTGATAGGTGCAACCCATTTTTCCATTTATCCCGCGTCGGAATGTGGACATTGAAGTACCTCCGGAATACTTGGGTTGCATTTTATCGCCACATATCATCAGTATTCTGTCAAGAACAACATTGTGTGCCATTTTTGTGTGTATGTTTATAGGCGCTACGTCGTTCCACAGGCCAGTTTCTTTCAACCTCTGTAGTAACTTACACGCCTCAGACTGTATGGCGATATGCAGCGGTGGGAGGTTTAGTAGGACCTCCATTGCCGCCGTCGGCGTCGTTCTGAACGCTCCTGTTATAGCCATGTAGGCCACCCTCTGCACCTTAGTTAGAGAGTCCTTGCATGTCCTTAGTGTTGTTCTTGGCCACCAGGCCAAGCAGCGTCACATAACGCCTAGTGCCTGCTATACGGCCGCAACTCAAAATTGTTCATTTTTGATATTATTGCAGATTCGTGGTCAGAAGGGTTTAATTTACCACCTTAACTCAAAAAAATAAGGAAAACTATCCTCTAAAGCCTCTTAATGCACTTGTGGCCTTATGCAAATTTCCAAAAATCGACTATCCCTTACCTGCAATATGGCCACTCGCCAGTCCGCCGCTTGCGCCCGCGACGATCGCACGCAAAACAACCATGCTGTTCAGACACTTCGGAGTTGCGGCCGTGTAGCACAAACGTTCGGAACAAGTTTTTGAGTTACGTCCACATCGCACAACAGTAAATAAGACCGTGATTACAATGAACGCGTCAAAATATAAACGAAATAAAAATCACTTGATGATAAGACAACTACAGTAAGTAGGTACCTTTATATAATAGTTATAAGTCGTTACCTATGATTAATATACCTAAAGATTGTAATATAACAATATAAGGGTCAATCAACTTTTTTACACACACAATTCTGTCTGTTGCCCACTGTTCAGATTTTAATAAATAAAATAAAATCTGGGGACTTATTGGAAGTGAAATTATTATAAAATTATAGTTATATCATTAACTCCTTTCATTATAATGTACTGTTTTATTATTATTTTGATATTTATTTAATTTTCTGTACATAGGTTTTGTATGATAAATATTCAAATATAAAAGTAAAATAAAATACTAATACAAAAAATATACATTATAAAAAACCTAACCTATGAGTGCCGCCGGCAGCGGGGCAGGGCTCAATCTACCGGTGGTTAGGGCTGCAGAGAGAGGAACCTCCTCACAATGCGTGCCGAGGAGTACTACCTTCTGTATCTGGCCCTTAATCCAGCGAGAGTCTCTTGAGGTGTTGGTCGAGACTCTTCGCTATAAGACCGTTTGCCGAAACAACTATTGGG
This sequence comes from Acleris cristana, assembly GCA_948252455.1. Classification (NCBI taxonomy): domain Eukaryota; kingdom Metazoa; phylum Arthropoda; class Insecta; order Lepidoptera; family Tortricidae; genus Acleris; species Acleris cristana. The sequence continues at coordinate 36,574,147 of OX411771.1, forward strand.
ACAAAGATCGACGAAACAACATCCCACATAGCGGTCACCTCGTGAGCCAAGTCAAGGTACTTGCTGAGCTTGTCCTTCTCGGCCTTCACGAGGTTCTCGTCATGCGGGATGGTGACGTCGACGAGCACTGCCGCCGGGCAGATCGATCGATTGAGATCGATCTGTCAATACGATATCAGGCTTATTGGCGACAATAGTCCTGTCCGTGATGACAAATCGATCCCAATAGAGCATAACACGACCATTTTCGAGAACTGGCGCCGGTGTTTACTTATAGTACGGCACTTCAGACTCAACAAGACCATTATTGAAGAGCAAGTTGCTGATGGATGATCCTGGATGTATGAGCAAGTATTTGCCGTCGAAATTATGTGTCTGAGGGACTTGCCGGGGCAACGGCACGCTCGACAAATGTCGACCATGCCATCCCTCAGAATATATTTCCGGTAATTGTTCGTCATTATGACCTCGTCAGCAACTGCACAGACAAAACCTTCGGTTCCCCAAAGATTTCGGTTTTCACGGACGCTAAAAAGTCTACGTCGGGCCTTGTTAGGGCCAGGTAGAAGCGTCCGTGTAGCTCGTTGCTTTTCCATACGTTCTTGCGGTCTTCAGTGCTCAACACCGTTGGTCTGCGCCAGTTTTCGTTTGCCAAGGAGAGAGGCGTGAGGCTCCTGTCTACTGCAACCACGATGCATCCCACACTCATTGCCAAGGAAATAATCCCTGAGATTGCACGCACACCTTCGCGGTTGTGGAGATTCTTAGCATTTAAAATGCCTCGACCTCCACATTTCCTTGGGATGTACAATCTCATGACAGATGAGCGTGGGTGCAACATGCGATGTGATTTAAGCAGTAGATGGATCCCCCTATTCAGGGCGTCCAGCTCAGTCTGAGTCTACCTTAGTATGCCAAAGGAGTATGTGAGCAGCGGCACCACCCAACCATTGAAGGCGCGCCTTACTACCCCGTGACAATGTTGACATTTAATATCATATCATGTCATGCAAAAACCATGATAACAAGATCTAGAACGAATAGAACAGAAGCGGATACTGCGATAGCACGCCCTCCACCCCAGCCCGCTTCGTTCAGCTCATGTCGCCATCGCTGTTGGGTGATGAGTTCGCCACTGAACCCGACACCAGCGAGTCGAGCGACCTCCGCCGTCGCGACCACCTACGTGACGTGCGACCACCGCTGCCGGCACGCTTGGGGCCTGCGGGGCATCCTGCTCTGCGCACGGCTGGGTTTAGTGCACCGCATGCGATGGTCAACATCGAATAATGAAAATTGCATGCGAGCATAATACGGGGCTACACGGGGGAACTAACCTCACTGCGTACCGTGATCGAATGCTGCTCCTGTTTCAGACTCTTGAACCAGCCATCACTGTTACCGCGCAATGACTATCGGATCAGGTGCGGGCCATTCAGCGGCTTCGGCGACTGGATCAGTCTGTACCTTGATCGGCTACGCCTTGAATCGCTACATATTTGTACAACCTCCGCTTCATCACGGGACCCTCCTGCTGCGTTATCGGCTTCGATGCCAGTCGCCCAACACGCACTGATATCAGTGCAGTATGATCCCGTTAGCGACTTTGAGGATTGTGTGAATATAAGCGTAACTAGCCAGGTGAATGAGCAACTGAGGAGGGCTTTGGAAGACGCGATCGCGCAGTATCGGTCCACACCCAACTCTAGGTTTCGTTTACCACGCTTGCCTGGCAGTAAACGAAATTTAGCACTTATGGGAGCCCTAAACGCCTTGCTGGCGTCATATTTACAAGCCAGCGAGGATATTATCGATACCCACTCAAATTTGTACTGCGGGGCCAGCACTGTATGCCGCGTAGCCCGAGTCAAGTTTTCGGACACTGACCGAGCGACGCGCGCTCGCGGGTCTGTCCCCGCTTGGCAAGTGCGAGTTGAGCGGCGTATTGATAAGTTTAGGACTCTCATAGGAAAGCTAGTCTGCTTCAGAGGGGCAATGAACGCCCCCGAGTCATACGTTTCGTGAACCAGGCTTTTGCTTGGACCGGAATAAGGCCCCAACATTATTATGGCCTGTGTCACGGAACGTATCGACTTCCTGAAGCAGAAAGTTTGCGCGTGGGCAAGCCGTATTGGTCGCTATAGAGAGCGTGTAGATAGATACCAGCAAAATCACCTATTCCAAAGTGATCCGAGGAAGGGGTACCGAAAGTGGGAAGGAACCGATCAAGGAGTGAGCGACGGACACCTACCGGATGCTCCTGCTATGGTTAATTTCTGGCGCAGCATCTTGTCGGTGCCTGTCGTGCACACAGAAGGAGACTGGATTTTAGCTGGGCAGATATTCAAACATAGGTTATTTAAATTATATACCTATCTGTCAAGAGAATTTACGCGTTAGGCATACTTCGAGACATTGATTATCGCATATAATAATGTTTTACTGTGCCAAAGATGATTAATAAAGGTTGTAATATTATAATATTTATAACCAATGGTATCGAAGTGAAAGACCATTGATTATAAATAAATTTTTAAAAAGATATTAAGTTATTTTTTTATAAAGTTGTTTTAATGCAATAACTACTTAGTGTCCAAATTTATAAAAGGGAAAAGTAAATATCGAGCGCCAGGACACTAATTGAAAGATAAATTTAGAAAATGTATAAAAAAGTACCTCGGATCCTCAGTGGAGGATTGTCCTTTTAATCTCAAAGGAGGGAGTGAATTAAATAAAAAGATAGTTTTTCTCAAAGTCTTGCTTCTATTTGAAATCCTTTTTTTAAATAAACAAGTGTAAACATCAGGTGTTAAGTGTACTTAATTTAAGTTCCTTATTCTACTCAAATACCTAAATAGATCTTAACCATAACATTAAGCATCAAAACAAAAGAAGTCTGTATCCAGATAAGCTGGTACGACTCCAAGAAACAACAAATATTCCTTATATAGAACCTTGTCAAGTTAAGTTGGAAAAGAACTTGCAGTAAACCGAATGAAAATTACAGTATGATAGATAGTTCTATACAGGATAAGCCTGTTGAAATCTAAGAAATTAATTAAAAAAGAATTTAAGTTAACTTGGCTAAACCAGTTTTGATAAAATCTTTTAAAAAATGGTTTAAGTTTTTGAATCCCTAAAACAAGGGAAAAATAAATGAATTTAAAGTGTTAAAGAAAAGAAATAGGTCATTGCATGTAGCGACAGATCCTATGTTAAATTAGTAACCTAATAGCCCATCTAAGAGTCTAGAATTCAACTATTAATTTACTAAAAAGACACAATTTAACGTCCGGTCAAAAGGAACGATGAAATTTGGAAGCTACAATAAAAATCTAGGCCTCTGAAAACACTAGAAGGTCCCAGGTAAAGTTATTAACCCAATGGCCCAACTAAGAGTCTAGTATTCAACCATTGGCTTAATAATCTGACACAGTTTAACGTCTGGTCAAAAGGATGGTGAAATTTGGAAGCTACAAAAGAAAATCTAGGCCTCTGAAAACACTAGAAGGTCCTAGGTAAAGTTATTAACCCAATGGCCCAACTAAGAGTCTAGTATTCAACCATTGGCTTAATAATCTGACACAGTTTAACGTCTGGACAAAAGGACGGTGAAATTTGAAGTTATCCCCAAAGCCTCATGGGAAAGGGGTGCTATTAGTAAGGCAAAACTCTAAAGCCAGAGTGCAAAGCTAAGTTGGTATAGTAATAAATCCTCCCATGAGCATTCAGGAATAATCCAGCAAAATAAAAGAGTAAAAAAACTCTGTTAAGAAAAATAACACATATTAAAGCTCTCTTAGAAAGAGGCGAAAAATTAAGTTAAGCAGTTAAAAAATTAAATACATCCTAGACGTGAAGAATCCAGCCAAAAACATGGTGGCACGCGAACGTAGAGATGGAACGTAACCCTCGGAGAAGCCGATTGGTAGACGCTGTCAAAGCGAGTAGAACCGCATGGAAAAAGCGCTCAGAGAGCTGTGAAAGAAACAAAAGATAGGTTTAGACTTTGTTCTAGATTGGTCTAGACCTATCACCATCAGAGTGAACCTAAAATTCAAAGAGAAAAACTTACCGCTTTTTCCTTGAAAACTCCCGGCACATATTGGAGAAAACTCGCCGGTCTTTTCTTTAAAAAAAATCAGACACCATCGTGGAAATCCCGAAGGGTCTAACGTCGTATGGAAGTTACCTTAAAAGAGGAGATCGAACAATGAAAAATAACGAATTGTAAAAGCAACAGGTCGCAAATGGCGAGCAAGTTTGAAAACCATTAAATGTTGAAAAAACAACGAAACTTACCAAAATAACAGCGAACACAACCGCTGCTATTAAAATAAGAGTGAATTACACTCAAAGATGTATTAATAACATCATAAATTCAAGCGATTTCGCTTGATAGAAAAATATAGGCCTAGCTCAATGCTAGCCTTAGACGGAGAAAAAGAAGCTAACAAAACGGAAATCCTCAACTCGTCGACCTATTGACAATGTTACCAGTTTATTCTATCGTCTTTATTTGAAACGGAACAAAACGTCAAATCCAAAGCAGGTGACCAACATACAACGAGATGAGAAGATCTGTAAAAAAAATCGAGAATACATCGATCAAACCTCGAACGGTTTGAAGCCTTACCTTGTTTAGTCTGTGACCTTACGAGCTGTCACATCAAAAGCTGTCAAAGAAACCATAATAAAGAAATATGTGAAATAATTTAATGTTTTCAGGTCAAAAAGCAAGAAGACACATGTAAACGTGACGAACACGTTACATTACCCCCTTTCTTACGAAAGAGAAAACCAAAAACTAACAAAGAACCAAGACTCTAAAGTCAAAAGAAAAGTTAGAGCGAACAGTCGAAGCTCTACAAGACCTAGAGAATTAAACAACTAAGACTAAATGAGTATGAAACTCTATAACTGAAAATCATTTGAAATATAAATCGCAGAACTAGTCTACACTAACAATTAACTACTACAACTATTTGCCAAAGGACAAAAACTAGTGCGATTAGGCAACAAAAGCCATCGACTAAATGTCCCAAACAAACAAGCAGCAAATAAACCTTTATACTCTACCTTAACTCTTAAGATTTTAACAACAAAATTTTGACTCTACAAAAGCTAACTATAAATTTAGAGTTTTTCTTGCTGAGCGTCGGACAAAAGTGCAGTTAAGTATAAGAACCACTGACCCAAGACTCCAGAAAGAAAACTACAACGAACCGAAAAAACAATACCAAATTTGATCGAACGAAAAGTTCAATTTCAGGAATTCAGACAAATGCAACAGTTAGGCAGTTATAGCCACTGGCTCACGAATCCTGAAAATAAAACTAACTAATTAATGACTCTACTATGTTTTATCCAACAGGAAATCGGACAAAAGTACGGTTAAGTAACAAAAACCACCGACTCAGGATCCCTGAAAGAAAAACAACAAACTAAATTAAGTTGCACTAATTGAGATTGGACAAATGCGCGGTTAAGCAACTATAGCCACCGGCTCAAAATCCCAAAAAGTAAAACTCAAGGACAGCACTGTCAACAAGTCGGACAGGCTGGGGAAAAAAAAATAACAACGACAACAAGTTGGTCGTGTTAAAAACAAAAAGGCTCTATCAACAAGGCGGATAGATCCAAAAAGACGGCGATGTCCAACAAGTCGGGACAAGCCGGAAAAAGCAGCATTGCTCCCCAAAACCGAGCAAGCTGAAAAAACGATGGGCCTCTTCTCAAAACTTGAGAGGTCCCAACAAAAGAACCGTGCGTCCACGGACAAACAAACAAACAAAAATACCAGCTGTGAAGGCAGACTGGCAAAAAGTAAAGTCCAAGGTCCCCTGCTCTATGCCAGGAAATAGGCAGGGAAAAAAAATGTCAAGTCCAGGTGTTCGCTTAAAACCTAAACTTAAACCAAAAAAATAGAGTACGCTAAAATTACGAGCTCTAAAAATAATGTGTGTACAAGTACACCTAAAAATACGGTACCAGTACAACTAATATAAACAAAATGTACAAAAGCATCTCAGATGTGATGAGGAAGTCTGGAAACTAAAAACCAAAAATTCCAAGTTCAAACTTTTGAATATAAAATAAGTTTTGAAGAGTTCAAGTTTAAACAAATCCTAGCATACTTCACCAAACAAACCCCTACATTAATCCATTCATACATCTCAAACAAAAATGGGGTAAATAAATTAAAAAAACTAGAACAATTCAAAAATATTTAAATAAACATTGCCGAATAAAATTAAATTTTAATAATGTCCTTAACATGGTAACGACCAGAGGTACCTTTGGAAAGGTCCTTTAAAACGTAAACAACATCAGAAATTTTTGTAACAATTTCACACTTGACGAACTTGGGAGCAAGCTTTGCCGAAAAATAGTGAGCCGCATTAGATTGAACAAAATTTCTCCTCCAAACAATATCACCAACATCAAAAGACACTGCTCTCCGCCCTTTATTATAAAAAGTAGCATTACGACGATATGCTTTTAATAAAGATAAAGAAACTTTTTCATAAATGTTCTTTAAAGTATTTAAAGACTCAGCAAAAGAATTTCGATCTTCCAAATTAAGATCGTTTAAATTATCAAAAGAATTGCTAATTCGATGCAAAGCAGCATCATAAATAAGTTCTCTACCGAACATAAGAAAGTTAGGACTGAATTCAGTCGCTAAATTAATTGAATTATTCAAAGCTAATTGGACATGAGGCAAAAATTTAGACCATGTCCTATGATCATCTCTAACAAAACAAGAGATACAAGTTTCAATAGTTTTATTATACCTCTCAATTGGATTATTTTGAGGCGTATACAAAGTATTATAAAAAATCTTTTTGATGTTGTAACTAGTAAGAAAATCCTTGAAATTTTGAGAAGTGAACTGTGTGCCATTATCACATACTACTATTTTAGGGCAACCAAATTTAAGAAATATGTCTTTTTCTAAATATTTACAAATTGTTTTTGTAGTGGCATTAGCTAAAGGAAATAACCAACAATATTTGGTGAAAACATCAATCACAGTGAGTATAAATCTATGACCAGAATAAGTTCTAGGTAAAATTCCGATAAGGTCCATAGAAAGCATAACCATAGGTTTGTCTACAATTTTTGGATTAACCATAAGACCATGAGGGGGTGAATTTGAAGATTTATAAGCTTTACAAGAATTAATGAATTTTTGAACGTCATGAAACATTTTGGGCCAAAAATAATGGACTTTTATTTTATGTAGAGTTTTATGAATACCAAGGTGAGCTGAATTTAAGTCATCATGATTATTTCGAATAGTATCCATAATGTTTTCTTTAGGAATTACAATTTTCCAATCCAAACGAGAATTTAAATTAAACTTTGGTTTACAATATTTGTACAAAATGTCATTTTCCACTTTATAATTTTTATATTTATTAGGGAATTTCTGACAGTTAATAAATATTTTTCTATACCATGGATCTAATATATTATCATCAGGGGAAACAAATGAATTAGCACAACAGAGTGCTGCAATTTCTATGCGAGAGAGAGAATCTGGAACAACATGGAGCGAACCTTTCTTATGGACAATATCAAAAGTAAATTGGGAAATGCGAGCAGCCCAACGAGCTAATCGACCACTAGGATTAGTTAAACGCAAAAGCCATTTAAGACTAGCATGATCAGTAATTACAGTAAATTTCATACCTTCTATATAGGGTCGAAAATGTTCGATAGAGTTAATAATTGCTAAAAGTTCACGTTCGGTGGTACTATAATTTTTTTCACATTTACTAAGGGTACGGGAATAAAATGCTATGGGATGCTGTTCATCATCATCACCAATTTGGCATATCACACTTCCGAATCCAATTGAACTTGCGTCGCAGTGGAGAAAGAAAGGTTTTTCAAAATTAGGACATTGCAGAACGGGTGCAGAGGTCAAAGCTAACTTTAATTTAATAAATGCTTCATCAGCTGGAGGAGTCCAAACGACTTCCTTTTTAGAGTTTTTACAACCACCAGTCAATCTAGAAAGAGGGGCAGCAATATCAGAAAATTTAGAAATGAATCTACGGTAGTATGAACACAACCCAAGAAATCCACGTAATTGTTTTAATGTAACGGGCTTGGGATAATTTTTAATTGCATCTAATTTAGAAGGGTCAGTGCTGTGAAGACCATTTGAATCTACTATATAACCTAAATATCTTAACCAGTCCTTACAAAATTCACACTTTTTCAAATTTACAGTTAAACCAGCATTTTTTAAATGATGATGAACTTTCTTAAGAATGTCTATATGTGTTTGAAAATCCTGAGATACTAAAATCAAATCGTCTAAGTAGCAAAACAAATTATTATCAAATTCAGGTCCAAAAATGTTATCAACTAAACGTTGCAATTCAGCAGGAGCATTAGTTAAACCAAACGGCATACGAACAAATTCAAATAAACCCTTGCCTGGAACAACAAACGCGGTTTTACCACAAGAAGATTTCTCTAAAGGAATTTGTAAAAAAGCCTTAGACAAATCGATCGCGGTTATAAATTTCGCACCACGAAGGTTATCCAAAATTCTAGATGTGTAAGGTAAAGGATAAGAATCTTTAACAGTGACAGAATTTAATTTGCGAGAATCTAAACAAAGTCTAGTGCTACCATCTTTTTTCTCAACAGCAAGAACTGGAGAACACCAAGGGGACTTAGACGGTTGAATAATACCTTCCTTTTATAAAACCTCTACTTCATCAAAAAGTTCTTTCTGCTTAGCAGGACTAAGGGGCCAATATCTTTGTTTAATTGGTTCACCCGTAGTAACAATTTTATGTTCAGTTAAATGGGTGAGGCCTAAGCCTTTACTCTCATAAGAAATTTCCTTAAATAAATCAATGACTTTATCAAGTTGAGTCTTCTCAGATGGAGTTAACTCAGCAGCAGAAGTAACAGAACAAACTTGAACATTAGAACCATTATCATAAGAAATATGGTTGAGCAAATCACTAGCTATACCGAATTTTAGCCAAAAATCAAAACCTAGAATTATAGGAGGTTCGAATGAAGGAACAACATGAAAACTAACCAGGTCTGTGACGTCATCACAAGTAACCGGAATTTCCATGACACCGACAATTTCGCGACAAGCGCCATCTGCAGTGCGAGCTGAATGTGAAATCCTTTCAATCTGAAAACCCAAATTTAAAAAAGTCTCATGAAAGTTTGAGCCTAAAACACAAGTGTTAGCACCACTGTCCAACAATCCTGAAAATGAATTATTATCAACTTTAAATGTCAAATACGGTCGAAGATCGTCTTTACGAGTAGAAATATTCAAAGCTACATCTGTGGAAATATTCATAGGTAAATCAGAAGGAACATTCATATTTAAATCTGTAGAAATATTGGTAGTCAAATTTGAATTTTTAGAAATATCACAACTGGGAGAAAGATTATTTGAAGTTACGTTACCATCGGTCGAATTACAAAACAATTCTTTACGAAGCGGCATTCGACCGACACCTACTCGTTTTTTGGAAGAATAGCAAGTTCAGAAATATTTGGTTTCTCATTACACGCAGGGCACTCAACACTAGTGACACCAGGCTGACCACACTTGAAACAAATTTTAGTCTTAATTTTACATTGCCTATAGTGGTGGCCAATGTTCTTACACTTGGGGCACAACAAAGGTTTGATTTCAGGAGCCCTGTTCACAGAAACCGGGTTGAAACGTTTCGGAACTTTTGGTTGTTCATAAAAAACTTTGGGTGTAGTAACCGAAGAGGTAGAATGGTAGGAATCAATTTCTTTACCCAATCTTATTAAACTATTAAGGTCCGAAAAGTGACGTCCGATGAAATGCACAGTAAATGACTTAAGCATATTATGTTTTACAATGTCAATTAAAACAGATTCGGAAACTGGAAACGTAAGTCTACTAGACATATCTATTAAATCTATAATGAAATCTGAAAGAGATTCATTAGGTTTTTGTTTGCGTGTACGCAGGTCAAATTCCAACTGGTAGTCAAAGTCAGAGCGGTCAAACCGTTTAAGCAATTCGACTTTAAGTTGATACCATGATGTAACATGAGCGCGCACAGAGCGAAACCACTTTAATGCGGAGTCCGACGGAACATCAGAGAAAGCTCGGACCAGAAATGACTCATCAATGGATCTGGAATATTGATATTCTTCTATCCGTGTAAGAAATTCACGAACACAGGTCTTTCCATCAAATCTGATTCGGCTTTTTAACAAATCATGATATTTATTGTATGAAGTCCGAGGCTGAACACAGTTATCCAACAAAGTGGAATTATCAGGCACCGCTGACAAATTTAACAAGTTAGGCAAAGATACTAAACCACGGTCCTGAGGTACAGTATGTGTATAAGACATGATGTTATTGGAATTTGAATTACCATTTATTTCAGAAAATGTGATCAAGTCACCAATACGTGTTAAACCTTGTAAACTTGTTGACTCTAAATTTAATGGTGGACTATTACTTTCAGAAACAGTATTATTATTACTTAAATGAGGATCAGAAACAGTATTATTACTATCAGCCATGACAACAGTATAAACAATTCACTTATCCAAACCAGTCTTCTAAAATGTCAACATCAAAACAAAAACAAAATAATACAATATAAGAATTATTGTATTGGATTAAGATAGAAGCAAGAGAAAGATTCACTATCATAGACAACAATATGTCTAACTCAAACGATAAGTCAAAACTAACCAACACTCAAAAAATATTTATGTCGAAAAAATTACAAGTCAATAAGTAACCTGTTAGTACAAGACTACAAAAAGCTACCAGTCTATGAAAACAATTAGACAGGAAAAAGAAAAAGTTAACATGAAAAAAAGAAAATTTACATGTTATGAGAAAATAACTTACAAGTAAGAGAAATTTACCAGTAAGAAAATGTTTAATGAGAAAATGGACAGTCCCTGTTCGGCTGCGCCAATTGTAATATTATAATATTTATAACCAATGGTATCGAAGTGAAAGACCATTGATTATAAATAATTTTTTTAAAAAGATATTAAGTTATTTTTTTATAAAGTTGTTTTAATGCAATAACTACTTAGTGTCCAAATTTATAAAAGGGAAAAGTAAATATCGAGCGCCAGGACACTAATTGAAAGATAAATTTAGAAAATGTATAAAAAAGTACCTCGGATCCTCAGTGGAGGATTGTCCTTTTAATCTCAAAGGAGGGAGTGAATTAAATAAAAAGATAGTTTTTCTCAAAGTCTTGCTTCTATTTGAAATCCTTTTTTTAAATAAACAAGTGTAAACATCAGGTGTTAAGTGTACTTAATTTAAGTTCCTTATTCTACTCAAATACCTAAATAGATCTTAACCATAACATTAAGCATCAAAACAAAAGAAGTCTGTATCCAGATAAGCTGGTACGACTCCAAGAAACAACAAATATTCCTTATATAGAACCTTGTCAAGTTAAGTTGGAAAAGAACTTGCAGTAAACCGAATGAAAATTACAGTATGATAGATAGTTCTATACAGGATAAGCCTGTTGAAATCTAAGAAATTAATTAAAAAAGAATTTAAGTTAACTTGGCTAAACCAGTTTTGATAAAATCTTTTAAAAAATGGTTTAAGTTTTTGAATCCCTAAAACAAGGGAAAAATAAATGAATTTAAAGTGTTAAAGAAAAGAAATAGGTCATTGCATGTAGCGACAGATCCTATGTTAAATTAGTAACCTAATAGCCCATCTAAGAGTCTAGAATTCAACTATTAATTTACTAAAAAGACACAATTTAACGTCCGGTCAAAAGGAACGATGAAATTTGGAAGCTACAATAAAAATCTAGGCCTCTGAAAACACTAGAAGGTCCCAGGTAAAGTTATTAACCCAATGGCCCAACTAAGAGTCTAGTATTCAACCATTGGCTTAATAATCTGACACAGTTTAACGTCTGGTCAAAAGGATGGTGAAATTTGGAAGCTACAAAAGAAAATCTAGGCCTCTGAAAACACTAGAAGGTCCTAGGTAAAGTTATTAACCCAATGGCCCAACTAAGAGTCTAGTATTCAACCATTGGCTTAATAATCTGACACAGTTTAACGTCTGGACAAAAGGACGGTGAAATTTGAAGTTATCCCCAAAGCCTCATGGGAAAGGGGTGCTATTAGTAAGGCAAAACTCTAAAGCCAGAGTGCAAAGCTAAGTTGGTATAGTAATAAATCCTCCCATGAGCATTCAGGAATAATCCAGCAAAATAAAAGAGTAAAAAAACTCTGTTAAGAAAAATAACACATATTAAAGCTCTCTTAGAAAGAGGCGAAAAATTAAGTTAAGCAGTTAAAAAATTAAATACATCCTAGACGTGAAGAATCCAGCCAAAAACATGGTGGCACGCGAACGTAGAGATGGAACGTAACCCTCGGAGAAGCCGATTGGTAGACGCTGTCAAAGCGAGTAGAACCGCATGGAAAAAGCGCTCAGAGAGCTGTGAAAGGAACAAAAGATAGGTTTAGACTTTGTTCTAGATTGGTCTAGACCTATCACCATCAGAGTGAACCTAAAATTCAAAGAGAAAAACTTACCGCTTTTTCCTTGAAAACTCCCGGCACATATTGGAGAAAACTCGCCGGTCTTTTCTTTAAAAAAAATCAGACACCATCGTGGAAATCCCGAAGGGTCTAACGTCGTATGGAAGTTACCTTAAAAGAGGAGATCGAACAATGAAAAATAACGAATTGTAAAAGCAACAGGTCGCAAATGGCGAGCAAGTTTGAAAACCATTAAATGTTGAAAAAACAACGAAACTTACCAAAATAACAGCGAACACAACCGCTGCTATTAAAATAAGAGTGAATTACACTCAAAGATGTATTAATAACATCATAAATTCAAGCGATTTCGCTTGATAGAAAAATATAGGCCTAGCTCAATGCTAGCCTTAGACGGAGAAAAAGAAGCTAACAAAACGGAAATCCTCAACTCGTCGACCTATTGACAATGTTACCAGTTTATTCTATCGTCTTTATTTGAAACGGAACAAAACGTCAAATCCAAAGCAGGTGACCAACATACAACGAGATGAGAAGATCTGTAAAAAAAATCGAGAATACATCGATCAAACCTCGAACGGTTTGAAGCCTTACCTTGTTTAGTCTGTGACCTTACGAGCTGTCACATCAAAAGCTGTCAAAGAAACCATAATAAAGAAATATGTGAAATAATTTAATGTTTTCAGGTCAAAAAGCAAGAAGACACATGTAAACGTGACGAACACGTTACAAGGTAGGTAAGGTGATTCATAACTATTTTTCATGTTTTTCATTTATTTTATTATTTTTAAATGTATTTTTGTATGATAGTATGCTTATTACCGTCATTTAATTCTTTTGCGATTTTGGACACATCTCGAAATTCCGTAAAATACTTTCTGCGATAAGGCCACAACACGAAGTGCCTATATTTGAAGGCCAGTACTTTAAAAACTAAGCATACTTGAAAAAACGTTCATTTGAAGCTCTATATAATGAACAACAAAATAACCTAAACCACATTGTTATTGACCCAAAACTTAAGGAATTAGACCCTTTTTTCTGCCGCACACTCAACTCGCAGAACTTTGATCGGCGATTTCTCTTAATATTGGTTTTTTAAGATGTGCCCGTATAGCAGGCACTAGGCGTTAATTATGGGCCTTACTAAGGTAAAGTAAGAAGGAATATAAATTAATATAACAAAAACGCATAACAGTTATAGTATAGCAGATAATGGGTATGGGCAAACATGGACGCAAGTGAAAATAAATTTGCTCGACATTAAAATCATAAGTTGCTCGAAATCGTATATAAATAAGACTGAATTAACAACAGTAACGCAATTTTAGGGTCAAAATGCCACCCTTTTAAAAGCATAGCGAAACATTATTATTTTTAAAGAAAATCAAGTTAATAGTAAATAATTCCGATTATTTACTATTATCTTGATTTTCTTTAAACTTGGGCGGTTTCACATTATTAATAGTTTTTAAAATATCAGAAGGTAGTTTTAAACATCTCTTATGTTTAAAACTACCTACTGATATTTTAAAAACTACTTAACCAATACACTTACACATTCTTTGAAAGAATCTAACAAAAAAACAACAAATTTATTTATTTCGTCAATAATATGATCAGTAATTAGCATGCACCATAATTGGAAGTATCCTAGACGTCAATTTTAAGCTTTTGATACTGACAAGATATAATTTTTTTTCAATTACTGGCCAGAATTGGGGTGGCGCGCGTATTCGAGGTCAATGACCCCGTCGCCCCGTCGCATATAATCGTGAATATCTCTCTAAATATTAATGGTATTGACATGTAGTTTTTTTTTATTAAATGTGATATTAACAGCATAATCGTGCGAGTTAATCAAATAATACCCTTTTCTTGCATTTTTTAATGTAAATAAATAAAAAACTGGTGAATAGCAGAAAAAATTAAAAAAATTAGGGGTATTTGGTAGCAAATATGTTTTTTTTTTTTTAGTATATTTTTTTTAATATACATTTTTTAATTATCTTTCGATTGACACCCTAATTATTGAAATCGGTACAGTCGTTTAGGTTGTAGAATTTTTTGAAAAATGAAAAATTGAAGTGGCGCCATCTGTGTTCCTAAGGGGTGAAAGTTTCGCTGCTGCGGGTAAAATCGCTTATTTTGGTCCCTACTAACACTGTGCAAAGCGGCTTGCTTCCATCACAAAATGCAGCTTTCGAACCGTAACAACTAGGACTAAAGACAAAGAGTATTTTTTCAAAAAATAATATTTTGTGGTAGAGTCATTTTCTAAGACACTTTCCTTTTGAACTACTGCTCCTAGGTAAAAGTCATAGACAAAGAATTTGTAGGAAATTTAATGAGCTTCAATATAATATCTTAGTGATGCCTCTAGCTTTCATAGTTTCTTAAAAAAAAATAATTGAAAAATATCGAATTTTGGTTAAAAACAACATTGTACTGAATAATGTATGTATTTCTTAAAAAACCAGTGGTGTAAATTTGACTTTTAAGATGTAAGATATGGTTTCAAAACAAATAAACGTAAACATACAAAAAACCCACCATAAACATACATTTAAACTATAAAATAATACTATTCACAAGGTCAAGCAAACACAGCTTAGACTTTCACCCTTTTGGAAGGACCAGAGGGCTTATTGTCTAACGCACTCGCAATCGCAACCGGCTTCGAAGTGGAGCAATTGTTTTCATTTGGATCGTGATTGCGAGTGCGTTAGACAATAAGCCCTCTGGTCCTTCCAAAAGGGTGAAAGTCTAAGCTGTGTTTGCTTGACCTTGTGAATAGTATTATTTTATAGTTTAAATGTATGTTTATGGTGGGTTTTTTGTATGTTTACGTTACACTTCCTTAAGGTAGTTTTTTCTAAAATACTGAAACAAAAAGTGCTAAAATTTCGCAGTTTTTCGAGCGCAATGGAGGTAGCACAGGGTTTTCAGGGTTGAAAACTTGGATGTTAACTACTCTCAAGAGACCTAACAACTTATACAAAAATCGTAGTCACATGCGCGTTTGCGATGTTTGCCTTTTTTGTGTTACAATACAGACTGGCCTATTACCTACTACGATTTTAAAAGAAGTATTTTTTTGCGTTTTTGCAGGTTTTTTTTAAATATTTATTATACCCGTTTTTTTGACGTTCCATTCGATTTTTCGTCATGGAATTCCACAAACATTCGAATTTTGCTTCTTCTAGCTTTTTATTCCAGTAAAACTTCTTACAGTCAAGCTACACGTTAATAGGTAAGGTTTTGCTAACTATGAAAAATAAATACGGGTCTTTATCGTCTGCCATAGTTATTTTTAGTCATAACTAGCGACCCGCCCTCGCTTCGCTTCGGTTAATGTGAATTGTCTATTAACGCATTCACTGCCACCGACGCATATATGCGTTCATTGTCATACAAGTTTGTTCCTAGGCCACGCCCACTGGCAGTGAATGCGTTAAACCTTCCTCTTGAATCACTCTGTCTATTGCTGAACTGCATTAAAATCCGTTGCGTAGTTTAAAAGATCTAAGCGAACAGACAGCGCAAGTGACTTTGTTTTATACTATGTAAAAAATATGTGTTTTCGGTCATATTTATCGCAACTTATAATGTATTTTTAGGGTTCCGCATACCTCAAAAGGAAAAAACGACCCCTTATAGGAACTCGTGAAGGATCAGGTTGAAATTAATGTCAAATACTCAGGTCTAATCATGAAATTTGGCAAGAAGCAATTATCTTATAGCACAAGTAAAGGAAATCCAAAAACGTCATACTAACATAGTAGGTAATAATTGGGAGTTTCGAATCAGTTTGATTCGAAACGCCCAATTGGTTTTCGGGTACCCTATGTTTGATTCGAAACGCACAATTGGTTTTCGGGTACCCTATGTTTGAATCGAAACGCTCAATCGGGTTTTCACATATATTTGATTCGAAACGCTCATTCAGGTTTTCACATATACCTATTTGATTCGAAACGCACAATTGGTTTTCGGGTACCCTATGTTTGATTCGAAACGCTCAATCGGGTTTTCACATATATTTGATTCGAAATGCTCAATCGGGTTTTCACGTATCAAAATCAGTTGAATGACTCAAAATTCATTCAACTGATTTTTCATCAAATTAACACGTAGAACTTACTTTACTTTATATGATAAGTTAATGTTAAAAAACAAAAGCTTAACACACATACACACTAAGTTGATCAGGCTCAGCATGTTTGTGGGTCCAGGACCCTCATAGCGCCCCAGTCGCAACGACTTAGGACGGCTATGGTGTTTTCACAACTTGCTGCGGAGGTGATCAAGCACCACAACAAGGACGGGCCACCCGGGATGCGTTAAGTTCCCAGTGGTCTTATGGCCGCATTTTACGTGAAGGTGTTGGTGGTTTTAGAGCCTCCCACCGAGGCGTGGATCATCCATGCCCACCACCGCATAGGCACAGAATCACCGGGACTTCCAAGATAACAAATTCAGCGGTTAGTAGCAAGGGTGATCAGGCCGAGCCACAGGTTGCTGGTGCATCCCTACCATTCCGCCGGTCGGTCGCAGAAGGTGGGAGCACGTCGGTTACTTATTTTGTGTTCTATATATATGATCGAATCTAAAAAACTTCGATAGCGCGATGCAGAACTGAACCTGATTTTGTCTATTTTGCCTGTAACAACATGAAAATTATTAGCATTTTTATTAGAATTGTAACATTCAAACATTGACTTTAATTTTGACCCCTACCAAAATATGGCTTACAATAAAGTTATCCAAAAACACACGAAAATATTCTTTTATTTGATATTTACGTCATCTATAGCACGCGATGCAAGTTAAAAAGTTATTTGAAATGTAAATTACCTGCAACTCAATAAATCAGTCAGGGTGATTTGTTTCTTTAACAGGCCAAGTAAAGTCTACAATGCGATAAAATTTCATTTCATTGATTACCTTATTAAAATATATTGCATATGTGCAATTTGTGTGACGTAGTTGTGACAACTACATAGCGTAATAATTAAATTATAAACCGAAGCTAAGTTCAAATTTACTCCTTATTAATGTTCGTTCAAGTTTCAAATTTAAATGCGTCTGTAACTATATTATATCATTTCATAATCGAAGCGATGCACGCTGTTTCGAACTTGAAATATGATATTGTTTAATTGGTCGGGCGGTCATGCGCTCATCAAGCTAATAGTTTATTTGCATACGTGTCATTTAGAGTTCCGTATGCACGCGTTTGATATAAGTAAAATTAAAGTTAACTTATTAATAATAATTTTTACCTGAAAGTGGTTCACATATTCAATTTAAAAAATTTGAAAGAATGCAAACTATGCCCTATGTTATCTATGCGGGCTTTGAATCTATATTACAACCAATTACAAATAATGAATTCGATTCAAAATGTACAACATCATTACAGAAACACGTGCCAGCCGCGTTTGCATATTATATTGTATGTTCCTATGATAGTTCTCTCAACAGATATGTTAGTTATCGTGGGCGTGATTGTGTTACCAAATTTCTCGATTATTTGAAAATTGATATAGCTAGAATAAATGAAATTTATAAGAACCCCGCTCCTTTGAAACTCACAGAGGATGAAGAAAAGCGGTTTTTAGAATAGAAATATTGTTTTCTTTGCAGCAAACTGCTATTAGATGATGCCGTCAGAGATCATTGTCATTTATCGGGACAATTCAGGGGTGCTCCTCACTCGTTTTGTAATCTTCAATTTCGTTTACCGAAATTTATACCCATATTCTTTCATAATTTGTCTGGATACGACTGCCATTTGTTCATTAAACAGTTAGGAGAAATGAATGGTAGGTTAAAAGTTATAGCAAAAAATAAAGAAAATTATATTTCATTTACAAAGTATTTCCAAACAGGCATAGACGAATTCGTAGCTGTTCGGTTTGTAGATTCCTTCAAATTTCTTGGAAGTAGTTTAGAAAAACTTGCGGCTGATTTAAATAATGAAGACTTCGTACATTTACATAGTTTTTTTTCCAATCGAAGACCACTTTCTATTATTAAGAGGCAAGGGTGTATATCCATACGAATATATTACTTGTTGGAAAACTTATGAAGAGGAAGCACTACCTCCTCAACAATGTTTTTATTGCTCAATAACCGATTGTATTATATCTGACTTGGAGTATGAGCATGCGAAGCGTGTATGGAAACTATTTAATTTAAAGAATTTGGGGGATTATACAGACTTATACCTTAAGTCCGATGTGCTATTATTAGCTGATATATTCGAAAATTTTCGCAAGATGTCTATGTTGAACTACAAACTAGATCCTGCTTTTTACATGACAGCTCCGAGCTTAAGCTTTGATGCAATGTTACTGATTACCAATATAAAATTAGAACTCATAAATGATCTTGAAATAATCCGAATGATTCAAAAAGGTATTCGAGGGGGTGTGTGCCTTTGTTCTTCTAGATACGCGCATGCTAATAACAAATACATGCCGAATTATGACACTTCAGTTCCAGATTCGTTTTTGTTTTATATAGACTGTAACAATTTGTATGGTTTTGCTATGTGTAGTTATTTACCCTATGCTGATTTTAAATTATTAAATAAAGAAGAAATAGAAAAAAAATATTTCTGCGAAGTGCCCCATGATTCTATTTACGGTTATATATTAGAAGTAGATTTAGAGTATCCAGAATACCTACACAATTTACACAATGACATTCCATTTTGCCCTCAAAAGTATACACCTCCCGGATCAAAAAACTCTAAACTTATTCCAAACCTTTTTGATAAATATGAACATGTTATTCATTACGTACACCTGAAAACGTGCTTGAAACATGGTTTAAAGTTAAGAAAAATACATAGAGTTATAAGATTCAAACAAAGTCCGTTTATACAAGAGTATATTGAATTAAACACAAAGTTGAGAAAAAACACAAAATCAGAATTTCTAATGAATTTATATAAACTCTTCAATAACAGTCTTTTTGGGAAAACCTTAGAAGCTATAGAAAATAGGACAAAAGTACTATTAGTTAATCAGTGGAATGATACTGCAAACAAAACTAAGAAAAAAACTAGTGCTGAAGTGTTAGTAGCACGACCTAATTTTCATAGTGCAAGTGTTTTTACTGATAATTTAGTAGCTATTCAAATGAAACCAGAAATTATTACTCTTGATAAACCGATTTATATTGGATTTTCTGGTTTAGAAATATCTAAGTCTCACATGTATGACTTTCACTATTCTCAAATGAAACCTTTTTATGGTCAAAATCTGAGTATGTGTTATACCGATACAGACTCTTATTTGTATTTCATAAAAACCAATGATTTATATAGAGACCTAAAATTGCATTTTCAACAACATTTAGATACAAGCAATTACCATGAGAATAATGTGTACAGCATACGTCAACGAAATAAGAAGGTACCGGGGTTATTTAAAGATGAAATGGGTGGTGAATTAATCACCCACTTTGTAGGTCTGAGGTCAAAATTATACTGCATTAAAACAGAAGAGAAACAGTTAAAGAAAGCTAAAGGTACGAAGAAACATGCAATAAGGGATCTTGCATTTCAGGACTATGAAAATGTACTATTTAATAAAATAAATGTAAAGAAAAGGAACACTGTATTTAAGTCGTTAAAACATGAAATTTTCACACAGTCTCTTAATAAAGTAGCCTTATCGTCGAATGATGATAAACGGGTTATATTAAAGGACAACATTCATACCCTTTCTTGGGGACATAAATTAATTATCTAGATATACTTTATAGTTTTTACTATTGTTTTTAAATAGACTGGGCTTAGCTTTTATGTGTCAAACTATGTATACCTAGTTATATATGTTCAGGAATAAATACTTATCGTATATGTTCTTCTTTTATTTTAATCCTCTTTTTCTGTTTCCCAATGCTAACTTATTTATTTAGGTTGTGTTTTATAAACATCCGTTAGATTAAACCTCAAATGTAAATTTTTTAATAAAGTTACTAAAATTGAATCTCACATATTTACTAACGGACCCATAGAACCGAACCTTAATGAACGTATTGAAATGGTAAATAGGCATAATATTTGTAAATCAAACTTCCAAAAATTCTTAATTACGATTTTATTTCAAAATAAAATAATTTATGTTGTTGTACAGAGAGCGAATTTACAAATGAGAATATAATAATAAATTATTTTCAGAGTACCACTTTTGTATACACATAACATTTTTTAACGCACAAGAGCTTTTATGAATTAAACAATTATATGTAATGTTGTCTTTACAATATTTTTGATGCATAGATTGAAAATTAGGCAGACCTTTTTCACCTAAATCTAATACAGTACAGTTAGCACACAAGTCTTTAACCCATTTAACTTTTTCTAGTCCTTTTACATATATTTTCTTGTTTTCCAAGTAGCTGGGAATCATTCTTTTAAATTCTCTATAATCAACATATCCTTCACGCCATAAAATTCCGAGGTTTTTCTCTACCCATCTCACTTGTCTTTTTTCGTTTTCCGTTAAAGTAGAAAATGGGTATGGAGGTTTTATTGAAAATACTTGTGTAGGTATATTCATCTGTACTGTATGCAAATTCTTTAACAATAAATTCATTTTTATACGATTTAAATCCCTGAAGATCCACGAACAAACGGTCAGTCATCATGATATTTTTCGTGTAATGTTGCTTAAGGGTTTGTATTCTACAATACTATCATTCAGAATTAGACAGTAGGTACGCCGCAGTATTATCAGGAATATCCTGTTCACACTCTAGTTCAACTCTGACATCTACTGAACCTGTTTTCAAGGTTTCGTTTTGACGTGAACAATCGATTACAAAAAGAGGACCTTTATCTTTAAAATCTTGCGGACTCAACAGCGGAGTTTGACCACGGTTATAATAAGACTGCTGAAATTTAGCGTACTGTTCGTATAATAAAGCATACCTTTCAGCTCCAAAATTAACATTTAAACTTTCATACGGAAAATAGTATGAATTTAAAAAAACTTTGACGTCTCTCAAATGACAATGATCAAACCATGTTACATCTTTGTTGGCCATATTTTTTCTATCCGTTTTTAATCCAATTATAACGTATCGTGGTTTTTCAATTTGAGATGAGGTTTTGATTGACCAAGAATGTTTAGAGGTTTTAGGTAAAAGCGGATACTCATACAGATCCCAATTTCTGAAAGCTATCTGAATAGCACGATCTTTTTCTAAATGTTTGAGTAAATTTAATCTTTCCCGATCAGAAACTTTAATATGCGGCATACGCCATACTATTTTAGATATAGTAATATTTTCTATGTATTCATTTGTATTCAATTTTACGCTATTTAAATTACTATTCGATCTTAGAAGAATAAGTTCATGCTTGCAATTAATAATTATTTTCTTATAATCCTCTGCAAAAGCGGTTCCAATGGAAGACCAGTGCTGGCTTTACGGCTAGCGAATGCTGAGTTGGGACCGTTTCGCAACAATTTCTCTGTCTTGTTCTTTTTGTATCTACTTAATGTAATCTTGTATTGTTGTGAATAAATGTCTCTTTATCTTATCTTTATCTCTTTATCAAAACCAAGAATCTTATTTAAAGGAACAGATATAGAAAATGAGCCATGTGTAATTTTAGTACCATCAACGTTCCAACCCCATAACTGTGACATAAACGATTCATGTTCATTCATGGATACAAGAGACTTCATAGTTGTCGTAACTCCGGCGTTTTTAATTTTATCTATTTCAATCCCATTCAGTTCATATCGAATATCTTGAAACATATGTAGTATAGGGTTATTAGTTAAAAGAACACTGTTCACCTTTGCTTTTGTCTCTCTATTGAATACTGTAACGGTGCCTTCCACATAGAGAGTACTCGCCGAAGGCAATACATAAAGATCTTGTTGGTTAATAGGTATACGGATTTCATCGTTCAAGTTAAAACTAGTTACGTAGGGTTTATATGAATGATATTCGTAACTTTCAATCGTCTCATCAAAGCTATAAGGATCTGTTAAGTTAAGTATACTCATTTTAACAATCCAATGTTTCTTCAAAATTGTTTATTTTCCTTTGTAAGCTTTGTAAATTGCGGTTTAGGTGTTCTTTTCTTGATAGCACAAAGATTACTAATATGTTTGTCGTGCAAGACTTCGCTTTTATTGAAATCTATCATTTTTTTAAAAGATGTAAATATATTTGAATCTCTTCACCTCGTAAATTAACTAAATTATCATTTCCGTCCAATATTCTTATTTTAAGAGAGCTCAAGTTTATTTGTGTAACAGGGAAATAAATTACGTTTTTCGGTGTTTCTATAATCCGATAGCCTGGTGGTACATTAGGCACAAACTCGTGAATAATATGACTTGGTTTCCCGTTTACAAATGATCCGCTCACTATATCACATTCAACTCGCACTATAGTTGTAGACAGAATGGATACAGGAAAAGGGGACTCTGTTAATATATTAGCTTGAATAGTTTCTTTACCGAAACCTAATAAGTTACCGATCGAGTTTTCTTTATTAAAATACACATTTTTAGAACACAATATTGACGTTTTTAACGTATTATTATTACATGTCAGTGAAAATGTGCATCCTTGCAGGTGTCTTTTGAGGTAATCGTCAAGGTCTTGGAGTTTGTATGACCCTTCAGGAATTTCTATTACTTCGTTTTTACCATAATAAAATTTATTGTTTCTATACTCTATATTAGGTATAGAGTTAAAAGTCGACATATGTAACAATCCGCATTCATATTCACCATTCAGTTGAAAAGCTGGTGAATAATTAGTGATCAGGGTAGAAGAGGTCCCGGTTATAGATAAAGTGAAAGACATCGTGAGAATGGTAAGGTTTTTATTGTACAGAGATATTTAAACGGACACTCCAAAACTTTTTTAAATATTTTAAACATAAATGCCCGCAATTTACAGTGTTAAACTTTTGGTAAGTGTTATAGTTATAAAAAATATCATGATGTTTTAAATACCTTATTAATTCTATCGGTGGTTGAAGATCACCATAACTATTAAAATATTCACAATAATTGTTGTCCTTGACGTAGGCTACCCAGTGAGTCCCTTGGTTTTCAGAATTGTCTAAATTTATGATTCCACATTCTACTCTTTTTGGTTGTTTTGGCAAACTATCTCTCATATAAACACCACGAAAATGAGGTATTTCTTTAGAATACTTTAAAATATCTATATTATTGAGAGCACGTCTGGGTAGCCTTTTATCTAGTTTTTTGTATGTTTTAAACACAATCCTTTGCCGTTCTTATACGGTTTAATATGTAAACCTTTTCCTATTGCAATAGATTCCATCATTTTGTTATGGCGTTCTGATTCGACTAAGTTTTTCTTTGCAGATTTGTAATCCCCGACAGCTTTAGCAATCCCAGCAGCTCCTCCTGCCAAAGATCCTAACGCAGAAAGTCCAGCAAAGATAGGTATTAGTGGTAATATACCTCCAGATTTTGGAATCGGAATTAAACGAGGAACTCTTACTTTTTTGTTATTTACAAATATCTTTTTCGCTACAAGAAATGCCTGCTCGATCGCAGTGCCTTTATTTTTGGACTTTTTATTTTTCAATCCCTTGCGTATCTTTGAAACAAATTGTTTGAATGATTTTATCCCAGCACCAGCTTTTATTTTAGACTTCATCACTTTGCTAACTAACCATGAAGCTAGTTTCTCTCCTTTTCCTGTATTTTTAGACTTTAATCTCTGTTTAGCCATTTTATAAAGTTCTAAATCTACACTGTGACGATCTGTTAGATTAGAATGTTTATCGTAAGCAATGTCGTGTTGCATACATGCGTTGTCCAAATCATTAATTCCTTTATTACCTCTTAGCAACCGTTTCTGCAATTTTGTACCTGGTCCGCAATAATTATAGCCAGGTAAGTGCAGCTCAAACGGTAAGTGATTAATAACACTGTTTAAAAGTCCTCTCCCTTTCATATCCAATATAATAATGTCAATTTT
Organism: Acleris cristana; assembly: GCA_948252455.1. Classification (NCBI taxonomy): domain Eukaryota; kingdom Metazoa; phylum Arthropoda; class Insecta; order Lepidoptera; family Tortricidae; genus Acleris; species Acleris cristana. The sequence continues at coordinate 36,598,702 of OX411771.1, forward strand.
TAATACTGTAAAGTTAATAAATATACTCATACAATAGCATTTCTATCAATCCAGCTATTTTCGCTATCATTAAGCCATAACCACTTTACATACAATTTTTCCCCTCTCTTTTTTATCCCCTTTTCTATGAGGTAAACATCAGGATGCTTCGTTTTCTGAAGTTCTTGTTCGTAAAATGAACCGAGTATTGTATTTTTTCGTTGATCTTCAATAAGGTAAGTAACTGGGCGAGTGTGATTTACATGTTTAACAGTAAATATTTCTGTCGACCAATTCGGTGTATAACCTTTATGAAAGGCACTTTTATACTTGCTTATGCGTACGTGATCTCCTATATTAAATTTATTTGATCTATTACTTAGATTGGATTGTGCGTTTTCTATGTTTTTCTTTACTTTTACCTCATTATCAAAATTAACATTAATAGGTTTAAATTTCGTTGTACGATGCATAGTGAGATTATAGGATTTAACTATATCACCCAAAGGTTTTCCAACCCATTTATAATTTCCAATGAAACTAAAATATTTGTAAAGTTTATTTTTGAGCGTTTTTATTAACCTTTCAACAATCGATGCTTTTTTAATTGAAAACGTGGAATAATGATTTATTTTTATTTTTTTTACATAACGATCAAATTCATTATTATAAAACTCTGTTCCTAAGTCTGTCTGTAAGTTTATCGGTACTCGTTTTGATGATTTAATAATTTTTTCGAAAGAATTTTTTATTTCTAATTTCTTTTTGGATTTTGTTGGAATACACCATGCGTACTTTGAAAAGGCATCAATTACAACCAAAATGTATTTATATCCTCTATTTATCTTATGTAAATTTTGTAAGTCAATCAAATCCGCTTGCCACAAATCATCAATTCCTTTTAATAAAACTGCTCGTCGTTTAAAGTTTTTTCGCGCTGATCTGTGTATCTCGTTCACGACTTGCTGCTTTACCATTGTTTAATTTGTTGAAAATGTCGTCTATTTCCTTTTTTGTATAAAAGTTTAATTTCAACTGATTTGCCAACTGATGAATTTGAGAATTTATAGTATCAAACATAGAATCTATATACTTCTTTTGATAAAGGTTCTGAACAAGCTGATCGACGTACAGCTTATTAACGGCATCATCAGGTGACAATGGATCCGCAAGTCCCTTTAATCTTATTGATTGTAAATCGAAATGTCCTTCATCTGATCGGAGCAAAGCATTATTTTTAAGTTCAGAAACTTCAGATACACGCAGGCGTTTATGAAGATGATGTCCGAATTTGTCTAAGTATATTCATTTTATGATATATTTGTACATCAAAAGTTCTGCCTTGACTAACAATAATAGTAAAGTAACTGTTTTATATATGAGCATTGTTAACTAATCCTGCTTCTTGCAGTTCTTCAATAACAGACATGATTTCATTATCCAATCGTGTATTACCAGCTTCACGAGAAGCTATAAGCAATTTTAATCTTTCTACTAATTCGTTTTGGTTGTCCCAATATACATATGACACATTGTTTTGAACTCTTTTCATTGGCGGTAATCCATCACCACTTACTAATCGTTCCTTGGCTAATTTAAAAAGAGGTCTTATTATGTACAAGTATTTCATACCTTTGTTGCTTTTTATTGGTTTATTAGGATTAAAATCTCTTCTATGTGCATTAATTTCTAATAATAAAATTGTATAATTGCGTTTATCATCCTCAGTTATAATATCTAAATCCGGTACTTTCTTATATAACAATTCGTATAAACCTGGCGTTAAATAGTAAGTACGGCCATTTACTTTAAGTTTTTTGTCACTCGTAGTGTATACCGGACAGGATCCCAACATTTGCTTGTCCCGTTCCGTTCGAACACCAAAAGGTATATTTAAGTTGGTAATATATTGCTTTTGAAATTGAGGATCATCACGAGGAGATGCATAAGATTCACTCGTCTTAAATGATATATTATTTGGTGAATCCTGATCATTAATATGTTCACTTTCTACTCCATCGCTTGCATCACTTTGATCGTCGTTTGATATGTCATCCCCATCAAGACTAGATTGTGAAGAATTCCTCACAACCGTTTGATCATTAATAGATTGCTTCTTTTCTTCACTAGGGCTAAATTTAAATCTTTTTACCGACTTTCTCCATTGCAATCCGTTATCAGAATCATTATCATTAGTATTTAAATAATTATTCTCATTTTTAACTTTAACTATTTCACTAAGCGGTTCTGTTATTGGTTTCAATACTGATGCCATCATCATTTCATTATAAGTTTTCATATTACGAATCAAACTAACTTTCTTTTTAACGGCTTTGATAGATTTAAGTACTTTTTCTTTCAAAGTTTTCTCGTCACTGATTTTAAGGTTCATGTCTGATCTTAATGGTTTCCTATGAAGCAATAAATGTTTCATTATGATGCAATATGTATTATAGTTAAGCCATAATGATAAATGTGTCAAAACCCATTCTATAACATCCAGAATTACGACTACAATCTTTATTTACATATAACCAAGTAGTTATATGTCAGTTTCCATACTTCAGCACACATTTCTCGGAACTGAGACCAAGACATATCGCTTCCAACGTGCTCATCATAAACATGACGTAAATTAACATCATCTTGCTTAAAAATAATTATTAAATTGGCGTTATCCCTTATTAATTGTTTTGGTACTTTACTGTACGTTTGATTCAAGTAGAAACTATCAATATTTTTATAATGGGAAGACCCATTGCAAAGTAATCCCTATGTTGTTTTGGTTTTCACAAGCCACATCATCAAATATCATGATCGAGTTAAAGTCAGCTTCGTTCGGACTTAATACTTCATCATTTCCACTATATTTTTGAAATTTAACTTCGGGGACCATCATTAATACTTTTTCTAAAAATTGATACATAGGTTGGAAAAGGGTTTTTGAGTAAACATAAACATTTTGGTACCGTAACCCTTGTTCATGAAGTAAAAGACCAACAATTAAATTCGTTTTTCCGCAATTAGAAGGACCGCAAATGATACTGCGAATAGTGTCAGGTAAAAGTTTACCATGACGTAAACTACGCGTGTTGCAAGTTGAACAAACTACATCCAACTGCAGGCTCTGATTTTGTTTCACAAACTTCATATTTCTTCAAAATTAATCAAGCAACGCATACGTTCTACTTGCAAGGAAGACTTATTCCAACTAAGGTAAGTCGCGAGTAGTGAATGACTTCGAAGAAGGTTGTTCGAACGGTAAATGAACCACTATAGGTTTCGAATAATCATAAGTAACTACTCGTAAGTGCATTTGACTCACATTACAATATTTTACCAAAATCGAATAAAGCGATTTAAAGACCACGTGTTAATTTACATCTCATCAACGTGATTTAGCGTTTCGAATCAAAATATATCCAAAAACCCGATTAGGCGTTTCGAATCAAATATATGTGAAAACCCGATTGAGCGTTTCGAATCAAACATAGGGTACCCGAAAACCAATTGTGCGTTTCGAATCAAACATAGGGTACCCGAAAACCAATTGGGCGTTTCGAATCAAACATAGGGTACCCGAAAACCAATTGTGCGTTTCGAATCAAATAGGTATATGTGAAAACCTGAATGAGCGTTTCGAATCAAATATATGTGAAAACCTGAATGAGCGTTTCGAATCAAATATATGTGAAAACCCGATTGAGCGTTTCGAATCAAACATAGGGTACCCGAAAACCAATTGTGCGTTTCGAATCAAACATAGGGTACCCGAAAACCAATTGGGCGTTTCGAATCAAACTGATTCGAAACTCCCAATTATTACCTACTTAACATACTCAAAAAACGTTCAAGTATGTGTGAAAATCGTGTTATGTTAATGTAAGGTACAACTCAAAAGAAATATATCTTGTGATTACAAACTTATTTGGAGTATTAGTAAATTGACTGCGACCCATGTTGATAAATGGAGGCAACAGTTTTTCAACGGCAAAGTTAAGATTGTAACTAACCCCCCCTCAAATTACCTACCCTAACCTAACTTATCTAGCCTAGCCTAACTATCTACTTTGGAAATGATGATTGATTTGGCTCGTGATTGTCTAGTGATCAGGACTCTTTAATTGTGAACCGATAATAACCCTAACGAATCTTTATTCTATTGTTTTGACTTTGAAAGCGCACTAATACATGAGAATTCTGAACAAACGTTGACTAATTGAAGTAAAGAATTTAAATTTAAAATGAGAATGAAGTATGGTCAACCGCTTAAGGTAAAATTATTAGAGTCAAGAATAATACACCTATTAAGTAAGTAGAAGTACCTAATGAAATTTATTTTTAGTCATTTAATTAATTAATTAATTTATTAATTCATAGTTAGAGTAAAGGTTTGTCATAGTCTTTGGTACTAGTTAGGAATACTAGGGTTATACTGGAAAGTATGCTTATGGCATTTATTCTTTGCGCCTAAGGTCAGAGCACATGACTCCCCGCTCATGACTGTGAGACTCGTCTACCAGACTGGACATCCCTCCAGCGCCTATCATTTTTTTTTCTTTCCAGGTGGGAATTATTGAATTTACAGTCTTTGTCAGTAGTCTTTAATAAATTAGTCATTAGTAACCTGTCTTCAGTCTTCAAGGGTCGAGAGGATTTCACAAGACTCCTTTCTCCATTGCAGGAGTTAAATATTAAATAATAATCATATGGTACTAATGATATTGTATGTAAACCATATTAAATACACTAGGAGCAGATTTATTAATATGTCCAAGTCAATTTGTCCAGATGTGGATAGTATTGGTAGGTATTCATATAAAACCAAATTAATGAAGATCTAATTAATGTTCATACATTACAGTTTCTATTCCAAGATCCTTCATTATTATGCTTATAATTTTGATAGCAACTTTTATCATTTTATAATAAAAGGTGACTTTAGCCTGATATTGCTAAATTATTGTATTTAAGTTGTATAAGTCTAGTTTTGGACTTAGGTTTATTTTATACCAAAATGAAGTGTTCAATTTTCACCATTGTACTCATGTTGTACCTTATATTTTTGGTAAACAGTGGAGATACAGAAGTCATTTTGTCTTCGGCTATTTTGAAACCTCATAATAGCTATATATGCTTTGTATGATTTAGGTAACTAGCAATTCATTTATAAAGCCACTTTTTTATTGTTATTAAATTAGCTTGCTTATTTTATGCAACATAAATAAAGAATCTTTATAATTAGAAACTGAAGTATCATACTATGTTTATATAATCTAGATTTATTTTATTATGGTTCAATCTAGATTAAATATATTTAATCTCTCAAAGTCTAGTAATTTATACTATCAAACTGTATTGTATGTCAAATTCCGATCTGGAGTATATCTCGCAGTTCTAGGAATACTATTTCTATTATCAGTCCTAAACAGAGATTTAGATATCAGAAAGTAAATAGGGAAACATTCCTACTTCAAAAGTTGCCAACGTCCATATAAGCTATGTAAGACTTTCTAGACTTTAACTATAGGTTTTAGTTAATCTAACCTGACCATTTCAACTTATATTATCAAACCTTTGTCTACGGTATTATAATGTAATTTTCATGTAACTTTTGAATTGAAAATTACTATTAACAATTACTTTAGTATAAAACTCTATTTTCTTACTATCTCAACTTGATTATTTACCGCTAATTAAATTATTCATTCAATATCATGTCAAATAGTCTACAGCGACTACTTTCTATAAGACAATTTTGACATTTCATGAGTTTGACATTTATCTACGTTTCGATAACGCTACGTCTATCCCAGAATACGATTTTCGATTGCTAAATTTCCTAAGTTTACTAAACTGATTATTTAATTTTAATATTTGGATTTTTAAATATAAATATTAATTTGGGAATCCTAACTTATATTTTTTTTGGGAATTTCTAGATTTCTTTGTAATCCTACTCTAATGGTTTTATGACTAATTAGAGAGACTGCTGACTCTCTTATTTAGTCTAAAACTGTGGTGAATGTTTTAAAAAGTTCTTCACGGTGTAATGAAGATCTTTTCTAGCTATACCTATAGCCCTAAAGTTCTACTGTTTTAAATCAAAACTAAGAGTCATGTAACTCTTACATTTACATTTAAACGTGTGAGTTGTGTTTAAAAATATCCGGTGTAAGATATTTTTACTAGGCCAGCTAACCTATCATAAGAGTTTTTCGAAGGCGAAAGCCCTCTATGAGTAGCCTACTACCTGTCCTTCGGTTTAATGAAAAACCTTCAGATGAAAGACAGGCCGGGATCATACCTACTTTGGCCAGATATATACATATATAAAGATTCTGGGGACCGTCACCAAAAATATTCCACGTATCCGTCTCAATTTTCTACCGAAAAACGGTCCAACCTGTGGTCCTTTGAGAAAAATAAATGAAATATAATATCAGTGGCGCCTGATGTACCGAGTTAAGGCATCAGTCCTTGTACGCGAAAACCCATAATTTACTTGACTAATGGAGGTAAATCATCCGTTTTCTGATTGTGAAACTCTTTCAGATCTACAACCATAGTCAAACTGTAAATGCGGTTTTTGTATGCGATCAACGTCAGCCTCGGATCTTTATTAGACGGTTTACATATAACCATCACAGCAAAGATCTGGAAAACAGAAAATATTAATAACGGAACACGACAACACATAAAACAGCTTCCCACTTCCCACAAATATATGCTGCAAAATCCCCACACATATTAAAATAACACCAAATAAATAACGAGCACAAATACAACAAAGAAAATTACGCAAATGGAACGATAACCTCCGACCCACAATCCAAAATAGTGACAACTCACCGCGTCGACGCTCGTAACAAAAGTGCCTCCCCGTCAACCTGCGCGCGCTTATATACCCTCGGTCTACATTTCTGACAATTCTTGCGCATCGGACATATCGAGCCTTTTGAGCACTTGAAGCACTTCGTGCACATTTGCGCTCAGAGCGCTGCCCAAGGTGGACCTACGCTTGTCGTCATCCCATAAGGTTCAATTTCGCGTACCCGCTGACATGCATAACATCAAGATGGCGTCTATTTTTATGTTTCTTATTCTGTTTATGGCCTGCTGGATCTAAACCCTTTATTAACCTTAACTTATTTTATTACCTTAATTTGCTAAATTTGTTTAATAATTGGTTAAGTTTAAAGCGTAAATAATCATTATTTGTCCAATTATAAATTAATTTGTTTGGCATTGAAATGAGCGCCATCTATGAAATTCTTGATGTATTTTTTACTAACTATCGTATCTCGGACCCGCTAAGTGAATTTAGTATACTAAAAAAATCAAAGAGGCCGCTGTCTTCAATTCATCAAGTAGAGTTTATTGGTATGTCTTGTGAATTTAGTTCGCAAAATAAATCAAAGAGGTCGCTAAATACCCTATTCTATAAATAGATGTGATTTTGTTATTTGACTTCAATCTTATACATAGTTTAAATGAAATCTTTAACTCTCAAATTAATTAACAATCTTATTTACTTTCCTACTTCACAATGGAAAATTATCATTTCCTTTACTTTTGTATACTACTTAATTCAAAGTTATTTAACGATTATGAATGGAATATCGTTCCTTGGAAATAACTGAACAGGACCGATTGGACCATTACACCCTGCCTTTGATTTATCGTAAAATGACTATATACTTTAAAATTGGCATTTGAAGAGAAATCACCCATTTTCTATTTAAAATAACATCTCACCGCTTAAACTACTTTAATTATTCTAATAATTTATCAACACTTAGCCTTTCCTGATCAGAAATTCTGATAATTATGTGGTGTGTGTTTATACCAGTCTGAGTTGAAAACAAAACGTACACACAATTTGTCAACAATAAATATTTAGCCATAAAGTTATTGTCACATTTTTATTTGATGTCAAATTCTCTCTGTGGTGAATGGATGTTGTGAGTACCCACAGCTCTAGTAGCACATAACCAAATGAAATTAATCCGGATCTTTTGTATTTATGATTTGAACTTAATGCCATCGATTATGTCTCCCAGAGAGAACCTTAACGAGACAATCCTGTATGTCATTCTATCCTATCAACAATCGTCTGTCTATTAAGTCTTACAATTCTGAGCTGGAGTATGTGTAGTGTATCGACGAGTTTGGTCTTCCTAATAGTGAAGTATTGTTTTGTTAATAAAATGCATACAAGCTACCCAATAATTTCATATTATCTCTAATATGAAATATTACTCTAACCTAACATCAATGGGTCTATTTAATTAACAAAACATTTGTATCAAGTTGTGTCTCCAGGCTAAATTTTGACAAACATGGCTGGATGCTTAGATATGTGGTCTCAATTGTACCCCTTTCTAATATATAAAGCTAAATCTAGCAAAAATCTACTTACTAACATCTGTATCAAAAATTCTTCCATACACAAAATAAAGTTTGTCAAAATTCCTCATTAGTTTTACACACCAGTACAACCAAGAACACAACCTTTCTCTACATCAAACCATTATATACAAAGTTATTTCACATTACAAACTATGAAGTATTCTCTTTTAAAACCAAGTTTAAATTGTTCAAAAATAAACAAACAATGTTAAAATGAATTGACATCTGTCCAGTCCAATTGATTCCATTGAAACATCCAAATGACGTTTTGCTCAACAAAACTCTGAACTAAACAGTTACCGCGATTTTTCAATACCTCGAACGTTCCTAGAAAAGCTATACTTAGTTAAAAAAACATTTATGTTCTAAAATTATTTTTAAAAGTTTCTAAATTAATTATTTTGTTTTAAAAAAAAAATGCCTCTATACTCATATCTAAAACTGTGTCCCTAAGTCTCAAGTACAAATAATTTTATTTCCTGAACTTCACACAACGTAGGGTAGAGTCCCAACTCCCAACCTCAAGATGATCACGGCTTAATCTCTATTGCTATATTTTTACGAAACCTATTAATTAATTCCAAAGCTAAATCAATTTGTAATGTTACATATTCACTATTTCCTTAATTAAATTGTTTTACCAAACCGATGTTTAATTGACAACATTTCATTTTGGTGACACCTGCAAATTACTATAGAAATCGAAAGGATTTTGCCTCCTGAATACGGCAAAATATTTATTTCAATTTATTTTTCTTTATTTAAAAAATTATAAGAAAGTAAAAAAAAAAAATATCGAATTTTACCAATACTACGCCCGAATAGATATAATACCATGGCCTTTTTCACGAGAAAAAAACTGTCATAACTCTAAATTTGACATTGACACTATTGACAGGCAGATAGCTATACCTACTTAAATAATTATCGGTAAACCGCCATTATAAAAAAAGGAACTTTTTTTTTTTTCAGACTTGCCTATCATAATATGTCCATTGTGTCATAGAAATGAAGTTACGCCCTTTTAGAATAAGTACATCTTAATAAATGAAATAATAAAATAATTATTCATCCTAGGGAAAAATTAAAACTATTAGTGTCTTCCTCCTTCCAAACAGTATCTATAGAACGAATAAAATCAAAGTCCTGAAAATATGAAATCTTGTCAATTCAATAGAACTCGACAAAGACTTTAACACACTGCACTAAAGTCACTATAATAATGATATCGTTGAGATATTTCCGTATTCCTAATTATTCGCAAAACTTTAACTTACACACATACGACTTGACAAACAAACATACATACAATACGTCATGTATTGTATAAATGCCCCCTATTTTTTTTTTATGACAGCGATACCCGACTACCCGTATTAATCGCAAATTTTTCCATACAACATACATACGACGTAGTACCTAACAAACTTATAAACATACATGTTGTGTAAAGCGACCCCTTTTTTATCAATCTTATTAATTGCGACCTATTACATACATAGGTACAAGTCAAGTATTGCAATAGAAATAAAATAATTCAGTTCTGACTGTGGTTCTGACGCAATTCTAAACGAAATTCGGCAAAACGATCCTATTTTCATACAAATGTCTCCTAATGTATTTTTTATCACTAACATATTTGGTTAATCCTTTTTAATTAAAATTATTGTAATTGAAAGCCAACTATTATGAAATTTTCATATTGATCAACGTTTAATAAAATTATCCGCACCTCACGCATATTTAGTCTTATCAAACTTTTCTTGTCTCCTTAAACGCGTTAGAATTATGAACGGAACGTACGCCATAAACGCCATTAATTGCAAGCATTGATTTGACACTGACAGTTTCCTAACCTAATGATTGTTATTATCTATGGATTGGATGGTTATTGTCGATCAAAAATAAAATTGAAGACCTATGTTTAACAAATTAGTTATTGTTACAAACAATAATTATAATTGTATTAAACTCCTGTTCAGTTGACATCACGATTTATGAAATGTGTTCCCGCCTAACGACAACCTGTCTATCTAACTAGCAAAGAGGATAACAAACAACACACTTTAAAACGTAAGTATACAATCGACTTCAATTAATCTGTTTTTATATTTGTGAGTTATAACTTATTAGTATATAATGTGCGCAACTTTGTTAAATAGTATTCTTTTAAAACTTAAATTACTTAATAAAGATACCTAACCTCCCTAGCTTAGCTTAAGTAATTTGTTTTGAAAGTTATTTACAGTAACTAATTATATATTTTGGTTTTGTTTCAGCTTCTGCAACCTATATCCTTGAGAAATGATACCGCTGCTGATATATTAGAGAGAATTATCATGCTGACATAATGATGATAATGAAGATTTTTCTGTCTACAAAATATAACTGAACTAGCAAGAACATTTTGCCTGGGAAACTATAACAAGCTAAAGGATTTGGCTTCCTACTTATGCTTGAACTATTAAGTAAAGTGATGTAATATGGGTTTCATTGCATTTGTACCATACAAATTATGTTACATAACCTAACTTTTTGCGTTTCTGTGTTTTTGTTTGTACTATTCTTGAATTATACCATTCCCACTTGAGTTTCTTAATTAATTTTCTCCTAACATACCTAACATAGCATGATTTGTTTCCGTTACTAAACAAATTGGCATGTAGAGTTTTTAATTTGATAAAATTCGTTTATGGTTATGTTTTTAGTATGTAAGTGCCTGGTGTTAACTAGCTTTGTTCATAATGCATTCTGGTTAAATGTGAATGTCCTAACAACCGCTTGATTTTACCGTATGTAAGAAGTTTCAAATTTATGACTGCGGTACTTACTAATCTAAAATCTTGTTAATCTTGTTATCCAACATCAGACCTATTTATACCTATTTCGAATGATATGATGATTATAATTAACTGAATTTAACTGTAGAGTCATAGTTCTTTTCTGATATACAATTTACCAACTTGCTACTCACAAAATTTTGTAGAACTTATAAATTGGGATCTTGCAGTTCAAAAATAATGAATTGCAGTCTAATTATATTAAACTTCTTAATTTATCCTAACCCAAAGCAAAACAAACATACAACTGTTCATCTAAGTTCAAAGGTAAGTACAGCTAAACAAAACCCGACTTTTAAACTGGTGACATAGTCTCGTAAGTACTATGTTAATGAATAATAAATCCTAATAAGAAAGTGTTGACTATCAATTCATAATACATTCTATCATCTTTGATAATTACAGTTAACTATTGTTTCAAATCTTAAATTAATAATTAAATCTTACTGAAACCACTTTTAATGAAGCTACTCTATGGAACTAGTTTTAATAACTATAATTAGGTTCTTAAATTAAATTGGAACTTCAATAAATTATTTTTGATATTGTTATTTTATTACCTGCCTTCGATAAAACAACTTTTAACATCTAAAGAGATATAAGATCTTATGTAAATTTTATATTTTCCTAGAATTTTCCTTAATACCATTTTAAAAGATAAGATATTTTGTCTTATTTGAGTATTATTAAACAACAATAAATCCTTTCTAACTTCCTATTTAGCCCTGCCTGCCTTCGTCTATAAAACTTGTTAAATATCAAATTACTTGCTACCTGCCTTCAACTATAAAATTAAAGAATATATTTTTTTTTATTTTAAACCTCCTGCCTTCAACTATAAAATTAAAGAATAACTAATAGATATCTAAATGATTTATAAATCTAAATCTAAGGAGATAAGAGACAACACTACTCCAGATTCCCACCGCAAAATGCTCAATTCAAAGTCAAAACAAAGAATCCATTTTCACATGCAACACTGGACTTCCGTCAGAAGTCATTATCTTAAATTAATAGGTATCTAGTTAAGTCCTAGGTTAATAATATAGGTTGTTAACTAATTAAATAGTTTAACACTAATGTACTCTTTGAATTTAAAATTCTAATCCTGCTTAAAGGAAAAACTTAACTGTAACCAGCCCAGAACTGGATTCTTTTCATATTAACTTAATTTATTTAATCCTGGTTTAAGGCACCACTGTAACTAACCCCCCCTCAACTTAACCTCCCCTAACCTAACTTATCTAGCCTAGCCTAACTATCTACTTTGGAAATGATGATTGATTTGGCTCGTGATTGTCTAGTGATCAGGACTCTTTAATTGTGAACCGATAATAACCCTAACGAATCTTTATTCTATTGTTTTGACTTTGAAAGCGCACTAATACATGAGAATTCTGAACAAACGTTGACTAATTGAAGTAAAGAATTTAAATTTAAAATGAGAATGAAGTATGGTCAACCGCTTAAGGTAAAATTATTAGAGTCAAGAATAATACACCTATTAAGTAAGTAGAAGTACCTAATGAAATTTATTTTTAGTCATTTAATTAATTAATTTATTTATTAATTCATAGTTAGAGTAAAGGTTTGTCATAGTCTTTGGTACTAGTTAGGAATACTAGGGTTATACTGGAAAGTATGCTTATGGCATTTATTCTTTGCGCCTAAGGTCAGAGCACATGACTCCCCGCTCATGACTGTGAGACTCGTCTACCAGACTGGACATCCCTCCAGCGCCTATCATTTTTTTTTCTTTCCAGGTGGGAATTATTGAATTTACAGTCTTTGTCAGTAGTCTTTAATAAATTAGTCATTAGTAACCTGTCTTCAGTCTTCAAGGGTCGAGAGGATTTCACAAGACTCCTTTCTCCATTGCAGGAGTTAAATATTAAATAATAATCATATGGTACTAATGATATTGTATGTAAACCATATTAAATACACTAGGAGCAGATTTATTAATATGTCCAAGTCAATTTGTCCAGATGTGGATAGTATTGGTAGGTATTCATATAAAACCAAATTAATGAAGATCTAATTAATGTTCATACATTACAGTTTCTATTCCAAGATCCTTCATTATTATGCTTATAATTTTGATAGCAACTTTTATCATTTTATAATAAAAGGTGACTTTAGCCTGATATTGCTAAATTATTGTATTTAAGTTGTATAAGTCTAGTTTTGGACTTAGGTTTATTTTATACCAAAATGAAGTGTTCAATTTTCACCATTGTACTCATGTTGTACCTTATATTTTTGGTAAACAGTGGAGATACAGAAGTCATTTTGTCTTCGGCTATTTTGAAACCTCATAATAGCTATATATGCTTTGTATGATTTAGGTAACTAGCAATTCATTTATAAAGCCACTTTTTTATTGTTATTAAATTAGCTTGCTTATTTTATGCAACATAAATAAAGAATCTTTATAATTAGAAACTGAAGTATCATACTATGTTTATATAATCTAGATTTATTTTATTATGGTTCAATCTAGATTAAATATATTTAATCTCTCAAAGTCTAGTAATTTATACTATCAAACTGTATTGTATGTCAAATTCCGATCTGGAGTATATCTCGCAGTTCTAGGAATACTATTTCTATTATCAGTCCTAAACAGAGATTTAGATATCAGAAAGTAAATAGGGAAACATTCCTACTTCAAAAGTTGCCAACGTCCATATAAGCTATGTAAGACTTTCTAGACTTTAACTATAGGTTTTAGTTAATCTAACCTGACCATTTCAACTTATATTATCAAACCTTTGTCTACGGTATTATAATGTAATTTTCATGTAACTTTTGAATTGAAAATTACTATTAACAATTACTTTAGTATAAAACTCTATTTTCTTACTATCTCAACTTGATTATTTACCGCTAATTAAATTATTCATTCAATATCATGTCAAATAGTCTACAGCGACTACTTTCTATAAGACAATTTTGACATTTCATGAGTTTGACATTTATCTACGTTTCGATAACGCTACGTCTATCCCAGAATACGATTTTCGATTGCTAAATTTCCTAAGTTTACTAAACTGATTATTTAATTTTAATATTTGGATTTTTAAATATAAATATTAATTTGGGAATCCTAACTTATATTTTTTTTGGGAATTTCTAGATTTCTTTGTAATCCTACTCTAATGGTTTTATGACTAATTAGAGAGACTGCTGACTCTCTTATTTAGTCTAAAACTGTGGCGAATGTTTTAAAAAGTTCTTCACGGTGTAATGAAGATCTTTTCTAGCTATACCTATAGCCCTAAAGTTCTACTGTTTTAAATCAAAACTAAGAGTCATGTAACTCTTACATTTACATTTAAACGTGTGAGTTGTGTTTAAAAATATCCGGTGTAAGATATTTTTACTAGGCCAGCTAACCTATCATAAGAGTTTTTCGAAGGCGAAAGCCCTCTATGAGTAGCCTACTACCTGTCCTTCGGTTTAATGAAAAACCTTCAGATGAAAGACAGGCCGGGATCATACCTACTTTGGCCAGATATATACATATATAAAGATTCTGGGGACCGTCACCAAAAATATTCCACGTATCCGTCTCAATTTTCTACCGAAAAACGGTCCAACCTGTGGTCCTTTGAGAAAAATAAATGAAATATAATATCAGTGGCGCCTGATGTACCGAGTTAAGGCATCAGTCCTTGTACGCGAAAACCCATAATTTACTTGACTAATGGAGGTAAATCATCCGTTTTCTGATTGTGAAACTCTTTCAGATCTACAACCATAGTCAAACTGTAAATGCGGTTTTTGTATGCGATCAACGTCAGCCTCGGATCTTTATTAGACGGTTTACATATAACCATCACAGCAAAGATCTGGAAAACAGAAAATATTAATAACGGAACACGACAACACATAAAACAGCTTCCCACTTCCCACAAATATATGCTGCAAAATCCCCACACATATTAAAATAACACCAAATAAATAACGAGCACAAATACAACAAAGAAAATTACGCAAATGGAACGATAACCTCCGACCCACAATCCAAAATAGTGACAACTCACCGCGTCGACGCTCGTAACAAAAGTGCCTCCCCGTCAACCTGCGCGCGCTTATATACCCTCGGTCTACATTTCTGACAATTCTTGCGCATCGGACATATCGAGCCTTTTGAGCACTTGAAGCACTTCGTGCACATTTGCGCTCAGAGCGCTGCCCAAGGCGGACCTACGCTTGTCGTCATCCCATAAGGTTCAATTTCGCGTACCCGCTGACATGCATAACATCAAGATGGCGTCTATTTTTATGTTTCTTATTCTGTTTATGGCCTGCTGGATCTAAACCCTTTATTAACCTTAACTTATTTTATTACCTTAATTTGCTAAATTTGTTTAATAATTGGTTAAGTTTAAAGCGTAAATAATCATTATTTGTCCAATTATAAATTAATTTGTTTGGCATTGAAATGAGCGCCATCTATGAAATTCTTGATGTATTTTTTACTAACTATCGTATCTCGGACCCGCTAAGTGAATTTAGTATACTAAAAAAATCAAAGAGGCCGCTGTCTTCAATTCATCAAGTAGAGTTTATTGGTATGTCTTGTGAATTTAGTTCGCAAAATAAATCAAAGAGGTCGCTAAATACCCTATTCTATAAATAGATGTGATTTTGTTATTTGACTTCAATCTTATACATAGTTTAAATGAAATCTTTAACTCTCAAATTAATTAACAATCTTATTTACTTTCCTACTTCACAATGGAAAATTATCATTTCCTTTACTTTTGTATACTACTTAATTCAAAGTTATTTAACGATTATGAATGGAATATCGTTCCTTGGAAATAACTGAACAGGACCGATTGGACCATTACACCCTGCCTTTGATTTATCGTAAAATGACTATATACTTTAAAATTGGCATTTGAAGAGAAATCACCCATTTTCTATTTAAAATAACATCTCACCGCTTAAACTACTTTAATTATTCTAATAATTTATCAACACTTAGCCTTTCCTGATCAGAAATTCTGATAATTATGTGGTGTGTGTTTATACCAGTCTGAGTTGAAAACAAAACGTACACACAATTTGTCAACAATAAATATTTAGCCATAAAGTTATTGTCACATTTTTATTTGATGTCAAATTCTCTCTGTGGTGAATGGATGTTGTGAGTACCCACAGCTCTAGTAGCACATAACCAAATGAAATTAATCCGGATCTTTTGTATTTATGATTTGAACTTAATGCCATCGATTATGTCTCCCAGAGAGAACCTTAACGAGACAATCCTGTATGTCATTCTATCCTATCAACAATCGTCTGTCTATTAAGTCTTACAATTCTGAGCTGGAGTATGTGTAGTGTATCGACGAGTTTGGTCTTCCTAATAGTGAAGTATTGTTTTGTTAATAAAATGCATACAAGCTACCCAATAATTTCATATTATCTCTAATATGAAATATTACTCTAACCTAACATCAATGGGTCTATTTAATTAACAAAACATTTGTATCAAGTTGTGTCTCCAGGCTAAATTTTGACAAACATGGCTGGATGCTTAGATATGTGGTCTCAATTGTACCCCTTTCTAATATATAAAGCTAAATCTAGCAAAAATCTACTTACTAACATCTGTATCAAAAATTCTTCCATACACAAAATAAAGTTTGTCAAAATTCCTCATTAGTTTTACACACCAGTACAACCAAGAACACAACCTTTCTCTACATCAAACCATTATATACAAAGTTATTTCACATTACAAACTATGAAGTATTCTCTTTTAAAACCAAGTTTAAATTGTTCAAAAATAAACAAACAATGTTAAAATGAATTGACATCTGTCCAGTCCAATTGATTCCATTGAAACATCCAAATGACGTTTTGCTCAACAAAACTCTGAACTAAACAGTTACCGCGATTTTTCAATACCTCGAACGTTCCTAGAAAAGCTATACTTAGTTAAAAAAACATTTATGTTCTAAAATTATTTTTAAAAGTTTCTAAATTAATTATTTTGTTTTAAAAAAAAAATGCCTCTATACTCATATCTAAAACTGTGTCCCTAAGTCTCAAGTACAAATAATTTTATTTCCTGAACTTCACACAACGTAGGGTAGAGTCCCAACTCCCAACCTCAAGATGATCACGGCTTAATCTCTATTGCTATATTTTTACGAAACCTATTAATTAATTCCAAAGCTAAATCAATTTGTAATGTTACATATTCACTATTTCCTTAATTAAATTGTTTTACCAAACCGATGTTTAATTGACAACATTTCATTTTGGTGACACCTGCAAATTACTATAGAAATCGAAAGGATTAATCGAAAGGATTTTGCCTCCTGAATACGGCAAAATATTTATTTCAATTTATTTTTCTTTATTTAAAAAATTATAAGAAAGTAAAAAAAAAAATATCGAATTTTACCAATACTACGCCCGAATAGATATAATACCATGGCCTTTTTCACGAGAAAAAAACTGTCATAACTCTAAATTTGACATTGACACTATTGACAGGCAGATAGCTATACCTACTTAAATAATTATCGGTAAACCGCCATTATAAAAAAGGAACTTTTTTTTTTTCAGACTTGCCTATCATAATATGTCCATTGTGTCATAGAAATGAAGTTACGCCCTTTTAGAATAAGTACATCTTAATAAATGAAATAATAAAATAATTATTCATCCTAGGGAAAAATTAAAACTATTAGTGTCTTCCTCCTTCCAAACAGTATCTATAGAACGAATAAAATCAAAGTCCTGAAAATATGAAATCTTGTCAATTCAATAGAACTCGACAAAGACTTTAACACACTGCACTAAAGTCACTATAATAATGATATCGTTGAGATATTTCCGTATTCCTAATTATTCGCAAAACTTTAACTTACACACATACGACTTGACAAACAAACATACATACAATACGTCATGTATTGTATAAATGCCCCCTATTTTTTTTTTATGACAGCGATACCCGACTACCCGTATTAATCGCAAATTTTTCCATACAACATACATACGACGTAGTACCTAACAAACTTATAAACATACATGTCCCTTTTTTATCAATCTTATTAATTGCGACCTATTACATACATAGGTACAAGTCAAGTATTGCAATAGAAATAAAATAATTCAGTTCTGACTGTGGTTCTGACGCAATTCTAAACGAAATTCGGCAAAACGATCCTATTTTCATACAAATGTCTCCTAATGTATTTTTTATCACTAACATATTTGGTTAATCCTTTTTAATTAAAATTATTGTAATTGAAAGCCAACTATTATGAAATTTTCATATTGATCAACGTTTAATAAAATTATCCGCACCTCACGCATATTTAGTCTTATCAAACTTTTCTTGTCTCCTTAAACGCGTTAGAATTATGAACGGAACGTACGCCATAAACGCCATTAATTGCAAGCATTGATTTGACACTGACAGTTTCCTAACCTAATGATTGTTATTATCTATGGATTGGATGGTTATTGTCGATCAAAAATAAAATTGAAGACCTATGTTTAACAAATTAGTTATTGTTACAAACAATAATTATAATTGTATTAAACTCCTGTTCAGTTGACATCACGATTTATGAAATGTGTTCCCGCCTAACGACAACCTGTCTATCTAACTAGCAAAGAGGATAACAAACAACACACTTTAAAACGTAAGTATACAATCGACTTCAATTAATCTGTTTTTATATTTGTGAGTTATAACTTATTAGTATATAATGTGCGCAACTTTGTTAAATAGTATTCTTTTAAAACTTAAATTACTTAATAAAATTCAAAAAAAAAATTCAAAAAATTCAAAATTCAAAATATTTATTCAGTAAATAGGCCACATGAGGGCTCTTTTACACGTCGGTAACATGAGTGAATCTACCAGCGCTTCGGACAAGACCATCATTGCGGAGAAGAAGCGCCGCAAGAAACTCCAGCAGAAGGTCATTTTTTCAATAATAATAACAAAATAATACTTAAAAGTAAGTTACATTAAGTAATAATAAGGTAATAAAGTAATAAACAATAAATTCTTAAAACTAGCAAAAATAAAATTATTACAAATGTAAGGTCAATAAACCTTAAACTAATAATAAAGACTATGAGAACAACACGACGAGGTCTCTACGTCAAAAGCCATAACTAGGTAGAATGCTTAATTTAACAAAAAGTCCTTGCAAACGTGAACAGACCGGACCCCACAAACAGCACCCGTTCACGAGTATGACGCGTATCTCAGCCATCGCCTCTCTCAACCATGTGTTCGGGAAAGTGGCGACCCGATCAACGACGCCGCCGTAAGCAAAGACCTTTAAGCGAGCATGTCATGCTCATGCTGCCGGACAACCAACATAAAGGTAATATTGTGTGAAACAGCTGTCCGGCGAGAAACATCACAGTGTGTTCTCATTTAAAAGCGTCTTATACACACAAGAACTAGTAAAGTTAAAAAAATAATAATACAGACAGTGAACATAAAGATACCTAACCTCCCTAGCTTAGCTTAAGTAATTTGTTTTGAAAGTTATTTACAGTAACTAATTATATATTTTGGTTTTGTTTCAGCTTCTGCAACCTATATCCTTGAGAAATGATACCGCTGCTGATATATTAGAGAGAATTATCATGCTGACATAATGATGATAATGAAGATTTTTCTGTCTACAAAATATAACTGAACTAGCAAGAACATTTTGCCTGGGAAACTATAACAAGCTAAAGGATTTGGCTTCCTACTTATGCTTGAACTATTAAGTAAAGTGATGTAATATGGGTTTCATTGCATTTGTACCATACAAATTATGTTACATAACCTAACTTTTTGCGTTTCTGTGTTTTTGTTTGTACTATTCTTGAATTATACCATTCCCACTTGAGTTTCTTAATTAATTTTCTCCTAACATACCTAACATAGCATGATTTGTTTCCGTTACTAAACAAATTGGCATGTAGAGTTTTTAATTTGATAAAATTCGTTTATGGTTATGTTTTTAGTATGTAAGTGCCTGGTGTTAACTAGCTTTGTTCATAATGCATTCTGGTTAAATGTGAATGTCCTAACAACCGCTTGATTTTACCGTATGTAAGAAGTTTCAAATTTATGACTGCGGTACTTACTAATCTAAAATCTTGTTAATCTTGTTATCCAACATCAGACCTATTTATACCTATTTCGAATGATATGATGATTATAATTAACTGAATTTAACTGTAGAGTCATAGTTCTTTTCTGATATACAATTTACCAACTTGCTACTCACAAAATTTTGTAGAACTTATAAATTGGGATCTTGCAGTTCAAAAATAATGAATTGCAGTCTAATTATATTAAACTTCTTAATTTATCCTAACCCAAAGCAAAACAAACATACAACTGTTCATCTAAGTTCAAAGGTAAGTACAGCTAAACAAAACCCGACTTTTAAACTGGTGACATAGTCTCGTAAGTACTATGTTAATGAATAATAAATCCTAATAAGAAAGTGTTGACTATCAATTCATAATACATTCTATCATCTTTGATAATTACAGTTAACTATTGTTTCAAATCTTAAATTAATAATTAAATCTTACTGAAACCACTTTTAATGAAGCTACTCTATGGAACTAGTTTTAATAACTATAATTAGGTTCTTAAATTAAATTGGAACTTCAATAAATTATTTTTGATATTGTTATTTTATTACCTGCCTTCGATAAAACAACTTTTAACATCTAAAGAGATATAAGATCTTATGTAAATTTTATATTTTCCTAGAATTTTCCTTAATACCATTTTAAAAGATAAGATATTTTGTCTTATTTGAGTATTATTAAACAACAATAAATCCTTTCTAACTTCCTATTTAGCCCTGCCTGCCTTCGTCTATAAAACTTGTTAAATATCAAATTACTTGCTACCTGCCTTCAACTATAAAATTAAAGAATATATTTTTTTTTATTTTAAACCTCCTGCCTTCAACTATAAAATTAAAGAATAACTAATAGATATCTAAATGATTTATAAATCTAAATCTAAGGAGATAAGAGACAACACTACTCCAGATTCCCACCGCAAAATGCTCAATTCAAAGTCAAAACAAAGAATCCATTTTCACATGCAACACTGGACTTCCGTCAGAAGTCATTATCTTAAATTAATAGGTATCTAGTTAAGTCCTAGGTTAATAATATAGGTTGTTAACTAATTAAATAGTTTAACACTAATGTACTCTTTGAATTTAAAATTCTAATCCTGCTTAAAGGAAAAACTTAACTGTAACCAGCCCAGAACTGGATTCTTTTCATATTAACTTAATTTATTTAATCCTGGTTTAAGGCACCACTGTAACTAACCCCCCCTCAACTTAACCTCCCCTAACCTAACTTATCTAGCCTAGCCTAACTATCTACTTTGGAAATGATGATTGATTTGGCTCGTGATTGTCTAGTGATCAGGACTCTTTAATTGTGAACCGATAATAACCCTAACGAATCTTTATTCTATTGTTTTGACTTTGAAAGCGCACTAATACATGAGAATTCTGAACAAACGTTGACTAATTGAAGTAAAGAATTTAAATTTAAAATGAGAATGAAGTATGGTCAACCGCTTAAGGTAAAATTATTAGAGTCAAGAATAATACACCTATTAAGTAAGTAGAAGTACCTAATGAAATTTATTTTTAGTCATTTAATTAATTAATTAATTTATTAATTCATAGTTAGAGTAAAGGTTTGTCATAGTCTTTGGTACTAGTTAGGAATACTAGGGTTATACTGGAAAGTATGTTTATGGCATTTATTCTTTGCGCCTAAGGTCAGAGCACATGACTCCCCGCTCATGACTGTGAGACTCGTCTACCAGACTGGACATCCCTCCAGCGCCTATCATTTTTTTTTCTTTCCAGGTGGGAATTATTGAATTTACAGTCTTTGTCAGTAGTCTTTAATAAATTAGTCATTAGTAACCTGTCTTCAGTCTTCAAGGGTCGAGAGGATTTCACAAGACTCCTTTCTCCATTGCAGGAGTTAAATATTAAATAATAATCATATGGTACTAATGATATTGTATGTAAACCATATTAAATACACTAGGAGCAGATTTATTAATATGTCCAAGTCAATTTGTCCAGATGTGGATAGTATTGGTAGGTATTCATATAAAACCAAATTAATGAAGATCTAATTAATGTTCATACATTACAGTTTCTATTCCAAGATCCTTCATTATTATGCTTATAATTTTGATAGCAACTTTTATCATTTTATAATAAAAGGTGACTTTAGCCTGATATTGCTAAATTATTGTATTTAAGTTGTATAAGTCTAGTTTTGGACTTAGGTTTATTTTATACCAAAATGAAGTGTTCAATTTTCACCATTGTACTCATGTTGTACCTTATATTTTTGGTAAACAGTGGAGATACAGAAGTCATTTTGTCTTCGGCTATTTTGAAACCTCATAATAGCTATATATGCTTTGTATGATTTAGGTAACTAGCAATTCATTTATAAAGCCACTTTTTTATTGTTATTAAATTAGCTTGCTTATTTTATGCAACATAAATAAAGAATCTTTATAATTAGAAACTGAAGTATCATACTATGTTTATATAATCTAGATTTATTTTATTATGGTTCAATCTAGATTAAATATATTTAATCTCTCAAAGTCTAGTAATTTATACTATCAAACTGTATTGTATGTCAAATTCCGATCTGGAGTATATCTCGCAGTTCTAGGAATACTATTTCTATTATCAGTCCTAAACAGAGATTTAGATATCAGAAAGTAAATAGGGAAACATTCCTACTTCAAAAGTTGCCAACGTCCATATAAGCTATGTAAGACTTTCTAGACTTTAACTATAGGTTTTAGTTAATCTAACCTGACCATTTCAACTTATATTATCAAACCTTTGTCTACGGTATTATAATGTAATTTTCATGTAACTTTTGAATTGAAAATTACTATTAACAATTACTTTAGTATAAAACTCTATTTTCTTACTATCTCAACTTGATTATTTACCGCTAATTAAATTATTCATTCAATATCATGTCAAATAGTCTACAGCGACTACTTTCTATAAGACAATTTTGACATTTCATGAGTTTGACATTTATCTACGTTTCGATAACGCTACGTCTATCCCAGAATACGATTTTCGATTGCTAAATTTCCTAAGTTTACTAAACTGATTATTTAATTTTAATATTTGGATTTTTAAATATAAATATTAATTTGGGAATCCTAACTTATATTTTTTTTGGGAATTTCTAGATTTCTTTGTAATCCTACTCTAATGGTTTTATGACTAATTAGAGAGACTGCTGACTCTCTTATTTAGTCTAAAACTGTGGCGAATGTTTTAAAAAGTTCTTCACGGTGTAATGAAGATCTTTTCTAGCTATACCTATAGCCCTAAAGTTCTACTGTTTTAAATCAAAACTAAGAGTCATGTAACTCTTACATTTACATTTAAACGTGTGAGTTGTGTTTAAAAATATCCGGTGTAAGATATTTTTACTAGGCCAGCTAACCTATCATAAGAGTTTTTCGAAGGCGAAAGCCCTCTATGAGTAGCCTACTACCTGTCCTTCGGTTTAATGAAAAACCTTCAGATGAAAGACAGGCCGGGATCATACCTACTTTGGCCAGATATATACATATATAAAGATTCTGGGGACCGTCACCAAAAATATTCCACGTATCCGTCTCAATTTTCTACCGAAAAACGGTCCAACCTGTGGTCCTTTGAGAAAAATAAATGAAATATAATATCAGTGGCGCCTGATGTACCGAGTTAAGGCATCAGTCCTTGTACGCGAAAACCCATAATTTACTTGACTAATGGAGGTAAATCATCCGTTTTCTGATTGTGAAACTCTTTCAGATCTACAACCATAGTCAAACTGTAAATGCGGTTTTTGTATGCGATCAACGTCAGCCTCGGATCTTTATTAGACGGTTTACATATAACCATCACAGCAAAGATCTGGAAAACAGAAAATATTAATAACGGAACACGACAACACATAAAACAGCTTCCCACTTCCCACAAATATATGCTGCAAAATCCCCACACATATTAAAATAACACCAAATAAATAACGAGCACAAATACAACAAAGAAAATTACGCAAATGGAACGATAACCTCCGACCCACAATCCAAAATAGTGACAACTCACCGCGTCGACGCTCGTAACAAAAGTACCTCCCCGTCAACCTGCGCGCGCTTATATACCCTCGGTCTACATTTCTGACAATTCTTGCGCATCGGACATATCGAGCCTTTTGAGCACTTGAAGCACTTCGTGCACATTTGCGCTCAGAGCGCTGCCCAAGGCGGACCTACGCTTGTCGTCATCCCATAAGGTTCAATTTCGCGTACCCGCTGACATGCATAACATCAAGATGGCGTCTATTTTTATGTTTCTTATTCTGTTTATGGCCTGCTGGATCTAAACCCTTTATTAACCTTAACTTATTTTATTACCTTAATTTGCTAAATTTGTTTAATAATTGGTTAAGTTTAAAGCGTAAATAATCATTATTTGTCCAATTATAAATTAATTTGTTTGGCATTGAAATGAGCGCCATCTATGAAATTCTTGATGTATTTTTTACTAACTATCGTATCTCGGACCCGCTAAGTGAATTTAGTATACTAAAAAAATCAAAGAGGCCGCTGTCTTCAATTCATCAAGTAGAGTTTATTGGTATGTCTTGTGAATTTAGTTCGCAAAATAAATCAAAGAGGTCGCTAAATACCCTATTCTATAAATAGATGTGATTTTGTTATTTGACTTCAATCTTATACATAGTTTAAATGAAATCTTTAACTCTCAAATTAATTAACAATCTTATTTACTTTCCTACTTCACAATGGAAAATTATCATTTCCTTTACTTTTGTATACTACTTAATTCAAAGTTATTTAACGATTATGAATGGAATATCGTTCCTTGGAAATAACTGAACAGGACCGATTGGACCATTACACCCTGCCTTTGATTTATCGTAAAATGACTATATACTTTAAAATTGGCATTTGAAGAGAAATCACCCATTTTCTATTTAAAATAACATCTCACCGCTTAAACTACTTTAATTATTCTAATAATTTATCAACACTTAGCCTTTCCTGATCAGAAATTCTGATAATTATGTGGTGTGTGTTTATACCAGTCTGAGTTGAAAACAAAACGTACACACAATTTGTCAACAATAAATATTTAGCCATAAAGTTATTGTCACATTTTTATTTGATGTCAAATTCTCTCTGTGGTGAATGGATGTTGTGAGTACCCACAGCTCTAGTAGCACATAACCAAATGAAATTAATCCGGATCTTTTGTATTTATGATTTGAACTTAATGCCATCGATTATGTCTCCCAGAGAGAACCTTAACGAGACAATCCTGTATGTCATTCTATCCTATCAACAATCGTCTGTCTATTAAGTCTTACAATTCTGAGCTGGAGTATGTGTAGTGTATCGACGAGTTTGGTCTTCCTAATAGTGAAGTATTGTTTTGTTAATAAAATGCATACAAGCTACCCAATAATTTCATATTATCTCTAATATGAAATATTACTCTAACCTAACATCAATGGGTCTATTTAATTAACAAAACATTTGTATCAAGTTGTGTCTCCAGGCTAAATTTTGACAAACATGGCTGGATGCTTAGATATGTGGTCTCAATTGTACCCCTTTCTAATATATAAAGCTAAATCTAGCAAAAATCTACTTACTAACATCTGTATCAAAAATTCTTCCATACACAAAATAAAGTTTGTCAAAATTCCTCATTAGTTTTACACACCAGTACAACCAAGAACACAACCTTTCTCTACATCAAACCATTATATACAAAGTTATTTCACATTACAAACTATGAAGTATTCTCTTTTAAAACCAAGTTTAAATTGTTCAAAAATAAACAAACAATGTTAAAATGAATTGACATCTGTCCAGTCCAATTGATTCCATTGAAACATCCAAATGACGTTTTGCTCAACAAAACTCTGAACTAAACAGTTACCGCGATTTTTCAATACCTCGAACGTTCCTAGAAAAGCTATACTTAGTTAAAAAAACATTTATGTTCTAAAATTATTTTTAAAAGTTTCTAAATTAATTATTTTGTTTTAAAAAAAAAATGCCTCTATACTCATATCTAAAACTGTGTCCCTAAGTCTCAAGTACAAATAATTTTATTTCCTGAACTTCACACAACGTAGGGTAGAGTCCCAACTCCCAACCTCAAGATGATCACGGCTTAATCTCTATTGCTATATTTTTACGAAACCTATTAATTAATTCCAAAGCTAAATCAATTTGTAATGTTTACATGCATTCTTACATATTCACTATTTCCTTAATTAAATTGTTTTACCAAACCGATGTTTAATTGACAACATTTCATTTTGGTGACACCTGCAAATTACTATAGAAATCGAAAGGATTTTGCCTCCTGAATACGGCAAAATATTTATTTCAATTTATTTTTCTTTATTTAAAAAATTATAAGAAAGTAAAAAAAAAAAATATCGAATTTTACCAATACTACGCCCGAATAGATATAATACCATGGCCTTTTTCACGAGAAAAAAACTGTCATAACTCTAAATTTGACATTGACACTATTGACAGGCAGATAGCTATACCTACTTAAATAATTATCGGTAAACCGCCATTATAAAAAAAGGAACTTTTTTTTTTTTCAGACTTGCCTATCATAATATTATGTCCATTGTGTCATAGAAATGAAGTTACGCCCTTTTAGAATAAGTACATCTTAATAAATGAAATAATAAAATAATTATTCATCCTAGGGAAAAATTAAAACTATTAGTGTCTTCCTCCTTCCAAACAGTATCTATAGAACGAATAAAATCAAAGTCCTGAAAATATGAAATCTTGTCAATTCAATAGAACTCGACAAAGACTTTAACACACTGCACTAAAGTCACTATAATAATGATATCGTTGAGATATTTCCGTATTCCTAATTATTCGCAAAACTTTAACTTACACACATACGACTTGACAAACAAACATACATACAATACGTCATGTATTGTATAAATGCCCCCTATTTTTTTTTTATGACAGCGATACCCGACTACCCGTATTAATCGCAAATTTTTCCATACAACATACATACGACGTAGTACCTAACAAACTTATAAACATACATGTTGTGTAAAGCGACCCCTTTTTTATCAATCTTATTAATTGCGACCTATTACATACATAGGTACAAGTCAAGTATTGCAATAGAAATAAAATAATTCAGTTCTGACTGTGGTTCTGACGCAATTCTAAACGAAATTCGGCAAAACGATCCTATTTTCATACAAATGTCTCCTAATGTATTTTTTATCACTAACATATTTGGTTAATCCTTTTTAATTAAAATTATTGTAATTGAAAGCCAACTATTATGAAATTTTCATATTGATCAACGTTTAATAAAATTATCCGCACCTCACGCATATTTAGTCTTATCAAACTTTTCTTGTCTCCTTAAACGCGTTAGAATTATGAACGGAACGTACGCCATAAACGCCATTAATTGCAAGCATTGATTTGACACTGACAGTTTCCTAACCTAATGATTGTTATTATCTATGGATTGGATGGTTATTGTCGATCAAAAATAAAATTGAAGACCTATGTTTAACAAATTAGTTATTGTTACAAACAATAATTATAATTGTATTAAACTCCTGTTCAGTTGACATCACGATTTATGAAATGTGTTCCCGCCTAACGACAACCTGTCTATCTAACTAGCAAAGAGGATAACAAACAACACACTTTAAAACGTAAGTATACAATCGACTTCAATTAATCTGTTTTTATATTTGTGAGTTATAAATTATTAGTATATAATGTGCGCAACTTTGTTAAATAGTATTCTTTTAAAACTTAAATTACTTAATAAAGATACCTAACCTCCCTAGCTTAGCTTAAGTAATTTGTTTTGAAAGTTATTTACAGTAACTAATTATATATTTTGGTTTTGTTTCAGCTTCTGCAACCTATATCCTTGAGAAATGATACCGCTGCTGATATATTAGAGAGAATTATCATGCTGACATAATGATGATAATGAAGATTTTTCTGTCTACAAAATATAACTGAACTAGCAAGAACATTTTGCCTGGGAAACTATAACAAGCTAAAGGATTTGGCTTCCTACTTATGCTTGAACTATTAAGTAAAGTGATGTAATATGGGTTTCATTGCATTTGTACCATACAAATTATGTTACATAACCTAACTTTTTGCGTTTCTGTGTTTTTGTTTGTACTATTCTTGAATTATACCATTCCCACTTGAGTTTCTTAATTAATTTTCTCCTAACATACCTAACATAGCATGATTTGTTTCCGTTACTAAACAAATTGGCATGTAGAGTTTTTAATTTGATAAAATTCGTTTATGGTTATGTTTTTAGTATGTAAGTGCCTGGTGTTAACTAGCTTTGTTCATAATGCATTCTGGTTAAATGTGAATGTCCTAACAACCGCTTGATTTTACCGTATGTAAGAAGTTTCAAATTTATGACTGCGGTACTTACTAATCTAAAATCTTGTTAATCTTGTTATCCAACATCAGACCTATTTATACCTATTTCGAATGATATGATGATTATAATTAACTGAATTTAACTGTAGAGTCATAGTTCTTTTCTGATATACAATTTACCAACTTGCTACTCACAAAATTTTGTAGAACTTATAAATTGGGATCTTGCAGTTCAAAAATAATGAATTGCAGTCTAATTATATTAAACTTCTTAATTTATCCTAACCCAAAGCAAAACAAACATACAACTGTTCATCTAAGTTCAAAGGTAAGTACAGCTAAACAAAACCCGACTTTTAAACTGGTGACATAGTCTCGTAAGTACTATGTTAATGAATAATAAATCCTAATAAGAAAGTGTTGACTATCAATTCATAATACATTCTATCATCTTTGATAATTACAGTTAACTATTGTTTCAAATCTTAAATTAATAATTAAATCTTACTGAAACCACTTTTAATGAAGCTACTCTATGGAACTAGTTTTAATAACTATAATTAGGTTCTTAAATTAAATTGGAACTTCAATAAATTATTTTTGATATTGTTATTTTATTACCTGCCTTCGATAAAACAACTTTTAACATCTAAAGAGATATAAGATCTTATGTAAATTTTATATTTTCCTAGAATTTTCCTTAATACCATTTTAAAAGATAAGATATTTTGTCTTATTTGAGTATTATTAAACAACAATAAATCCTTTCTAACTTCCTATTTAGCCCTGCCTGCCTTCGTCTATAAAACTTGTTAAATATCAAATTACTTGCTACCTGCCTTCAACTATAAAATTAAAGAATATATTTTTTTTTATTTTAAACCTCCTGCCTTCAACTATAAAATTAAAGAATAACTAATAGATATCTAAATGATTTATAAATCTAAATCTAAGGAGATAAGAGACAACACTACTCCAGATTCCCACCGCAAAATGCTCAATTCAAAGTCAAAACAAAGAATCCATTTTCACATGCAACACTGGACTTCCGTCAGAAGTCATTATCTTAAATTAATAGGTATCTAGTTAAGTCCTAGGTTAATAATATAGGTTGTTAACTAATTAAATAGTTTAACACTAATGTACTCTTTGAATTTAAAATTCTAATCCTGCTTAAAGGAAAAACTTAACTGTAACCAGCCCAGAACTGGATTCTTTTCATATTAACTTAATTTATTTAATCCTGGTTTAAGGCACCACTGTAACTAACCCCCCCTCAACTTAACCTCCCCTAACCTAACTTATCTAGCCTAGCCTAACTATCTACTTTGGAAATGATGATTGATTTGGCTCGTGATTGTCTAGTGATCAGGACTCTTTAATTGTGAACCGATAATAACCCTAACGAATCTTTATTCTATTGTTTTGACTTTGAAAGCGCACTAATACATGAGAATTCTGAACAAACGTTGACTAATTGAAGTAAAGAATTTAAATTTAAAATGAGAATGAAGTATGGTCAACCGCTTAAGGTAAAATTATTAGAGTCAAGAATAATACACCTATTAAGTAAGTAGAAGTACCTAATGAAATTTATTTTTAGTCATTTAATTAGTTAATTTATTTATTAATTCATAGTTAGAGTAAAGGTTTGTCATAGTCTTTGGTACTAGTTAGGAATACTAGGGTTATACTGGAAAGTATGTTTATGGCATTTATTCTTTGCGCCTAAGGTCAGAGCACATGACTCCCCGCTCATGACTGTGAGACTCGTCTACCAGACTGGACATCCCTCCAGCGCCTATCATTTTTTTTTCTTTCCAGGTGGGAATTATTGAATTTACAGTCTTTGTCAGTAGTCTTTAATAAATTAGTCATTAGTAACCTGTCTTCAGTCTTCAAGGGTCGAGAGGATTTCACAAGACTCCTTTCTCCATTGCAGGAGTTAAATATTAAATAATAATCATATGGTACTAATGATATTGTATGTAAACCATATTAAATACACTAGGAGCAGATTTATTAATATGTCCAAGTCAATTTGTCCAGATGTGGATAGTATTGGTAGGTATTCATATAAAACCAAATTAATGAAGATCTAATTAATGTTCATACATTACAGTTTCTATTCCAAGATCCTTCATTATTATGCTTATAATTTTGATAGCAACTTTTATCATTTTATAATAAAAGGTGACTTTAGCCTGATATTGCTAAATTATTGTATTTAAGTTGTATAAGTCTAGTTTTGGACTTAGGTTTATTTTATACCAAAATGAAGTGTTCAATTTTCACCATTGTACTCATGTTGTACCTTATATTTTTGGTAAACAGTGGAGATACAGAAGTCATTTTGTCTTCGGCTATTTTGAAACCTCATAATAGCTATATATGCTTTGTATGATTTAGGTAACTAGCAATTCATTTATAAAGCCACTTTTTTATTGTTATTAAATTAGCTTGCTTATTTTATGCAACATAAATAAAGAATCTTTATAATTAGAAACTGAAGTATCATACTATGTTTATATAATCTAGATTTATTTTATTATGGTTCAATCTAGATTAAATATATTTAATCTCTCAAAGTCTAGTAATTTATACTATCAAACTGTATTGTATGTCAAATTCCGATCTGGAGTATATCTCGCAGTTCTAGGAATACTATTTCTATTATCAGTCCTAAACAGAGATTTAGATATCAGAAAGTAAATAGGGAAACATTCCTACTTCAAAAGTTGCCAACGTCCATATAAGCTATGTAAGACTTTCTAGACTTTAACTATAGGTTTTAGTTAATCTAACCTGACCATTTCAACTTATATTATCAAACCTTTGTCTACGGTATTATAATGTAATTTTCATGTAACTTTTGAATTGAAAATTACTATTAACAATTACTTTAGTATAAAACTCTATTTTCTTACTATCTCAACTTGATTATTTACCGCTAATTAAATTATTCATTCAATATCATGTCAAATAGTCTACAGCGACTACTTTCTATAAGACAATTTTGACATTTCATGAGTTTGACATTTATCTACGTTTCGATAACGCTACGTCTATCCCAGAATACGATTTTCGATTGCTAAATTTCCTAAGTTTACTAAACTGATTATTTAATTTTAATATTTGGATTTTTAAATATAAATATTAATTTGAGAATCCTAACTTATATTTTTTTTGGGAATTTCTAGATTTCTTTGTAATCCTACTCTAATGGTTTTATGACTAATTAGAGAGACTGCTGACTCTCTTATTTAGTCTAAAACTGTGGCGAATGTTTTAAAAAGTTCTTCACGGTGTAATGAAGATCTTTTCTAGCTATACCTATAGCCCTAAAGTTCTACTGTTTTAAATCAAAACTAAGAGTCATGTAACTCTTACATTTACATTTAAACGTGTGAGTTGTGTTTAAAAATATCCGGTGTAAGATATTTTTACTAGGCCAGCTAACCTATCATAAGAGTTTTTCGAAGGCGAAAGCCCTCTATGAGTAGCCTACTACCTGTCCTTCGGTTTAATGAAAAACCTTCAGATGAAAGACAGGCCGGGATCATACCTACTTTGGCCAGATATATACATATATAAAGATTCTGGGGACCGTCACCAAAAATATTCCACGTATCCGTCTCAATTTTCTACCGAAAAACGGTCCAACCTGTGGTCCTTTGAGAAAAATAAATGAAATATAATATCAGTGGCGCCTGATGTACCGAGTTAAGGCATCAGTCCTTGTACGCGAAAACCCATAATTTACTTGACTAATGGAGGTAAATCATCCGTTTTCTGATTGTGAAACTCTTTCAGATCTACAACCATAGTCAAACTGTAAATGCGGTTTTTGTATGCGATCAACGTCAGCCTCGGATCTTTATTAGACGGTTTACATATAACCATCACAGCAAAGATCTGGAAAACAGAAAATATTAATAACGGAACACGACAACACATAAAACAGCTTCCCACTTCCCACAAATATATGCTGCAAAATCCCCACACATATTAAAATAACACCAAATAAATAACGAGCACAAATACAACAAAGAAAATTACGCAAATGGAACGATAACCTCCGACCCACAATCCAAAATAGTGACAACTCACCGCGTCGACGCTCGTAACAAAAGTGCCTCCCCGTCAACCTGCGCGCGCTTATATACCCTCGGTCTACATTTCTGACAATTCTTGCGCATCGGACATATCGAGCCTTTTGAGCACTTGAAGCACTTCGTGCACATTTGCGCTCAGAGCGCTGCCCAAGGCGGACCTACGCTTGTCGTCATCCCATAAGGTTCAATTTCGCGTACCCGCTGACATGCATAACATCAAGATGGCGTCTATTTTTATGTTTCTTATTCTGTTTATGGCCTGCTGGATCTAAACCCTTTATTAACCTTAACTTATTTTATTACCTTAATTTGCTAAATTTGTTTAATAATTGGTTAAGTTTAAAGCGTAAATAATCATTATTTGTCCAATTATAAATTAATTTGTTTGGCATTGAAATGAGCGCCATCTATGAAATTCTTGATGTATTTTTTACTAACTATCGTATCTCGGACCCGCTAAGTGAATTTAGTATACTAAAAAAATCAAAGAGGCCGCTGTCTTCAATTCATCAAGTAGAGTTTATTGGTATGTCTTGTGAATTTAGTTCGCAAAATAAATCAAAGAGGTCGCTAAATACCCTATTCTATAAATAGATGTGATTTTGTTATTTGACTTCAATCTTATACATAGTTTAAATGAAATCTTTAACTCTCAAATTAATTAACAATCTTATTTACTTTCCTACTTCACAATGGAAAATTATCATTTCCTTTACTTTTGTATACTACTTAATTCAAAGTTATTTAACGATTATGAATGGAATATCGTTCCTTGGAAATAACTGAACAGGACCGATTGGACCATTACAAGATTGTCTCAATCCTGTTTATCTTTTTGTTATAACAATGTTATCTAATTATTTTGGTGAATGTATCTGTCCAATTACCTAACTTTTTACACTTTTATACATACATACTTATTATGTATATCTTTGTTAATTTACGTCATTTGTTATCTGTTATCTATTTAAATCAATTAATGCAAGTTGTAATTTCATGTTGTAATAGGCAAAAAAAAAAAGATTTTGACGACGTAGTTGGCCTAGTTGGTAGTGAATCTGCCTATGAAACTAGTGGTACCGGGTTCCATTCCCGGTCAGAGCAAATATTTATTGATAAGCGCGAGAAATTTAATACTTAGTAACTAATAAAGTAACTCCCGACCTTTCAATTTTAGTATGAACCACAATGTACCTATTATACGTTTTAGGGCCTTATTTTGAAGGACACTCAAAATATGCCTACTCAGAAAAGCGTGGAAAATCTTCGAGTCTCGATTCCTACTAAGTACAACTAACAAGTTTTTACGGAACCCTCGGTGCGCGAGTCCCACGCGCATTAAACCGGTTTTTCAAGAAAAAAAATATGACTATCAAAAATTACCTATGACAACAATCACATTATGACCAAAAACCGGCCAAGTGCGAGTCGGACTCGCGCACGAAGGGTTCCGTACCATTATTTATACATTACAACATTAGCAAGAAACGTCAAAAAAAATCAAGGCAAAAAAAGACGGCAAATGTATGGGAGCCCCCTTATTTCTTATTTATTCTGTATTTGTTGTTATAGCGGCAACAGAAATACATCTACTGTGAAAATTTCAACTTTCTAGCTATCACGGTTCATGAGATACAGTTTGGTGACAGACAGACGGACAGGCGGACAGCGGAGTCTTAGTTTAATGCTGTTTCAGAGGATTGTGTTGTGAACCGATGCTTAAATCGCGTGCCTGTCAAAGTTTTCCCATACAAAAGCTCCGGGCGATAACGTTTTTTTTAAATCAAATTCGTATTTTAAGATTTTGGAATTTGTATAGTTGTTATGAAAAATTACGTTTCCGATTTTTATTTTCTTTAAGTATTTGTTTCTTTCTAAGAAATATTTTCTTGGAAATGAAGACGTACAGACCTAGTTTTTCATAATATCTATAAAACATATTCAAAAATCGAAAATATTGGAGTAGTTTAAGTAAAAAAACGTTATCGCATTTTGTATGGAAATTTTTAGCTTCTCAATCCTCTTAAGAGATATCATTGCCTCTATTTGACCCGGTCAAACCATAGTGTCTTTGACGTCTTTTCTGTTTTGATATTGTTTTTATCTCGGCCGCCATTCCTGTCAAGTAAAAAAGAGTTATATAAAACGTATTCATTAACTCACTATGAACCTATTTTAGTTAAAGTGTTCTTTGTCCCTTTCTGCAAATGTCATGTCATTGCTCGTTTATGAAAAACAGTTTATATCGGGGATTTTTATCTAATAATTTTATTTTCATTTAATAATTATAACATTAACTACATTAAAGGATAAGTAATTGTTTTTTTACATTTAAAGACCGGTAGGTCTCAAAACGGAACCTCGTAAACCATGAATCATATTTTTTAATTATTGTTTTATATCGTTTGCGTGAAAAAAGAAAAAAAAACCCAACCGTAATTCATAAATTATGAATAAAAAGTGACTTCTAAGTACTGGGTAAAAACAATGAATGTCCATTGAAACCAAAACAAATTTGATGAACTTCACTATATCCTTAACCAAAAGAAGATCAAAACAAAGTAATGGTTAATTATGGGTAATTGAGCTGTACCTACTAAAACTACTTAGGCCTTTTAACTTTTTACTCTCCACGAATTCAAATTTTTCATCTTCATTTACAACTATTGTGGTTTTACACGACGGTGCTTTATTTTTCTTGACCGGCAGCACTTTTTTTCTGTTTATAAATAATTTTAACCATTTCCAAAGACCTGGATAAATGGACAAAATAATTACAGCTGTGTCACTGGTATTCTTTGTTTTATTAACTATTGGATATGAAAATTTGGGAAGTAAATAGTTTGATTTTTTAGATTATTTTCAAATCGCGTTCTTTCATGATCGCAATTTTAATCATTCGTCTTTCTTCATGTAGCGATTTTTCATAAAGCGTTTTATAATGTTCGCGTTCATTTTCTTCGCATATTTTACCAGTAGATTATTTTATGAGTCGCATTTTTTCCCAATTTAATTTGACAGAGTCGACGGAGCTCCTATTTCTGGGTTATTTTGGCCTGATATAAAAACAAACCTAACCTAACCTACCTTCGTATTAAAATTAAAATTAAAATTCAAACTATTTATTCAGTAAATTGGCCACATGAGGGCTCTTTTACACGTCGGTAATATGGATTGAATCTACTAGCGCTTCGGACAAGACCATCATTGCGGAGAAGAAGCGCCACAAGAAACTCCAGCAGAAGGTCATTTTTTCCAATCATAAAATACAATAATACTTAAAAGTAACATTGCAAGGTAATAAAGTAATAAATAATTATTTTTAAAACTAACACAAATAAAATCGTTACAAATGTAAGGTCAATAAAATAAAATTATAAATAATGACTAGGAGAACAACATGACGAGGTCTCTACGTCAGGAACGATAATTAACACAACTAAATAGGAAACAGGTCCTTGCAAGCGTGAACAGACCGGACCCCACAGACAGCACCCGTTCACGAGTATGACGCGTATCTCAGCCATCGCCTCCCTCAACCGTGTGTTCGGGAAGGTGGCGACCCGAACAACAACGCCGCCGTAAGCAAAGACCTTTAACCCTTAAATGCATAATGATGTATATATACATCGTATATTTTACGTTCAATTTCAAACATAAATATTAAGTAAATTTCAAACTTAGAATTTATGCAGTAAGGTTTGAAGCTTTGTCAAAATTTAAATTTGGAAATGAACTTTAAAGACGCGTTTCACTTTCGACATGCTATGCATTTAAGGGTTAAGTGAGCATGACATGCTCATGCTGCCGGACAAAGATAACAATAAAAAGTATCTGTCCGGCGAGAAACATCATAGTGTGTTCTCGTTTCTAAAGTGTTTTGTGCACACAAGAATCAATAAAAATTGTAAACAAAAAAAAATACAAGTACAATAGGTAAGTAGATAGATTTAAATTTAAAAAGTGTTCTTTATTGGCTTAAAGGCATTTTGCAATAAGCGCTGCCCAATGCACAGCTATTATTACTATACAAAAAAAAAGAAAAAAATTACGATGTAAAAATTACTAAGGAAAATTTGCGAGTTGGAAAAATTGGGAATGGAAAAAATGCGAATAGTTAAGTCACCGAACAATAAATAACGCTACATGAAGAAAGATGAATAATTAAATTTGCGATCATGAAAGGACGCCATGTGAAAATTCGCTACTATGAAAAATGCTTTTGTGAAAATTATCCAACAAACCGAATAGTGACCATTATCACCATAATCGCGGGCCTCTAGAAACCGTCTACCTAGTTGTAAACGGATAAAAAAACCCTGCACGGGTAGCCCTAGTTGTATTTTCTCGCTTGTCGCTCCGTGCGTCTCTATCTTTACAGACTAGATAGAGAGGGAGATCTGAGCGACAAACAAGTCGCGGACAACATGTGCTGTCCGTGCTGGACCCTGAACATTTCGCTTTTTCGTTCGGGCGAGTTTAAGATTAAGACGCGAGCAGCCCTGATAAGTTGGGTTTCGTAAGTAGGAACTGCGCAATTCTACATAGGTATTTGACACCTTCGTTCACTTTACATGCCCCGCGTTCGGAGTATACTATGTAGAGACAAACGCAGTAGTTGTTATAAAAAGTGCAGAAGAAGTTCCTAAGAAGTTTGTATGTTTGTCACGAATAAACTTTTTTTTTTCTATACTTACAGAAAGCAGTATCCGTACTTAAACCCGACACGTTCCCTACAGGGCCGGCTGGAATATGAGCCTCTTGAGTTGAGACGATCCGTAGCTGTCGATAAATTCGCGTTAGGATTAATTCACAACACCATAGACTATGCCCATTTGGTAGGTGAGGTGGTGAGAGTATTCGTGTCCGACACGCGTGCCTTGCACTCGCCGCTGCGCCGCGCCGCGCGGTTCTCATTCTCAACTGCATGCTCAACGAGGCGCTACACTGCGATGTGTTCGCCTCTATCAGGAATGGCAAGACTCATGAATGAATGAAAGAGAATGATCGAGCGAGACGAAATGAAATTCATTACAAACTTGATATTATAGCGTTCGTTACATGAATGCTATAAAATTAAGTTTGTAATACAATGGTTTCTAACTGTAGGTACCTAAGTTACAAATAAAATAAATAATTAAATGAATAAATACCTAAATAATTAGGGCACTGGCCCACGGAGCCCGAACTGACGATACTCGTACCACGACTATAATTTTATTAATTCGAGATAATATTCTACCGATTTCCAAACCACAGGGCATGGTGAAGGAGAACCATTTTTCAAGGTTGTCCTTAGGTTCTTACAGGATTACACGCTGTTCACGTTCAGATACTACCCTGGGTAGTGATTCTCTAAAAAGTAAAGGTGAGCGAATGCAGGAGTGAAGTTCAAGCGGCGAGTTTAAGTAGTCCCGTCAGAGCGAGCAAAACACATTTTAGCGCGTGCATTCTCAATTAGGCAGCCTTATACGTTCGAGAAGCCATGCTGCCAAATTGAATACACGCGCTGAAATGTGTTTTGTTCGCTTTGACTGGACTACTTAAACTCGCCGCTTGGACATTCACTCCTGCGTTCGCTCACCTTTACTTTTGAAAGAATCACTACCCAGTTGAGATTACCTGTTTAAGACTACGCCGAGCGAGCGTGCAGTCGCGCCCTCATTACTATTATTGTGTTTTCTAATAAACTAAAACTATTGTCATAAAATCGAAGGATGGTTTTTTGTTGTACAAGTGAATACACAATAAATTAATACAAAGACAAAATTTTATAAGGTGGACACCTTTTTCCGTTAAGTTATTCACTCGTAGTTCAATTGTTATTAAGTTATGTCATATACCCTATAAATTGTGTACTGCTGCAGTGCCTCCGGTATGTTCGCGGAGACACGCACCGATTACTTGTACACCACTCTACGCAAGCGGTGCACTCCAAGCTGAGCTTAGTGCGCGCCAGCGGCTAGGGCATCCTGAACGCTTGCGGACAGTGCCACTGTAGACGGCTATAAGCAGCAACCGAGTATATTAAGTATCTTATCTAAAGCATAATTCCTTAAAACATAATGGTCTAACTCAATTGTCTTTGTCTAATGGTCACTGATCTAACATAACCTAACCTAGGAAAAGGACATTGATTTAAATTGCACCACAACGAGTTTACCATTGAACATTGTTATGAATGAGTTATGCTACATGACTATTATTAATCTTTTCGAACGTGGTTAAATGAAATTATAATGAAACTCTTTATGCAAAGTAAACTGTTCCCACCAAAAAGATTAGGTTTCTATTTTGTCTTGCGACCGTCGAATTAATGTTTCCATTTCTATTTCTATTTCTATAAATATTCGAGACCTCAATCGATTGAGACCAAAATAACGAATCTAAACCAATACGTTCATAACAGCGGAAATCGTATTGCCGCCTTAAAAGTCCATCATAAGATCAGAGGGCTTATTGTCTAACGCGCTCGCAATCACGATCGTTTTCATTTTGAAAATCGAAGGCTTGTCTGCATACAAAATGAAAACAATTGCTCCGCTTTGAAGCCGGTTGTGATTGCGAGTGCGTTAGACAATAAGCCCTCTGCTCTCAGACACCATTATTTATTAATATCTGCTGTATTTTCATATTTTTTAATCTCATACCGTAATTGGATGAGGAATGAGTTGAATGATTTTTGGGAAAATGATTTCTTTCGCCGCTATTGTAACTTTTTACCAAAAAGACATACAAAAAAAACCGGCCAAGTGCGAGTCGAACTCGCCAACCGAAGGTTCCGTGCCTCTGCATAGTAGGTATTATTACGATTTGAATCGGATTTCGAATCGAATCGAATCAGCGCGGGCCCAACTCATACTTGACAATTTTTTAGTACCTATTTGTTATTTTTCTTCATGGTTTGTGCTGTTATCATACCAAATTTGATGCCCACGTTTTACCGTTTTTTTCCGATTCAATGCGTTTTTCCAATCCGTATGCACCAACTGTGCACAATAAATTTAGTTATGCAAACACGCTATACCTCTACATTTGCGGGTGGCCGACTAGCGGGGTGACAATCGTCGTCACTTGGTAATCGGTCAATCTCGATCTGTCATCGTTTGAAAACTGATAATGTGTAATAGCCTAATAGGTGACAGATTTAACGGCCGTGCGAATATTGCGTAGTGGTTTGGCTGCAATAATCTGTATGTGGGTTTTTTGCTCTTCG
This sequence comes from Acleris cristana, assembly GCA_948252455.1. Taxonomy (NCBI): domain Eukaryota; kingdom Metazoa; phylum Arthropoda; class Insecta; order Lepidoptera; family Tortricidae; genus Acleris; species Acleris cristana. The sequence goes on from OX411771.1 coordinate 36,638,812, forward strand.
AACAGCTAATGTGATTTCCAACGCAACGTCAACTCATCGGTGGTGATGCATTCCCGACCGCGTGATGACTAATTATCTTTAAAAGTTATGTTTCTTTTATAACATGGATGTCATTAGCATAAAACGATTCTAAATAGTAAGAGTAGTTTACTGATATTGTTAGAAAAATAAAATCAAAAACCGGGCCATGCTCAGTAAAGGGTTCCGAAGTCGTTATAGTAGAAACTATTTAAAATCACGATTTGCACTTCAGAACTTATCTGCGATGAATGGCATTGTTATCTTTTGTTAAACGCAACCGCAAATTACCTGTACAAAATGAAATGCATTAATAACAAAAGATGGAATATGAATTACAACTTTACCATCTTGAGAATAAGGTTCAAATTGGATTAGGACACACTTCACATAGAACCTTTTGGAAATTACATATAATAAGGATCACCGGGTATAACATTTAGCAAGTCAATGTCATTTCCAAATGTTCTATGTGAAGTGTGTCCTATTCCAATTTGAACCTTATTCTCAAGACGGTAAAGTTGTAATTCATATTCCATCTTTTGTTATTAATGCATTTCATTTTGTACAGGTAATTTGCGGTTGGGTTTATAACAAAAGATAAAAATGCCATTCATCGCAGATAAGTTCTCAAGTGCAAATCGTGATTTTAAATAGTTTCTACTATACTACAAAACTCAAAAAGTGCACCATGAAAAAAGCGTATCTTCATGGCACTTACGTCCTTTTGTTGAGAAGCTCAGTTTTTCAGCAATAACTCAAAAAAGGTATATCTGATTATGATGAAAATATTTTTTGTTAAAAGTACCTAGTTATTTATTAAGCGTTACCTTGGTATTATTTTTTCATATTTTTTGAACATGTGGTTGAAAAGATAAAGAGGGCGGGGCGGGGCACAATTTTTTCACTCACTTTCGGAGCTATTGCGCTCGGGCATCACGAAACAGCCATTTTAGCTGCGGAAACCTAAAAACTAGCCAGGGCCTCAATTCTAGTTGGCTTCACCTCTATTGGCTCTATTGCATTGTATTGTTAACGGCTCGGCCGCCTGTACTTTCAAGTTAAGTATTACCTAGTTTAACGCGTACCGAGACCTCTCGATTTTCCCCCTAATTCTGTAACCCCCAGACCGATCCTATAATCATTATCGAACATAAAAATTGTATTCAGCTCTCGTACTCTTCTTACAAATTTCATACAGATCGGATGAACCATAATCAGGTTATTGTCGAACAAACATACAAACATACGAATTTCCACTGAGTTAGGTACTCGTAGATCCCACTTCGTTAGGACGATAAGGGATATCATGACGGTAATCATTCGATAACAATAGGGAGACAGAAATTTCATTTTACAAATGTTGATAGCTAAATTACTCTCAACTTGTCATGCGCTAATAGGTAATTTTTCCATCGAGTTGGGAGAAACCTAGACTAACCATGCGCAGGGTATTGATTCTCTCAAAAGCAAAGGTGAGCGAATGCAGGAATGAAGTCCAAGCGCCAAATAAGTAGTCCCGTCAGAGCGAGCAAAACACATATTAGTGCGTGCATTCTCAATTAGGCAGCCTTATACGTTCGAGAAGCCATGCTGCCAAATTGAATACACGCGCTGAAATGTGTTTTGTTCGCTTTGACGGGACTACTTGAACTCGCCGCTTCGACATTCACTCCTGCGTTCGCTCACCTTTGCTTTTGAAAGAATTACTACCCAGTTGGTCTTCATTTGTAGGTACCTACCGAAAATACTGCTTTTCATTCTCAACATTAAATGTCATTTTAGTTATGATCGAATAAATGAGCTACGAATAAATGAGCCACTTTTTTATTTTTGTCGAGTATTATAATGCGAGATTTAGGTTGTTTTAAAACTTTATTTTAGTGCCAATTCTTTTTAAATTTTTGGATATTTTTTTAAGGTATTGGACTGATTTTGAACTAAAGTTTATTTCTGTTGTTTTAATTTTATGAACGAGAGTTCTGACTAGCCGAAAGCAAAAATATTTTTTGCCCTTTTTCTATAAAAACTTACCAAGTTTTTTTTTTTTTACTCGAAAAATTTATATGAAAGTGGTAAAAAGTACCTATATTTTTTAGACGACTTTCACAGCAATACATTGTAAATTTTTCATACCGTTAAGACGTTTACACGATTCATGAATATTATGTGACATTCTATCTAAACCTCTTCCAGCAAAATTCACATAACAGTCGCCGGTGTCAGGTCGATTACTCAAAATGAAATTAAAAAAAAAACGGTCAACTGCGAGTCGGACTCGCGCACCGAGGGTTCCGTATGTAAGATAATATGGTTGGAAAACGCAATAGTACTTTCTTCATTTTGTTATGTACTTTATTATCTATGCAATAAGGTCCATTTTGACTAGCCTAAATTTCAACACAGATTTTTAACTCTCTGCGACTGACGTAACGTCTATCAGACACCGCCAAAAAAAAAACTCCGTATAGCGTCTTATAGCTTTGTATCGCTCAGTACCTTGAATAACACAAATATGTACATACATACATACATACATTAAATCACGCCTGTTTCCCAGAGGGGTAGGCAGAGACCACTTCGTTCCACCTGCTACGATCTTGACAAATCTCTTTCGCTTCTTCCACATTCATGCATCGAGTCATGCACGCACGTCGGTTTCGGGTACTTAAAATTCGGCCCTTTTCTAGTATTTCTCCGATTTCATTCGAAAAAGTACGCCTAGGGCGGCCCCTTCCGACCCTTCCACTCACTTTAGCTCTGTATAATTTGGAAAGTAGTCAATGAGGAAGTAGGTACAAAAACAAGGTCGCATGACTTTTGCCTCAAAGACCCTGTGACACGGACAAATATTGGAGATGGTGACGTTCCTAATGTGCTCAATTCCCATTTTTTAAATGTAGTGTTTAAATATGTCATCCAAAGTGACAAGTCCCAGTGCCGGCGCTACCTGCACCACCACCTGCGGGAGCTGGATGTGCCCCGGCTCGCGCTGCCGACCGTCACGCGCGATATGTTAAATGAAGTGTTTCATTCCATCTTAAAATCACGCACCACAGCTGATACATATGACATATCGCCAAACATACTTCTTTCTGTATGGCCAGTAATCTCTGGTATATTAGTAGTTTTAATTAATACTATTTTCGACACCGGTGTTTACCCTGACATGCTTAAGAGTACTAGGGTGTGTCCTGTCTTCAAGGGGAAGGGTGACAAGTTTGACGTTAATTGTTATAGGCCAATAACGATAGTTCCCACAATTTCCAAAATGGTTGAATCCATCCTATCGTCTCATATAATGGGCCACCTTGAAGGCAACGACTTGCTGACAGACCACCAATTCGCATACGGGCAAAAGATGTCCACTACTGCAGCGGCGCGCCAAGTATTCGACTGTATCGTTTCCGGTCTCGACGATAAAAATAAGATGGCAGGTATATTTTTTGACTTATCCAAAGCCTTTGACGTAATAAACCACGAGCTGCTTTTGGATAAGTTGCACTATTATGGTATACAGGACACTTCCCACCGTCTACTTACATCTTTTCTGTGCGACCGGAAACAAGTTGTCAAATTGTCTGCGGGCGGCAAGAGACTCGAATCTGATGTTGGCACCGTGAGAATAGGGATCCCTCAAGGATCCGCCTTAGGAAACACCCTATTTCTGGCTTACGTCAATGATCTTCCTACCAGCATCACGGCTAGCGTTTCTGTGCAGTTCGCAGACGACACAACAGTCATAGTTGGCGCGCGCACGTATGACCAGCTCGCCGGGAAAATTCATGATGCATGTGATCAACTGCAGAAGTGGTTTTCGTGTAACGGCTTGCTCCTGAATGTAACAAAATCAAGCGTCATGATTTTCTCGGGGCGTAGTGTTCCTGTTCCTCCGTGCGTTGCAAATAGTCCGATGCCTGTATGCGATCAGTGTAGGTTTCTCGGCTTCACCCTGGACTCGAATCTTAATTGGAAGTGCCATGTTGACCTGTTGTGTGGTAGATTGAGTAGTGCAGTCTTTGCGTTGCGTAAGCTGAAATTGCTTATATCTGACGACGCTCTAAGGCAGGTTTATTATTCACATTTTCACTCACTGATGTCGTACGGCACACTCTTATGGGGAAACTCTACGGATGCCAACAGGGTAATGCTGATGCAGAAACGTGCCGTACGTACGTTGGTTGGGGCGAAGCCAAGACATACTTCTCGAGGCTTTTTCACAGCGCACCGCATAATGACGCACTACTCACTTTACATATTCGACATTATTATGTTTGTCCGATCAAATATTTCTTCATTTGCGACAGTAGACGTCGTCGGCAAACAACTCCGCCACACAGGGCGTTTGAGAACTGTTCCTCGTCGCATGGCACTTGCAGGTAAGAACCCGCGCGTCATCGGTCCCACGTACTACGAGCGTCTACCCACCGAACTCAAACTATATATTAATCGTAGAAGTAACATTCAAAATTAGCATCATTTACGATTAAGTACTAACACCATCTGTTGGCGAGTAGCTAGCACTTCATTTATCATAATGGTTAACAGGCGTGATTTAATGTATGTATGTATGTAACTTTCGCTTAAAAAGTTATCAAAATATGAACACGCGTGGCCGACCTTGTCGGGTCGGCGCGCCGCCGCCAGCTCATTGTTGCTCGGCGCGCATGTACCCAGCCTGTATTTTTTTTCAATGATAGCTTCATTAATACGCTTTATATTAATATAATTATAAACCTCGTGCTGATTCGTGTTTTTGACTTTTTTGAAAAAAACGAAGCGTTGATACCGAGGAGGGAGTTTTATGAAGAATGGTTAAAGTACAGCAAAAAAGTAGTCAAATAAAGCCCTTCATTTATCGGCTTTATTTGACTACTTTTCATGATTATCGCTCGGACTTCCAAAACCATTTTATGAAAAATGTGCTGAATGTGGAAAAATACAGAACCATTTCGGGACATTATCGCAAAAGGTATTAATTGGCTGAATGGTGAAGGCCTTAAATTTTCTATACAACTTAAAATAATATAAATTTGAAAATTAGAGCAAATAACGCCCTTTTTACAACGTCATACAAAAACCAGTTTAAGCTGACCTCACATTTTAGGGGAAATCAGCGTACAGGGAGATCAAATTATACTGGATATTAAGTTTTTTCGTTAAAAATAGCTTCTTTTTCAACTTTTTATAAATATTGATATTTCTAGCTTCAATGTGTTGAGTTTTGATCTTATATTTAGCGTCAAATAATAATAATATTATTAGGCTCTTGTCGCACTGTACGCCGTTCCTTGCATAAAGACCCTGTTTTTTTGTGATTTGATTAAAAATGTACAGATTTCAGATTTTTTCCTATATTTGCAGTAAAAGACGGTGTTACTTGCCAAATTTCATAGTTCTAGATCAACGGGAAATACCCTATACATTTTGATTCCCTCGAGAGTGTCGAAATACGCGTTTTTTGCGACATAAACGGCCGTATCTTTTTTTTACGTAAATGTAGAAGTTTCATTTTTTCCCAGCTTCAAGGGACTGTAGATTTGAGTATATGGTTTAAATTTCAACTCGATACCTCCACGCGTTCCCGAGATAAAGGGTCTTGACAGACGGACAGACGGACGGACGGACGGACGGACAACAAAGTGATCTTATAAGGGTTCCGTTTTTCCCTTTTGAGGTACGGAACCCTAAAACAAAAAGTAGCTCATACATTTGTTAAAATTAGAAATTATCTTTCGTGTTGCGCAATAAACCTTGTAGATATACAGTATTTCAACTGTATCAAATCACGTAAATCAGCGAAATCGGCAAAATTTCGTATACGGCCTCTTCATACGTAAGATACGTAGTTACTAGGTAGTGCAGATTGTCGCTTTGGCCGACCGCTCCACGCACTAAAATGTTAATAGTAATAGCACAAGGTAATAGTTGGTTCCAGTTTAAATGACGAAAATGCACTTAACGCGGGATTTTACAACTTCTTTTGTTGCTAAATATGAAAGGGAAAGATAACAAAGGGACGACCGAAGTGTGGTGTGGCACGTGCCTTGGAGTAGCTCAACCCTTCTTGATCATTGAAATAATTTTTTTTTTTAAGCCGTCTATATTGTAATGCAAAAATATACTTAATAAATATTCCTATATGTAACATTCAATATAATTTTAAATTATCATTATTGATACATAATAAATCAACACAACACTAATACATATTATCGCATATTCTTATGGCTAAAATGCAATAAAAAATTAAAATGTGATTAATATTCGCCTAGTGCCTGCTATACGGCCTCATCTCAAAAATTTTCATTTTTGATATTATTGCAGATTCGTGGTCAGACGGGTTTAATTTACCACCTTAACTCAAAAAAGTAAAGAAAACTATCCTCTAAAGCCTCTTAATGCACTTGTGGCTTTATGCAAATTTCCAAAAATCGACTATCCCTTACCTGCAATACGGCCACTTCGGGGTTGCGGCCGTGTAGCATAAACGTTCGGAACAAAGTTTTGAGTTACCACATCGCACAACAGTAAAGGATGATTTCCACCAAACGGCTCGCATCGCTTCGGATCGGAAAGGATACGGACGGATGCGGCGACAGCCGATCGCGTCTATTAATAGTTATTTATGTAACTGGTACATAATGAGGCCTCTTAAGGTACGAGAGCCGAGGTTAGAGCGCGAGCTTGCGAGCGCTCTAATTATAGGCACGAGTACCTTAAGAGCTAATTATGAACCGTTGCATACATAACTTTTTCTACAAGCTTAAAATGATAATGATAAAAATAAACAATCGCTAACTTTTCTCGTATACTTTACTCGATTTTTCTGCTAACAAATTACTTGTTATCAAAGACATTTTCACTATTCCGATGCGCGATAATAGTTTGTGAATTTTACTGATAAATGTAAACAAATTTCATGCGAATTTTAATAGATACTAAAAACAGTTCTATCAAATTATCATAAACAAGTTGGAATGCCAAACGATACGCCATTTTGTTGATATCCATATTGAACGTAACCATGGTAACCAAATAACAAATCGTTGGATATTAACCATCTATTTTTAGTAATTGAATAAAAATGTTATTTTAAACACATATTTAGTCTCATAATTAATTTTATTTTTAATATACGTAATTTTAATTGGTGTTAAAATGTTTTTAACGGTTTATATACAAATTATTAGGATGTCAAGTGTTAACTAAACGCCAAGACTGATATCCGGAATGACCGTTACCATGGTAATAACAATGCTATAATAAATTATAGCACTGTTATTACCATGGCAACGCTAGTTATAGAATTGTTTTTACTCTTCGGTTACGCTATAGGTGGTATTCTGACACCATTAACGATATCAATATTAGCGGTTTATAGTACGCGAGTAGAAAAAAATATTATTGTCTATTTATGACGAAGCCGATCGCGCGTCGCAGCATACTTTCGGCTACGATCGCGTGTCGCGGGAGTCACCCGCGTCAAGTTGCTGTGCGCGGCTTGGTTATATAGACTTTAAATACTTATTGTGAACATGATTTAATATCGTTTAAAGACCATAAAATTCTTTCCGTTCCGAGCCGTTGCGGGCCGTTTGGTGGAAACAGTGCTTAAATGGGATCGTGATTACAATGAATGCGTCAAAATATAAACGAAATAAAAATCACATCGATCTGTCAATACGATATCAGGCTTATTGGTGACAATAGTCCTGTACGTGATGACAGATCCTGTAGCTCCTTGCTCTTCCATACGTTCTTGCGGTCTTCAGTGCTCAACAACATTGGTCTGCGCCAGTTTTCGTTTACCAAGAAGAGAGGGGTGAGGCTCCTGTCTACTGCAACCACGATGTATTCCACACTCATTGCCAAGGAAATAATCCCTGAGATTGCACACCTCGCGGTTGCGGAGATTCTAAGCATTTAAAATGCCTCGACCTCCACATTTCCTCGGGATGTACAATCTCATGACAGAAGAGCGTGGGTGCAACATGCGATATGATTTAAGCAATAGAGTCCACCTTAGTATGCCAAAGGAGTATGTGAGCAGCGGCATCACCCAACTATTGAAGGCGTGCACCTTATTACCCTCCGACAAAAGACTGTTAAGAACTTTTGTCAAGCGGCAGAAGAAGCGCTCCTTCACTGACTGCTTGAGATCGCCGTCCTTAATACCATGACATAAAAAAAACATGATAACAAGATCAAGAACGTATAGAACAGAAGCGGATAATGGGAACGCACACCCTCCACCCCAGCCCGCTTCGTTCAGCTCCTCGCCATCGTCGTCGGGTGATGAGTTCGCCACTGCACCCGACACCAGCGAGTCGAGCGACGAGCGCGGGCCGCCGCCTCCGCCGTCGCGACCACCTGCGTGACGGGCGACCACCGCTGCCGGCACACTTGGGGCTTGCGGGGCATCTTGCTCCGCGCAAGGCTCCCGCCACCGGAGGTTTAGTGCGCCGCATGCGATGGTCAACATCAAATAATGAAAATTGCATGCGACCATACTACGGGGCTACAGAGGGAGGAACTAACCTCACTGCGTACCGTGAACGAATGCTGCTCCTGTATCAGACTCTTTAACCAGCCATCACCGTTACCGCCCAACGACTATCGGATCAAGAGCGGGCCATTCAGCGGCTTCGGCGACTGGATCAGTCTATACTTGATCGGCTACACCTTGAATCGCTACCTATTCGTACAACCTCCGCTTCATCACGGGACCCTCCTGCTGCGTTATCGGCTTCGATGCCAGTTGCCCAACACGCACTGATGTCAGTGCAGGATGATCCCGTTAGCGACGTTGAGGATTGTGCGAATATAATCGTAACTAGCCAGGTAAATGAGCAATTGAGGAGGGCTTTGGAAGACGCGATCGCGCAGTATCGGTCCACACCCACCTCTAGGCCTCGTTTACCACGCTTGCCTGCCAGTAAACGAAATTTAGCACTTATGGGAGCCCTATACGCCTTGCACGCAGAGAAATATCTGGCTACCTATATGAGAAAAAACGCTACTGTAACTAGAAATTCTGTTTGCAGTCGTGACAGCAAGACTAGCGAGTTGACTTTACAAAAACCAATCTGTTATTATTTTTAACAATATTTTATTAATGACAACTAGATGTTATGTGTAACTGACCAAACAACATAATACTCACTACAAGGTAAATAAATAATTGTAACCACACGTCAAGTAGACATTACTAGACCGATTGTAAGGACTACTATGCAATCTAGTAAACATAAACACTTTTTTTTTGGGTTTACTAAATACTTTGCTGTGTCTACTAATGAATTTATGTAAAATAACGACGTGAATTGTAAGGACTACTATGCAACCTAGTAAACATAAACACTTTTTTTTGGGTTTACTAAATACTTTGCTGTATCTACTGACGAATTTGTGTAAAATAACGACGTGAATTGTAGGGACTACTATGCAATCTAGTAAACATAAACACTTTTTTTTTTTGGGTTTACTACATACTTTGCTGTGTCTACTAATGAATTTGTGTAAAATAACGACGTGAATTGTAAGGACTACTATGCAATCTGGTAAACATAAACACTTTTTTTTGGGTTTACTAAATACTTTGCTGTATCTACTAATGAATTTGTGTAAAATAACGACGTGAATTGTAAGGACTACTATGCAATCTGGTAAACATTTTTGGGTTTACTAAATACTTTGCTGTATCTACTAATGAATTTGTGTAAAATAAGGACGTGAATTGTAAGGACTACTACGCAATCTGGTAAACATTTTTGGGTTTACTAAATACTTTGCTGTATCTACTAATGAATTTGTGTAAAATAACGACGTGAATTGTAAGGACTACTATGCAATCTGGTAAACATAAACACTTTTTTTTTTGGGTTTACTAAATACTTTGCTGTATCTACTAATGAATTTTTGTTACATAACGACGTGAACTGTAACGATAACTATTCGCTAGCTTTGTTTCTTGTAACCAGTACAATACACATAGTAATGCTAGCATCTTAGGTATAGCTGCTATTTCGTATGCAGTACCTACTGGTTTACCAGTACAATACACATAGTAATGCTAGCATCTTAGGTATAGCTGCTATTTCGTATGCAGTACCTACTGGTTTAGGTGAAGCGCAATCTAGTGCACTTACAGTACTAACGGGGCCTCTCAGGCTTTTAGTAGACAAAAATACAATTTGATTCGTCTTTTTGTAAATAAAACTGTATTTTCACTAATAAAATCTTAAAAGGGATCCGTTGTGGTGCTGTCAGTCCACTGGATTGTCAGGCGCTCCATCTAAATGCAGTCCATAGAGCCAGCAGTAAGTGTGACGTCTTTAAAAATAAAAAATAAAACACTTTTTCATTACAATATCCAACGTCTCCGACTATCTAGTATCATAATAATACAAATAAGTCGAACACAGAGTTAATTAAGTTAATACTAAGTTCAACAGGTGTTAGCTTAGAATCATGGAAATTGAGACTATTGGCATTTTTGTTAAGACATCGCACGCACTACGGCTCCATAGGCAGGTTTGGGTTTCCTGGAATAAAAAATAAAAAATATTAAGTACATAGAAAATGACATTTATTATATTATAATCATCACAATCATTAGACAATCTTCAGTCATTAATAATCAATCTATACTTATCATTTCTACACATCTTAGAAGTATTCTAATGAGCGTTTTCACCAATACTACTTATAGATAACAATGTTTTAAACATCAGATTAACATAATTTGTACTTTTTTTCATAGAAATAAACTAGTTGTAAATTAGAAGTATTAGTTTTTCTCAAAACAGTCAAAACTTGAATTATATCTTAAATTGGAATTATTCCACTACGCCCCACCGCCTGCCAAACCGGTAGGGCACATTCCACCACCTTATATTTTGCGCGGATTATACCCCACCAAACAGGCGGCCGGTGGGGCAAAGCGGGATCATTCTTAAATTGACATCAATTAAATACTTGATCTAAATTGAAGATCGTGGCGTAACATAATAATGTTTACCATCAACACTAAGTGTCAAATTATTTGGCATGTAACTAGCAATGTTTCCTAAGGAAAAGAAATTCGTATTTTTATCACTTAATAATTCTACATCAAAACATTATAAATGTTCATTAAAACATAACGTATCAAACAAAGAAAACTCAAAAATAACAACATAATCATCGACTATAAAAATATTTTCGATCAAGCCAAACTTTGGTAACAATTTGTCTTCATAAAAATCTAACGTTAACGTCATGTTAGCAGTGTACTTAATTCCGTTAACTTGGACCCAATTACATTTATATATATTTGTCAACTCTAACTGTAATTGACGTGCAATATTTTCAGCAATTCTCAGATCGCTTACACTTTTTTTTCTTCCACAGTCAAACTGTTTCATGAAGGTACTACTGAAGGTACTATTATTTAACTGAAGTTGATATTTAATACTAAGTGATTTACAAATATTAATTCTATTATTGGTCACGTTTGCATATAACTTAGATATGCGATGTTTAGCTTCATACCTCATCGACCAGATATTTACTAAGGGACCGAATTTAATTAACATCTTTGGATAATGAGTAAGATAATGAAATTTAGGAGTTAAGGATTTTTTACTATATTTCAAGTATAAGAAGTTATGTCCGGAAATAAGACTTTTCAATAATTCTGAATCTGGTTTATTAATGACAGTTGACATGACAATGTCCATTATCTTTCGCAAACAAATATAAATATTCCAAATTGCATCATGGCCGGGTATCAGGGCACCGACTAGCAATCCAAAGTATCTTACAAAACAAAGTGTTTCTGCTGCTGACATTTTCAGAGTATTGCGTTTCAAATGATCCAATGTTATAATTGGGGGTGTATTCCTTCTATCAGGTCCGTAATTAAAACAGATTATTCTATTATTTAAAGTTTGTAAAGAAAAATATTTAAGGTCGGTAATGTAACTTAAAATAATGAAACTCATATCGTATTTACAGACCCCTTCTAAGAGATCATGCATTATGTCAACTCCAACATGATCTATAACTGAAAACCCTTTTACTTCATGCCAAACACATTTATTTTTAATGCCTGTAGCAGAAACATTTTGCAATTCTACATCTGCCATATACTAGGGCATTGAACGTAGCAATGATTCATCACATTCATAAGCCTTTCTCATAGTTTCTTTAGTAATCTTACATACACGGCAAGGATAGTTGGATGAAAACGATTCCGCAAATCCTGTGATTGTTTGTATACCTAAGTTATCTCCAATAATAACAGCTAATTCAAAATAAAGTTTAGTTTTCCTTCCAGAATTAGAAACCTCGATTCCATTTACTAGTAAATTATTTAAATCTGATATAACTGGGGCAAATATAACATTATTCCCGAATTTTTGTCGATCGGAAGAATGGAACAACAGTGATAAATAGTAGATTGTTCAACAAGGGACTAAAAAAAGCCATAATGACACGAGATGTTTAGCCACGCGAGCGAGCCAGCGAGCGAGAGTGGCTATAGTTCGAGTGTTATTATGGTTGTTTAGTCTCGCGTTAAACACTCTACTTTTCACTTTGAATGCGAGGAAAAAAAACAACGTTCAGTGCCGGATTAGCCACGTACCTAGCAAGAGTAGCAAATGCTACGGGCCCCGCGCATCCACGTCTAACCTCTAAAATGCTAGTACTTACATCAGTATGCGTATGCGTGTACTCATATGCATCAGGGTTGACGATAAGATGAATAATCCAGTCGATATTCTCCAGCAGAATAACCTAAAACTAACACCCACGCAAAATAGGTGCATATCTAAGTCGCTCAGTTGCGGAAAAAAGACCGCCACAACCTGTAACCTAAAACAAACCCAGGGGTCTCTTTATAGAATTTGCTACGGACCCCGACGGGCTTGCTCAATCCAGCACTGACGAAGTTCTATACACATTTATAATATTGATTATGAGAAAGTTTCTTATAAATTTGTCCCGCGGTTTTTTCTTTTCTTTTATTATTTTTTTGTTAAGTGCCGCTTTAAATGCTTGCATATTTAGCCAACAGGTTCAAATTTGAAAACTATTTTAAAACTAATTAGACCAAGCATATTTAAATGAATTCATCCTTAATATAATTAAATACATTAATATTCGTAATCATTAGGGTGATTCTTCGGCGTTTTAACCGCCGTCATTGTTGTCTTCGCATATTATTCAAAATAAACTTTATAAATTTCTTGTTATTTTAAATGGAATGGATACTACCCCCGGGCCCGCTGATTTTGACATCGAAAGTTGCTGGTAGTTACAATTATTTTCGTCAATCTATTGAAGACAACAATGACGGCGGTTGAAACGCCCGAATATTCACCCATTAATCGTGTTTCACGAAATTAAATCATTTTTATTTGTATTTTTTCACAGTTGTAAATTTGAGGTTATTTCCACGCGTTTAAAATTGTATATACCACAGAATAAAAACTAGAGGCATAGAAACCGTACTAAAGGCAGAAAATACATTATGGTTGACTTCCTTTTACTTATGGTTTTCATAGTGAGTTGGAAAGAGATCGTCACAAGGCGTGATTTGGACCTTTAAGCACCAGTGTGGAAGAAAGTAACGCCAAAGAAGACCGAAAACCGGTCGTTGATTTGACGTTTCTTCACCTTCTGATCATGACAGATTAAAGAAGAAAAGACACCTAGTTTTGTTTCTTTTCCTCTTATCAAAATGTAATCTATAAAGTAGAGACAAGTAGCTGGTGCAACGTTCATCTTATTCCACGGCTTCTTTGCCTTTAGTCTTTATTCTGTGGTCTATACAAAAAGACTGAAAATAGCAATAAATCCTCCATTCACAAACACCGTGATTGGATGTTAAGGGGATTCCAAAGTAAATTAAAACAATTTTACTTTAATCCCTAGAGATTAAAAAGGAACTTTAGTCCAGATGTGCAGAGACTAAAGTAACATTTTAAGAGCATGAGAAGTGAAAAATATATTACCTAGATGTGATATTTTATGGGGAGGAATACACATAACACTAATATAAACAGCCCCAAGTTTGTGTATGCCTGAATGACTGCCTAAAGCGTTACCAACTTCGTAATCATCAAAAAAAAGACACAAAGGAAATACAATTTTTTTTTCATGTAAAGCAAGCTTTTTTTGCCATTCAGACCCTTTTATTATATTTTGGACTAAATTACCATTACTATTTAGAATTTTTGTAAAAAATTGCATCGTTTCCTCCAATACACCATCCATTTCAAAAAAAAATTTAAGTACTAAGTTTAGAGGAATATGCATTGCTGTTGCTTTTACTGTAGTAACATTGCAATGATTATTACTGTCATATTTTGTCTCTGTAGTCGTCGTCCAACAGTATATTCCTGGGGCTCAATATATGTACCAAGACGTTTAAAGTAAGCCAGCCTCTTATGTTCTGATTCAAAATCTTTCATTGACTCATTTAAAGATGCAATTCTGTTATATGTCGTTTGGTAACAGTCCTCTTTTAAGGTATCATGCATTGAAGAAGGATCAAGTAAAGGTTTAATAATATTGTTACTTAAGTTGTCCATTATTTCTTGAACCACATTAAACAGTATAACTGAATTGGCATATAACGATGAAGCAAACTTAGCTATAGGGTTGGTAACTGATTGAATGTTTTTCATAGGTTCAATATTTAAACTACACGAGCTGTTAGTTAAAGACTCAGTTTCCATAGAATATATATCAGAAGTAGTTGTATTTGTCAATGTAGGGGCTGTACTTAACGAATTACTTGTCGATATCATGTCATTGGTATGAGTACCTAAGGAATTTCATTCGTTTTCATGACTCTTTAAATGCTTTTTAAAAGAATTAAAGAGAAAAAATTTCCTATTACAATCTTTTTCCAGACAAATGTAATTATTTAAATGTAAGCCCCGTTTCTGGTGAAATAATGTTATGTGAATACACAATTGTTTGAAAGTTGACAAATATACGGAACATACAAAATATTTAGGCATTATAAGTGGTTTTTTTAAATAAGTATTGTTTTAAATGGGTGCGCTTCAATCAGTATAAAAACTTTTTGCATAATTTCATTTAACTAACTACGAAATGAATAACAAACATCTCGTATAAAAACAAAATGTATATTTTTTTGTAGCATAATAGTCACATAATATAACACTCATTTAGCATAATAACCTTTTGTATAACATTCATATGGAATAATGCCATTTGATATACTATACATTAAGTACATTTTTTAACAATTATAAAAACATTTGCAATAATGTTCAGGTGATATAACTTATTATAAATTATAATATGTTTAAATCAAGGTCATGTAAACCAATCTGCTAAATTAGGTCAATCTCGGTTTTACTTATAAGTTAGGTTAGGTTAGAGTTGCGTCAAGGCGCGAAGCGCCATAACTGCGCGGAATAGGAGCTCCGCGCAGCGGAGCTCCGTCGACTTGTTCGTAGTCTTTTTAGGGTTCCGTACCAAAATGGTAAAAAAGGTACCCGTATGGTGAGACTTCGTTGTCTGTCTGTCTGTCTGTCTGTATGTCACAGCAGGTTTTCTCAGCAACTACAAATGCTATCAACTTGAAATTTGGCATAGTTGCACAACTTGCTTGCCCGCATCTATTTGTAGTAAAAAAAATATGAAATTAATTTGATTAATAATTGAAAAGGGGTCTAGAATGGGGGGTTCAAAAATGAAAGTGGTTCGATTATAGCAAATGGGGTGTCATATGAAAGGTCCTAATCTGCACATTTTAAAACTATTTTTTTAAAAAATTTCTGTGATATACTTTTTGATTTATTGCCAAAAATGTACAAAAAATTACCGTTCCCCCTTATCTCCGAAGTTTATTAATCAAAAATTCTGGAAAAATCCTGCCGTATAGATAATTACTTATATTTTCTGGGAAAAATAAAATAAAGTGTTCATTATTTACCGTTTTTGAGAAATAACAAAAAAACTAAGAAAATCTGTATTAAAATTTAGGCTAGTCAAAATCGACCTTATTACCTGGAAAATAAAGCTCATAACAAAATGAGTATTTTCTTTTGCGGTTACCAAGCATATTATCTTCAATACGGAACCCTCGGTGCGCGAGTCCGACTCTCACTTGACCGGTTTTTTTTCAAGTTACTAGGCGTTTATTTTCTTTAAGCATTATGAGGTTGGTTTTTATTGAAAATTAACGTTATGAGCATTAAATACTATACAAAGTGACCATTATACTAATTGTCTGTTATGCAGATTCATTACTATGCTACTAAACTATTATTGCTTTTGAAATTATGCAATTCGTTTATATGCATTTTGTTTTTATACCATTTAATCATTTCGGCAGATCAAAATTATGCAAATAGTATTATGCAAAATGAAAATTCGAAAATAGTTGTTATTCAAAACATTACACACCCGTTTTAAATAGTTAAAGCTCAATGTCCAGATCAGTTATGAAAGCATTAACAATGCTATAGGTTTTGTCCCATTTTGATTTTAACCGGTATAATCCTAGCTGTATGAAGTTCCACACGCACACACTCTCTGTCGGATATTGACAGTGCAGAGAGTAGAAAATTTTAAAACAGGTATCCACTGTTTTTAAAATTGAATTCGTTTCGAAAAATAAATCGTTAACTACGACATAGTATTTTTGTATGTCCGTGTAAGAAGAACCAACAATCACAATTACCGGTTGGAGCGTTAACTTGTGTTTTAAATATTTCTCACGCCGTTGGGCTATTGCAACCTGCACGTCCATTGGTCTCAACACGTGTGTAATAAAGCCATCCTTGACCTCGGCTTTGGATGGCCGCAACACTTGTTTTTTTGTTCTGTGAGTGGGGTTGCCCAGGAGCAGTGGCAAAAGCATAAATGCTAGTATTGACTGGATTTCTTCGTAATTTTCATCATCTTAAACAAATAAAAGACGTTACATAAGTAATACCTACTAGCATTCAACTGCGGCTTCGCTCGCATTTTTTTGGAACGATAACTAAGGTCTGATTTTTATTCCCACGGAAAAAATGTAAACAAAGGTGTTGCCGCTAACGAAAAACATTTCCAGCATTCAAAATATTTATACTTCCCACTTTTATAAGCAATCAACTTACTATAAAAAAAACTATATATTGTAATCAAGATGAAAGAATTTAATTTGTTGATGGCAAATTTTATTTTGAAATATACTCTTTGTTGTATTAATTTAAAACGAGAATACTGCTTTCGTATGCATAATTTATTTATTGCACTGGTATCACTGATTCGATACACCCGTCTTAAAAAGTCGAGGGCCGCTTGGCTTGATTCACGTCACTTCACTCGCTTCACAGTTAGTGCTCCCGTCGTATTAGCTTTCCAGTTACTCTTGTTAAATTTTCATTGTTGTTACGTTTTTTATTGTTATTACGTTGTTCGTTGTTACGTTTTCCGTTGTGTTTTTGTTATTGTTGTGTGGTAGGATGGACATGCGGTAGGTGGATGATCTGTTAATAAATGTAAAAAAAATATTGCTGTTTCATTTCACAGATTTGTGCGATTTTAATTTTAATTATTTCTCAAATTTATTTTTAATATCACTGTTCCAACGACATGATTATATCTAATATTATTTTTCTTGCTGGCCCGTACTTTGAGATCCCCTGAAATGTCACTTTGACAGTGACGTAACTTTGTTTAAATTTTTTCCGTGGGATTAAAAATCAGACCTTACCCTATGTCCTTCCCATGATCTCAGACTATCAATTTTGGACCACATCCAACCAAACCATATCAAATTTAAGTAGTTTTGGAGCTATTTAATGCAAACAAACAAACAATCAAATCTTTCCTCTTTATATTATATATTAGAAACAAGAAGACAAATTGTAAGTCATTTACATTTTTGTATGTAACACACTAATTTTAAAACCCAGTAGGTTTACTTACCTTTGTTTAGAAGCTGAAGCTTATACCATCGCAATAAGATGAAAAAGTGTATACATATTTTTGTCCTTGACTGTACCTACATACTACATGGGCTGATTGATAACCTATCTGCCTACCACCTACCAGTGGCATCACTATGAGCTATTTAAAAAAACGTAGGTAGGTAGGTAACTTAAAACTTACCTTCTTCATCGACTTCTAGAAGTCACTAGTGACTCGTTGCTGTTATTGTCGATGTTGCTGCAATTTTTCTTTTTGATAACCTTAGCCTCCCTAAGTTCGCGGCGCCTATTTTGTAGACAATCATATAATTTGCCCTTTGCACATCTTTTTATTTTAAGTTTAGTATCATTAATGTATGGAATGAAATATGTACTTATATTTTCCTTTTTGAATACTTCGGTTATTTCTTGTGCTTTTGGAAGTAGTAGAGAACTGTCTATTCTTTTATTTGGGTCTAATTCCATCCGGTCTTTTATTATTATATTGCACACTTTCCTTCGCCCGTTATTAGATAATTTGCCTTGTTCTGAATATAAATTTAGCAGGCCTTGTCCTTCATTTGATTTTTAGAGTAAATTCTTCAACGGCTAAAAAATACACAAAAAAAAATATAAATAGGTATTTGTTTTATTTTTAGGTCAAGTAGTTACTTTATAAGTATTCATCTTACCGGGCATACATCTTCATTACAGATTGTCATAATCAAATCCTCACTAGTGGCACCCTGATCCTCACTAGTGAAAGGCAGTATACTGATGTCGGAATCATTTAGTGGGGTTGAGGTATTACTATTGTTTAGAGGCATTCAAAATTCGCTCACACTCTTTATTTGTCTGTGTTTGGGATTAAGCACATCTACAAAAACAGGGGCCTGCAAAATAAAATTTACCCATGAATGATAAAAATTACTTAAATAGGTATACTCGTAAAAATAAACCAAATGAGCCTAAACTCTAAAGGTTTATTAGTAACTGTTGAAGAGTTCCAGCCTCTACCTCCTGGTACCATTATTAGATCAGCTCAATAGAAACAAATTCTTGTATTGTTAACAGTATGACATACATTTGCAAATTTTCAAATCGATGGGACAATATAACTTGGCTAAATTCAACTTCTAAGATTTATTTACATTACTTACATACATAGTTACAGGTGAAGCCAATAAAAGCATTTAAAATAGGAGATACTTACAGGGCTGCAGCTGCTGCTGGTAGATGGTATTTCTAGGCATTCTTCTGGGTTAGTTAATTTGTTCCAATTGTCCAAGTTTTTTAAAAATTTGGCTCGATCTCCAATTGAAGGGATTAGTTCTTTAACTAGACTCCTGTCTAGCATCGACAGTGTCAATATAGTTATATCATTTTCTGAAAATCATAAAAAATACATACCATCACTCATACAAGAAAGTTCCAATGCAAAAAGCATAGTTTTGATCTAGGGGTAATCGAATACTTGGCTTGGTAACCTAGGTTTTATAAAACAAGCCTATTGACTAGTTATCCATTTCACGTGTTTTGAAGCTGAGCTGACACATTCGGTGAACTGTTTGCCAAACCGATTATGATGAGATAACTGTGTGAAAGTAAGTACCTATCAACCAATTCATCGCGTTTCTTTTTATAGATAATGAAATTCTAAAAATAACTTCAAGACTTTTTACTGTAAACTTATAAAGTCAACATGTAGGTACCTATCCACTTACTTATTTAAATTTAATAATAGCTATGAATACCAACAAGATTGCATCAGCCACATGCGAGTCCCTACAAGAAAACGCCAACAGACCCGGAGATAAAACACTTGCCGTGGCCGAAAACAGCCGGGATAAACAACATCAATCAAATCGCTTATTGGAATTATACCAAAATATTGGTAGGTACCAACTTACCTTTAAAAGTATTAATATATTGGGGTAAACCCCACTGCTCCAATAACTTTGCGATATCTTCATCGTCGTCACAAGACATGTCAAACAATTGTGAAATAGGTAGGCAATCACTTACACAAAAACAATTATTTGATGAACTATGTAATTATTATAGAGCTTGCGCACAGCGCTAAGTCCAAAACTCACATGGCCGACGCCGGCGACGCGTCGCCTCGCCCCGCGTCCCGCCCCGCCCCCGCCGCGGAGGAGAGCGCGGGAGTTTGTTTACAAAAACACTGTTTTAAATAAACAGAACAAGATACTTTGCTATGAATACCACCTCGATTGTTCCTGTAACATTATTATTTTCAATATTTTAAAATACGCTAACAGAATAGCACGGAGTAATACATACATTGTACCGTTTACTGTTTCCGGAGTGGTTATTACTATAATATTCTCGTTAAGTCATTACACTTTATAAAAAGTAAACCAAACTAAACGAATATTACATGAAACTTAGAACGATATGTTCTGCAAACTATAACGTAGTTGTAGTAACAAGATTATTGTTTTGATTACAGACACACTCGTAGTAAACCAGTTACATTGTAAATCATTAACCAGAACTAGATCATTTAGTAACTGCGAATCCCTGTTTCTTATTAAATACAATACATTATATACATATTAACATAATTATTGTTTATGATGCAATAATTATTGGTGTTTTAGTTCTATAATATTTTTTTGTGAGCTACATTAATCAAATAGTATAATGTAACATACGAATAGTAGTAATTAATAATTAGTTCTAGAGATAACAAGGATCGAGTATTTCAAACTAGAAATGTTGTAACCTAATTTAACTATTTAATTCAGTACTTCTGTTTGTCACCGATTTCTCTGCGTGTGCTGGCGTCATATTTACAAGCCAGCGAGGATATTATCTATACCCGCTCAATTTTGTACTGCGGGGCCATAGCTGCGTGCCGCGTAGCTCGAGTCAAGTTTTCGGACACCGGCCGAGCTCCGCGCGCTCGCGGGTCTGTCCCCGCTTGGCAAGTGCGAATTGAGTGGCATAATGATAAGTGGACTCTAATAGGAAAGCTAATCTGCTTCAGGGGGGCAATGAACGCTCCCGAGTCATGCGTTTCGTGAACCAGGCTTTTGCTGGTAGTAGGTCCCAGCATTATATGGCCTGTGTCACGGAACGTATCGATAACCTGAAGTAGAAAGTTTGCGCGTGGGTAAGCCATATTCGTCGCTATAGAGAGCGTGTGGATAGATACCAGCAAAATCGCCTCTTCCAAAGTGATCAGAGGAAGGAATACAGAAAGTGGGAAGGAACCGATTAAGAAGTTAGCGACGGACACCTAACGGATGCTGCTGCTATGATTAGTTTCTGGCCCAGCATCTGGTCACTGCCTGTCGTGCACACAGTAGGAGACTGGATTTTAGCTGGGCAGATATTCAAACATAGGTAATTTAAATTATGTATGTACCTATCTGTCAAAAGAATTTAGAGACATTGATTATCTCATTTAATAATGTTGTAACTCTGCCAAAGATGATTATGATGTATCTGATAATTATTTTTCGTGTTTTACATTTATTTTAATTTTTTAAATGTGTTTTTGTATGATATTATGCTTATTATCGTCATTTAATTCTTCTGCGATTTTGGACACATCTCGAAATTTCGTAAAATACTTTCTGCGATATGGCCACAACACGAAGTGACTATATTTGAAGTCCAGTACTTTAAAAACTGTGCATACTTGAAAATTTTGCATTGATTTGAAGCTCTATATAATGAACAACAAAATAACCTAAACCACAGTGTTATTGAGCCAAAACTTAAGGAATTAGACCCATTTTTCTGCCGCACACTCAACTCGCAAAACTTTGATCGGCGATTTCTCTTAATATTGGTTTTTTGAGATGTGTCCGTATAGCAGGCACTAGGCGATATTATACACAAAAAATCAACAGTTAAAAATAATAAATATTCCTATATCTAATATTAAATATAATTTTAATTATCATACATAATAAATCAACACAACAGTAATACATCTCGCATATTCTTATGGCTAACATGCAATAAAAAATTAAAATGTGATTATTATAATTCACAAAAAATCAACACTTATACATAATAAATATTCCTATATCTAACATTCAATATAAATTTAAAATATGATTATTAATAAACAAAATCAACACTTATACACATATTAAATATTCTTATGGCTAATATCCAGTATAATATAAAATTTCGTTAATTAAATGCAAACAATAATTAGAGTCTGTCTAATGAAAGATGAACCTGAGAAAAAGCGGCAAATTCAAAAAATCTTCATATGGTATTACCGATCAATGTAGGAATAAACGATTTTGATACTTTTCTTATTTTGTTTATTTTGGTGGGCACAAAGAGGAAACGCGTACTTTTTCACCATACTAAGGCCCGTATTAATAAACTACAGGTACTCAAATCTACTT
Source organism: Acleris cristana (assembly GCA_948252455.1). Classification (NCBI taxonomy): domain Eukaryota; kingdom Metazoa; phylum Arthropoda; class Insecta; order Lepidoptera; family Tortricidae; genus Acleris; species Acleris cristana. Next base: position 36,661,154 of record OX411771.1, read on the forward strand.
ACTAATATCGCACTCAAGTGTCCGTTTATCCATATTAAGACCACACACGGTATCATATTTAAGTACAGATTATTAGTAGAAGCCCGAAAGTCTTACTACTTAATACGTATGGGTGGATCAACTTTTTTGTTGTTGTTATTGTCCCGTAAGCCGGGAGACAACAGTGATAGTTTCTTAGAAAAAATGTTACAATGCATGCAATGCTTCTAGCACACTCAGGAGAAAAGCCATAAAAGAATTGTAGTGGACTTATATCCTTTGAAATCATAGTTTTAATGAGTGACCCAGGCAACGTCACCCTGGCACCGAACTGAAAAGAAAAGTTGATTGACCCGTATAGTCAGCATTAAATAAATAGATAGTCACTAACCCAAAGTCGCCAAACGTGTACCGAACTATTTGGCGACTTTGGGTATCACGAAGTATTTGATGCTTTGAAACTATCTATGAAAAAAAATGCAGACCTCCATAATAATGCTTGCATCAGCATGCATTCTCATTTGTGAGCTCTTTTAGTAAATAAAATTACCAATAACAAGTCATTAAGTAAAAATATTTTATTAATTATTAGGGTAAAACCGATGCTTTCTCTCAACTCTGCTAATAGGCATCTGAGTGCCTACACTCACACTGCATTTGCTTCTTTACAATATAAAATTCGTTCACTTTATTTCGGATGGCATGGATGTCAAAATTAGCTAAATTGGATGCTGTGGCCTTGTGAGGTCGCTTCTTTCCTGGAGTACTGAAGACACCATGGCTTACTTTGCCTTGTCGAAACACTGATATCTGTAAGAAGAAAGAAGGAATGAATTAAACAGAACACCATTTACAAATATATTGTGACACGCAGTACAGCCCCATTGTACAGTCCGACAGCTCTAAGAACATTTGGGTTTAGGTGAAATCAAATTGCATCGGTGAGGTTCAAATCGCAACGGTTTAAGAACAAGGAAGACAGGTACAACCCGAACATCTTTTCCAAGAGCTCATGAAGTGTATGTAGGTAAATATTAATATGTTTATGATATCTTTTAACTAAATGTATATAAACACCTCCTTAGTGCTTTACTGAAACTATGAGTGTCACTTATATTGATCATCTGTCTATTTAATTAATTTAATAAAATTGCGATTGTTAAGAGATTCAACATGGTATAGGTACAGACAATACACCTATGTGTAGGGAAAGACAATGATTTAATTAATTTTAGTATTTACCGGTCATTGATGATAATTCTTATAAATACTTCGTCTGACTCTGGCATAGTAAATAGTTTTGCTCCAACTCTTTCAACTGCTGAAGATTTTTCAAAACCGTTTGTTTTTCACCATCCACGTCCAGCTTTTCTGAAAGGAATACATTGTTTAATTTCTTAATGGAAAAGAAATACCAATTTCAAAAGATAGGTAGGACAGAAACGGTATATATTCTATGAAACTTTGGATTGAAGATATAGAAATAATAAGTATCAAAATTAACACGCCATACTAACCTTGTTATAACCTATGAATTCGGTCACCGTATGTAAACACTCTATTTTTTGTTTCAACAATGCTTCCCTCTTCTCTTGTTTTTCTTTATATTTGTTTATAATGGTACAAAGGATCTGTCGCACACCACTTTTGATAGTTTTACGCATGTTTGGTCCGTAAATTTCCAGAAGAAAACTTTAATTTGACAGACTCGAACCAACAACGACTTGTTTGTCAATGTCAAAACGTCATTTTAATAGTGTTGCCAAACCTGACAGTCAAATAAAAGCCCGGTTCATCATTCATTAGACAGACTCTAACCCTTAATAGGGCACGGGATATATGCATACCACCTTGATTTTTAAACCACAGAGTATACCATGATTCAAGTTTTTGGTATTTTCTTTTACCGGTGAACGCGTGCATAACTATCCAAACTTTTTTAGCATCGGCAACACTACAAGACGTCAAATTTTTGTGTAATCATCAGTTGAAGGTAAAATTTGAAAATCGAACGAATTCTACCGTGTTTTTATGATATTTGAGAATATTTTGTTAAAACAAGATTTCGGTAAGTGGTTTTTGTCATTTTAATGTTATATTTTATCATGCTGCCTAGTACATTTTATATCGTAAGCTGCAATGTTGTATTTGTTGAGTTTGAGAAGTGATTGCAAAGTTGGTGGTAACTATTTTACCATTGCCCAATAAGTTCATCGCGGTGGTAATTATTTTACCATTGCCTGGGTACGTTCATCACAATTATTCATATTTTTGTAATGTTTATTTTTATTTTCAGTCAATATGTCTCGAAGAAAGAAATTAAATGATAAAGATATACAAGAAATGCTCGAATACAACTTCTCTGATATTGAAAGTGACTCGGACGATGACTTGGAACACCTAGCTAGCTTAGAACATGAATTGGATTACGATACTGGGATTCTTAGAGGGCTTTCTAGAATTGTTATTGCTCAAGAAAATGACGAGGATGAATATAGGTGCGTGGATGGATCTTTGAAAATATCGACCGAAATTGCAGAAGCATCAAATACTTCGTGATACCCAAAGTTGCTAAATAGTTCGGTACACGTTTGGCGACTTTGGGTGTCACTATCTATTTATTTAATGCTGACTATACGGGTCAATCAACTTTTCTTTGTAGTTCGGTGCCAGGGTGACGTTTCCTGGGTCACTCATTAAAACTATGATTTCAAAGGATATAAGTCCACTACCATTCTTTTATGGCTTTTCTCCTGAGTATGATAGAAGTATACATTATAACATGTTTTCTAAGAAACTATCACTGTTGTCTCCTGGCTTACGGGACACTAACAAAAACAAAAAAGTTGATCCACCCATACGTATTAAGTAGTAAGACTCTCGGGCTTCTACTAATAAACTGTACTTAAATATGATACCGTGTGTGGTCTTAATATGGATAAACGGACACTTGAGTGCGGTATTAGTAGACTTGAGTACCTATAGTTTATTAATACGGGCCTTAGTATTGTGAAAAAGTACGCGTTTCCTCTTCCTTTGTGCCCACCAAAATAAACAAAATAAGAAAAGTATCAACATCGTTTATTCCTACATTGATCGGTAATACCATATGAAGATTTTTTGAATTTGCCTGACAGACTCTATCAAATTTTTCTATAAAATACTTTTGAGGTGTATAGATATAAGTATAGATATAAGTTATGTGTATGCATTAAGTGTCAGCCTAATGTTGTTTAGTATTAAATCATCGCTTGAACTATACACTCGTGTTTCTATTGTTTCCTGCGCCGGCCCCCCATACCACATCTCCTCATGGCGACCCTGCCATGCGGCGCCGGTGTGGAATCCGGGCGCCGCTCGCGTATCGTATAACCGCTGACGGGACAAATTGCGTCACGTAGACCACTGCACTTGCATCGAGTTATGATTTATTAAATTGTAAAGTTATAACCTTGAACTGGACTTACGACGATATGGCTACTCTACCGGCAGAACTTACAGTGCCCGGCCGTTGGGAAGTCAATCCTGACAGCTGTCATTTCAGTACAATTTATAACCTCAAACCCACCCCATGTGCTTCTGTTGAGTCCACCATAGTAAATCTCTTTAACCGAACAATTGTCCTCGCGTGTGATATCCATGGACTTGTTACTCTAATAAGTCCATGGCGATTGTCTAAAACTCGACACTGGCGAAATACACCTTGTTAAAACAAGGAGTGAAAGCCATTAATTAAGAAGAAAAAAAAAAAATTGTACTGCGATGACAGGTGTCAGGATTGACTTCCTAACGGCCGGGCACTATAGTGTGCATTTACAAACAGTGCGGGCGCAGGGAGTGTGACATCGCGATCGAACGTGAAACAGTGTTCCATATTTTTGAACATACAATTATCGGACTGTTCCTGTTGATTTTGTTCTTCGTGTGTGCACGTTTTTACTACAAAAATGGGCAAGCCTTACTCTAAGACGGAGGATAAAGAAATAATAATTGCCCAAACGACCGGCGCGGGTAAAAACTCAGCTACAGACAACGAGTCGGAGAGCCACGGTATAGAACTGAACAATACCTTGCTGATGTGTATCCTGGTGATCATCGGCCTTGGGATTTTGGTCCTACTTTATAGAAAATACAAAGATCGGCAGTAATCGTGGATGCGTAAAACTATACAGGGAGAGTTTGTCCGTCGTCTCCAGCTTCGGTTGTCGGGACTAGGCCACCCAGCAGAACCCGGCGGGGAGCGCGTCATCTGAATTGCCAATTTACGGTGCAGTGATAAAGTGTGGTGATATGTGTCTAAACTCCCCCCCCCCCCCCACCTCCAGGCAGCGTGTACGTATTCTATCTCGCATATGAATTAAAATGTTTTGTGGTTAAATAAGATTAAAATAATTAAAAGTAAGTAGAATATATTAAGATGTTTTCTAATGTGTGTCCTTGAGATTAGATGGAACTTGAGTTAATATACTCCAAGCTTACCGATATTCAAGTGTCTTTAAGAAAACTTGGTCCTTCAAAAAGGGAAAAATATGTAGATTTAGTTTCTAAGAAAATAAGTTTAGCTGATGATTATTATAGTACTTACAAAACTATTGCTAATAGTTACAAATATTCGGATGTACCTTCCGAATTATCGGGTTATATAGTGGAACTTCTTATTGAAAAGATTGAGAGTGTGTCTATAGAAAGATCAAAAGTTATTCTTTTAGCAATCAAATGACGGAATCAAAAATGGATAGGTTTGATATTAAAACGGCAGTAAGCTTGGTTACAGTAATGGACGGTAAGGAAGAAACGACAGAAAAGATAATCGAAGGAATAGAAATGTATAGTACTTATTTGAAAGACAAGGATAGTAAAGAAATGCTGATTACGTTTCTAAAAACGCGATTAACTAAAAGCGCTAAAATGAAACTAAATAGTACTTACGCAAATTGTGAGGAATTAATTAAACATATGAAAGAAAGATTGCTAACACGAAAATCAGCAAATTCTCTGCTATCCCAATTAAATTGTATATCTCAAAAAGAAATGACTATCTCGGAATACGCGACAAAACTCGAAGAATTATTCGTGGATCTTACGATATCTCAAGCCGGTACAGACAACCGAGCTTTTGAGATATTAAGACCCATAAATGAAAACCTCGCAATAAAAAGATTTTCAGACGGACTCAGAAATCGGCGACTGAGTACAATTATCTCAGCGCGCAATTATACTGATTTGAAGGACGCAGCACGTGCAGCTGAGGATGAGGAGCTGTCGCAGCCCTCATCTTCAAACGTCGTCCTCAATATTCGAGGTAAGTCTAATAGGGGTTACAGGCCGCAAAGAGGTCAGACATATTATAGAGGTCAATCGTACAGAGGAACTTCCTATCAACCTCAGGGTTATAAAGGAGCACATGCGTACCCACCGAGGAATTATTCAACGTACCCAAGTTAAAATAGGGGATATTCTTCCAGAGGGTTTGGTTCGAGGCCGAATCGTTATAACAATCGGTACCCAAGAGGCAACTACGAACGTAATGCCTTTGCTGCACAGCAGCAACCAGATGTCAATACGTTCCCACCAGAACCAGTAGCAGGCCCTAGCATTGACAGAAACCAGTTTTTTCGTGAGTAAAAACTATATACTTACATGTGACAATGCAGTAAAATACTTATCATTGAATTTAGGTAGGAAAAATTTTTCATTTTTGCTAGATACAGGAGCATCTTTGTGTGCTATAAGTAGACGCGTATTATCATCACAAGATACGCAAGTATATCAGGAAAACATCGTTATTAATGGTATAGGAGGTAAAATATATTCAGAAGGCTATGTGATTTTAACAATAACAACAAAAGATAGTGTAACATTTGAACAAAATTTTTATATATTTGACTATTTGCCTTGCAAATCGGACGGTATAATTGGACTAGACTTTTTAAATTTCTATAATGCTAAAATAGACCTTGAAAATTCCTGCATAGCTCTAGATAACAAGAACTCCCATTCACAAGTTGTTATACCATTGTTTGGTCAACCTAGTATAAGCATCGATCATCTAACAATACCACCGCGATGCGAATCTATTCATTATGTTCAAATTGATAAAAACATCACAGAAGATTGTGTCATTCACCCAAAACAATTAGATACAAACGTTTTTCTTGCTAGTGTTATAGTAACACCCATTAATAATATAGTTCCGATTAAACTTCTGAATACAAGTGAAGAAACAATTAAAATACCAATTTTTAAACCTGACACATATCCTTTAAAAGAATATGACATATGTACATTTAATAAAAGTGACACGAATGTAGACAGAGCAAAAACATTATTATCACTTTTGAAACTTGATCACTTGCATTCCCAGGAACGAAACACAATAGAGTCTATATGTGCAAAGTATACTGATATATTCTACCTCCCAGGCGATAAGCTGACAACTACTAACGTGTATGAACAATCAATTCAATTGAAAGAAAATGCAACTCCTGTTTATGTAAAGCCTTATAGGTTACCACAAAGTTTAAAACCCGAAATAGATAAGCAAGTTCAACAAATGATACGGGATGATATAATTGAAGAAACAAGTAGTGAATGGTCAAGTCCTATACTTTTAGTACCTAAAAAAGCAGATCAAACTGGAAATAAGGGATGGCGTTTGGTAATCGATTACCGAAAATTAAACGACACAATACAAGAAGACAGATTTCCTTTACCGAATATATGCGAAATATTAGACTCACTAGCTGGATCCGTATACTTCACACATTTAGATTTGAGTCAGTCTTACTATCAAGTTGCTTTAACTCCAGAATCACGAAAAGTTACGGCATTTACAACCAGTTCAGGACAATATATGATGAAAAGATTACCTATGGGATTAAAAACCAGTCCCAGCGCATTTTCGCGCGTAATGACAGTTGCCATGACAGGTCTGACATATGAAAAGTGTTTTATTTTTCTAGATGATCTTGTAGTTTTTGGTCGAAATTTAGAAACACACAATAAAAAATTAATCGACGTATTTGAAAGAATGAGAAAAGTCAATTTGAAATTAAATCCGAATAAGTGCCAATTTTTAAAAACAGAAATTTTATATTTGGGACATTGTAGTATCGTCTAAAGCTGGGTACTGACCAACGTTACGAGGTGTAATGTAACATGTTACACAGCGAGCATTCATGCAGTCAGTACGTAATTGCTCGCTGGTTTCCCCGTAATACTACGTACTGACTGCATGAATGCTCGCTGTGTAACATGTTACATTACACCTCGTAACGTTGGTCAGTACCCAGCTTAACGGCATTTATCCCGACCCAGAAAAAATAACAGCTATTCAAAGTTATCCGGTACCCAAAAACTCAGATGAAATACGAAGATTCGTAGCGTTTTGTAATTATTATCGTAAATTTATTCCTAAATTTGCAGGAATCACCTTGCCATTAAATAAATTGTGTAGAAAGAATGTAAATTTTGAATGGACTACAGATTGTGAAAAATCATTTCAAATTTTAAAATCAGCCATTATGACACCACCAATTTTACAATTTCCAACTTTTTCAAGTGACAATGAATTTATAGTCCAAACGGACGCCTCAGGTGGTGCTGTGGGTGCAGTTTTATGTAACAGTGACATGCGACCAGTAGCTTATGCCAGTAGGCCATTAAATAAGGCAGAGAGAAACTATCCCACAATACAAAAAGAGCTAGTAGGAATTGTATGGGCTATCAAATACTTTAGACCATAAACCTCTAGTATACTTGTTTGGAATGAAAGATCCTTCAAGTAGATTGCTTAAATTTAGACTTACATTAGAAGAATATGACTTTAAAATAACATATATTAAAGGAAGAGATAATGTAGTAGCTGACGCTCTTTCTAGAATTTTCATTACATCAGATGAATTAAAAGAAATTAGTAACAATATAGCTATGGTTATGACGAGAGCGCAAAAGAAACGGTTAGAACAAGCAAATCAGAAAGATAGCCCACAAATCTCTAATAAAACCGCAGATAATTGGCCTGATCAACCAAGAGTCGTGGAGATATTAAAGATTCCGTGTGGTTCGATTGAACTGAAATTTAGTCAGGGTAGTAATGTAATGAAATTAAGAAAGGAAGGGAAAATCACAATGGAAACTGAATGTTTTGCATTTGTGCCAAAGTATAACACTATACATATTAACATTGATTTCAAATCACATTTTACTCGAGCAGAATTTGTGAAGAAATTAGGTCAATTTTGTAGTAAAATAAAAGTCGACAAAATATGCATTATTAAAGATAATGATAACGCGTTAATAATAAAAGAAATAATAAATGAAGTAAAAAGTAGGGTCACATGGTCCGGAACATGTTGTCCACGTATATGTATTTTAAGAGGAATTAAGAGAATTTATGACAAGGATGAGAAAAAACTTATCTTAAACGACTACCACTTACTACCTACAGCAGGTCATGCAGGTATTCGTAGGATGACAAATAATATTAAAATAAAATTTTACTGGTCAGAGCTTGAAAATGACGTTAAACACTTTATTAGTAATTGCAATAAGTGTCAAAGAATGAAATACGCGCGTAATATAATACAACCGATGGTGATCACACCTACGGCTTCTAGTGCTTTAGATAGGGATATAGATAGTTTCTCTTATATTTTAACAGTTCAATGTGACTTAAGTAAATTTATAGAGGCATATCCTCTTCGAAATAAGGATACGGTAAGTGTAGCTAAGACGTTAGTTGAAAATTGTATTTTAAGATACGGTATACCAAAAAGTATAGTATCAGATAGAGGGACAGAATTCATGTCTTCTACTATGTTAGAAATATGTAAGCTATTAGATATAGAGAAAATTAACTCGACATCCTATCACCATCAAACAATAGGAGCTTTAGAAAATTCTCACAAGCATCTGGGCGCTTTCCTGCGTATTCAGTGTGAAAACCACCCAGAAGCTTGGAGCCATTGGTTACCTTTTTGGTGTTTCACATACAATAACACTGTACATTCTGTCACAAAGTACGGTAGGGTTTTTAAACATGTATACAATTTTTCAATGGGATAAGGTTCAAAAGATTATATTTGAGAACTCTGCTATAAAAAAAGCTTGCGAAGTACAAAATTATTCTATTCATCCCAAGCCATCGACTACCCGGTGTGCTGTGAACATTTAACACAATGCCCTGAGACTTTGCATTCATAATTGCATGTTAAACCTTTTAATTCTTCATTATATTTTTTTTGGGAAATTTTCTTGACTCAGTTTCAGTACAGGATTTTCTTTTTCACCAGATTTGTATAAAGAATTTCAAATTTTATCCACTTACTTTCCCTTAGCAAACACTGGTTTCCCATTAATGGATTCGGATTTCTTTACTGGTCGTACAAAATAAGTGCCACTTCTCTCATTAGGGAATAGGACAATTATTTTTCCTGTTATAATGATATACTCTTCATGAGTTATTTTACTTGAAAGATTAATAGGGACTAGGTTAGATGTGATAGTGATAGTACTGAAATGTTTGTATAGTAACAGTCTATATACGTATAATATAATTTTAAGCAAGTTTCCTTATCAACTTTTCATAGTAAGATGCACTTTCTTTTGGGTAAGTAATACGAGATATAAGAACTGATAACATAACAGTCACAATATATAGGTACACTCACTTTGTATAAACCCTCACTTTATATAATGTCAGATTAATATGTATTTTGATCGCGATATGTATTTTTTTTCTAAGTGTAACAAATTATTTTCTGAAAACCGCATCAAAATCGGTTTAACCAAACGCGAGATAATCGCGAACAAACATACAAACATACATACAGTCACAACACGGTAATAGTAGAGACGGGGACGTAGTCAATTTGGGTTTACCAAGGGACGGTCAACAACAGATGCCGGTTCTACCCTAATTAAATATGTATTTGATGCCTGGGAAGAATCACTAGATGTAATTGGAGTTTTTTGTGATTTATCCAAGGTATTTGAATGTGTTGATCACGTTACGTTAGTAAGGAAGCTCAGCTACTATGGTATTAAGAACGGTGCACTTGATCTTATTATTTCTTACCTTGCTCACCGAACGCAGCGGGTGAACATAAACAGAACGCAATCTCCTGGATCAGCTGTTGCTATCAGAGTGCCTCAAGGCTCAACGATCTCCCTTATGTTGTGCGCGACAAACATGAAATAGTTCTGTTACTTCACTTTTATTTAAAGTAGGTAGAAAACAGGCAGATTTAAATGATATTAATGATACGTTGTCAACAACCGTTGACTGGTTTACAGCCAACATCTTACTTCTAAATGCCAAGAAAACCAAGTGCATGAAATTTTCTCTATCAAATGTGAAAGGAGTGAATGGGACTAGTATAAAACTAAAGGATGAGACAGTGGGATTCGGGAGACATGGGATTGTATTTTATGATTGGAAAAAATGACCTTCTGCTGGAGTTTCTTGCGGCGCTTCTTCTCCGCGATGATGGTCTTGTCCGAAGCGCTATATAGCGCGCTAGTGGATTCACTACATATTACCGACGTGTAAAAGAGCCCTCATGTGGCCAATTTACTGAATAAATATTTTGAATTTTGAATTTGAATTTTGAATCGCTATTCCCTGAGCAACCGTCCAATTTTACGAGATAAAAAGATGTTCTGCCCCGGGATTTCAAACTATCTAACTATTATTCAAAATCCTTCTCGGTACATTCTGTTCGTTCTTTTATTTGTTTATTTATCCTATTTAATAAATGTATATGTTTATAAGTATTTATTTGCTATTATTATCTTTATCTTCCGTCTCTTCAATTTTGTGTGTTGTTACCTTTCATGTTCCTTTTTCGTTTTTTTACTTTGTTATTCTTTGTTTGTGCAATAAAGAGTTTACATACAAATTTCCGTGGTTTATCCGTGAAAGCTTAATAAACAGACTAGTTACTTTCACATTTATAATATTATATTAGTAATTTAGTGTGGATCGTAGTAGCGAAAGATGATAGTTTTATGCTATTGTTTATTTATTTTATCAATCAACTTCAAAAAAAGGAGGTTCTCAGTTTGACCTGTATGTACAATCACAACACGGGATTGTTGAGCCACTTGCCACTATTCGTATTTTGACCGTGTAATGCAAATCTGGTTTAGTCTTCCTCTTCACTCTCGTCACGCTCCTGACGTAGATCATCTACCTTTATGACATCTTGTTCATAGTTTACTTTATAACAAATAGTGACCCGCCCTCGCTTCGCTTCGGTTATATGAGATTTCTTTGGCTATTTTTTTACACCTTGGGTTACATTATTGATTATTTTAGTAGGGATCCCTAATATCTTTCTAGTAATAAACAAAGCCATTATTATGTCAATGTAGCATTCTAATGGTGAAAGAATTTTTGAAATCGGGCCGGTAGTTTTGAGTTTATTCATAACAAACATACAGAAATACAAATCTTTCCTCTTTATAATGTTAGAGTAGATGTGCCTCATAAATTTATAATTCCGTCACCCTCGGAAATTATTATTTGTATATTGGATTGGATGGCTACATAAGAGCAATGCCACCTACAAATAAGTAGAGATTTTTATGATATAATTATATTAAATTAAGTAAGTAAAGGTTAAAACTTTGGTCCGGGTATTGCGGATTCGGTTCTGAATAAAAAACCTTATTTAACTTTCAGAGTTCATCTATACTGACATTCAGATAGACAGTAGCAAAATCATCTACATAACAAATATCATCTAGGAAAACTGTTGCTATGTTGAAATATAAAATTGTATGATTTAATTACAACTATTCGGCTCTGTAAAATTTAATTGTTATGTACGTACTATGAAAAGTACAAAAGTAGCTACCGAGGAGTGTAAAAGATAAACTTGTCAGATAGGTACTGCTCAAAAAACATGTCTTTTTTAAATTTGCGAACAAACAAGGTTTAATTTCTTTGGTTTAGGTAATTTTTGTTTTATCTTGACACCTTCCAACACGTAGTAGAAATTAATGAACAAGTCTCAAGTATTTTTTCATACAGTAATGCAATTACCATGTAAGTAGTCATTTTTTTAACTAAACTTATGTACCTAACGAGCTTTGCAGACTAATACGGAGACCCAAACTTATAGAATGATCGTAGTTCATCCTATAGAATAGGTATTGGACGAACTATAATACTGTGTTGACTGAGGCAAAATGCAGGGTGTTTTTTTGGTCAGCAACTTCCACAATAGGGGTTACTATATTCATGATTCTGAGCTCAAAAAAAATTTCATGAAATGTCGAAAGAATATCCTCGCTACATTATAAATCATGGTCTCTCTTTTCTGTAGCTACGAAGGGGGTAGGCCGCTTATCGTCACGATTGTTATTGTTTGATACTACCCTCACAAAACTATGCGCAAGCGCTGTCAGTACCGTGTTTGTTTCGAAGCGAGTGCTTGTTAAGTGAAGTGTTAAATCATTTTATTGATAAAAAAATGTCTCGGCAAGAAAATTTACTTCTTGACAATCGGGACATGTTTGATGTTGTAAACATTTACTTTGTAAGTAGTCAAAACATTGCTGACACCGTTAGAATTTGGATTGAACGATTTCCTAATCGGCATGACATTACGTGTTACACTGCAGTAAGGTCTATCGCTAGCAACCTTTACGAGTGGGGCACTTTTGAAACGCCACGCCATGCTCAAGGAAGAGCCCAAAGTGGGCTTGCAATGGATGTTAAGCAGGCTATTCTCGATAACTTCGAAGAACATCCACGGGCGAGTACTTTCTTAGTCTTAAGCAGTTTAAATACTGGCGAGCCGAAGGCGGCCGTCACTTCAAACATTTATTAAAAGTGACCTAATGTAAAAATTTAAATTTTGAATTTTTTTAACAATCTTTGTACAAAGCTGATTCCCCTTTTTAAATACGCCAAAGACAACTCCTGCGGTTTTTTAATCCATACCGTTATTCTGTAGTTAAATGCTATTTCAGAACGATTTTTGCAACAATAATCTACATTTTTTTAACCTAAACCGTGTTTGTAATCTTTGACGGTCCTAAGCCTGTAACAAGTATGAAAGGAAAGATGAATCATAACATTGTGCACGGTGATTACGTCATTAGTCTTCGGTAAACACGTCGCATGGTAACCACAATTAAGTGAAATAATGGGATAAACTGAAAATGCTATTTCTCTGACCTCCTAAGGTTTTTTTAATTTTTTAATGTGATATTCGTATTCAGCATTAATTAAACTATCTCTCCTGTTTTGGAAGTTGTCGACAAAAAAACATCCTGTAGGTTTGTCCTAAAACCTGGTTCGGCTGTTATTTTACAAAATCTCCAACTAAGTAACCAACACAACTTGGTAAACTGTTACTGCGCAGAGCATCAGCGAAAAACATAAATAATAACGAAAAGCACACATATTTCAAATAGTGCTACTTACCCTTGAATCGATCTATAACAGGTGTAGGAATACCCCAACTTTTTAACAACAACCTTATCTCTGGCGGTTCAGGGGTGTGATTCTTTCAAAAGCAAAGGTGATCGAAGGCAGAAGTGAACAGGATGACGGTTCTCATCACTTTTGCTGACATTTCATGACATTGACATTTGACTTTTGCTGTCATATTAGTAAAATGACGTTTGACACCTAAGGCTTGTCGCAAATGCCCTAAACTAGCCCTTATTTATATACTTACTAAAGAGTTTATTACGTATGTAGCATTTTACGGTACTTTAGTAATAAAATGACCTAATACATAACGATTTTACCGACGGCAGTACCTAACTTTTCGTCCCTACTATCACACAATTCTTAACTTTCTCAATTCGTTCACTCGTTCGACAACGAGATCACTTTTGGTTGTCATTAGTGTCAAATTGAAAAGCTCCTATTTTAGAGGTGAGTTGGTTTAGGGTGCGGTTTCCCTAAACCAAAGCAAAGGTGAAGAGAGAAATGAACCAATCAGAACCTGCGTTTAGTGTCGTTTTCACTCTTTCACTCAGCATTGTTTGAGTGGAAACGTACCCTGACTTCTCAGACGAAAGATGGCCGCCATCTAAAATAATGGCTGTGTAAATGTGAGTGAAGTGAATTTATTGACCTTACTTATGAGGAAAGTGGTGGTGGTGAAATATTATTTTTGTGTATTTACGTTTGTTTCCAGTTGCTACTGGAAGAAGGGACATAATTGAGAAATATTATAGCAGGTAATTTTTTTCTTATTTGGGTAATAAACCCATTCATTATTTGACTGAGCTAACCTTAGTAAATATTTAAAACAATATAATTTTTTCACGAGTTGGTTTACCGATTGCTTGTTGCTTTCGTACCAAGCTTTTAACTGTTTTGCGAGGCTAATCTAACAAGTTCACAAATTGATGTTTCTACTTTTTTCTTAAACGTAATTGTTACGAAAAAAACATACCAATACGACCATCATCAGATGATCTCTCCCACATGTTATTATTGGGTTGTAATTGAATTTGCATTATGCGTACTTACTAAATTTTATTGTAAGAACTCTTCAACTAGTAATAGTAATAGGATTACAAGCTATTACATTCCAAATTATGAATCTCATACATACCACACGTCAGAAGAATTAAAATGTACCTATTGCCTGTGAAATCTCTGGTTATTCTTGGTGGTATGGAAATATATGTTATTAGTGGCTGAAATAACAATATAACAATCTTATACAATTTGATTGTAGTCACAAAATAATCTTTAGGTTTGTTTGTATTCTATATATTCTATGGCTACTAGACAACATACGTATTTATATAATAATATAATAATAATGAGCCTCATTTATTCCTTAATAATAAAGCAATGTTCTTAAAATTAAGATTACACTTTCTCATTTGATAATTAATAATTAAGAACATATTAGTTTTATAATATAAGTTAAATTAATTATTTGAATTATTTTTACAAAGCATTACATTATAAAATTTTGTTTAATTTGATAGCATGAATTTTAGAATTAATTAAATTATTTAAATTAGTATAGTAATTGTTGGTTACGATTATTTCATATATTTACATGCAAATTGATGTTTCATTTATTAAGGACCTCTCTACTGAGTAAAGGCCTCCTCCATTTTTCTCCACAAGTCTCTATCTGCCGCCTTTTCTTTTCAGTTATTTCCCGCTGTTTTCAGTATCTCGTTAAGCCATCTCTCCATTGGTCTGCCTCTGTTTCTCTTGCCTAGTGGTCCCTTCCAACTGGTTATCTTTTTTGACCATTTTTCATCGTCCATACGTGCGACGTGACCAGCCCATTTCCATTTTAATTTTTTGCAGTGTTGTAAAGCGTCTATAACTTTTGTTGTGTTTCTTATATCCGCACTAGTCCTTTTATGTTTTAATTTAAGTTTCAAGACGCTCCGTTCCATGGCTCTTTGGGTTGTTAAGATCTTATTTTTGGTCTGATTGTTACACAACAAAATTTAGAAAAACAAAAAAAAGCTATAGAAAACCTAGAAAGATTTAAAAGGAGAACATTTTTAC
The DNA here is from genome assembly GCA_948252455.1 of Acleris cristana. Lineage (NCBI taxonomy): Eukaryota > Metazoa > Arthropoda > Insecta > Lepidoptera > Tortricidae > Acleris > Acleris cristana. The sequence continues at coordinate 36,676,644 of OX411771.1, forward strand.
TGTTTTTCGGTGTAGAAGAAACTGAAAAGAGCTACCACAGTTTAGAAACTATTGTACTTGACATTATAAGAAACATCTTAAAAATAAAATGCGAAAATAATTGCATAGAATACGTGAGAAGACTCGGGAAAAAAGGGGAGAAGATAAGACCCATTGCCGTAACGATGCTCACTATGGGGTTAAAAATAAATACACAACAAAATAAGAAAAAATTCGAAACAACATCGTACTATATTAAAGAAGACTATCCACCGGAAGTGCTGAATAAATGAAAAGAACTCCAGAAAGAAGTAGAAAAGGAAAGAGAACAAGGAAGGAAAGCGGTTATTAAATATGATAAACTTATTATACTGAAAAACAATGACAAAAATCAAAATAAACGGCCAAGAGAACCGCAAGAACCAAACAGCAAAAAGAGAAGTCTTCCAGAATCCCCAGAAATAACAGAAAAAGTTAATACAAATCAAAAGAGTAACCAGCCTAAGAAGATCAACAAAACTAATATAGTGGAAAACTTCATTTTAAAGACCCCAACTTTCACCTACCCGGAAAAAAACTCTTCTGAAAGCACGAAATAGCAATTAAAGCAACCCTCTCTCAGTCCCCCAATACGGCCTGTCACCGCGGGGGTACGAGACTACAACCCTCCACTCCACCCACTATACATATGTACATTTAATGCCCGATCGCTACTTTCACATGAAAGGCTATTAGAATTTAAACAAGCTATATCAGTGATTAAATACGATATAATTGGTCTGTCAGAGATAAGACGTACAGGATATAACATAGAAGAAGATGAATACCACATATTCTGTTATTTTGGAGAGACAAAAGGACAACACGGAGTTGGTTTCCTTATAAAAAAACACCTTAAAGAAAATATAGAAAGTTTCACTGCAATATCTGAAAGAATATGTAAATTACACCTAAAAATAGGAAACAAAGACATATACTTAATTCAAATTTACGCCCCTACCTCAGATGCAACTGAACCAGAAATAAAAATGTTTTATGAAAAAAATCAAGAATGTCTAAAACAATGCGAAAACAACGTTTTAATTATGGGCGATTTCAATACCAGGGTTGGCTGTAAGTTAAAAGGCGAAGAGAGAATATTGGCCAATTCATGTTACGGAAAAAGAGACAAAAGAGGCGATATTTTACTTCAATTGTGCTGGGAAAATAACTTTATTGTAATCAACAGCCTATTTAAAAAACCTACCAAGAACCTATGGACATGGCTCTCACCAAAAAACAATAAAAGTCAGATAGATTACATTTTATCGAATATAAAAGAACATTTTACCAACATTGAAGTAGGTATTGCACAAACTATCCTTCCCCAGCGACCACAGACTTGTAAGGAGAAGTTTATTGCTGACCAACAAGAAAAAATCAAGAGTCAAATATAAAAACAAAATCCACTCATTAAACACCACGGAAGAGCAACAGAAATTCAAAGAAAATCTAGAACTACACTCTTCAAATATAAAACTAGAAGAAGGCGAAAATGTAGAAAATTACTATAAAAAAAATCAAAACAGCGATTAAGGAAAGTTTCAAATCAACAGTTTGCAACAACGAAAAACAAAAAAGACAACCAATTATAACAGATAGTACAAAAATGCTCATAGATCGAAGAAATTACCTATCAAATAAAAAAATGTTAACATTGGAAGGAAAAGAAGAAAAAACGTATCCATATAAAAACGTCCATAAAATTATAAAAAAAGAATACCTAAACCATAGAGTATCAACTATTGAGAAATATTTAATCAAGTCAGGAAATATGAAAAAAGGTCTGAAAGAACCAAGAACGTCTAAACAATGGATACCTTGCTTGCAGGAGATCTCCAAAAATAATGAGAATTTTTTTTCTAGGTCAGGAATAATAAAAATAGCCACTGAGTTTTATAAAGACCTATACTCAATCAAGACAGCTCCGCGCTCAATGATACAACCAGAAAGAGAAAAACAGAACAGTACCACCCTACAAACATTTTCACTTCAAGAAATCTCTACAAAAATAAAATCATTAAAAAAGGAGAAGAGCACCAAACCGGACGGTATACCGAATGAGGCAATTATAGCTGGTGAGCCTGTCATAACATCGCTCCTGACCACTCTATTTAACAAAATATTAGACGAAAGAGAAATCCCTGAGGAATGGGCGAAATTAGACATCATTCTTCTCTTTAAAAAAGGAAACCCATCTGACATCGGAAATTATAGACCGATTAGCCTACAACCTAATCTCTACAAACTGTTTGCCTCATGCTTGGAAAAGCGTCTAGCTGTCTAGGTATACCGAGAAACACCAACCGGTGGAGCAAGCGGGTTTCAGAAAGAACTACTCGACTATGGATCACATTCACTCTATAGAACTAGTGATAGAAAAGTATGAAGAAATGAATCGCTCGCTCTACCTAGCGTTCATAGATTACGCCAAAGCTTTTGACTCTATTTCCCACGATAGTATATGGAGAGCTTTACAAGAATGCGAAGTACCATCAGAAGCTATAGAACTCATAAAAAATATATACAAAAATAGTAAAAGCAGAATAATATTGGACAAAACAGGACCCAAAATAGATATACATAGAGGAGTCCGGCAAGGCGACCCTTTATCACCCAGAATTTTTATAACCGTACTCCAAAACATTATGAAGACGCTCAATTGAAAAAACAAAGGTATTTATATAAACGGAAACTTTTTAAATAATCTCAGATTTGCTGACGATATTGTCAGCAAATCTGAGATTATTAGATTATCTTAGCAGAAAGGGCAACAGACCTAGAAACCATAGTACAGGAAATACATATAAATAGCTATGAAATTGGTCTAGAATTAAACGCGACAAAAACAAAAATTATGACAAACCATAAAAGAATCCCCATAACTGTCGCCAACGCTCCACTAGACTATGTCGATGAGTACATGTATCTAGGTAAACAACTATCCTTCAGAAAAACTAGACACCGAGACGAACTAACTAGACGAATAAATATGGCTTGGAACAAATTTTGGAGCTTAAAGGAAGTTCTTAAATCAAATATGCCGATGAAATTGAAGAAAAAAGTCCTTGACTCTTGTGTCCTGCCATCTCTCTCTTATGCATCACAAAAATTGATATTTAACATACGTATTTATATTAATATTATATGTATACTAGCTGTCCGCGCCCGGCGCTGCCAAGGAGTATTTTTTTTCATCCAAAACTTAAGAAATATACTTTAAGTCCTATTCTCAGACCTACTGAATATACACACAAAATTTCATAAGAATTGGTCAAGCCGTTTCAGAGGAGTTTTGTTACAAACACTGTGACACGATAATTTTATATATTAGAGAGATAGGTAGGTATGTACCAAAATGAAAATTAAATATCCATGACTCATAATATAGGTCATTCATCCAATATGTGTTCTTACCGGGAATAAAACCTGGACTGCTAGTTTCATAGGTAAAACACTATTTACAAAATAGTTAGTAGGTATCCGTATAATTAAGAAATTCCTACACTACATTTAGCCTTAATGTTGAAATAGATAGTTCATTCCAAATTACCCATAACTTCACTCGATTTCACTCAAATTTTGGCATACAGTGTGTAAATGGTATACGGGCGTTCCTTTTAACTGTGGTTAGAATAGCCCCCAATGAGCACATTTAGGCAGCTTTTGTTAAAATTAAATTAAAAAAAAAAAACCATACAAAATAATTTAACACGCAATGTATAACAAAAAAAGCATTTAATTAAAAACGCAATTTATTAATGATGTTTCAAAGTTATGACAGATGGAATTGGATGTACATTGCGGGTCGATAGTATGTTCAAAAATTAATAACGTTAGCGTAATCAAAATAATTCTTTTTGTTTATGATTATTAGAGTCTTAATCTATGTCCATTTTTAATAAACGCCCGTATACCATTTACACACTGCATAAAGACTCACTTCCTCCTTTTAAAAACAGCTGACCAGCTTGGATCTGGACTAGGTTTATTGTTAAATAATAAGTTGAAACAAAATGTTACAAATTACTATTACCATAATGCATCTCTTATGCAATTATGTAATTTACTTTTGACAGGTTCACCACTTTAGTAATTTTAATAGAAAATAGTCTTAGTGTGGATAAATCCAGTGTTGATAAATTAATATCAACACTAAATATTATTGAAGAGAGCGGCATAGGTAAAATTATACTGTGTGCGCTACCATACTGACAAAGTATGCCATTTAGTTATAAATTATAATAATAGAATAGCACACATTAATTCAATAATGTATAACGGTATATCCTGCAATAATAAATATCATTTTTTTAATTTAAACAATTTTTTAAAGCCCATCACCCTAACATCAGGAAAAATTCATGTGCCAAGGAAATATATTTTGACCTTGGTTGACCTATTAGCTTTTAATATAGAACCAAATAAATACAGTAGTACCCAGCCCCAGCAAGCCTATATCGGCAATAATGACTTGCCTCGTGATTTAAACTAAATTACAGGACAGCGGAAACACCCTTGAGTATAAATTTGATTCACCAGAATATTCAAGGTTTTTCCAGCAAAGAACTAGAAATAGGGTTGTTCTTAGATAATGAAAATGTACAAATTATGTGCATTACTGAACATTGGCTTAAACAAGACCAATTAATTTTTGATTTTGTAAATTTTAAATTAGTTAGTTATTTTGCTAGAAAATGTGCCATTCATGGTGGCTCTTTTATAATAGTTAAAAATACTCCTAAATCCAAAGAAAGGAAGGATATTGTCAAGTTATCAATAGAAAGGATTATAGAAATTTCTTGTGCAGAACTAGAAAGTTATATAATATCTAATATGTGTTTACAGACCACCATTGGCTGATTTTTGCACATTTGAATCTACTATGGAACATGTGTTAAAATTAGCATGTATAGCCAATAGCCAGAAGCATATTATAGTTTGTGGAGATTTTAATATTAACTTGAAACGTCAATAAATACCACTATGTTACTAAGTTTATTTAAATCTTTTAATTTAGGTAATCTGTTCCTTGAACCTACACGGATAGGTATTAGTAGTGCAACCTGCTTAGATAATATTTTTGTAATTGTGAATGTTTGGGTAAAGAAATATTTAATTGTTTTAATTCTGACCATAGTGGTCAGAAGGCTTCTTTCATCAATGATTTTTATCAAAAATCTCAGACAATAACATACCGACCTATAACTAATAATCGTATGGAATTATTCAAAAATAAAGTTCAGAGTAATCTTTCAGTGTTACAGAATTTATAATGACTTGTTTGGCGTAATTCTGCATCAATTTAATAACAATTTTAAAATGAAAACTATTACTAGGTCGAAAACCAAATTTAGTGAATGGGCTACTGCAGGCATTCATAAAAGTAGAAATAGGCTTATGACCTATATAGAGAGAGGGATGTCCAGTTAGACTCTGAGCTATGTATTAGTATGCATATATATAGCGATAGATACAGTCCACACATGTTAACTTAAATGTTTTAGTTAGTAGCAAATAAAGATTTAAAGAGAAAACACGTTTCTTTGGCTGCGAAAATCCCGTTAAGCAAATATCAACCCTAACGCGTGATCATATGGTCCAATCGAACCGGACTGCATCGCCACCGGCGGCCGAGCGGCCCGACCCGTGAGAACAAAAGGACAGAGATAAGAGCGCCCCGGTCACCGTATGGCACCGCTTCCGTGGTTAACGGCTGACGAATCTGCAAGCCGTGCGCGGCTGAGCCGCTTACTACGGAAGCGGTGCCTAAAGGTGCAAGTTTTAAGTGCAATTAGAATTTACGCGTTATTACCTTGAACTTGAATGTTAAGAACTATGAGTGTTTATACGTAATTTGTGAGAATTTTAAGCAAATTTTTTATACGAACATTGAGTGAGTGAGTTACAATATTAAACGAACTGAGTGAGTACTACATACACGGGAATTTTCATTATTATTCGCAAAATAATACCGAGAAATTATGGCCACAATGGACGTGCTTGTGTCGTTGCAAGAAGAGCTACTGGACAATTTAGAAAAGGCTATAAATTATTACAAGAAATCGCCGAAAGAAAGAATTAAGCGAGCTTATTTAGAAACGAGATTAGAATTACTGGAACAACTATTTAAGGATTTTAAAGAAGGTCACAAGGCGATAGTGTCTAGCGTGCTGAAAGACAAGGATGAGTCGTACTTTACTATAAATGTTTACCAGAGTTTCGAAGAGATGTATATCGAGTATAAGACTACTTTACGAGAAGCGTTGCAATCATTTCTACCATCTAACGCGCAGTCGTCAGCGTCCGCGGCGGGTACCACTGTAGCTAACGAGAATAGTTACTGCGACGTTAAGCTACCTCGAATAACTTTGCCAACATTTAGCGGCAAGTATGAAGAGTGGCAAACTTTTTATGACATGTTTACTTCGTTAATTCACACCAATCAGAATATTACGGTGGTACAAAAATTGCATTATTTAAAAAGCAATTTGTCTGGAGAAGCACAGAATCTATTACGTAACTTTTCAACTACGGATGCGAATTATGAAGAAGCATGGAAACAATTAGTGCGGCGCCGGCGTTATAATAACAAAAGATACAATTGTAATACAGTTTTAAGGACATTATTCGCATCAAAGAAATTGCAATGTGAGTCGGCTTATGCGATTAAACAGTTATTATACACAACATCCACCTGCTTGAAATCATTACAGAACATGGGAGTGAGCACTAGTGCTTGGGATGCAATTGTTGTGTATTTAATTGTTTCCAAGTTAGACGCAGAATCGATACGTCAATGGGAACAACATCTAAATATGTTTGGCGATGACCTTCTTGGGACCAACTAAGTGAATATTTAAAGTGCCGATTCAGGTCTTTAGAGATGATTAACACGAATGTGGTTCGTTCTACACAACCCGTTAAGCCTGTAACGAGAGCTAAAGTATTTCATCCAATAGAGAAGCAGGAGAACAGCCCGAAGACTATAGTGGAGTGCGCAATGTGTCATGAAAATCACTACATTTACCACTGCAAACGATTCGCACTTATGAATGCCAAGGACAGACAAGATTTCGTACAGCACAATCGATTATGTTTTAATTGACTGTCACCTACTCATGCAGCAATGAAGTGTCGGCTGTCATTGAGTTGCAGGAAATGTGAAAGAAGACACCATACCATGTTACACTTTGACCGAGAGAATAAGGAAGCCAACCGAGAGACCACACCAGCGAGCGAGGTAGCAGCGACGGCGTCATCGAGTGACCGAGAGAGACTGAGCACATCACGAGGTGACACACACGTTACTGCAGCATTTTCTAGAGGAGAGCTACAACCCAACAGTGTGCTACTGGCGACGGCTAGAGTTAAGGTATTTAATTCGTTAGGTTGTAAACAAATAATTAGAGCTTTTCTTTGTAAACCGGTAAGTGGTTGTGTGTCAGGTCTGGGGGATGGGCGTATGAGGATCAAACACACGGTTTCATTTCGCGTGGAATCACGCCATAATCCAGAGAGTTTTATCCAAGTTAACGCATATGTGTTACATTCATTAACATCTTTACTTCCAGCAACCGAGCTAAGCGTGCCTGAGTGGACAGAAATCGGAAACTTACCGTTAGCTGATCCGACATACACAACACCGGGTAAGATCGATATTCTACTAGGTGCAGAAGTTTATAGTGAAATACTACAAGAGGGCATGATCAAACAAACAGAAGGAACCTTAATGGCTCAAAATACAGTCTTTGGATGGATTCTGTCTGGCAGAGCGTCAAAAGGACCTGAAGAGTTAGCCAAAGCTAATTTCACTAGTTTGCACGTGCATATTAAAGAGGACGATTTATTAAATAAATTTTGGGAAATGGAGAATGAGCCTAACACAATACAGAACGAGATGACAAAGAGTGAGAAATTTTGCGAAGATTTCTTTGATTCAACCACAGTAAGAGATGATGAAGATAGACTGGTAGTGAGATTGCCATTCACCACAGATGATCCTAAATGCCAGTACAGTCATTCGAGAGAGATAGCGATCAAGAGATTAGAAATTTTAGAGCGAAAATTACTGAGAGAACCGAGACTAAGCGAAGAGTACAACAAGGTATTTCTAGAATACTTGAGCTTAAATCACATGAGACCAGTCTACACAAATGAGTTGGAGAACGCCAAGGCTGTCTACCTCCCCCATCACGCGGTGGTTAGAGAGGATAAGGAGACTACCAAGGTGAGAATAGTCTTCGATGCCTCGAGCAAAGGGAGCAATAATGTGTCCTTGAATGATTACCTTCATGTGGGTCCAAGGTTACAGCAAGATTTACGGCACATATTAATGAGATGGAGAAGCCATAAAGTATGTCTTGTCGCAGACATTGTCAAAATGTACAGAATGGTTCGAGTAGCTGAAGAGGATACAGATTTCCAGAGAATCGTTTGGAGATTTACCTCAGATGGATCAGAGCCAATACAACATTACAAGCTCATAAGATTGACTTTTGGGACAGCATGTGCGCCATATTTGGCAGTCAAAGCGTTACAGAGACTAGCGGAGCTAGAAGAGGTTAAGTACCCTTTAGCTGCAAAAATAACAAAACAAGATTTTTATATGGATGACTTGATTACGGGAGCGGAAACTGAGACTGAAGCGATGAGAATACACGATGAGATGGAAAACCTGACAAGATCTGGAGGATTGAGCTTCAAAAATGAAACAGTAACTGTGAGAACTTACTACGAAGACTCGAAAAAGGTGATGATCAAAACCACCACCCTGATCTTAATATTAAATTAAATAAAAGTATCAAGATACTTGGTGTCAGTTGGAACAGAGGAAAGGATTCTTTCGAATACATGCTAAATTTACCTGAGCTTAAGGAGCCAGTAACTAAGAGACAAGTCCTTTCTGATGTAGCAAGATTTTATGATCCTTTGGGTTGGATTGCCCCTGTTGTGGTCGTTGCCAAATTGTTTATACAAAAGTTGTGGCAATCTGGTCTAGAGTGGGATGACTGCTTATCAGAGGAGCTGCTAAATCAATGGCTTACATACAGACGAGGCTTAGTGAAGCTGACACAAATATCACTACCAAGATGGTTGAGCGTTACACGACAATCCAAAGTAGAGTTGCACGTGTATTCGGATGCTTCCATTCAGCTTTTGCAGCAGCAGTGTACGCCAGAGTCATAAGTGAGACAAATGAAATACAAGTACACTTGGTCACTACAAAAACCAAGGTTGCTCCTATAGAAAAGGAAATTTCTATTCCACGGCTCGAACTGTGCGGAGCTACTTTGGTAGCTAAATTAGTATTCGAAGTTTCACAGGTGATGGAGATACCAAAGGAGAATTTGCATGGCTGGACAGACTCCACCATTGTCTTTATTTTATTTTATTTTTATTTGGGACATCAACAGCATTACAGTTTAATGTGAACTAAAAATAGGCACTATAAATAAAGCCAATGACAGATGACCACAAGAATACAAAACATAAGGAACAATGTTAAAGTGAGGAATAACAGTAACAATGATAACCAAGAATTAACCCTAGAAAAAAAAAACAATGTATAGTTTGTTCCAGTTTAAATGACGAAAATGCATTTAAAACCAACCATTACCAACATCTTTTGTTCAATTGTTATCTTCAAGTAGGGTTGTAAAACAATTACGCAGGTGTGTCGGTACGGCCAAAGTATACTGTGAACAAACAATCTTGATAGTTTTGATGTTGTTTGTCGGTATTTTACCGCACGACGTGCGTTTCTAAAATAATAATTAGTCGAAGAAAGGGTTTTGTGATAAATCTGGTCAATGCGTTTTAAATGCACCATCTTCTCGAGGTAAAAGAATTATAATTTTACACGCTATCAACGAGCAGGGTTGGATAAATGGAGCTTTGTTATTGTCTGCGAAAAACATTAAAAACTGTAGTGTGGATTATCATGAAGATATGACTGCCAATTTATTTGAAGAATGGTTCAAATATCAGTTGCTGCCAAATATTGCACCAAATAGTGTAATTGTTATGGATAACGCGTCCTATCATTCACGGCAATCACAAAAAGTACCTTCACAGGGTACAAAAAAAAGTGAAATAGTATTGTTTTTACAAGAGAGAAAGATTCCTTTACCTGAAAACAAAATTACGAAAAAGACTTTGTTGGAAACTGTAAAACAACACACTTTTAACAAAAAATACGTCATTGATACGGTTGCTCAAGAGCATGGACATGAAGTTGTGCGGCTGCCGCCTTACTATTGTGTTTTTAATCCGATAGATTTAATTTGGGCGGATCTTAAAAGAAGAATACGGCGGAACAACATTAATCCTAGAATAAGCCCCAGTGTCATTGACTTGATAAAAGACGAAGTTATAAACACAACATCAGATTTATTTCGAAACTGCTTCAAGCATGTCATCAATATAGAAAATTCTCTTTGTACTGCACAACACACTGAAAGATTTGTAATAAACGTAGTTGACACTGAGACATCATCCGAGTCAGATTAACCCTTATTAGGGCAGAGGTATAAAATTCATGAAAAAATTAACTGTGCATGTGTTTTCAACGTATATTAGAGCCACAATCAACAATATAAATCTAAACTTTGATAATTTTATTTCCCTGTACGCGAAATTGTAGTGGTAAATATATGCTCTTTGCCCTATTGTGGTCTTGAGCAGGTGGTAATTATCTTACCATAGTCCATTTGGGCTAGTGTGCTATCAAACTATATGTGCTACTCGACGCAGTGCTGTCATATTGTCGAGCGATGCAGAATGAAAACTTTTAAAACAAGGTGTCGCACATAGTGCTATTTTGCACACGTCACACCTCACTTTTGAACGCTTTTGATGTTGTTTCGTGCTACAAAATGGGCATCTTGTATATTTGGTCTGATCCTCGGGGTAATGCGGTACAGAACATAGGCGGATTTCATCTGGTACTCCATAAACTCCCCCTTTTTTATTCCTAAAAACTATATCGGTTGATCTTTTCTTACTAGTGAATCCATCTATAAGACCTTGTGCCAAACGAAGTCTGTATTCTCTGTGTGAATGCAACGATTGTTTATGTAGTCGCAGATAAGTAACGTACGAGTTGATGACGGCTGCATCAAACATGAAATAAAATAAACGCAACCAGTTACGTCTTGATTTTCGACCAATTGGATATGACGACCGAAAATGGTCGAAATGATCCACTCCTCCCATATTAGTGGTATATTCAGCAATTCCAGTGGGTATTGGGATATATTGTTTAGATCCATCTTTTTGTGTTCGTTTGACCACAGTCAATGATTTTGGATCATGTGCAGTTGTTAGAACATTTACTAGTTGCGTGTCCATCCATTGTACTATAGAAACGGGAGCTTTGCTTCGGTACGTGAACTCATGTTTGGCAAGTTTTTCTTTTCTCGATTTATTTTGCGGCAATATATCTATTGGAATTCCTTTCCTATTGAGTCGTATTGTACCTACAGCGTATATACCCCTTTGGGTTAATAAATCAAGCATAAGAGGAATTCCAGTAAAAAAATTATCGAATGCCACTAGCGTATTGGGGGGAACATTTTCACATAATTTCATTACTACATTATAACCTAAGCCATCTTCGCTGGATGCATTTTCATCACTTTTTCCGATATAAATTTGAAATTGATAAATGTACCCTGTAGAAGCATCACAGCGAGCCCATACTTTATAACCTCTTTTAATTGGCTTCATAGGCATTTACTGTTTAAGTGTGCTTTTGCCTTTGAATTAAACCATGCATTCGTCCACTGATTGATTACTCGACTGCGTGTTATTATTATGAAAAATTACATTAAGAATGTTTATCAGTGGTCGAATTTTATAAAGTTTGTCATGATCTACTGATCCCCTTGCAGGCTCTTGACTTAAGTGAATGTTTTCTGTAAGTTTTTTGAATCGTTTGACTGTAAATGCTTGAGAAATTTCTACGTTTCTATAAAATGGATCTGTAGACCAATATAAATTGAAGTCAGGCAAAGGATTCAACCCCATCATTAACAAAACACCAAGAAATGCACGTATTTCACGTTTGTTTGTAGGAGTCCAGTGTAAAGTACCCTTATGTATTGCATAGAGATTAGTTTGTTCCGTAAGTAGTTCACAGACAGAATCAGGGAAAAAATTGTTAAAGTATGATATAGGCGGCGTTTTATGAGTATATGTACAATCTTTTACAGTCATAGGTCTGTCAAATTTGGGTATATGGTGTTAAGGTGTATTTGAAGACCAATCTTGAGCTATTTTTATACGTTTAAAGCTACTCAAATCTGTATTTTCAGATGTGTCTTGACTAACAGAGTGACTTTGGGGTTGGGTCGAAGTTGAAAAGTTGATAATGGGAGTGATATTTGCGTCTTCATTTTCTATAACAACAACTCTTGGGATTTGCTGAGGCTGAAGCTGGATCGAACCTGAAGAGCTAGCTTGCCTACCTTGAATTACCACCTCCGGACTCATGGGACTTACAATTTCTTCGAATTCCATGGTCACATTGAAATGCCTAGGTCTTTCTTGCATTACTCGGCTCTTTATTTCCTGATGGTACCTTCCACGAACCTAGGCATTTCATTGGCGCCCAACGTGGGGCCCGAGGCTTCGTAGCCGTGCCTTCTCCAACTGCGCCACGGTGTACTTAGCAAGTGATTCGAATTATTGCATCAGTATGCGTGGATGCATGTTGTGGTAGTAATTATAATTTGACCAATCTATCCGTAATTTTATAACTTCAACAAAAGTGCGTTTCCATAGGCTGTAAACAAAATGTAACATGTCACAACACACTGGCTTTAAATATCGAACCGAATGACTAGCTACATTCATTATGACTAAGACTTACCCCTTGTCACAAACAAATACACTTGTATTGTACACTATTCACAATGAAAGTGCAATAAAATTAACCAATGCAAGTGGATATTACGTAAAACTTGCACTTAGGACTTTTAAATAATTTCCGCAATATATTATTGACTCCACATAACGACGACCAATACGCCAATCCTTTTCTCACCCACCCGCATCTTTTCCAAAATAAAAACTTGACATCATTACCGCACGATTATAAAGGGGTTGATGCCATTACAACATATTCTACTAAATCTACCATTCCATTTGAAGATCGATCCGAGGCCCCGTCATCATCCATTCCCACATGTTCATCAGCTTGTAGATTTTCTCCTAAAGTTTTTTCTTCTGCAATTTCGGTCGATATTTTCAAAGATCCATTCACGCACCTATATTCATCCTCGTCATTTTCTTGAGCAATAACAATTCTAGAAAGCCCTCTAAGAACTCCAGTATCGTAATCCAATTCATGTTCTAAGCTAGCTAGGTGTTCCAAGTCATCGTCCGAGTCACTTTCAATATCAGAGAAGTTGTATTCGAGCGTTTCTTGTATATCTTTATCATTTAATTTCTTTCTTCGAGACATATTGACTGAAAATAAAAATAAACATTACAAAAATATGAATAATTGTGATGAACGTACCCAGGCAATGGTAAAATAATTACCACCGCGATGAACTTATTGGGCAATGGTAAAATAGTTACCACCAACTTTGCAATCACTTCTCAAACTCAACAAACACAACATCGCAGCTTACGATATAAAATGTACTAGGCAGCATAATAAAATATAACATTAAAATTACAAAAACCACTTACCGAAATCTTGTTTTAACAAAATATTCTCAAATATCATAAAAACACGGTAGAATTCGTTCGATTTTCAAATTTTACCTTCAACTGATGATTACACAAAAATTTGACATCTTGTAGTATTGCCGATGCTAAAAAAGTTTGGATAGTTATGCACGCGTTCACCGGTAAAAGAAAATACCAAAAACTTGAATCATGGTATACTCTGTGGTTTAAAAATCAAGGTGGTATGCATATATCCCGTGCCCTATTAAGGGTTAATTATTGTTTGCATTTAATTAACGAAATTTTACATTATACTGGATATTAGCCATAAGAATATGTAATAAGTGTTGATTTTGTTTATTAATAATCATATTTTAAATTTATATTGAATGTTAGATATAGGAATATTTATTATGTATAAGTGTTGATTTTTTGTGAATTAGAATAATCACATTTTAATTTTTTATTGTATGTTAGCCATAAGAATATGCGAGATGTATTAGTGTTGTGTTGATTTATTATGTATCAATAATGACAATTAAAATTATATTTAATATAAGATATAGGAATATTTATTATGTTTAAGAAGTTGTAAAATCCCGCGTTAAGTGCATTTTCGTCATTTAAACTGGAACCAACTATATCACAAAGTATTTGATGCTTTGAAACTATCTATGAAAAAAAAAAGCAGACCACCATAATATTGATTGCATCAGCATGCTTTCTCATTTGTGAGCTCTTTTAGTAAATAAAATCACCAATAACAAGTCATTAAGTAAAAATATTTTATTTATTATTAGGGTAAAACCGATGCTTTCTCTCAACTCTGCTAATAGGCATCTGAGTATAGGCACTTGCTTCTTTACAATATAAAATTCGTTCACTTTATTTCTGATGGCATGGATGTCAAAACTATCTAAATTGGATACTGTGGCCTTGTGAGTTCGCTTCTTTCCTGGAGTACTGAAGACACCATGGTTTACTTTGCTTCATTCTCTTCAATGTCGAAGCACTGATATCTGTAAGAAGAAAGAAGGAATGAATTAAACAGAACACCATTTACAAATATATTGTGACACGCAGTACAGCCCCATTTTACAGTCCGACAGCTCTAAGAACATTTGGGTTTAGGTGAAATCAAATTGTATCGGTGAGGTTCAAATCGCAACGGTTTAAGAACAAGGAAGACAGGTATAACCCGAACATCTTTTCCAAGAGCTCATGAAGTGTACGTAGGTACATATTAATATGTTTATGATATCTTTTAACTATATGTATATAAACACCTCCTTAGTGTTTTACTGAAACTAGGTATGAGTGTCAGTTATATTAATCATCTGTCTATTTAATTAATTTAATAAAATTGCGATTGTTAAGAGATTCAACATGGTATAGCTACAGACAATACACCTATGTATAGGGAAAGACAATGATTTAATTAATCTTAGTATTTACCAGTCATTGATGATAATTCTTCTAAATAGTTCGTTTGACTCTGGCATAGTAAATCATTTGCTCCAACTCTTTCAACTGCTGAAGATTTTTCAAAACCGTTTGTTTTTCACTATCCTCGTCCAGCTTATGGGCATTTTCACTACAAAGTGTACCCTAATTAAGGACTGAGATTAAGATACTTAAATCTCAGTCTTTCTTAATCTCAGTCCTTAATTGGGGTTCACGTTTTAGTGAAAATGCCCTTATCTGAAAAGAATACATCGTTTAATTTCTTAATGGAAATAAATACCAATTTTAAAAGATAGGTAGAACAGAAAAGGTATATATTCTATGAAACTTTGGATTGAAGATATAGAAATAATAAGTATCAAAATTAACATGCCATACTAACCTTGTTATAACCTATGAATTCGGTCACCGTATGTAAACACTCTATTTTTTGTTTCAACAATGCTTCCCTCTTCTCTTGTTTTTCTTTATATTTGTTTATAATGGTACAAAGGATCTGTAGCAAACCACTTTTGATAGTTTTACGCATGTTTAGTCCGTAAATTAACGTAAACCAACAACGACTTGTTTGTCAAGTCAAGTCAATGTCAAAACGTCATTTTAATAGTGTTGCCAGACCTGCCAGTCAAATAAAAGCCCGGTTCATCATTCATTAGACAGACTCTATCTTATTTCGGTAGTTTGATTCACATAATAATCATGTTTTCGACAATATATATATTTTTTATGAAATGTCGAAAAAATGTCCTCGCTACTTTATAAATCGTGGTCTCTCATTTCTGTAGCTTCGAAGGGGGTAGGCCGCTTATCGCCAGATCGTCACGATTGTTATTGTTTGATACTACCCTCACAAAACTATGCGCAAGCGACTTCAGTACCGTGTTTGTTTCGAAGTGAGTGCTTGTTAAGTGATGTGTTAAATCATTTAATTGATAAAAAAAATGTCTCGGCAAGAAAATTTACTTCTTGACCATCGGGACATGTTTGATGTTGTAAACATTTACTTTGTGAGTGGTCAAAACATTGCTGACGCCATTAGAATTTCGACTGAACGATCTCTTAATCGGCATGTCATTACGTGCTACACTGTGGTCTTGTGGTGGAACCACAATAGATTTAGACACACAAAAAAAAAAAAGTGTAAAAATCATGTGAGTTTAAATCAATATGTAGACACATATGCTATAATATATACACTTAACAAACTACTAATAATATATAATAATCAATAAAGATATTTATAAATAGTAAATAAGAATTAACTACAGTATATTTAATACACAAATATATATAGTTTAATATAAGTACATTATATTTTAGGATATTAACAAACATACACTTACCTTGTTTAAAACGTAATTATTTCTCCGTGTCGTCAAGTAGCCCCAGTGAACAAGCGCCGCCTGCGTTGAGATAACGGTCGCGTGACGTCACCGCAGCCCGACGCAGCGCCCGCGCCCGCGCCACATGAGTAAAGAAACGGAACAGAGACTAAGCTTCTAAAGAGCGCGCAAAATTTATACCTAATATGGTAGGGTTGGCACTGGTGGACAAAAATAAATAAAATGATATCGATCAGTTTTTTTATTTATTTATTGATTACAAATTACTTACGCTAAAGATTTTGTTTTTATAACTTTTGTTTTTTAATAATTTATTATATCTTTTAATTGAATGATAAATCCTTAATCTAATGAACAGTTTTTTTTAAATAATCCAATGGAAAGCATTCACATGGCATATCAAATTTACATTCACTCATTCGTTTAAATATATTATTACCAATATCAACAGTGTGTGTTTCGAGATTAAAATATTCACGAAACTTTTGCTCCAGTAATTCAACAAATGCTATAAAATTATCAGGTGGTATTATTAAAAAACCGGATTGTACACTACCTTGATTTAAATCCTTGTAATGGGTAAAAATTGAATCTACATAATACATTGAAATCGAACACGACGCGGTGCGCGCCCTGCGCTTGTGAACAAACTGAACTAGTATAAACCAGTTTCTGCGTGTACGTGACGAGGAGTTTGTTCACACGCACACACGCGCATCGCGCTTGTAGTAGTGTACCTATCGCAACGCGGTTGTATGAAGCTTAGTCTCTGTTCCGTTTCTTTACTCATGTGCACGCGCTAGGCGCCAGTGTGGAATCCTGTTCGCTACTGAATGCACGTCGCTCCGCTCTGACTAAGCTTACCTTCCGCTACCGCTTCCGCCGCTTAATATAATTGTCGCGCTTGTGCTACTGTACGTTTAATTACTGCCGCATTATAGTTATACGAAGTAATTGGTCTTTACTTGGAGTCAACCTACCTTACCTACACTGGTGAACCCTACTGCGAACATTTGACGCAGCCTTCAATAAGTCTGGATAATAAAGGTGACCCGCGGACAAAACTTTTTTTTTCTGCGTCGCAACTTTGCTCAGAGTGGACATGTGTGTTAACTGCTCTCTGATTTTACTTTTTGAAAATTAATTTAAATTAATTTGTTTTGGTGAAGTTTTGGTGTTAGTGCTGCTTTTTGTGTGTTTTGCGGGGATTCGAACTCGGGTCCGCAGCGTCGGAGTCGCGCGCCCTGCCACCGAGCTAAGGAGCACTCGTCACAAGCGCTCGTATTTGATTAACGTATTACTCTTCTATCAACTGTCCCTCTAATTTGTGCCTTATTACTATATGCACAAGAGCTAAATCTCAAGAAACTGAAATGCTGTGCGCAGCTTGTAAGCAATTGGTAGATCCTACCACATTACTTAATTGTACGGGCTGTTGCGGAATCTACCATTTCGAATGCGTGAATTTGGCACCGGATCAGCTCAAGGATAGGGCTGCCTTCCTAAAAAACCCTTGGTTTTGCTCCATTTGCACATCGGTTAACACCAGGCGTAGGAGAAATGACTGCACCCCTATTCGTGGCGCTACGTCTGTTTCGAGGTTAGATGAGTCGGTTATGTCTTGCGATGGCACGCTTGACGATTCAAGGTTGACTGAGGTCGACCAGACCGCATCTACGAGTGCGACAGTAACCGGTAGCGTGTTGACAACACCTCCTAATTTATACCGCTTTTCAAGCAACGACGGGAACTCTACTTTGGCCATCCAGCAGAGCGATTTATTAAACACTATTCTAACGAAAGTGTCAGAGTTACAGTCGCAGTTTTCAGCTATTCAGGTCATACAATCTGATGTCAATCAAGTCAGGTCAGACATAACTGAAATGAAAAATCACCTCAGCGCGAAACTTGACGAAATGACAGATAGAATCGACTCCATCGAGACCCGAGTGGACGCCTTGGAGCAATGCAGGGCCGAGCTGGCAGAGGTGAAAAATATCATTAAAGACGTGGTGGCTGACTCCAGAAATAATGAGCAATGGGTGAGACGCTCTAATATTCAAATTAATGGTGTACCTGAAACCAGTGGGGAGAACTTACACACGATTTTAATGTCCTTAGCCGACCGTTCAGGATACCAACTCAACATCAACACGGACGTGGATTTTGTCACTCGTGTCGCTGTAAAGAATGACAGAGATAACAGCACGCCGAAGCCCATTATTGTTAAGTTGCAGGCCCGGTACAAGAAGGACGACTTCATCTCATGTTTGCGTAGAGTTAAGAATCTGAAGGCGTCTGACTTGGGTTTTTCTAATAATGAAAATCGTATTTTCATAAACGACCACCTTTCCGGCTTCAATAAATTCCTACTGAGGCAGGCTCAAATAAGAAAGACACAAAAACAATATAAATATTGCTGGGTCAGAAATTGCACTATCAAAGTACGCAAAACAGACACCTCGCCTATATTGTACATAACTTCCGAAGAGGCGTTAAACAAAATAACATAAGTATAAATAATGCCTTGCTATTATTATATTGCTTGTTATTGTATTTTGTTTATTTGCATATATTAGCCAGCAAACTTTTAAACATGACTCATTCTGTGGTTGGCCGTATCTTTTTAATTTTTATTTTTTTCTTACATATGCTACTGAACTTGGCATATTTATTGCGATGCACTACTGGATACTTGTTTCAATATTTTACTCGTCACTGCCTAACACGACGTGTTTTTATAATTTCGGTTACTAAATCTATTCGCACTATGCATCTCACAACAATTGTCACTGGACCTTGTTTCTTCAATGGTTAGTACCTATCTATTATCAAAACGCTCAAGGGCTCCGAACAAAATGCAGTGAATTCTTTCGGAACATCCTTCAATCGGACTACGATATTGTTTGTATATCGGAAACATGGTTAGTTCCTGGTATTTTCGACTCGGAACTTTTCGATACGCGTTACAATGTTTATAGAACAGATCGCGATTGTGAAAGGTTGGGGGTAAGCAGACGCGGCGGCACGCTCATAGCGGCGCGCCGCGATCTGAGGGTAGACCCGCGCGGCATGCGCCCGCTGCCCGCGCTTCTGGACGCTGACGTCACCGGACTTGATATTCTAGTCACCCGCGGTTCATTTACAAAAAAACTTAGACTGTTTACTTGTTACTTTCCACAAAGTAAACACCAACTAGAATCTCAGTCTACGTTTTTTGACCATTTATCCGGTCTGTATAATGACTTTCCGGACGACTCATTTTTGATTCTAGGCAACTTTAACATTGGAGAGGCCGTTTGGGTTCCAACTGATTGCAACGCTAAAAGTTATAAAATCACAAACCCTAGTTTCAACGCATTAACTACTCAACTATCTGCGTTTATGCACTTTACTAACTGGGCGCAATATAATCAATTACCTAATAAAAACGGACGGCAATTGGATCTAGCCCTATCTAACTGTATTTGCGAGTTATTGCCCGTTGACCCGCTAGTTCCTATAGACACGCACCACCCAGTTTTCTGTGTGTCTACTGATATTGGCAGGAGCGAACAATCTTTAAGGCAAGCCCCGCGAGTAGCTCGCCGTTTTTTCGCTGCGGATTACGACTTAATCAACGATAAGCTAGGGCAAGTTAACTGGGAGCCTCTCTTAAACACAACTAATATTAATAACGCAGCGGATATTTTTTATAACATAATTAATACAATAATTAACGATTTCATCCCTTTCAAGACTATTCACGGTAATAAAAAATATCCAGTATGGTACTCGCGTCCTTTAATAAGGCTTATTAAGAAAAAAAATAGAATACATAAAAAATGGAAAATATATGGTAGAATTTCGGACTATAATACCTTTTCTAATTTTCGTTCAGCAATTAAAAAATGGAAGAATCATGTTATAATTTATTATATTAAAAACTGAAAATAATATTGAATGCAATTCTAAAGCCGTCATATATAAAATCAAAAAAAAATTACAGAGATATCCCTGACTCCTTCTTCTTTAACGATAGCATTGCAAATGATGGGCATAATATAGCTAATTTATTTAACCAATTTTTTTCAATCAGTTTTTGAGCATAATGATCCCATGGATTCATTTACTCCCATCGAATCCACGGATTGTTCTATCCTTAATGTTGTAAGTAATATTGAAATCTATTCAGAGTTAGTTGAGATATACCTTAAAAAATTATGTGATTCCAAAGGTAGCGGCCCGGATGGCATCCATCCGGTTTTTTTAAAACGTTGTTGCAAAACCTTAGCTTTTCCTATTTCCTTTCTGTTTTCATTGTCCTTGAAATCAGGAACCATGCCAAATGTTTGGAAGCAGTCTTTAGTTGTTCCAATCTTTAAAAGTGGCGATAAACATAACATACAAAATTATCGTGGAATCTCCATATTGTCTACGATCCCTAAACTACTCGAAAAAATAATTTACGACACTTTATATCAGCTAGTAAGACCAATACTTACCACTAGGCAACATGGCTTTGTTAGCAAACGGTCAGTTGAGTCTAATCTCTCTGAATTTCTTAATTTTTATCTGAAGGCAATGGACAAGGGGTTTCAGGTCGACGCAATTTACACGGACTTTTCCAAGGCCTTTGATAAGATTTCACATAAAATATTAATTCAGAAGCTAAAAACATTTGGTATACACGGCGACCTATTAAGATGGTTAATTTCATACCTGCGGGATAGGTCTCAGGCTGTATCTGTCAAGGGACACATCTCTAGTTTCGTCCCCGTTCCTTCTGGCGTGCCCCAGGGGTCCCATATTGGCCCGTTATTGTTTAATATATTTATAAACGACATAGTTAACTGTTTTCATAATTCTAAGATCTTACTTTTACAAGAGGACCTCGATAGGCTGGACCAGTATTGTACTGATAACGATCTTCACCTTAATATAGGAAAATGCTGTTCTATTGCATTTTCAAGAAAACGCACCCCTATACTTTTTGATTATAAAATTAAGAACCAAGCACTTAAGAGGGTTACGGAGGTACGAGATCTCGGTGTTTATATCGATAGCGAGATCCAACTGACTTCTCACGTTGACATAATTACTTCCAAAGCTTATAGAATGCTCGGCTTTATTTTTCGGCAGGGTAAAGATTTTAAAGACCCTCGAACTTTAATACTTTTGTATAACGCATTTGTAAGATCGCATCTGGAGTACGCGTCTATCGTTTGGAGTCCTCACTACTCGGTGCATATTAACTCAATTGAGAAAATCCAAAATAAATTCATTAAATGGATGAATTATAAATTTAAATTTAATTCATGGGACAGTGACAGTGTTGTGAGCCTGCAGTTGCGCCGAGAACACAAGGACCAAATATTTTTATTTAAATTATTAAACTACTTAATCGAGTCGCACTACCTCACAGGTAACATTTTCTACAGATGTCCTAGCTTCCGTACTCGAACAAGTGATCAGTTTGCCATTCCATTCTGTCGCACAAAATATGTTAAAAATTCCTTCGTTGTTAGAGCGTGCTCAACCTACAATAAGAAGTATTCCCACATCGACTTGTTTAGTTTGCGGCTAAATCAATTTGTCAGTGCAGTCAAAGAAGAAAAAGGAACTTACAATTAACAATAGCGGTAGCAGTAGCAATAGTTGGCAATAGTTAATTAGTAATCTCACATAATATCAATGTATTTTTAAAAGTTTTTTTTTTTTGCTCCTTCATAATTACAAAGGAGGTGTAATGTGTTTGTTTTTTTAAATACTTTAGTTTAATTTAGTTTTCTCTGAGCAACTCTGTTTTTTTTTCATTAGTGGAAACTGTTTTGGCTTATTAAGCAAATTTGTATTTTTATCATGTATTTTAATTTTAAGCTGTTTGTTTTCCAATAAATAAATAAATAAATAAATAAATAAAAACGTAAGTGCAGTGAGCATTTTATATATTGTCGGATAGTGAAGACAAAGACAGATTTGACGATGCGAAGTCCGTGGCCGCTCGGGAAAATAACGGTACGGGGCGCATTTCCAATGGAGCCGACACGTTCCGTGTCGGAGTTAAGATTCCGCCATTTTGGCCTCAGGAGCCTGCCGTCTGGTTTGCCCAAGTAGAGGGGCAGTTTGCACTGTCTAATATTACATCAGATTCTACGAAATTTTATTACGTTTTATCGCAACTTGAGCATCAGTATGCAGCGGAAATAAAGGATATTATTATCTCACCACCTGCGAATAACAAGTACGACAAATTAAAAACTGAGCTCATTAAGCGCTTGTCAGCTTCCAGGGAAAAGGACTTGCAGAATATGCTGAACCACGAGGAGTTAGGTGACCGGAAGCCGTCACAGTTTCTCCGGCACCTTCGGCACAAGGCGGGCCCATCGGTTCCAGGGACCCAATTCTCATGAGTTCGAGATGATTTTTCATGCGAGATATGTCAAAAAAATGTACGCAGTTGACAGTGCATATCGCATGAAAAATCATCTCGAAGTCACGAGAATAAGGGTCCAGAGGACTTACTGAAGACCATTTGGACCAGCCGTTTGCCCGTAAATTTACAATCCATAATAGCGTCCCAGCCGTCAATAACACTCGATGAGCTGGCAGATCTGGCAGATCGGGTCTGGGATATCGTACCAGGCAGCGCCCAAGTAGCTAGCACTTCCAACAGTTCAGCGATGGATTCAATGGCTCACCATATTGCTGAGCTCACCAACAGATGCAGGTACTTACCACGGAAATGCAAACGAGATCTCGCTCTAAATTCAGACGTGGCGATCAACGAGGCCGCGGACGCAGCGGTGGTCATCAAGGTCGTAGCAATAGCCGGTCGCAATCGAGTTACCGCAAGTATCCCATATGTTGGTACCATTCCAAGTTTCAAGCGCAATCAACGAGATGTATCAAGCCGTGCGATTTCGGCTCTGGAAACGGACAGGGCAATCGGTAATGGCGGCCAACAATTGCCCCAGCTCCAGTCGCTTGTTTGTAACAGATCGTCGTTCGAAAATGCAATTTCTAATTGATACAGGGAGCGACCTTTGTGTATTTCCACGATCAGCATTACGCGAATATCGGCCCCAGACTAACTACCAGCTTTACGCAGCAAATGGATCAATCATCAACACTTATGGGCATGCTCAACTGAATCTTAACCTAGGTCTACGCCGGGCGTTCAGCTGGCAGTTTGTGGTGGCAGATGTCACAAAAGCCATCATTGGCGTCGACTTCTTGTCGTTTTACAATTTAATCGTCGACTGCCGGCACCAGCGCCTATTGGATAGTACGACATCACTCACAACATCGGTAATATCTGTGGCTACAGGTGACGAAGTGCTCTCAATCAAGACACCGTATGGAGGTTCGAAGTACAACGCCATCTTAAGAGACTTTCCCGAGATAACACGCCCCCGGGTATTCATCGCGAGGTGAATCACGACACCGTGCACTTTATTAAAACAACGGACGGTCCTCCGACCTACTGCAGGCCTAGAAGACTAGCGCCAGACAAATTAAGGATTGCAAAGGAGGAATTTAATACCATGCTCAAGAATGGAACTGCCCGGCCGTCATTGAGCCCCTGGTCGTCTCCCCTTCACCTAGCGCCCAAGAAAGACAACAGCAGAAGGCCGTGCGGCGACTACCGGCAACTAAATGCACGAACGGTTCCAGACCGATACCCAATTATCCAATCCACTATTTCGCACATAATCTGGCTGGTTGCAAAACTTTCTCGACAATTTACCGTGTCAAAGCTTATAACCAGATTCCGGTTAACCCTGACGACATAGCAAAAACTGCAATCGCGACACCATTTGGGTTATATGAATTCCCCTTTATGACCTTTGGCCTCAAAAACGCCGGTCGAACCTTTCAACGTTTTGTGGATGAGGTCACAAGGGGAATGGAGTTCGTGTACGCGTACTTGGATGATTTCCTCGTTTTCTCCAAGGATGAAGAGACTCATGAAGAACATCTACGGCAATTATTCACAAAACTTAAGGAATACGGTATCGTCGTCAACCCTTCAAAATGTGTATTTGGAGTGCCGGAAGTTAAATTATTAGGATATCACATTTCGGCAGGGGGTACAAAACCGCTAGAAGACAAGGTGGAAGCCCTTCAATTATTTCCAGCCCCCAAAACAGTAAAAGAATTACGAAGAATCCTAAGAATGATACATTTTTACCGCCGGTTCATCCCAACCGCAGCACAAATTCAAGCCCCTTTACACAAGTTGCTGACAGGCTCTGTAAACGGATCACACCCTGTGGACTTAAATGATCAATATCTGGAAGCTTTTAACAATTGCAAATCAAGTTTATGCACAGCAACTCTTTTAGCTGGGTGAGCTACTGCAATTCACAACTCGCCCTTGTGACGGATGCATCTAATACGGCCATGAGCGCAGTGGTCCAGCAGAAGAGAGAAGACCAAGACACATGGGAACCACTAGCCTTTTATTCAAAAAAAATAAGTACTACCCAACAAAAATACTCACCCTATGGCATATGGCAATTTATAACGCCATTAAATACTTTAGGCATATACTAGAAGCGCGAGTATTCACAATCTTCACGGACCATAAAACCCTTTGCTTTGCCTTCTCATATAACAAGTCCAACTGTTCACCGAGGCAGTTTCGTCACCTTGATCTCATTTCGCAATACACGACAGATATCCGACACATACCTATCAGGGATAAAGAACGTCGTTGCCGATACATTATCACGAATAGAGGAACTAGAGAAGCCAGTCGATTTATTGGAATTAGCAAAGTCTCAAGACGAAGATGAAGAGCTAAACAGATTGTTAGCGGTGCCGTGACTTACAACATCCACCTCAGAAAGATGACAATTCCTGGGACAACTACTGAGCTATACTGCGATGATAGCACTGCCAAACTCAGACTCTACGTAACAACCGGTTTTCGACATCAAGTTTTTAGCAGCCTACACTCGCTCAGTCACCCAGGAATTAAGGCTTCAGCGAAACTCGTAGCTGAACGTTTTGTCTGGCCAAATATAAGAAAAGACTGTCGTAATTGGGCTCAATCATGCTCAGCCTGCCAGCGTTCGAAGGTCACTCATCACGTTCAAGCACCATTGGGTACATACAAATTACCCAACGCCAAATTTTCGCATGTCCACATAGATTTAATCGCTACTGCCTTACAGCGATAGACCGTTTTACACGGTGGCCCGAGGCGATACCTATTATGGACATTCGTGCTGAGACCGTAGCCAAGGCCCTTCTCAATATCTGGATATCTCGGTTTGGTTGCCCAGTGAGTATTGTAACAGACCGAGGAAGCCAATTTGAATCGGCCCTCTTTAAATATCTCTCCAAAATAGTGGGATTCGTGCATCGACGTACCACAGCGTATCATCCTGCCTATAATGGACTAATAGAAAGGTTCCACAGACAGCTGAAAGCTGCCATTGTTTCCCACGATCAAGCAATCTGGACAGAAGCTTTACCACTGGTCCTGCTTGGAGTAAGAAGCGCATTCAAGGAAGATCTGCAAACTACTTCCGCGGAGATGGTGTACGGGGAAACGCTGAGGCTCCCAGGGGATTTTTTCCAAACCACTGGAGAAACGACAAGCGACTTCACCGATTTCACTGCGCGCTTGCGTTCCATCACCCAGCAACTTCAACCCATACCTACGTCAAGGCACGGCCAGAAGAAAACGTTTGTATTTAAGGACCTAAAGTCCGCCAGCCATGTCTTTCTCAGAGAAGACGCTGTGCGTAGTCCGCTAACGCCAGCTTACACAGGGCCACATGCAGTTCTGGAACGAGGCGAGAAGACGTTCAAACTGAAAATTAAAGGAAAAACAGTTACTGTGTCCATAGACCGCTTGAAGGCTTTTATGCAAGAAGAAGGGGAAAACGTCAAGTCGTTACAAAAACAGGGTCAACACAGGTAGAACTCAAGGTCAACAAAACAGAAAGACAGAAGGAAGGAAATGATATAAAGATAACTAGATCAGGCCGGCGGGTCCGATTCCCAGATTATGATCGCCCGTAGACGGTCTCTGGAGGGGAGTGATGTGGTGGAACCACAATAGATTTAGACACATATGCTATAATATATACACATATACTACAATATAAATATATATTCTAATATCTAAACATGAATATATTAAATATCATAAATATATAATTAACATGTAAAGTAAACGACACTTAACAAACTGCTAATAATATATAATCAATAAAGATATTTATAAATAGTAAACAAGAATTAACTACAGTATATTTAATACACAAATATATATAGTTTAATATAAGTACATTCTATTTTAGGATATAAACAAACATACACTTACCTTGTTTAAAACATAATTATTTCTCCGTGTCGTCAAGTAGCCCCAGTGAACAAGCGCCGGCTGCGCTGCGTTGAGATAACGGTCGCGTGACGTCACCGCAGCCCGGCGCGGCGCCCGCGCCCGCGCTCGGCTCCAGTGTGGAATCCTGTTCGCTACTTAATGCACGTCGCTCCGCTCTGACTAAGCTTACCTTCCGCTACCGCTTCCGCCGCTTAATATAAATGTCGCGCTTGTGCTACTGTACGTTTAATTACTGCCGCATTATAGTTATACGAAGTAATTGGTCTTTACTTGGAGTCAACCTACCTTACCTACAGTCTATCGCTAGCCACCTTTACGAGTGGGGCACTATTGAAAAGCCACGCCATGCTCAAGGAAGAGGCCAAAGTGGGCTTGTAGTGGATGTTAAGCAGGCTATTCTCCATTACTTCGAAGAACATCCACGGGCGAGTACTCTCCAAGTCTTAAGCAGTTTAAACACTAATTTGCGACGACGAGCTACATTGTGCGTCTTGGAAGGCGGCCTTGGAAGTTAAATGCTATTTCAGAACGATTTTTACAACAATAATCTACATTTTGTAATCTTTGACGGTCCTAAGTTATTGTGCACGGTAAGCCGCGCGGCGGCGGCGCGTGCCGCCAATAATAGGTAAGTACTTAGTCGAAGGAAGCCGCCTTGCGCAAAAGCGGTATTATCACAAGGTCAAAAAGGAATTTACATATCACATCACATATCTATAAACATAATTATTATTAAGTGTCAACAGATAAAAGTATGTAGGTAACTAAAATAATTTAAATTTGGTAGTTAGGTAACTACCTAAAAATATATACTTACTTTGAGTTTGTGTAATTTATGAAAATTACAATGATTATAAATCACAGATCAAAGTATGGCCAAGTAGGTGACTAAAAGAAGAAAAACAAGTTTGGACAACCCTGACTCCCGAGCGGCAATAGGTATCAAAATCTCCTAAAGGGCCGGAGTCGAGCTACTTTTCTATTTATACCATGGTTGTAGCGCGCGTTAAAACATTGAGCGACAATGTCTATGCCGAAAAGTAAAAAATATTGTTTTTTTTTTTTTTGGGTTGTCGCCTGGAGGGCCAAAGACTTAAGTCCTTGCTTTTGTTAGCAGGATATTGAAATTTACATTAAAAAGGGGCAGAGATGAAAATCCCTTCCGGAGACCTGGGAATGGAGGGCCCAGGTACTGCCGGGCTCGCACCGGCTAAAAACACCAATGCCCCTTGTTGTGAATGAAGTTATAAACTCCCGCGGATACTACCCCAGCCAGTGCTGAAAGGCCGGAGGAGAAGTTCATTCCTCCGTTTATTTATCCGCGGGGTTAGAAAAAAGGGGGTGGGAATGGGGAATGGGGAATGGGAAGGGGGTTGCTTAACTTAGGTGAGTCGCGGCGTGGGAATCCTGACGCATGCATGCTTACAGACTACGGGCTTCCTTTCTTTTGCCCGACAATGGAAGGGTTGGGTCGGAGATCTTTTTGGACCGCTTGTGTGGCTGTGGACACCATCTTTATGGGTGGGGCTACCCTTATAATGTTTTCTTTGCGCGTGTCTCCTTGCGCTGCCCTCTTTTTTATGACCTCTTCCATTGCAACCTAGCCTATACATCTGTTATAATGAAAAGGGGGGAGCAGGTGTCAGTTTGACGAGGGACAAGAGAATCGCGTGCGGAGCCTTACCCCAGCCAGTGCTGAAAGGCCGGGAGAGAAAATCATTCTCCCGTTTAGGTGTCCGCAGGATTCTCCATCCCCTGTCCTACCGACACCCGTTAGGTGTTCGGGAGATGCGTGCGTCAGGGGTTGCTGTTAATATAACATTTAAAGCTAGTTTAGTTCTGGGTTAAGTAAGAGATCGTCCAATTTAAAAAAGAAATAAGAAATATATAAGTATTTATTGCATCATCCTACAAGATTAGGGGTGCGTTGGGGATTAGTTTGGGTTGGGCTGGGGGGGGGGGGGCGGAGTTTTTATGTGGAAGAAGAAAGTTTGGGTTCAGGGAACAGGATAGGGGAGGGGGTTGAAGTTGGAAAGGGGGAGGGGGGGGTACGAGTACGAGGGTTTTTGGGGAAGGTTGGGAGATGTTTGGGGGGTGGTTTCGGCGTGGGATCCTGCCGGGGTCTTGTAGCCGAGGGGTTTGCGTGGTGTCAGATTTCAGCGTAGCGTTTAACAGAATAGTCAGGGTACCGAACTATTTGTTCCTAAAACACGCTACGCGTACCACCTTTTCTATAAAACCCTTCGTGCTTTCGCGGTTGGCTTCTGTTCCCAGTAGGGCTTTCCAGCTTGAGCTATCCGGAGAAACTTTGACTCCGGTCTTTTGCTCAAGGTCAAGCCTTTCCACGCCGAAACGCGGGCACTCGCAGACAATGTGCCAGATGTCCTCGTCAAGGGTCAGGTTGCAGACACACGAGGGTGAGTCTTTGATCTTAAAACGGTGGAGATAGGCGGCGAAGCCTCCGTGACCAGTAAACGCTTGAACCAGGAAGTTTGTGAGTTTGAGTTTCTTTAATATGCTGTTCGCATCTCTCACAGTTGTAAAAAACTTCTTGGTTGTCGCACCTGTCCCGGATGCCCCGTAGCAAACCTGCCACTGTTCGACCGTGTTTTGTCTTATCGACCTCTTGGCGTAGGACACCGGCACCATGTCGTATTGGGGGGCGGTCTTCTTCCTAAGGGCTGCCTGCTTTGCCAATTCATTTGCTCTCTCGTTTCCGTGAGCGTGAGCTCGCAGCCAATAGAACCTGAGATCGGTCCCCATTGCTCTTGTTTGGGTTGTGGCGTTTTTGATCTCTTGAACCAAGGGGTGTGTCGTGTCCGGTGATTTGAGGAGCTCCAGTGAGGATCTTGAGTCACTGAGGATGCTGACGCTCCGCGCCTTGTGTTTCCCTGCGATCTGCACTGCCCTAAGTAGAGCGTACAGTTCGGTTTGAAACACTGTGCTATAGGGCGCTAGCTTGAAGGTTGAGTGACGGATTTCTCTGCCATTCTCCCACCATGTGAGTGCCGCTCCCGTTTGGCCCTCAATTTTACTCCCATCGGTGTAAATTTGAGGGCCTTCGAGTTCGTATCTATCGACCACGTCTTGGTTGAATTCCTCCAAGCAGACGTAGTCGATGGACACAACCCTTGACGGGTGCGGTCTCTTCAGGGCGTCAGTTTTTTCTTCAATTTCTCTTCCTGGTGGAATGTGGTCGTCACTGTAGCCCTTTTTGACCTCGTAGAGGCTTGCCGCTTCGTGAATGCGCAAATCCAGTGGGAGGGTTCCCGACAGGATCAGCGCCGATGTCAGAGAGACCGTCCTGTACGCTTTGCAAATCTTCTGGGCGAAACCACGCTGTATTAAATCTAGCTGGTTTCGCACCATTAACTTGTTGGCAGACTCGTGCCATGCGCTTGCTGCGTACAGGACGATCGGCTCTATCACCGCCACGTAGATGGTTTTCACTATCTCGCTATTGAGACCCCATGACACCCTCGCCGCACGTGACAACTGTCTGTAGATATTCGTTACCTTTCGGCACGTTTTTTCCACGTGTGCGTTGAAGGTCAACTTACGGTCTATGGTAAGTCCCAATAGTTTGATTTCGTCGACAAGCTCTACTGCGGTTCCAGCCATTGAGATTCGGATGGGGTCCCATTTCAGCTTCCTCGTTATCACCATGGCTCCCGTTTTGTGAGCGGCGAAGTTTAGCTTATTTTGGGTACCCCATTCGACCACTTTTTGGAGAGTCCGTTCGGCTTTTGCTTTTACTGCACCTGAGTCGTCGCCAGAGAACACCAGAGTGACGTCGTCAGCGAAAGCCTGACAGTGGGCGTCCGTGTCGTTGAGCATCTGTAGGAGATCGTCTAGAATTACATTCCAGAAGATTGGACCTCCTATAGAGCCTTGGACACATCCCTTTGTGGTGGGCTTTTTGCTGATTTCGCCCGCGTAGTGTACCCTTATCATGCGGTCGTCCAGGTAGGAGCAGACCGTATGATAAAGATTTCTCGGGCAGCCTTTCTTGGCCAGTTGGGCTCTGAGCTTCGGCCACCAGGCGTTATCGAAAGCTCCCTCTATGTCTAGCGAGACAAGTAGCACGATGCGTTTCTTCGTTTCTGCTTCTGTTCTTATGTGTCTCATCAAGTCATAGAGGGCGTCTTCCGTTGACTTTTGGGGCATGAACCCGTACTGACGTTTGTTCAGGGCCGGGAGGATATGCCACTTGATCCTGTTTACTAACATTTTTTCCAGGATTTTCCCTAGTACCGACAATAGACCAATCGGTCGGTATGACTTGGGGTGGGTATAGTCCTCCTTACCGGGTTTCCGTAGGATGCAGACGTGTGCTGACTTCCAGGCTTTGGGGAAGTAGGCTAGCTTAAGGCAGGAATTCGCTAAGCACAAAAATACTTCTTCATTGCACTGGATAGCTGCTGCGCATATGTCTGCTGTGAATCCGTCCGACCCAGGTGCCTTTTTCGGGTTCATACTTCTGACTACTGTATCCATTTCCACTTGTGTGAAGGATGGATCATCGCCAGTGAGGTGTGACTCCACTGCTGGGTTGTCTCCCTCCGTATCGTCCCTGATGCTCCTGTGATGGTCCGACTCACCTTCCTGACGGTCATCCGGGTAAAAGCATTCTGCCAGTCTTTGAGCCGACTGTTTCGGTGTTAAGGTGAGCCCCTGTTCGTCTCTAAGCAACGTGTCTTCCTGACGTCTAGCCGTTTGCCTGATTACTCGGTAGATTTTGTCCCACATAGACTCCCTATCCTGTGTGGTACAAAAATCTTTCCAGCTAGCCGTCTGAGCCTCTGTTGCTTTCACGGCGTACTCTTCCTTTACCTGGAGGTATTGGTCGAGTACGTACTGCCTTCGGTTTGGGGCTGCGTTTCTTATTCGCCTTTTCCTTCTTAACACCTCTCTTTTCAGTCGATCCAAATCTTTGGACCACCACGGCGGCTTTGAGTTTGTCTTGGGGGCTCCCGGTTTCGGGATGCATTCTTCACATGCTTTCGACACCGCACCGATATAGGCGTTGGTCGCCTGCTCCAGTGCTTCGGTGTCTCCAATGTTATTTAAAGAATGAACTGTCAAGTCTCTTTCCAGAAGCTCCCCTGACAGAACTCTCTTAAACTTGGTCCAGTCAGCTTTCTTTGTGTTGTAAATCCTGGTTGTTGGTCTTAGTACTGGCTTCGGGGCTGCTTCACTACACACTGCAAATTTTATGGTGTTGTGATCGGACGTGACAACATTCCTGTCTACTTCCCAGTCTTGGATCCTGGACAGAATATTGGTACTGCACGCCGTCACATCAACAATGCTAGTGTATAGCTTGCCTCCCCGGTATGTCTCGAATGTCGGAGTGTGTCCAACATTCAAAACATTCAGATCTACCTCATTGAGGAAGCTATGGTAAGCTGCCCCCCTGTGGTTCTCCAATCTGCTTCCCCACCAGTAACTCCAGGCATTCACATCACCTCCCACGATGTAGCTGTCTGCACCCAGCTTAAGCATGATCTCCTTTGTTTTGGCCATGTATCCTTCTAAGTCTTGGTCTCCCTCGAAATAAACCGAGATTACTCCGACTGATACGTTACCAAACTTCAGGAGTGCCGCCGTGATGTTCTCCGTGACCAGTTGTGGGTCGTGTTGCACCTGGACTCGATCACCTAGCACTACTATTGCTGACTTGACTGGTTTCGCGCGATTTTGGGTACACTGAATCACCTTGAAACCTCGTTGCGGCGTCATCTCTCCCTTTCCGCCCACGTACGGTTCCTGTAGCAGTGCTACTTCGCAGTTTCCATTCTGCATGGCCTGGTGGAGTTCAGCTGTTACCAGCTTTGACCGTTGCAGATTGGCTTGCAGGAACTTTGTCTTGTGGGGGGCGGTGGGGGGGGGAGGTTTAAGTGTTGTTTGCCGGTACAACTGTGTCAACAACAGTATGCCACTCTCGACCGTGCTATGGTGTCCCATTTCTGACGTTCTTTGCAGTCGGGGCTAAACGCCTCATGCTGTACCTCCGTCGGTTCCTTGCCTGCCCTGGTGCAGTTGATGCACTTTGGTGTCTCAGGATTTTCCGGACATTTGCCGGGTCCGTGGCAGGTCAGGCAGAAACGACAGTTGGTGCTCACTTCCTTGCACAACGTCCTTGTGTGTCCGTAGGCCAGACATTTAGAACACTGTACAAGGGGCGATTGGTCTTCCACTTTTTGCCTTTGGACGCCGATGTAGACTTTTCCAGTCTCCACAAACCTCTTCCAGACAGGCGGTGGAAGCTCAAACACCAGGTGACAGCAGTGCGGGTTACGAGCTTTCCTGCGGTACCGGAGTTTTATCTGAGCAGGGTCCACGTTAAGGCCTCCCAGTAGGTGGTGGTTTTGGGATAACAGCATCTGCGGTAGGTCCTCGTCGTTAAGGTAACTGACGACGTCCCTGATGCAGATTAGGGGGTTTCTCATTTGCGGGTATTCCGCATTGAGTTTCCCTTCCGTTATCTTCCTGAGCAGCTCGAGGTCTCTCTCGCTGGCACAGCTAACCACCACCTTTTGGTTCTTGGCCTTTCGTACCCGCTCGATCCTCAACCCGGTAGACTTCACGTCACACACTTTGTTGAACTCCTTCAGGACACCATCGCTGGTCTTTGTCGGGTCCTTGGACGATACGATCGCGGTGTGGTTGGGGGTGCTGGCCTGTTTCGGGAGCGCTGCCTTCTGGGCGTATGTGCTTGGGCCGTGGGCTACCGTTGTTCGCTGTTGCGTGACCTCCTTACTCACTTCACTGACCGACTGTTTAATCTCGGCCAGTGCCATCTCCGTGTTCAAGGTTGAGGCTGGGGCTGAGTCGCGTTCCTTTTCGGTCCTTATTTCTTCCGTTAAGGTTCTGACAAGCGAGCTCATTGCCTTCATCCTCTCCCTGATGTCGGTTAAGTCTTCCGATGGTTGTGTTGCTGTTTCGGGGTCTCGCCGGCTCTTAATATCCTCAGTGGAGTGTGTGAGGAGGTCGATCCGCTGCGTGAGCGTGCAGATGGCCTCCTTCAGCTCTGGGTCTTTTGGTGACTGACTTTGTGTCTCCATTACCTTCGGCAACATTCCCTCGATGGTCTTCGGGATGGTTGCCGTGGCACTTGCTAGTGCGTCCATGGTTTTCCTCATTTGGTCTATCTGGTTCGAGACCCTGTTCACCTGGACAGACAGCATCGACACCTCGTCTGCCACTTTGCTGACGTTGCCTGGGTTTTCCTGGGCTCCGTTGCCTTTGCATAGTTTCTCCACAGCCAACTTGACTTCTTCCACCGAGGTTTTTATTTCTCCGATCTTTTGGAAAGGAGTGGCCGTTTCGTAGCCCAGCCAGTCCCTCACAGACTCTGTCTGTTGCAGAGTTCTGGTGGCTAGGTCTTTTAGCACTCCCAATTCGGCCACCACCTCCTGCCTCACCACCGCCATTTCCTTGGCATGCTGCCTCTCCATCCGGACCACTTCTCTAGCGCTTCTGGACCTTTCGCGCTCGAGGTTGAATTTGTGTCTGGAACGGGAGTCGGATAGCGACAAAGCTGTCTCATATAGGGTCTGCATGCAGTCAAGAGCGATTGCTTTGCATTCCCGCTTCATCTTGCCCGCAGACTCTAGACCGTCCTTGCCTTCTAGCAGCTTCGCATTAGCCAGCTTTGTCGCCATGTCCATCTCCACTCCCGGGCCCCTTCCACTTCGCGGCACGAGGATGCTGACCCTACCCACTGATGACCCCGGGGACATCGAGGCATTGGAATAGCATTCCGAGTTGTCTTCGTCGAGGTCTCGCCCGGATGTGCTATCTCCGACGTAGGACTCCAGTCTTTCCATGTCCGCGATGTCATCGGGGTCCGGGATCGGGGTCGGGGTCGGGGGGGCTGGCGCTGGATCTTTGGCCACTGCTGCCTTTTTTCGCTGAGGGGGGTGCCTGAGTTCTGCACGTGGATTCTTCGATCCTTGCTGCTTTTTTTGTGGGGGGGGTTGGCTTGGGGGGCATTTTTAATAGAGCTGTTGAGTTGGGGGACTTTGTTTAAGGGGAAAAGGGGTTTGTTTGTGGGCAGATTTGATGGGGAAGGTGGGGTTTTGGGACTTTGAGCCAAAAAAGTAGGAGGGGGAGATTTAAGACCTTGTGGGGGGGGGGGTTGGAAATTTTGTTCGGGCTAATTTTGCCCCGGCCCGTCGCAGCTGTCGAAGTCGTCACTAGAGCTGTCAGCTATGTGAGCCGTCAGCAACCAGAAACGAGGTCGACCGCCCGGCTAGCGCGTGGCGTCGTCGCGTCGGATGATGCAATAATACTTACTTAGTTATTACTAATTGCGTCAGCCGCTATTGTCCAGCTGGTCAAATCGCGTGACGTCGGGTGACCTAGATATGGTTTCCTATAATACGAATTTTTGTGATGGAATAATTTTTGAAAGGGGAGTTGCTAAGGGAGAGTTTGGGGTATCGAAAGACAGGGAATTTAACGAGGAATAATTTTATGTTCAGTTACCCCAGAACTAAACTAACTAAGCGTCTAAATATTTAACTATAAAAAAAAAAAAAAAAAATGTAAAAAATTAAGCTATTTGGCCCTGTGGTGTCTCTCTGGTTGCTCCTATGGGCTGGGACTTTGCTCCAGATGTTGGTTGGAGCACGGTGAGTCTTCACAAGGGTTGAGGGAAGGGGTGGGGTGTTTGGATGGGCGTAAAACATGCGTCAAAGCGTCTCGGTACGAAATGTATCGCTTTCCCTATGGTCGGAAATATGGCGATAATTCGGCGAGTTTTTGCACGTAGCGGGATGGGATGTGTATTGACTTACTGCGCAGTCCCTGGGCAAACCTGGGAGCCGGGAAGATCTGGTCCTCACAACACTGTCCGTCAACACACACTTTAAGTTGCTGTACACGGGTGAAAAATGGTCCGATTTTCAAAATTTTCAAAATTTCACCCGGGTGTAGTCCGTAACGGGCCGAATCACCTGACGCTTCTAACGATGTTTTACGCGATTAATTTAATTTTTTGCCGATTAAGTGCGGAGCGACTCAGAAGCGTGGCGCTCGCACTGGCGGACGGTTTGCGACTCCTAAAAATATTGTTTAGTTTACGGGTGTTTAAATAATGGTATAAGAAATCCGGAGCTATCGTTTTTCAACATACATTTTGAGTCGGAAAGGTGAGTACCTACATACCTATTTAGAGTTTGTGTTGTGAAGAAGGCTGTTTATTTTTTGATATTTACCAATAGCTCATAGCCTACTTGCAGCTTTTGTTAAATCTATTTTATTGTCAGCGTGACATTTTCATTCGTTTCAAAACGCCTAAACTGTGCCCTAAACCTAGCTTAGGAAGGTACAACTATAGAGTGTCGATAGAAATGCTGAGGAGAGGAGATGGCGTGGTGGGTAGTCTATTCCGCCTTTTCAATGCATGTTGGAGTAGCGGCCGAGTCCCGGAAGATTGGGTCAAGGCCGTTATCGTCCCTTTGTATAAAGGAAAGGGGTCACAGCAAGACTGCAAAAACTACCGCGGTATCAGCCTTCTTAGAGTTGTCGGCAAAGTATATGGGAAGATTTTAATTGAAAGGATATTTATTGTTACGAATGACAAAATCTGGGATATACAAGCGAGATTTCGAGAGGGAATGGGATGTACGGATCAGGAAACGGAAAAGTTCTTGGCTGTCAACCAAAAGATTTTCTGTGCTTTTGTGGACTTGAAAAAGGCCTATGATAGGGTAGATAGAAAGGAGTTGTGGAAGGTGCTGTCTATATATGGAGTGAGCAGCAAACTGGTGCAGGCTTTGAGGTCCCTTTATGAGGGCTCCAGAGCCTGTGTCAGGATCAATGGGACATACTCGGCCTGGTTTAATATCTCCAGAGGTGTTAGACAGGGCTGTGTTGCCTCACCATGGCTGTTCAATCTATTCATGGACAGTTGTATGCGAGATTTGAAAGAGTGTGATAACGGTTTGCGTATGAAAGAGTTGCTAATCAAATCCATCTTATATGCCGATGATCAAGTTTTACTTGCTCCATCGATACTTGAGTTGCAGGAGATGGTGACAATGATGAATGAGGGATTTAAGCAAAAGGGGATGAAAGTAAATGTTGCCAAGACCAAGTTCATGGTGATAGAGAAGGACGAGGAGATGACTGAGTGCGTGATAAATATAAATGGTGAATTAGTAGAGCAAGTGAGTGAATTTGTGTACCTGGGAAGTAAGTTTACAAGAGATGGTAAGTGTGAGAAGGATGTCGAGAGAAGGGTGAATGCGGGGAATCAAATAAATGGGGCACTGTACTCATTTGTGAGCAGAAGGGGCATTTCACAAAAAGCCAGACTGGCTGTTTACAATGAAGTGCTGGCCCCTACTCTGATGTATGGTAGTGAATGTTGGGTGTGGCAGGATAAGCATGAAAGTCGTATAAATGCAGTTGAAATGCGTTCTTTGCGTAGTATGTGTGGTGTGAAACTGACTGATAGAGTAAGGAATGAAAAAGTCAGAGAGAAATGTGGACTAAAAGAAGAGTAAGTGTAGTGACTAAGATTGAAAAAGGCATGCTTCGATGGTTCCGTCATTTGGAAAGGATGGATGAAAGAAGATTGATGAAAGAGATATACAGAGCAAAAGTGAGTGGAAGGGTCGGAAGGGGCCGCCCTAGGCGTACTTTTTCGAATCAAATCGGAGAAATACTGGAAAAGGGCCGAATTTTAAGTACCCGAAACCGACGTGCGTGCATGACTCGATGTATGAATGTGGAAGAAGCGAAAGAGATTTGTCAAGATCGTAACAGGTGGAAAGAAGTGGTCTCTGCCTACCCCTCTGGGAAACAGGCGTGATTTAATGTATGTATGTATGTATGCAAGTGATTAATGTAAATAGGGTAAACTGGGTACAAATGTGCCATTTTTCATTTGATCGCCCATAATTTTGTTATTATACCAGTTAGCTGACAAAAAAAGGTGCATTTATAGCAAAGTAATGTTTGTCCGACATACTAGTACGCAAATTTTAATAAATATAATTATTAAGTGTCAGTCTCGTGCGCGTAGCCGTGGGTGACGGTCGCGTTCTAAACTATCTATAGTTCATATCGGTGTAAATTGAGTAACCACAGGGACTGACCTCTGCCTTACGGTAATTAACCTGGGATATCGGTGTCTCGCACGACTGGTCCTTACTCGGGTCCAGTTAGCGCAGGCGGCGTATCGTACCCTCCTTGTCGCACCTACAGGCGAAGGACATCTGGTGCTCCAGTAGTAGGGATTCGCCGGTACTGGCCCCGCCTCTACTCGGCCGAAAAAAAATGGTGCTCTGACGAGCGAGAGGTGAGATTTCGCTCCTAAAAAAAAAATTGGTGTTAATCCCCCCATTTAGAGCGTTTGGGAAGGGTCTCGAGACTCCCAGATCACTCCTTCCCATAGCTTGCAATATTTCATGTACTCAATACAAAAGGTTATCAACTACCTGGGTACCCTTTTTTGTCCCGTGGACGTTGTCTATTGTTTGCGCGTGCGCCAACCCGTTTGTTCTCGGGGCGTCCAACACCTTTGTCTTGCATCGGACGCGTTCATACCTTTTTTTACATATTACCTGATTGCGCTATTGACTGTTGTAATGTGATTTTTAATTTTATCTATGTTTTTCTCATATCATTTAATTAAGTTACCATAGTGGTTTTCTTAACATACTGTTTTTAAGGATCATAGTTCTAACCTTTTTTTTTTTTTAACGGAGAGGAAATGCAGTTACGCATCCCCTTCCGGCTCGGGTAGCCAATGGAAGGGGTATGACGGA
The DNA here is from genome assembly GCA_948252455.1 of Acleris cristana. Lineage (NCBI taxonomy): Eukaryota > Metazoa > Arthropoda > Insecta > Lepidoptera > Tortricidae > Acleris > Acleris cristana. Next base: position 36,715,274 of record OX411771.1, read on the forward strand.
CTCACGACCACCTCAGTCTCCTGCGAGAGCTGAGGTGGGAGCCTACCGTCTAAAACGTCTCCGGTGTAACCTCCAAGGGCTGGTAGCAGGGGCACCGTGGGCTGATTACTATGCCACCACTGGGTGCCCCCCAGCCGCCCCAGCCTATTGCTGGGGCACCTGCGTTCGGTTAACACTTCGAACCCTCCCCCAGACGTGTAAGACCATAATGTGGGACCCTATCCCCACGGTCCTACTAGGGGTTCAGGCGGGCAGCAAACTGCCTCCGCCTTCGCCCCAAACGTCTACGCCGGAGCGGGTGCGCCTCCACGTCCTCCTCGCGCTCCCGCTCCCCCGCCTCCTTCTGCGAGATTATGCTCTCGCAGAAGGAGACGACCGCCAACCACGATCTCTCGCTGCTCAGCATGGCCGACACGACGCTGTGCAGCGAGAGATCGGAGAGCCCTGTGTCCGCGACCAGAGCGCGGCGCTCCGGATCCCACTTCAAACACACCTCTAGGGTGTGCTCGGCCGTGTCGTCCGGATCGCCGCACTCATGGCAAACCGGACTGGGCTCTCTTCTAATCTTGTGCAGGTAATGACCGAAGCATCCATGCCCGGTCATCACCTGCACAAGACGGTACGTGACGGCACCGTACCTCCTCTCCAACCAGTGGTCCAGCGGCGGGAGGAGTGCCCCTATAGTGCGGAGTCCATAGGGAGAGTCCTCCAGGTCGCTTTTCCACCGGTCTCTCAGGCGCCGCTCCGTCATTCGACGGGCCCCCTCCACCGTCTCCGAGTCCGGGCGCTCTCTCCTCGCCCGGAACCCCGCCCTCCTCCGGTATGTCTCGGCCTGCACCTGAGCATCTAGCTCCCACGGCGGGGTGCAGGCCAAGACACACGCGGCCGCATGTGCCACCGTCATATAGGCCCTCACTATTCGGAGGACCACCACCCTTTGGGGCCTCCTTAGGAGCGCCTTGTTCTTGGCCGACAACTTGTTGGCCCAGATTGGCGCTCCGTACAGCGCCATACTACGAACGACGCCTGCAAACAGGCATCGACATGGCGCTTGAGGCCCCCCCACGTTAGGCAACATGCGACCCAGGGCCGACGCGGCGCCTACCACCCTGGGAGCAAGTTGGCGGAAATGCTCCCCGAAATCCCACCTCCAGTCCAGGATGAGGCCAAGGTACTTAATGGTGGCCTTCACCTGGACCGCCTCCCCCGCCACAGGGATGGTCGTCCCGCTAAGGGGACGCCATCTCCTCCCCCCGAAGACAATAGCGTCCGTCTTCGGGAGGGACACCTCCAGACCCAGTAGTCGGATGCGGCCGACAAACAGGTCTGCCGCCAACGATGCCCTCCGGAGGGCCTCCTCCAGCTCACGTCCCCGCATCATAGTTCTAACCTAACCTAACCTACCTTGTTGAAGTTAATCTAACATCGTGGAATCTGTCCTAGCTTAACATACCTACTGTTTTTTAAGGGTTACAGTTCTAACCTAACCTAACCTACCTTACTGAAGTTAACCTAACATTATACAACCTAATCTAACTTAACATACCTACTGTTTTTTAAGGGTTACAGTTCTAACCTAACCTAACCTACCTTACTGAAGTTAACCTAACATTATACAACCTAATCTAACTTAACATACCTACTGTTTTTAATACTTACCTAACCTAGCTTGGTGAAGTTAACCTAACATTATACAACCTAATCTAACTTAAAATACTTACTATTTTTAATACTTTTAAGAAAATAAAGATGAATCAACCAACAAAGAAGTTACGAGTGGTTTTAAATTTTAACACCCCATGGTCGGCTGTTATTAAGGATCGCCTAATTATACATGAGCTTACACTAAGCTAAGAACTGATTTAAATCTAGCTTAAGTCCTAAGTTTCACTTAATTGAATTTACCTAAGTTAATGTTAGTAAATCTAGCTAATCGTCGTATTCGTAGTATTATCTTAAGCCGTTGTTACTTAGAGCCTATTCTAAAAAACTATCAAAACCATATATTGCATATAGGTATTTCTAAATGAATTACCTACACTTAGCTTGTTAAAAATATAGTGGTTAAATGCAATCTAACCTACGTACGGGTATGTATCTACGAGTATGTATCTGTGACTAACATTAGCTATAACATTATCTATCTAGTACGTATATGGGGTTCACCTCCACATAAATTTTAATTTTATTGTAACACACTAGTATGTAAAACTAAAACGAAGCATGTAAACTGGTTCTGACTTGATTTAAAGCGCTATGGAGTAGGTATATCAATCACAAAAGCCTGTATCGACAAGTTTTGTGTACCCAAATGCATTGTTATAACGGTTTAATTGTTTTATTGGTAGCCACCTATTATGTTTTATGGTCACAACGGATGCGATTGTTACTTGTGCGTTTTATTATTTTGGGTGTTGTTGAATAAGTCGGCGTCTGTGTTAGATGAACTACAAGTTCAAACATGTTTTTAAGAAGACGCTTAACTTACGGAGCATATAAAAGCGGTGGGGCATTGTGTCTGAAAAACTATTAGCCACGCAACAGTCTTCGTTACCGGAGCTCCCTGTACTTAAAGCAGTAGTCTTGTGTCGTGCAGTGAAGTGTTTATAAAAAGGCCTAATAATGGATGTGACTATGTACAAATATTTTAACTTAATTATGTGTTTTTTTAGCATTTGTGCACCGTGTTTTTGTTAAGAGTATTGTATTTAAACAGTTGTGTAATTTATTATTTGATTTTGTTCCAGTTCTCTGAAAATACTTTCAAGAACTATTATACTACCCGGAAAATAAAGATGAATCAACCAACGAAGGAGGCACGCCTGGTTTTAAAGTTAAGCAGGCCATGGCAAAAAAGCGTGCAGTAAATAACATCGACAGCTTTTTTGAACGTCCCAAGAAGAAAACTAAAGTATTGAAGCGCTCTTCTAATGTCAGTCAAAGTTCTCCTGACGGGGTGGGCTATATATCAACCGGACAAGACGACGGGGCATACGCTTCTCACTTGATTAAAATCGAGATAAGTATATGATTTGCAAAAAATTAAAAACATTCCACCCACTGAGCACTGGAAACACGCAGATGTTTGATTAAAATTCTACGCGCCTTCTGAAGAAGACACTCAGCTCCAAACTACACGTGATGTTATATTTAACATCACAAAGCAAGTAGCTTCTAAAGACAGTTGTATGAAATATTTTATTGACAATAAGAAACAGTGATAAAAAGTGTTTCTGTAGGTTAAACAAAAGCTTGTTATTGTATTACATGTAAAAACCTTACCTTTTAAGAATTCAAGACCTTTTCCAGTCTAAACAATTATCTTTTCATTGTAAAATTAAATTGTGCGAAATACTTTATTTACTATATTAAAGATGCAGTGATAAAAAGTGTTTGTGTAGATTAAACAAAATGGATAGTTTGAACTGTGACATCTACGATGCCCAACTCGTCAGACTCTGTGAAGAGCTTGAAGAAGATCAAGAATTAATTGGCATCGGGGAATTCATAAGCCAACTTCACCGTGATGCGTAAGTAATATTTTTAATTCTAAATATTCCTGTTGTAACCTGTGTAAAAGCGCTTGACCAGTACTTACTTACTTAAAGGATGGGTTTCTGACTTGTAGTAACTTGATCTTATTGTTATGGAAGCAGTTAGGTGGGGCGGTCCTATATAAATGAGGTATTCGATGTTGAAATTATTCATTGTTTGCGTAACTGTGTTTGAGTTACTAAGGTGTCGGTTTTTTCCATCATGGTGTTCATCATAATCCATTTAGTTCGTGATCAAATTGAGTGTTTTAGTAAACAGTTTATTATAACTTATTTTCATAGAAGTATACGACTGTGGTTTATATCAAATCAATTACCCACCACACTATTAAAAGATTCTGACGTTAGACCATATTTTACACCATGTGATGGTCATATTAAAGGGAAACAGAATAGCTCAGATGTGACTGATGGGGTTTTAACAATGCAAGCATACTGCCAACAATGTAGACAAGATTTGAGTTAGTATAATATCCCATCCAATTAATTAAAAACTTTATATTTGTTATTAAGTCGTACATTATGTTTAATTTCATGTTTTCTTATATTTATAGATCTTCCCATGTCAGGGGTGGAGTAATGAGGACAGCTGCAGTTTCGAAGTCAGAAGAAGTGCTGGCAAAGAAAAACCGCCCTTCAACTAGTCGCGATACAGTATCAACATCATCCGAACCAATCTTAGATGAGAATGTGAGTACAAAAAATAATGATAATGTTGAATGTTCTGTGTGTAGTAAGTTTGTATCCAAAAGATATTTCACCAACCATTTGAATAGTAATATCCACAAAAATAATGTCTTAAGGTCTGATATTCAATGGGTTAATGTACAGTTAATTGAAAACGCACTTAGGAATAGGGTGGCTACTTATAGAATATTGCTTAATGAAAATGTTCGCAACACATTTACCCCCGAAACATTTTTACAAAAAAATAAAGAAAAAATCTTTACATTATTGGATCGATCACTTACTGATGATTGTGCTTTAAAAGTAAATTTCATTCTTAATGAAGATTTTACTCAAGATACCAAACAGCTTAATAATACGTTTGACTTTCAATTTAGTAACAATGTGTTGAATCTTAGCAGCGACAAAAATGATATTTTTATAACTTCTATAGTTAACGAAATTTTAACAAGATTATCTAACTTTGAGAGAAAAGATAGTGGATGGAGCTTAGTAAAATTCAACTATCTAGATGTGAATGTAAATAAATTTAACCCATTACGTGGATCTTCCTATATAAAATTGCCGAGAGATATAATGAATAAAAAGGCAGTTATTAATGTAAAAAACAATGATCATGAATGTTTTAGATGGGCTGTATTGTCAGGGTTATACCCACCTACAACATTCAAATACATGGAATTTATATTTAGCGCATAAACGTAAACTAAACTTTGAAAATTTGACTTTCCCTAATGGGAAAGTCAAATTTTCAAAGTTTAGTTTAGTTTAGTTTCTAATGAATTAGGGGATGTTCATAAATTTGAAAAAAATAATAATATAAGCATTAATATTTTTGGACTCGAGTAGAATTCACAAAGTAAAAAACATGATGTGAACTAAATGTAAAAAAGCTACCCACTTAAACTTATTATATATAACCAAAGGTAGTAAAGCACATTATTGCTTATTCAAAAATTTATCAAGATTAGTATCTAAACAATTATCCAATACACACCATGCTACACATATTTGTGATGGTTGCCTAACAAGCTTTACATCATATGAAAATTTAATGAATCATCAAACAAACGACTGTTTCCATGTTTGCACGAATTTACCTTCAGAACAGGATAAAAACAAAAACTGGTTCAATGAAAATGTCCCATCAAACCAACTTAGCTTCAATAATTATGAACGTAAATTAATGGTGCCTTTTGTTATTTATGCCGATTTTGAGGCTTTTTTAAACCCAATTTCATCATGTTTCAATAATCCTAGTACATCCTCTACAACAAATATACAAAAACACGAGGTATATAGTTTTGGATACTACATTAAGGGTTCTTATAATGATAAGTTGTCAATGTATAGAACATACAAAGGTAAAGATTGTGCACAGACATTTATGAAATACATTAAAAAAGATTTAGATAACATTTGTAGGAGTAATACTTTTGGCAAAACCCCTTTGCCTTTATCTGATGCAAATAATTTAGACATTGCTCAGAATAGTACATGTTACATTTGCGATAAAAAATTAAATGGTGATTCTTCTATTTCTTATAATCATCATACCGGTTTTTATGAAGGAGTAGCAAAAAAAGGGTAGGCAAATAAACAACACCTAAAATTTGAGTGTCCTATTTTAATATTTGAAATAAATAAAGATTGCAGTTTGAAAGCGTAAATACATACATTTATGTAACAAAGGTCGCCTCACTGCCACCCACAGCTGTTCTCACTGCTCAAAAATACCTTTTTTGGAACAACATATACATTCACTTTCACTTTGACAATTTGTGCAAGTCATTTATTTCACTAAGTGCTAAGATGGATCATTTGACGCAATTGCAGAAGAGTATGGAAGAGATGAAGCAGCTGTTCGAGTCCAGGATGTCAGCCTTCGAGAACACGTCTCCGGCTCAGGGTGTTGACCCATCTGCAGTTAGCGACTATCAGGCTTTTAAGTCTCTTATTTGGAGTGCAGTAGCCAGTTTGCAGTCGCAGATGGGCCTTGTACTAAAAACCCTTGAAGATCAGGAGATGAGATCTAGGTCAGCTATGCTGCTATTACATGGGGTCACGGAGCCAGAGCATGAGGATGTGTCAGAGACAGTGGCCAATATTTGCAGGGCAAACCTTCAATCACCCCACATTCAGACACAATCTTTCAACGCCTGCCTTCGTCTTGCCAAGGTTCGCAGCACTTCAAAGCCTCGGCCTATCCTGGTGAAGTTCATTAGTCAAAGGGAGCGCGACACTGTTTGGGCTAGTAAGCGACTGCTCAAGGGCTCTGGATTGACTGTCTCAGAGTTCTTGACTAATAATCGCCATGCCGTATTCGTGGAGGCTCGGAGGATTTATGGCACCAAGGGTAGCTGGACGAGCGACGGGCGAATCGTAGTGTTATGCCCCGACGGAACCCGGCGTCGAGTCACTTCCTTGGCGGAGTTACGAACGCTGCCCGCCCCTGCCGCTGCAGCTGGTAATGGTGCCGCAGCCAAGGAGCAGGCGCAGTCTGCACAGCCAGGGCTCGCGTCGGCCTCTGCGCCGGAGCTGCGTGCCCGTGCGCCTCGAGCCGCTGTTGTCGTCAAGAAGAATCCCGCCGTAACTCAGCGAAAGTAGGAAAATAGGTTTTGGCTGTGGTATTTGTACTCTTTTTTAACTCCTCTTATTAATACTTTTCTCTGATACCCAAATGTGGTTCTTCGGTTTCATTTTTACCTCCGTATTTAGAATTTGTAAATAGTTGCGTCAAATGTCACTTTCTTACGTCAGATGTCAAACCGACCGAAGCCATTGACAAACGTCAAGTCTGTTCAACGCATACTACGTTTAGTTACTGCTTGTCTGATCGGTCGGTTATTTAATGTTTTTTGTAGTCTATATTTTATTATCTTTATAACGTACAAAATTTTATATTTAGTTGTCCATGTTTAGAATAGCTATTTTAATGAACTTTTTCTTTATTATTATTATCATCTAACCAGCTGCTGGCAGATTAGAGGGGACTGCATAGTTAGTTGCTTGTTAGTCTGTATTGAGTTATTGGATTGCAATTTTACTTTAATATTTTAACTATAATTTATTTTAAATTTCATAGCGTATAACAGTATATTACCTGCAATGTCCGACTTATTTAACAGTAGTGGTGATGCTGAATTCTTTTCCTTATCCTCTTCGGGTTCTAGTTTTTACGACGACTCCATCAACGACGTTCCAGATATGCGTTCTCTTTGTGAACGTTTAAACATAACTTTTAAAGCACATGCTAAAAACTTTAATGTTGTCCACATAAACGCACAGAGTGTACCAGCTCACTATCCTGAATTACTTGCTTCCTACACTTCTAATAACATTCATGCGATTCTTATTTCCGAATCTTGGCTTAAACCTTCACTTTCTTCTACCCTCTATCCTTTACCCGGTTACCGTCTTTTTCGCAATGACAGGACCGGAACTAGTGACGGCGGATGTGCGCCTGTTCGAGGTGGCGGTGTTGCCATCTATATTAGAGACGATTTTGCCTGTCGAGTAGTTTCTCACTCTCCAACTGTTTATTCTAACTCCCCTGAATATCTCTTTCTTGGTGTTACCCTTCATAACTCTAAAATCCTTCTGGGAGTTTTCTACAGCCCTTCCTCCAATGTTTCCTTCTTCGATACATTGGAGAATGCTATAATTGATTTCGGCCCGCAGTTTGATCACCAGATTGTTATGGGTGACTTCAACACGTGTCTGGTCAAAAATGACTATCGTTCTATTAAACTTAATTCTTTAGCTAACTCTCTTAATCTTAACATTTTACCACTTGGCCCTAGGCATTTTTCACATAATGGTCCTCCATCTATGTCATCTATATCATCTATTCTCCTGACTATGTTTCCTTTCACGGCCAATTTAATGCTGCTTCCTTCTCGAATCATGACCTCATCTATGCTTCGTTTAAATTTCGTCCACCTAAGCGGAGGCATAAAATTATAATGCGTCGTAATCTCCGTGACATTAACCTCCAGGAGTTTCGGGATGACTTGGGTAGTGCGGACTGGCTTAGCGTTGAGGCTCTTCAGGACGTTAACCTTAGGCTCGCTGCTTTTAATGACATATTTCTTAGCTTTTTTGACAAGCACGCACCTCTGAAACCCATGAGAGTCAAACATTTTCCTGCGCCTTGGCTTACTCCAGACAAAGTCGCTCATGGCTAAGAGGGACCGCGCGCGTATTAGATTGCGGTACAACTCCTCGGAGGGAAATCATCATAGGTACATTTCACTACGAAACCGGTGTAATAAAGTATGTAGGGATGCTAGACGCAAGTACATCCACGAGTCCATTGAGGAATGTCCTCCTACTAAGTTGTGGAAATTTTTAAAGTCTCTTGGGGTGGGTAAGGCTCAACAATCCTCCTCGGACGTTATGGACCTAAATGCTTTAAATAATTTCTTCAGTACTTCTCCGGTTGCTCTCAACCCCTTCAATAAGGATCATACTCTAGCTCTTCTTGCCAATGCCCCACACCCCAACTTCCCTCCTTTCGAAGTCGTAGATATTTCTCCGCAAGAAACGCTTGCCATTCTTAAAACTATTAAGACGAAAGCTGTCGGAGAAGATTGCCTTGGCTTAGATATGCTTATTCTCGCGGCGGACTTTATAGCCCCTATCCTAACCAGCATCATCAATTACTCCTTCTCTTCCGCCACTTTTCCCTACGCGTGGAAGTGTGCCCACGTTATCCCAATTCCTAAGTCTTCAAACCCTTCTTCTTTTGCTAATTACCGTCCTATCTCAATCCTACCAGTCTTGTCTAAAGTGGTTGAGCATTACGTAAATCGTCGTCTCCTCTCTCATCTCAACAGGCATAATCTCCTTAATCCCTTTTAATCCGGCTTCCGCCCCGGGCATAGCACAGTCACTGCTTTAGTGAAGGTCACCGATGACATCCGTCTTAATATTGAGCACAAAAAGCTTACAGTTCTTGTTTTATTGGATTTCAGCAGCGCCTTTAACACCGTGGATTTTGATATTCTACTTGGGATTCTTAATACCCTCCATCTTTCTACAACTACTCTTTCTTGGTTTCGCAATTACCTCTCTGGGAGGCGCCAGAGGGTCAAGGTTGATGACTGCTTTTCTGCATGGTGCCATCTGTCAGCTGGTGTCCCCCAAGGTGGAGTGCTTTCTCCCCTGCTTTTTTCGATTTTTATTAATAGTATATCTAACTCACTTCGCTCCTCGTATTATCTATACGCGGACGATTTGCAAATTTACGCCTGTGCTACTCTTGATGATTTCCCCGCCTTGATAAGTCAAATCAATAGTGATCTCGAGTCTATACGTTGCTGGGCGGAGAGGTTTGGATTGATGGTTAATGCTAAGAAGTCACAGGCCATTATCATTGGTAGCCCTCATTACGTCACTAAACTATCTGGAGTTGTGACACCTAATGTTTACTATGATGGGACTCTGATTCCCTTCTCCTCTACTGTTAGAAACTTGGGTGTCACAATGGACCAGACGTTGTCCTGGACAGCCTACGTTAATAATGTTAGCCGTAAACTCTTTGCTTCCCTACATTCCTTGAGGCGTCTGCAAAATTTTCCACCTTTTAACATTAAGCTTACCCTTGCTCGTTCCTTACTACTTCCTCTCCTTGATTATGGAGACATTGCGTTTCTTGACCTCAGGGAGGAGCTGCTTGACAAGCTTGAGCGTCTCCAAAATGTTTGTATAAGATACATTTATGGTTTGCGGAAATATGACCATGTTTCCCAATACCGCGTGCAACTCAAGTGGTTGCCCATCCGTCGTCGTAGGGATGTGCATGTTCTATCGCTCCTTTTCAATTTACTTTTCACTCCTTCTTCTCCTGTTTATCTCTCCGAAAGATTTAGTTTTTTGGCCGATGGTAGTGGACATCGCCTTCGGTCTAGTGCTAACCTTTCCCTTACCGTCCCATCCAACAAGACTCGTATCTATGCTATATCTTTCATGGTACACTCTGTCCAATTATGGAATGGGCTTCCACCGTGCTTGAGGCAATCTGGATCTGTCGGTTCATTTAAAGAAAGGTTAAAGAAGCTGTGGTTAAGTGAACAGGATGAGTCGTGAGTTTGTTCCTTTGCTCTATTGTAGGTTTTAATTGCTGGTTACGTATGTGGTAGTATATATTAGTATATTTTGTTACCTATGTATGTATTTTATTAAAGCAGATATTATTACTTATTAAAATGTCTGTTTTCGGATGTATGTAACTTTTTTTTTTTGTTGTTGTTGTTATTTTGTAAATTTGCCTATCCACTTGCATTGTCCTTGCTTATTCTACTCCAAGGTTAACTGGAAGAGATCCCATATGGGATAAGTTCGCCAATGTACATTATCTATAGTGATGCAAAATGTTTTGTAATTGTTTATGTGCAATAAAGAGTTTACATACATACATACATCAATTTTGTTCTGAAAAATACAGGGCACCTAATTTTGTACCTGTATTTTTCCATAATTTGAGCAACGAATGATATTCATTTTATAGTACATGGGCTTGGATTTGAGGAAGGGGACATTGAACTGATACCAGAGAACAAAGAGAAAATTATTTCCTTTTCTAAATGTTTGCATGTGAATAATCGCACAATGAAATTGAAGTTTATTGATTCACTAAAATTTATGAGTTGCAGTCTTGAAAAATTAGCCAAAACCTTGACAGCTGAACGTGAATTAAAATTGAGTTTTCCATGTGAAGAGGATTTTAAACGATTAATACGAAAGGGTATCTATCCCTATGAGCACATGACATCATATGAAACGTTAAAATTAACTTCTCTTCCCTCTCAAGATAAATTCTACAGTTCTTTGACTGATTGCAACATATCAGAAGACGATTATGAACAAAATATGGGGGATTATTCTGATTTATATTTAAAAACAGATGTTTTGTTACTTACTGATGTATTTGAAAATTTTAGAAATTTATGTCTTAGGACATATGGATTAGATCCAGCTCATTATTATACTGCGGCAGGATTAAGTTGGGATGCAATGTTAAAAACTACAAAAATAAATCTAGAGCTCTTAACCGACATTGATAAAATTGCTTTCATAACTTAAAGTATTCGAGGTGGCATATCGCAATGAAGTAAAAGACATGCAAAAGCTAATAATAAATTTATGCCAGAATATGATCAAAATATGTACTTGGATGCAAATAATCTTTATGGGTGGGCTATGTCTCAATGCCTCCCTACAGGTAAATTTGAATAGGTGAATGTAGATACTGATTTTAATGTTTCTGATGATGCTGAACATGGATTCATTTTAGAAGTCGATCTAGAATACCCAAACGAATTGCATGACTCTCATTCGGATTTACCATTCTGTCCTGAAAATGTTTGTTTAGGGAATTCCAAATAAAAAAAAAATCCCAATTTAAATAGGAAAACGAATTATGTTCTACATTACAGAAATTTAAAACAATGTTTGAAGAATGGTTTGCAATTACTTAAAATCCATCGTATTTTGAGATTTGAACAATCTAAGTGGTTAAAAAGTTACATAGACTTAAACACACGCATGCGATCGCAGGCAACGTGTGATTCTGATAAAGATCACTATAAAAGTATGATTAATTCAATGTTCGGTAAAACTATGGAAAATGATTTGAAATATGTGAATGTCAAATTGTTAAATCACTGGGAAAATCATGGGAAATCACAGGTAGTTGAAACTATGATAGCAAAACCTGAGTTCCACAGTTTATTAATATTTTCAGAGAACTTAGCTGCTGTTCAATTGAATAAAAAATATTTTATAATAAACCAATTTACTTAGGATTTTGCATTTTAGATATATCGAAAACTTTCATGTATAAATTTCATTACGACTACATGAAAACGAAATATCAAGAAAATCTCAGGCTTCTTTATACAGATACAGATAGTTTAGTATATCAAATATTCGCTGAAAACTATTATGAGGACATAAAATCAGAGCTCGATTTATATTTTGACACATCAGACTATCCACCTAACAGTGAATATGGTTTACCATTAATAAATAAAAAGCGGTTGGGGTTTTTCAAAGATGAAAACAACGATAACATATTTAAAGAGTTTGTTGGTCTACGATCTAAAATGTATGCCTTAGATGTTGAGAATCATAGTCTTATATCAAAAGCTAAAGGAGTCAATAAATGTGTTACTAAAAAACTGACCCTCAACGATTCTATAAAAAGTGTTTATTTTAAAAAATATGCGACATGCTCAAATGCTGAGATTTAAATCAATAAAACATGTAATATTTACTCAAAATTTTAATAAAGTATCATTATCTCATAACGATACAAAACTGTACTTGATAGAAAACTCTTCGGACACTCTAGCGTGGGGGCGTTATAAAATACCCCATCGATCATCACAAAATAATTTTTCCATGTAATTATAATCACAGAAAAACAAAATTTCAACTTTATTGTTTGTACATTGTGTATTTTTAAGTTTTAATTGTGAATTGTGAATTGTAATAATTGTATAAAATGTAAATACATTTTAGTTTGCTAGTAGTTAGTTAGTAGCTGCTTTATTTAACAAGTGTGTGGATATTGGAGTGTTTCCCGATCTGATGAAACACAGTAGGATTATACCCTTGTTTAAGTCAGGGGCAAGAACAGACCCCACAAATTTTAGACCAATTTCGATACTGCCAGCACTGAGTAAAGTTTTTGAAAAATTAATTCTAAACCAAATATCTTCACATTTTTGTAAGAATAAGTTGCTTCATAGTAGTCAATTTGGGTTTACCAAGGGACGGTCAACAACAGATGCCGGTTCTACCCTAATTAAATACGTATTTGATGCCTGGGAAGAATCACTAGATGTAATTGGAGTTTTCTGTGATTTATCCAAGGCATTTGACTGTGTTGATCACGTTACGTTAGTAAGGAAGCTAAGCTACTACGGTATTAAAAACGGTGCACTTGATCTTATTATTTCTTACCTTGCTCACCGAACTCAGCGGGTGGACATAAACAGAACGCAATCTCCTGGATCAGCTGTTGCTATGGGAGTGCCTCAAGGCTCAATTCTGGGCCCATTCTTGTTTTTGATTTATATTAACGATCTCCCTTATGTTGTGCGCGACAAACATGAAATAGTTCTGTTTGCCGATGATACTTCACTTTTATTTAAAGTAGGTAGAAAACAGGCAAATTTAAATGATATTAATGATACGTTGTCAACAACTGTTGACTGGTTTACAGCCAACAACTTACTTTTAAATGCCAAGAAAACCAAGTGCATAAAATTTTCTCTATCAAATGTGAAAGGAGTGAATGGGACTAGTATAAAACTAAAGGATGAGACAATGGGATTCGAAGATAAAACAGTATTTTTAGGTATTACTTTGGACTCAAAACTGCAATGGAATGCACATATATCCACCCTTGCTGGTAAACTTAGCTCTGCAGCTTATGCGGTAAAGCGCATCCGCCAACTTACAGACGTCGAGACAGCGAGACTGGTGTATTATAGTTATTTTCATAGTGTCATGAGTTATGGGATTTTGTTGTGGGGAAAAGCGGCTGACATTCAGGCCATCTTTGTATTACAAAAGCGGGCTATACGTTTTATTTATCAACTGGGTTCACGGGTCTCACTCAGAGATAAATTTAAGGAAATTAATATTCTTACTGTAGCGTCGCAGTATATCTTTGAAAATATCATGTATGTACGTAAACACATACATGACTTCAGGCATAACCGTGACGTTCACAACCTCAACACGCGAAATAAGGATAAACTCGTAGTCCCAGGTCATCGTCTTCGTAAAGTAAGTACATCGTTCGTGGGGAACTGTATACGCTTCTACAATAAGATACCTACAGATATTGTCAATATGCCGTTCAATAAATTTAAGTCTCGCATTAAGTGCTGCTTTTTGGGTAAGGCATATTATACTGTAAATGACTTCCTAGATGATAAAGACGTTTTTAAGTAGTGTAATTGGGGTCTTCTTTTTAAATAGTAATAATAGCTGAGCACTGGGCAGCGCTTATTGCAAAATACCTTTTAAGCCAATAATGTAGACATTTTAAAATTTAAGTTTACCTAATGTTTACTTTTCTTGTTGTAATTTTATTGGTTCTTGTGCACAAGATAGTTTTGAAATGAGAACACATTGTGATGTTTCTCGCCGGACAGCTACTTTTTATTGATATATTGTCCGGCAGCATGAGCATGTCATGCTCACTCAAAGGTCTTTGCTTACGGCGGCGTCGTTGATCGGGTCGCCACCTTCCCGAACACATGGTTGAGGGAGGCGATGACTGAGATACGCGTCATACTCGTGAACGGGTGCTGTCTGTGGGGTCCGGTCTGTTCACGCTTGCAAGGACCTGTTTTCCATTTAGTTATTTTAATGACTGTTCCTGACGTAGAGACCTCGTTATGTTGTTCTCCTAGTCAATATTTTTAATTTAATTGAGCTTACATTTGTAATGATTTATTTGTGTTAGTTTTTTTTTAATAATTATTTATTACTTTATTACCTTGTAATGTTACTTATGTATTATTGTATTTTATGATTGGAAAAAATGACCTTCTGCTGGAGTTTCTTGCGGCGCTTCTTCTCCGCAATGATGGTCTTGTCCGAAGCGCTAGTAGATTCACTACATATTACCGACGTGTAAAAGAGCCCTCATGTGGCCAATTTACTGAATAAATATTTTGAATTTTGAATTTTGAATTTTGTTTTTTGTAAATATAAATTGGTGAATGTGAATTAAAATCAAGTGGTGGTAGTCTGTATTTGTTTTTTAGTTAATTTTTTACTGTAACTTGAAAAGAGACTTATGTTGTGTTGAGTTTTTTGCACAGTTTCTTTAAAAAAATTATACTCAAAAAGTGTAAATTTCAAAATAAAAAATATTTTACTATGATATCTTTGTTTTTTTTAAATGTGTTTATCCTTATTTTGGTTGATTTGTTTAAAAACTAATTGAGTTCATAAATTGTGTCATTGCAAGTTTATCTGTTTTCATATCAACACGTATTACGAGTTTTAATTATGATACATTTTTATCATCCTTTCACAACCATTGTAGCTGGTCCAAGTGGATGTGGCAAAACTCAATTTGTCACATACTTTTTAAATAATTTCAAAGAAGTATGTAATGTTGAATTCGATGAAATTATTTGGTATTATGATTAAAAGCAACACCTGTACAATCTGGAAAATGTAAATTATAGTCAGGGAATACCAGATTTTGTTTGATCAAAATGTTGAATGTTTGATGGGAAGAAATCCAAACTTCTTATAATAGATGATCTGATGAGAGAATCAGATGGACGAATAGTTGACATTTTCACAAAAGGCAGCCATCATAGAAACTTAAGTGTTTTTTATATTACTCAAAACATATTTCATCAGGGGAGAGGCCAACGAGATATTTCACTAAATACAAGCTACATTGTATATTTTAAGAATCCCAGGGACAAAACCCAAATACGCTACTTGTCACGACAAGTTTACCCGGAAAACCCAAAATGTGTAGATGAAGCCTACAAAGATGCTACTAAAGAACCACATGGTTACCTCATGATTGATTTGAAACAAAATACAAATGACATATGTCGTTTTAAAACAAAAATATTTCCGTTTGATGGACATTGCACAGTGTATGTTCCTAAAAAGGGGTTTAAATTCGACAAAAATCAACAAATTTTACTATGATGCATGCGAGAGTAAACACATATAAACATTTACTTGAAGCATTGCAGTTGCTTAAACCAAAATATCGCACGGCGTTACTTAAATCTTGTGATGATGATGAGATCAACATTATTTGTGAGTGCATTTATAACGTCCTAAATGAAAAAAATCCTTTAGAAAAAAAACAAAAATCTAAATTAAAAAAATATAAAGATATCTTACGGAAATTAGTTTCAAAAGGAAAACATAAAATAAGAAAAACCGTTATAATTCAAAAGGGAGGTGCATTTCTACCTATTATATTAGGAGCAGTTTTAAGTGCCTTAGTTAACTCTTTATCATAAACAAAATGAAAAATACGAAAAAAATGCTATTAGTAGAATCAGATTTTATTGAAAGACTCAAACGCAATGAGAGCCTACCTGAAAATTCATCATCCCGTCTAGATGCTGAGATGCAAAAAATTCTTGAAAGTAAAATGAATGATCGATCGTGAAAAGTGGACCTTATATTCACAAGCATTGCAACAATTTTTACATTTTATTGAAACAGATCGAAAACCATTTAGAATACCAATCTTAACGGAGGAAGAGGTTCAACTCAACTACGAAAGTAATGATCTAAAGTCAAAAGTGGACAAAAAGGAGGTTAATGAATATAATGAGTCAGTTGCCACCTTTACCACAAGGAGATGGTACTACAGCAGTTACACCGATTGTTAAAACAAATCCAGAACCGATGCCAAGTAGCCCATCAAAAATTATAGATATATTACCCAAATCATATGAGAAAAAAACTCGAACTTTGTTGGATTGCATTGTTTTAAGTAAACCAAAAATCTGGTGGAAGCCAACTGGTGAAGTTGTAATAAACAACCGCACCATTTCAAATAGTAATATTACTGATCTGATAAGTGACACGGTTAGATCTCTTAAACGTCCTAAACCAACAGGGTGGGAAGAGTTTGCATTACTTTTAAGAGATATAAGAGTTCCTTTAAGCTGCATAGGCAATCCTGCAAACTTGGAATTTATTAAAACAGCTCAATCCAATGAACCAATTACATTAACTGCATCTACAAGTACGAGATTGTCAACAGATAAAGAAAAACAAAGAGCTACACCACTTACTACAGGACAACTTAAGCGTCATTCTAAGAAAATTGATTGGGAAAAATGGACTCCTTATTAGATATTAATAGGATCTATTATGATGTCTCCAATCCAGCTGGTTATAGTAGTTTAAATAATATAGCGAAGGAAATGAAAGAACAAATTAACAAAGAGGAAGTAAAAAAATGGTTACAATTTTAAGATACGTACACGCTACATAAACCTATTCATAAGCGATTCACCAGAAATAGATATATCCTATCTAACTTTAATGAACTCTGGCAAGCTGATCTAAGTGACATGAGTACGTATAGTCAATATAATCATGGATACAAATATATTCTTTGTGTTATTGATGTGTTCAGTAAATATGCTTTTGCGAGAGCCATGAAAAAGAAAGATTCATCAACAGTTAAAGAATGTTTTGAAAGCATATTTACTGAAGCCAACTCTGTTCCTCGTCATATACAATCTGATAAAGGTACAGATTTTTTTTCAAAGGTGGTGAGAGATTATTTTAAGAGCAAAAACATTAATTATTATACCACTAATAATCCCGACATTAAAGCAAGTATAGTAGAAAGGTTTCAAAGAACTCTTAAAATGAAAATGTGGCGTTACTTCACTCATAATAATACATATAATTACACTAATATTTTACAAGATCTTCTTCATTCTTACAACCATACCTATCATTCTTGCATTAAAATGCGAACAATTGATGTTAATTCTAGTAATATTATGACCGTTTGGAATAATTTATATTATTGAAAAAAAGATAGACAAATTTCATTGGAAACCCCAAAATTGAATGTAGGCGATCATGTTAGAATAACTAAATATAATAATACATATATTTCAAAAGGGTTATGAAAGTAACTGGAGTGATGAAATGTTTATAATTAATTCAATTATTAATAGATCACCGCGAGTTGTTTATATGTTAAAGGATTTGGAAGGCGAACCCATCATTGGTACGAGTACATTTTATTCTAAAGAGTTACAAAAAGTGACTTACCTCCCCTCCACCGAGTATAAAATTGATAAAATAATACGTTCGCGTCATATTAGAGGCATAAAGGAAATACTAGTGAAGTGGCAAGGTTATCCCAATAAATTTAACTCTTGGATACTCGCATCAAGCTTGAAAAAAATATGAATGAAAATAGTTTTTATTTAACTTTGTTAAGCAACAGTTCAACGGATTACTATACGGACAACACGACTGCACATTTTCTAACTAAATTACCTAAGAACATAAAATTAGAAGGGGAGTGGGTAGTTGGATTAGTGGAATTTCAATACCCTTGCTCCATGTATAATGTTCAAGATCATGAAAATATAATTTACATAAAGAAAAAGGTGGTGTCACCCGCAAACAAGTCAACGAAAATTGTTGATATAAAAACTCATATACCAGCCACTACATACGATAACATTGATCATTTCCTTCAAGCGTTTAATGAGAACCCACAACTAAAAATAATGTTAAATTTAGGTGATACATGGACAAAAATGGTTGGAGTAACAACAACAAATAATGAAATAACCTCTATCCTAATAACCCCGATACTAAGTCTCCAGCTGGGTTTCAAACCGAGATCAAATTTGAAACAAGTTACATATGGAAAAACCCTGCCAATTTATATTTAGGGTTACCACCACAAATATTTGTTTGCACCGATATAATTCATCCGCAAGTAGTTGGAGATGTTATAACAGCATTGTTTAGAATAATACCACTAGATCCAACTAAGTTTATTTATGGTGCATATAAAACTCACATTTTCTCACCTGCTCACTATGTACCGGTTTTACGTAGGGAGTTCGATACTATTGAAATAGATATAAGAACAATTACCGGTGTTAATGTACAATTCCAATTTGGTAGCTCCTGCGTGAAGCTACACTTTCAACGAGTAAAATGAATTATAACAGATCGTCAGTCTCTTGCCCTTACCAGCATTATTATTCGCATCAAGCCGGCTCTGGTGTAGGAATTGTCTATAAAGGAGTTCCATTTCAACGAGGGCATGGTATAGGGAGTTTTTTGGGAGGGCTATTTAGATCAGTGCTCCCTTTGTTATCTAGTGGTTTGAAAACCATTGGAAAAGAAACGTTAGGTGCAGGGGTTGGTTTGTTATCCGATATGGTAAATTCACGCCCTATGGATATTTCGATTAGATCACGATTCAAGGAGGCAAGTGCTAATTTAAAAAGAAAAGCCGATGAAAAAATTGATTCCCTCATGTCGGGATCTGGGTATAAAATGACATCTAAAAGAAGGGAACCGCTCATTACATTGAAAGCATCGAGACGAAGAGGAAGTAAAAAAAATAAAAACAAAACTCTTGAGGATATATTTACAAACTGAATAATGTCATTCCTACATAGTCATTCTTGTGGATGTGCGAAATCTGAATTAGATATATTTGCCCTTCCATCAACTCAAACAAGTATTCAAAGTGGACAGTGGGTTCATTACAAACCAATTTCATCTTTAAGTGATGACGCTCCCATCGAATTCCAAGTTCCCGGATCAGGATATGACTATGTTGATCTATCCCACACAATGTTACATATTAATGCTAAAATATTGAATCAGGATGGCACGAAATTAAAACCAGATACCCTGGTTGCACCCGTCAATAACTGGTTACATTCCCTTTTCAGTCAACTAGATGTATATTTAAATCAAAAACTCATATCTCCCCCAAACAATACATATGCTTACCGTGCTTACATGGAAAATCTTCTAAACTATAGACCAGCAGCCAAAGAAACTCACCATACTTGTGGATTGTGGTATGCTGATACTGCAAATCATATGGATACTATTGATGCAAATAACAAAGGGTTTCACAAAAGACTAGAATTTACCAAAGAGAGTAAGGAAGTGGAAATGATGGGGCATTTACATGCCGACATATTTAACCAAGAGAAATTCTTAATAAATGGTGTCGAAATACGTATTAAGTTAGTACGTTCGAAGGAGTCATTTAATCTAATTTGTCAACAAGATAAAAAAATTGCCGTGTGGTGCCGGGTTTAGAATGTTGCCACTCCATGTCTTCCCGTGGATATCGTAAGAGACGACTAAGGGACTAAAGGCTGTGTAGTGCTGTTAGGCGATGGGTTTGCAACCTGTCACTAATACACTGGATAACATCTTAGCCTGGTTGTGCAAAATGTAGTCACAGAATTATCAACAAGTTTTTGGAGTTGTTGGTGAGTCTGTGGCTCTGCCTACCCCACTCTGGGAATGAAGGCGTGAGTTTATGTTGTTGTTGTTGTTGTATAAAAAAATTAAAGTGCAAATAATGGATGCCAGCCTCATTATAAGAAGGGCACGAATTAATCCTAGCGTTTTGTTAGCACATCAAAAAGTATTGGCAACAACGACTGCAAAATATCCTATTACAAGAGCAGAAGTTAAGGTTCTTACATTACCGTCGAGGATACAGGATAAAACATTGGATAATATATTTCTCGGGCAAATTTCTAAAAGATGTATTATTGGTTTTGTATCAAATTCAGGGTTTAATGGCAATTTAGCTATGAATCCATTTAATTTTCAACACTATAATATGAATTCGTTTAGTTTATATGTTAATAGTCATGAAATTCCTTCTAAAACATTACAACCATCAATTGGTTCTGGTTCTGGGTTAATAGCATCATCATATCACACTTTTTTTTCCGGAACTGGTATTCATTTTCACAACGAAGGTAATGATATAAGCAGAACGGATTATGGAGCAGGTTATTGTTTGTTATGTTTTGATTTAACCCCCGATTTATCTGCTAGTTCAACTTCACACTGGAATCTTGTAAGGCATGGAAGTGTTCGCTTAGAAATTCGCTTTGATGTTGCTCTACCCTGCACCATTAATTGTATTGTGTATGCAGAATTTGATAACGTTATTGAAATAAACAAAAATCGTGATATATCTGTAGATTACAATAGTTAGTAAACACATAAATACAATGTTTTAATCAATTTAGTTTATTTCATTGTAGCCATTGTTGGCAACATCATCAAATTATTCATATTTTTTTATTAAAAATGGATACAAATGAAATTCAATTTTGTATGAAAAAAATCAGCCCTTCGTTTGAATTAAACGTTTTTGCTGCTAACAATATTCCTATTTGGGTTAATCTTCCCGTCTTTATTGTAAGTAATTTGGACCCAGACTCGAAACCGGGCTCCCACTGGGTTGCTATACATATTGACATTAATGGTATAGGGGAATACTTTGACTCCTTTGCTCGGAAACCTTCAGGTTATCATAAGTTATTTTTAAAAAGGAATACCAAGCGCTGGTCTTATAACTATAAACCACTTCAAAACCATTTTACCTCTGTTTGTGGGGAATATTGTTTAGTTTATTTGTATTTTAAATTTCATGGAAAAACTATGAAAGATTTGCTAAGTTTGTTTTCTGAAAATTCATTATGTTATGATCTTATATTAAGAAATATGTTTAAGACTCTTTTTTTTGTGAAATAAAAGAATATGTGAACTAAAATATGATTTTTATTTTTACATGTAATACAATAATAACCTTTTGTTTAATCTACAAAAACACGTTTTATCACTGCATCTTATAGTAAATAAAGTATTTCGCACAATTTAATTTTACAAAGAAAAGATAATTGTTTAGACTGGAAAAGGTCTTGAATTCTTAAAAGGTAAGGTTTTTACATGTAATACAATAACAAGCTTTTGTTTAACCTACACAAACACTTTTTATCACTATTGTTTCTTATTGTCAATAAAATATTTCATACAACTGTCTTTAGAAGCTACTTGCTTTGTGATGTTAAATATAACATCACGTGTAGTTTGGAGCTGAGTGTCTTCTTCAGAAAGCTCGTAGAATTTTAATCTCACATCTGCGTGTTTCCAGTGCTGAGATTCAGCCGTCAGCCGCCAAGGGATCAACACGTGTTTGGGACGAGACGGTCCGCTATTAAGAAGTTGGCTGAGGCAAAACCTCTACTTGGCGTCGGCCCGGTTGCTCTTTACTAAATAACAAAATCGCGTAGCGGGTGCTTAGTACGAATCAACAAAATTCGGTCCTTATTAATTTCGTGTGTGTATGCGCGGTGTGTTTGGCCGCGTGTTTCTTCGTTGCGGCAAGTGTGTAGGTACGTGGCCGCGTCCACCCCACGCCATCGCGGCGAGGGTGAGCTTGTGAGCGTGCATGCTTCGGTACCCCACGCAGCAGTACCGCTGCCCAGGCCAGAACACCCTGGGCACATGAGCGACCATTCGGGTGAGATCGTTTCATTACATAATCGATGGCCCCACCGAATAAACGTGCAAGGGTTAATACCGTAAAAAATTTTTTTTGCTAATTTCGATACCTGAGGTTGTAATATACCTCCCCTAATTTTTTGAGGGGGGTATGCTTATTATTTTCCGATTTATTAAATAAAATATTTTTATTCTACGGAAAATATAATCAGTAAGGCCACACGAATATTGGTATTGTCACTTGTTACACAAATTACAATTTATCGTCTTAACACGAATAAACGTGCGTGAGTGAAAACACAACTTTACTAAACTTTATATTTGTGTATTATTCTGATGCACGCTTTTTGGTGTTATGGACGATACGAGTTTTTAGCGTATTGCTTCTTGCCGTATAATGTTGTTATAAAAGTTATAGTAACAAGTGTTTGCTATTTAATAAATAATACTCACATTGTGTAATAACGGTTGCAGTATATAATTTTCTCTATGTGGTATTGTATTAATTCAAAATACGCATATTCACTAACAATATTATTTGAGACAAATTTCGTTTTAAGTGCTTAGACTATCTTCGCGCCTGTTATTAAAACAGCAATGGCTACTTAATCGAAGAGGGGTAGGGGGCAGCGCGTGACATTGCCACTAGGTTGGCTCGCTCCCTTAACAATCAGTCAGTCAGTCATGCGGAACGTGATAATTGTGAGTTTACAAATAAAAACAATGGCTTAATAAGACAATGAGTGGTAATAAGTTAGTGGTTTTGTGTTATTCAAATTAGTTGTGCATATCCAAAATGAAGAAAGCAACGACGGCTGGTTCATCTCGGTGCAAAAGAATGCTCAAAATGATATACGACGAATCTGGAAAAGGTTGATTTACTTGACTTAAGGTCCTATGTCCCCTAGATGGGACAGAGGGCATCCACAGTGCGCCGCCAGCACGGTCGGTGTTTTGCATCGCGTTCCAACTCGCTCCAAGTCTTTCCTATACCTCTGCTTCCACAATGATCCTTCGCCTATTCTATGGCCAGTATATGTTAAAAATCCGGCGACGGCAGCAGTTGATGCAAGTTTGGAGTCTACGCGAGGTGTCTTTTGTGACCTTCCATGTCTCGCATCCGTATAGCAATACGGTTTTGACGTTCGACCGAAATATTTTAGTTTTAATCCTCCGTGTCAATTTCCGCCATTGCCATACCGGGCGGAGCTGCGCAAAGGTTGCTCTTGCTTTGGCGATTCTTGCAGCGATGTCCTAGTCGGTTCCTCCAGTTTCTGACGCGACATGCTACTGTAAACTATCCAGAACAACAAGAAAGAGAGGTGAGCGAAGACACCCCTGTCGTACACCCGCATGTATCGGTATGTCCTCCGAGATGAGGCCTTGCACGTCACTCTACAAAAATAGTTGTTGTAGTTGGCCTTAATGAGGATCGTGATTTTGTCGGGAACACTAAGTGTAAGGCCTGAGTGGACGCTCGAAGGGGGGCGTTCGGCGGGGCGGGCAGCGTCGCGGGCAAGCGTCAACGACACTTGTGCAGCGTCGACTCAGGACACCAGTATGGGTTTCATTTGTTTAACATGCACGCCGCACGCCCCGCCCCGCAGCACGCCCGACTCGAGCGTCTACTCAGGCCTCAGCCTTATCCTACGCAGTCAGTCCCAGATATAAGACCAACCTAAATCTACAAAGGTTAAATACATTTCCCTCTGCCATTCTGATGCCCATTCTAATATGATGCGCAGTGTGTTGATTTCATCCTTGCAAGATCGACTAGGTCGGAATTCAGCGTGCTCCCTGCATAATATATAATAATAATTTGAAGAAGAATAAGAGGTTCAACGGCCCCTGACAGCCGATCTAGAAAGATCTTGGAGATCACCTTAGAATGAGCCGAAAGGAGATCTCCCTTTTTTGGCACAGGGATAGGCCAAGTAAGGCCTTTATTTCAATCGTCCGGTATATTTTTTTTCTCCTTGCCATATTTTATTTAAGAGTGGCGTTGGCGGCGTCAGGGCGATCACGGCGAAAGGCAGGTCGGCTTAAAGAATTTACGCTGTGATCAGGTCAACTCCGGGGGCCTTGCCATTTTTGAGCAATCTGACGACATTCGCTACTTCCGCGTCTGTGGGCGGAGAAATTTTTATGTTTGGGCTATGCAGGGGCAAACTGAAATCAGATTCAGATGTGGTCATAGGGTCGTCGAGGACTCGGAAGATCTCCTCAAAGAGCTCCCGCTAGCGCTGAAACTGTCCCTCAGATGTCACAATTAGTTGGCCCTTCTTGTCTTTCTGGGGTTTCTTCTTCCGGTTCTAATTTTTGGTCAGTGTCGCCTTATACAA
This sequence comes from Acleris cristana, assembly GCA_948252455.1. Classification (NCBI taxonomy): domain Eukaryota; kingdom Metazoa; phylum Arthropoda; class Insecta; order Lepidoptera; family Tortricidae; genus Acleris; species Acleris cristana. Next base: position 36,739,914 of record OX411771.1, read on the forward strand.
CTCCCTGAGATTGCCAGAGTCAGCGGCACGTTGGGCATTATCGGCTACAACATTCGTCCATACCCGTCGGTCACGCCTTGTACTCCGGTAGATGGTTTTTCTCATCTGGAGGTATTGCAGCCTCAGGTCGTCCAGCACTGTTGACAGCGCATTGAGTAGCGCCTAACTTGCTGACCTCAAACTGTCTGCTCACTTTGGTAGTCCCGCCAGCAGTTTAAGCGACAGCTACTTTGAGCCGCACTTCAGCAACCACTAGGGTGATCACTATCGATGTCCGCCCCTCGGCGGTTGCGAACATCGGGCAGCAATGAGCGCCATTTAGCGCTGATGGCAAGGTGGTCAATTTGATTTTCCGTGATTCCATCGGGTGAATTCCATGTATTTTTAAGGTGTTCTTCATATATGAATAAATTACCTCCGATGGTCAGATCGTTACCTTGACAGAACTCCAAGAACCGCTACTTCCCATATATCTTTAGCAGCCATCGTTGTTCATGCCTTGACAATACAGTGCGTAGCATTGAACGATGGTGATTTTTCGGGCTTTGATGTTAAAGCAGGCTGTTATGATTCACTCAGAGAAGGGATTCCAGTCAAAGAGACTATTCTGCGCCGCATCAGAAAGAAGGAATCTCACTACATTTTCACGGGCGGTCTCTTCATCTTCCTGCGAACCTCTCTGAGACCGAGTATCTGTAGCTTGTATTGTACCTTAGCATTTTTGCTTCTACTTGGGCCAGCCGGCTATCCTTACTTAGTGTTCGCATATGGTAAATATGTTTTATTGTTTTAATAAGACACAATAATAAAATAAGATACTTTTTTCCAAAGCCGCTAACGTTAACGTTATGCATCTTGACGAAGCCTGCTGTATTTATGTCGATGATAAAACCCCGTTTAGAATCTGTTTTGTTTATAAATCGGTTTATATAAGCATTTTTGTTATAAAGCTCACAAAATAACAAAAGATTTGATAAATTTAACAGTAAAAAACAAGGCAGTTTTAGTTACAAAACAATAATTAGAATGCCTGTAACACTTCGAGGTCTAGACACTATTTACATCTAGCTTCACTAACCTGTTTCTTCTAGGCATTCCAAGTTGTTTACACACTGTAACCTTTGGCCACATTCTTTAAAACTTTCCACCTACATTTTAGCACTAGACACCTTTCTTTCTCCTTCTCAAGACTTATTTCTTCGGTATTCTTTTATGTTTGTTATTGTAGCAAACCGGCGGTTGAACTGACAGTTCATTTTGTGTGACGTTTCGTTCGTCGCATTTCATCCCTACTTGTATGACAACTTTCCATAACGACGTTTGTTCCTAATAATTTCTTCAATCACATACGTCCAACTTTTAAATGTCTATTATATCTTTCGTTTAAGTTTAATCTAATTTAATTTATACTTTAATTTAATAATTTAATTTAATTTTAGTAAAGATTTCTCTCTTCGATCGATTCAACCAGTGAAACGAAACGCAAAAGCGTTACGTTCCATACTTAACATATTTTATTTATTGATGCCCTAAAATATGAGGCAATGGTGATAATTTTAACTTATGAGTAAATAAGAAAAACAATACACTCATTTAACTACTTTAATAACCATAGAATCACCTAATTCACTATTTAAGAAATACTGTATAATTCTTTTGACACTTTACTTTTGTTTTTGTTTACTTTCAAATGTAAATAAACAGAGCCGTTCGGAAGTCAATGATCTAGCGTATTTGATGACCGTCCCCGTTGACCGCGATCGGGATCGAATCGTCAAGATGTGAGCACGTCGAAGCAATCTAAAGGATTTACCGGTCGCGCCATCCGGCCCTGCCTATATGGCAGAACTTGAATAATTTAGCTTCTCTTTCCTGATATGGATTAAGTTTATCCAAATCATCTTCTCAGTGTCTACTGCTAAACCATAGTCCCTTCTTCGGTAAGTGTACTTTCCTTCTCGAACTTTCGCTGCCGCCATTTTGGTGTGACACCTTTCTCTTCTTTTCTTTCCATGTTCGTAACCCGTGTCTACTTATTTTTCAGTAACCTATAACAGTCATTCCAGCAATGAACTAATATACAATTTCACTTGAGCTTTGCCTCTTGCCTTATACCGTAAATGAAACCCACGGCTAGTGGTAAGTTACTTCATATTCTTTTGTTCAACCACGCGTTCATTACCGCCTGTTCTTCCAGTTATTTAACTGTGAATATTTTGTTCACAGGGTTTTCAGTTTTCAGTTTTCAGTTTTTGGTTTTAATCTTCCGTTGAACCTAACGTTTGTTCCTTCGTATGGAGTTTGGAAGCAACTCAAAAGCACGTTGATCTTGACGTCATCTTCTCGGCTTATATATTCATCTTCCCGGCTTCTGACTACCTGCACCGTGGAATGCTTTTGCTGTCCAACTACATATCCATCATCTCACCGCCTGCGCAAGTGTTCATCTGATCACCACCTGCGGAGACAGTGAGCCCTGTCTATCCAGTCTACCCAGCACTAGAGTTACTAAACTATGCAGGTATTCATCATGAAGATGGCAGCGTGAGTACTTTAGCTACTTCTTTAACCTACGTGTTGCACCCACCGTTTTATTTGTTAAGCGGGTAACTTTAATTTAACTTAATCTAAGACAGAGTTTAGCAATACTTTATGCTAAGTAAACGTAAAGATAAATAAATGTGATTTACTAAAGTCTGATTTTTATTTGAACGATTTCATTTGTTGATGGGATGTAAGTCTGGCGCCCCTAATTTTATAAATTCGACTTACTCTTTCCTGGGCTGAATCTTACTCATACCCTAGTCTCATATGCTCACCAAACCAGCTACCCTGGACTATTACATGCCTTAGTTATTGTTAAGTATATTTGCACAACATTAATTACCATACAAAATCTTGGAAAAGTAAGTTACTGTTTAGAACAATCGTATATTTGTACCTAAAGAAACATGCAAGAGCTTAGTACCCATCAAGGTAATAGTCTTGTTTTTACGCAAAAACTAACGTTACTTTGCATTACCTTGAAAGAAGACGCTCCTTATAACACGAAAAAACGTGTAAACGTTTAAAACACAAAGTATCTGCGATTACCTGCACTGGAATAAAAAAATAACATGCTTTTTCTCAATTTTTTTGAAAACAAGCTTTCATACTTAACTTATTAAAATGTTAATAGAAAGATTATTTTTTTACCTATCTTTTGTATATACATCTTATATACCTATATTGTCACAGTTGTTCGTAATTACAGTTCTAACGTATTTATTTTTTCCTGTAAAATCATATTTTTTCACATACACGTTTATTCGATGGGACCATCGATATGCTTTAACTGTCTTGCGAGTAGATTTAAGAAATTGTTTTATCGCGCGATCTACCAATAGCGTAAATCGATGACGCGATAAAATACAATATATTTTTTAAAAGCGCGAATGGGGCTACCCACAAATCGTACACCTAAGTTTATTGGATGTATAAAGAATTCGGCTTGTAGTAGTAACGCAATTGTATTTGCTCATACAGACATCACCATACGCCGTCGTTTACGACATATCAAACCAACCAACTTCAATAAAAGCACTCACCGACACGTAACTACAACCTAGCCTTTAAAATAAATAACTAACTTCGGCGGGCGAGAGTAGGATTAAAAAAAACCGGTCAAGTGCGAGTCGGACTCGCGCACCGAGGGTTCCGTATTTAAAATAATATGCTTGGTAACCGCAAAAGAAAATACTCATTTTGTTATAAGCTTTATTTTCCAGGCAATAAGGTCGATTTTGACTAGCCTAAATTTTAATACAGATTTTCTTAGTTTTTTTGTTATTTCTCAAAAACTGTAAATAATGAACACTTTATTTTATTTTTCCCAGAAAATATAAGTAATTATCTATACGTCAGGATTTTTTTCAGAATTTTTGATTGATAAACTTCGGAGATAAAGGGGGGGGAACGGTCATATTTTGTACATTTTTGGCTATAAATCAACGATGTACATGACAGAAAATTTTCAAAAAAATAGTTTTGAAATGTGCAGACCTTTCATATGACCCCATTTGCTATAATCGATACACTTTTATTTTTGAACCCCCCATTCTAGACCCCTTTTCAATTATTAATAAAATTAATTTCATATTTTTTTTACTACAAATAGATGCGGGCAAGCAAGTTGTATAACTATGCCAAATTTCAAGTTGATAGCATTTGTAGTTGCTGAGAAAACCTGCTGTGACATACAGACAGACAGACAACGAAGTCTCACCATAAGGGTTCCTTTTGTACCATTTTGGTACGGAACCCTAAAAACCAGTACGAGTAGGTAAATTAGTCGATACAGCGGCAGAGGAGTAGGGTTCAGGTAGCGCAATACGGTATTCAAAGAGTCCTTTTACGAAACCTACAGTACTTAAGTTAGTGCGATACGCGATGACCTAACGTTAGGACACAAGGTAACACTTGAAACAAGATAGGAGTAAGGTAAAAACCGGCCCGGTGACAAAAAAAAAGGGTGAAGCTCCGGTTCTGCAATATCCCACGGACAACAACCACATCTGGAAGCAATTGCACAAGTCGACGCAAGTTACTCAATAGTTCCGAGAACAATCAACCCTGGGTAGGAACCAAACAAAGGACGAGCCGTTCGTTTGATTTAAAAACGGTCAGAATAATGGAAATTATTTCGATTCCCAAGGACGGCAACTGTCTACTTAGAGCGATAGCACATCAAATGAAAACAGTGCTAGGTATGAATTACGACCATTGGTCTATTAGAGAGGAACTTGCCAATCACCTCGCGTCAGAAAGGGATGATACTCAAATTAAATTAGCCCTGCAAGGTAGTATTCTGGAATTAACACAACTTGGACACGTCACCACATTACTCACAACTAGTAGATAGCTAAATTAAAAACCAGACTAAGAAATGTTTCTGGAGAGGTGAGGAAATCATCCTAGCGGCGCCGCATTATTTTACAGGAAAGGTCGATGTTAACACGAACCGAAAGCGAGCGTTTTATTACAGAGCCCCATTAGCGTAATAAATACGCAAAAACGAAAAGCATACATTTATTTTATCATAATCACCACTACGACTCTATAATATTTACTTGTCCGGAAGCGAAGAAAACGTTTGTGTCACAAAAAGTTCATGGCGTCAGGGACGCCACAAATAACAAAAGACAGACAGATGCACCGGTAAAACAATGAAGCACGTGCGACTCTTCGGACGCACAAACACTTAGCCCGACCCCGGTTATAGCGAGTTTGCCTACCCCGGACCTCAATAGTTCGGTAGAGTGTGCACGTTGTTGATGCAACGTTGTTGGTCCAGGTACTCTTCCGAAGTATTCACGGTAGCCACATGGAACGTAAGAGGTTGCGTGTCAGCAAAAGACAGGGCTCGCATTATCGCCCGCATCAACAGCCGAAAAAAATATACAAGAGACCAAAAACCAACACTGAAACGGAACCTGAAGATAACGCAAAATTAAAACCTAGATTGCTGCACTAGGAATCAACGTGCCTGAGATCGAGTGGTATCAGTAAAACGCAGTCTTAACTTTGTATTTATTACACAACAATTATAGTATCTATCTTCCCTCATTCGGGCCACGATGCTAGTATTCGGGTCTGATCTATCCTCCCCACACCCCATCCGACTGCAAAAGCCCCGAACACTCCCTACCTGTAACTCTGGCTCCCCGGTGTCTCGGACAGGAGTGGCAGTTGCTGACATCGGGTGGTAGGCGACAGCAAGGCTGTACGAGAGGGCCTAGATATCCACGAGGTCCCTACGGGACCTGGTTTCTGGACGGGGGATGTTAAAGTTCCTATACACCCCCGTCCTACAGCCCGCGTAGTGTCACTGTGGGCACCTGAGCCCCCCTGTTAAACCGACCTGTTTTTACCTCTTGGATGGTGGTAAACGACTCTGCGTCCTTGCAGCAGAACTGCTGGCTGGGTGTAGTCATTGGAACGGGAACGGAAGTTTAATTTTGCTATTAAGTGATCGCATTTGAATGCACCTCAAAATTATACTAACAAGGTATTTGGTTATCTATTTTGCTTTTAGGAAAAAGTCAGGTAGTGTACGAAATTTCATGATTTTTATAAGATACGGTTACGACCGCGGATTTCTAATTAATATACCTAAATTAATATTTGATACTTAATAATAATATCCGATAAAATAATAAAAACAACAAGTTATCGATTTATGTCCAGATTAAACTAATTTGACTCGCCTAATAGTGTATTTCCTAGTATTATTTAAAACAGTTTTTTTCAGAGAATTCGTAAACTTCGCCGGCTTTGTCGACGTTTGTGCATTCTAGAATAGGGGTCTATTCATAAGGCCGGCCGCATACATTCGTGCGGAAACCGTATTCGGAAAACGTATGTATGCGGCCGGCCGCGGATGTCCGAATGCGGAAAACGTTTTCGGAAACCGTATACGGAAAACGAATGTATGCGGCCGGCCTAATTCTGCAGCTTGATTCCCACTGCGTTATAGTCTAGCCGTGTAATACTTGTCGGTGGGGGTTTAGTAGTAGATACTCGTATGTTTGTCAACAGACTAAGGTCGGATTTTTATTCCCACAGAAAAAATGTAAACAAAGGTGTTGCCGTTAACGAAAAACATTTGCAGTATTCAAAATATTTTACTTATACTTTCCACATTTATAAGAAATCGACTTTCTATAAAAAAACTATATAATTATTGTAATCAAGATTTTAGACTTTATTTTGATATAAATTCTTTGTTGTATTGATTTAAAACGAGAAAACTGTTTTTGTATGCATGATTTATTCATTGCACTGGTATCATTGACTCGATACACCTGTGTCAACAAGTTCAGGGTTGCTTGATTAATGTGAGATGTCACTTCACTCGCTTCGCTTCACAATTCGTGATTCCGTCGTAATCGCTTTTCAGTGACTCATTTGTGCGATTTTAAGTTCAATTATTTCTCAAATTTATTTTTATATCACGGTACGAGCGAAATGATAATTTAATATTATATTTCTTGCTGGCCCAAACTTTGAGATCCCCTGAAATGTCACTTTGACAGTGACGTAACTTTGTTTACATTTTTTCTGTGGGAATAAAAATCCGACCTTAGTGAGGACGGCTCTGTGGTACTAATGTATCAAGAACGGCAGTAGAAGTTGATACTCGAGTTTTCAGAATTATATGGTCTAGACAGTTGTTTTCTCGAGTTGGGATATAATGTGCTGGCAGTAAATCATTTGCTACTAATGTGTTTAGGTAATCGTCATAGTGCGGATCGCAAGTGTCGGCCTTAGACATCGGTTACACGCTCAGTATTTCATCAGTCTGGCGTCAGTTCAATCATGATCGAGGGGGACGCAGCTATTATGTTAATATAGCTGCGTCCCTTTCGAGCACGGACTGAACTGACGCCAAACTGATCGTGTAACCCTTGTCTATGTGTCTATATTAATGTCTCCTGCCACGATAACATTTGGAATTTGAGTCAAGGATTTAAGTATTTCATCAAGAGCTGCGTTAAAATTGTTACATTCTCTTGTTGAGGGGGAGCGTAAATAGAAACAATGGTGGTGGTCTTCCCTCTTTTGAGGACAAGACTGTTAGCGTCATCAAAGTCGGGTTTCTCAAAAGTAATGCAGATGCCATCTCGCACATAAACTACAACTGCACTGTTTTGGTTTTGATTATGTTTGGTGGATATTATAGAGTTATAGTTTGAAAGAGTTGGAAGATAAAGGTTAGAGTTCAGCCAACATTCGGTTAAAATGAGTGTAGTGATCCCAAGTCAGCGGGCATATGTAGGTATATATGTGTATTTTTTGTTATTTCTTTTCCCACTAGTATACAGGGTGTTTTTTTGGTCGACAACTTCCAAATCAGGAGAGATAGTTTAATTAATGCTGAATCCGGATATCACATTAAAAAATTAAAAAGCCTTAGGAGGTCAGAGAAATAGCATTTTCAATTTTTCCCATTATTTCACTTAATTGTGGTTACCATGCGACGTGTTTACCTAACGACTAATGACGTAATCACCGTGCACAATGTTATGATTCATCTTTCCCTTCATACTTGTTACAGGCTTAGGACCGTCAAAGATTACAAAATGTAGATTATTGTTGTAAAAATCGTTCTGAAATAGCATTTAACTTCCAAGGCCGCCTTCCAAGATGCACAATGTAGCTCGTCGTCGCAAATTAGTGTTTAAACTGCTTAAGACTAAGAGAGTACTCGCCCGTGGATGTTCTTCGAAGTAATCGAGAATAGTCTGCTTAACATCCACTGCAAGCCCACTTTGGCCTCTTCCTTGAGCATGGCGTGGCGTTTCAAAAGTGCCCCATTCGTAAAGGTTGCTAGCGATAGATCACAGTGTAGCACGTAATGGCATGCCGATCAGGAAATCGTTCAGTCGAAATTCTAACGTTGTCAGCAATGTTTTGACCACTCACAAAGTAAATGTTTACAACATCAAACATGTCCCGATTCTCAAGAAGTAAATTTTCTTGCCGAGACATTTTTTTTATCAATTAAATGATTTAACACATCAGAGAGTTGCCCATCAACCGTTCCCGGAGCTACACGTGTTTGGGTCGGTCGGTCGGTCCGCAACGATCAAGCTAACTGGGAGACAAACCAGTTCGCTGTAGTACCTACTGAATAACGCGTTAACTAGGTTCCGCCGAGCACTACGAGTATAGTTTAAGCAAAGGTGTGATCGAAGGAGTGAGTGAAGGTGTGAGTGAAGGTGTGAGTGAAAGTGTGAGTAAGTGTGTGTGTGTGTGTCTGCGTCTTCCTGACCTCTTCGCAACAAGCGCACGCGTGTATGTATGGGCCCTCCTTGCACGACCACATCAAGCTTGAGGGTGTGTGAGGGAGAATGCAGACGTCCTCCTCACATCACCACCATAGGAGCGGTGCAGCTGCCCTTAAACGGACCTATCGAGCGACCATCCCGGTGAGACCGTTTCTATTATTATAAGTGCCTAAAAGGTACCACGAGTAGATTTTAGAAATTCTGTTATTCGCATCATACTGGCCTTCATAATAGATACGAGGAGTGCTTTTAAGACTCAGTGTCAGTCGATATCATTTGTCATTACTCTCTTAATAGTAGAATATTAAAAGTCTAAGTGCATGCGTAGGATAGATAGATAGATAGATAGATAGATAGATAGATAGGAGTTAAACAAACCGTCTTCAACCTTTAGTCATACATCCACCTCGTGTTCCTTTAGTCCTCGGGGCTCAAATAGTGTATTTTTAGAGGGTGTAACGCAATAGTATATCATATTCAAAGTGACCTTAGTCGTTATCCCCGACAAGCTTTATCTGGTAGTGTGCGCGGAAATAACTTTGTTGATTTTACACTTCCTAGGTATCCGCGTACTTTTTAGTTAAGCAGAGGGCAAATAGAATATCAGATTTGCCTCATGAACAGCAACAAGCCCAAAAAATTCCCGGCCATACGAAGTTTATAAAAAAAAGGGTAAATTCTTCGTTTTCAAGTGTCCGTAGGTAGTACGGCTAGTTGCCACATCTGGCAATCATTAAGTACCCAAGCGACGCGGCGCAACATTCCGGAGAACAATCGACTCAAAGGGAGACATTAAAAAAAATTGGACTAACTGCTACCTGACGTCAAGACGGAGATCAAGCTACGCTAAATAATCATGGAAATGATTCCTATTCCCAGGGACGCATAGCGCATCAAATCCAACTAGTGTTTGATATGGACTTGGACCATCGATCCATTAGAAAGGAGCTCTCGAATCACCTTTTTGTCACATAGGAACGACACCCAAATCGAACTGGCAAAGCATGGCAGTATCCTGGATCTCACGGCTACTAGTACGCTACAATATTCGCAACAAGTAGAGAGTTAAATACATCTAAAATCAGGCATAGCCTAAGGTAGAAGAACCTGAACCAGGTTCAGGTTCGGTGAGGAAGGGGGGTGAGGAAGTTATCGTAGCCACATCTCAATATTTTACAATATACATCTACGTTCACATGAACCACGAGCGTTACACTATAAAGCCCCAATAGTGGAATATTCGATGATGAAAAATATCTATCTATTTTACAAAGATAGCCATTATGACTCCGTTAAATACACGTCCCCGGAGGCGGAGAATAAGTACTTTTGTTGGAAATTCCCGTAGCGAAAATGACGCCACTAAGAGCAAAAGAAAGATAGAACAAATAACATATCACCGCATGGGCGACACCCCGGACGCTCAAGCACCCAGCCAATCCCCGCCTATTGATAGCCTGCCAACCCCGGAAGTTAATAGTTCAATAGAGAGCGTACGCTTCGTCGATACAACCGCGCAACGAGTACGGAGGGCCCCGTGCCTCCCACAGCCCGCGTTGCCGAAACCGTGCGACTTAGTCACGGTAGCCATATTAGGAACGTTAGAGGTTGTGCCTTAGCAAAAGACAGGGTCCGCATAGACCAGGAACTAGCGGCCCAACGCGTGATCATAGCGGTACTACAAGAAAATCACTTTTCAAGAGGAGAGCTTACATCAAATAACTAACACTGGATTTTGAATGGTGAAAAAAAACACACAGGAGAAAAGAAGAGTGGCCATTCTTACACATAGAGCACGAACTGATTAGAACATACCGCAAGAACACTAACATCGTAGCGATTCACCTTAAGGTAATGCTAGCCAGCTCCAACATTTCTGTTGAATTTCTAATAATCAATGTGCACATGCCTGCCGGAGCATCTACCTGTCTAGCACACATTGGGACGCTCCTTCGTCATTCCCCAAAAAAGGCATATCTCATTGTGTTAGGCGATTTCAATGCGCACGTAGGTTTACGAGAAGCGAAAAAAGCCGACCCGTATGTTTCTAAATGGAATCTGTTTCACCAGGAATCTAATATCAACGGAAGCCTTCTTATTTAGTTTCTTGTTAGAACATAACTTAAAATTAAGTAGCTCTTGGGGACGCCCATCCTGTAAAGTAAGCTCGACTTCGGGAAACAAGCGCTCACAAATTGACTACATCCTGACAAGCCGAGACAGACCCATTGATGAACAAATCACTTTGTACAAAGTACATTGCACACAGGAAAGATTTGAATCCCACTTGGAAAGCTCTGAATGAGATTCTTATACAAGCTGCAAGAAAGCTCCCAACATAAGCGATCCCACGGTCTCGAGCAGGCTGACTTTGCCCTAGCTAATCTCCAGAAAGCATTATTTTTCACAAATAAGTATCCCGGAAGTAGTTCGCATATCAACAACATGAAGCACGCACGCAAGATTTGGCGCAAAGTCCAGGAGAAGATATGAACACTGAATGCGAGCAGTTTTTCAACAACCTGAGCAGCGCACACAGAGCTGTACGAATGCATATTACCTACTAGTACTTACGTAGCTTTAAAAACAAACCTGCGAAGAGCACCAGCACGATTTATTAAAATGTCCAACTGGATCTCCGAACTCAAGCAAAACGAAGGAGAACTAATTAGCGGTCTCCTCCGCGGTACCGGAAGACAGCGGCCCAGACTTTGTCCCCCAGATTATTTACGGTGTTAATGGATGATGTCTTGCGAACCCTAGAGGAAGAAGAGGACACGGTAAGCCTAGGAAACGCTACCCGAAATGCAAAAATCCTCATTAAATTTGTTAAAGACTACAAGCTTGAATGGAAGATTGCCCGACTTATATAAAAAATGGTAATTGCTCCTTCGATGACGTACGGCCTAAACATCTAGGCTCTTACCAAGGCTAATAGATCCCGCCTAAGGAAATACAAAGCAAAGCAAAAAATGAATCAACTACAGGATGAAAAAACCAATACCAAAACTATCAAACTACGCAGTATATCATACTACAGACATATACTGAGACGCCAAAACCACAACTACTGCATGCCGCGCTGGATCTGAGAGAGGTAAGGAAGAAAATTGACGATCTATATTTACCTGAGAGGACTCCTGTCACACGACATTCATAATTATACCGACAAGACCCTGGCCTATTGGATATCTACAGCCTCGAATAGGAGAGTCACGAAAAAGAACGCCGAGAAAATATACAAGAGTCCCGAAACGGATACGGAAAGCGAACCGGACAAAAACGAGGCATAGCACGCCAGTGAAGACACTTTCAAGACGCAGCCATAACTCCTACCTTTTATTTATTACTCACCAAGTATAATATCTATCTTATCCTTCATACGGGCAACGATGCTGGTATTCGGGTCTGTTCAATCCTTCCCACACCTATCCCTAGCTGCAAACGCCCCTACACTCCCTGCCTGTAACTCCCGGCTCCCCGGTGTCTCGGGCAGGTCTCAGCTGACCGCGCATCTAGCGGCAGACGACGGCGAGGAGCACGAGGGGGTGCGGGTGGTCGCGGTGTCTCGACACGGGCAGCTCCCTGGACGGATGATGTTAAGGTTCCTAAACACTTCCGTCCGACTACTCGTGTGGTGCCAGTGCGCCCTCCTGTGCCAACTCGCTGAGCCTCTTTGTCCCTCCCTCTCAGGTGTCGGACAGCGTTTCCGCGTCCTTGCAGCAGAACTGCTGGCTGGGTGTAGTCATCGGAACGGAACGGAACGGAATTAAATGATTTAACACATCAGTTAACATCACTTAACAAGCACTCGCTTCGAAACGAACACGGTACTGACGTCGCTTGCGCATAGTTTTGTGAGGGTAGTATCAAACAATAACAATCGTGACGATCTGACGATAAGCGGCCTACCCCCTTCGTAGCTACAGAAACGAGAGACCACGATTTATAAAGTAGCGAGGATATTTTTTCGAAATTTCTTGAAAAAAAAAATTTTTTTATTATATTTTTTTTGAGCTCAGAATCATGAATATAGTATTCCCTATTGTGGAAGTTGCTGACCAAAAAAACACCCTGTATAAACACAATTTATCATCACATAATTATGAGTAGGGAGTTTAATCCCGTTGGATTATCAGTAGGTACGTCTGTTCATCTAGGCTAATACTGGATTTCCTAGCAATGACTTAATCCGAATGCGAACTTGTATTTATTTATTTATTTATTTATTTATTTATTAGACACAGTAACAAATTACAAACACTTGAACATTGTTAAAACTAAGGTAATTATGTAGTTGACATTGAGTGTCCGTAACTTAATAACAACTGTGTACAGCGTTCTCTAAAAGTTATGTCTGGCGCTTAACAACTAAAACAAAAATAATAGTATCAAAATGAATTAAAATAACTATACCTAAAGTTTATGATCACAATGCTAGTTGGGATACGCTATTTTGGAATATTTTATTGTTCAACGCGAATATATCACAATCCGAGCAGTTTTGATTATACATGCGACACATTCGGCTAAAGGGGTTATTACGAGAAACATTATTATTGGCTAGAGGAACTATAAACAATTGATGATGTCAAACCGGTCGGTTACTACATTTGAACTTAATCTTATCTACAAAATTAACATCGATTAATGAGTTGACAATTTTGTGTAATGAAGACAAATCACTCACTTTTCTTCTATGTTCCAGTGACTTTAGATTAAGGTATTGCAGTCCATCTTCGTATGAAGGGAGGGTATGGCGTTTGCCGATTTTCAAACACATATACCTAACAGCCCGAGCCTGAATAGACTCAATCCTATCACTGTGGCTCGAGTAAATTCGGTACCAGATGGAGGAATTGTACTCGAGGATGTTCCGCACCAGTGACTGATACAGACTTATCAAGGATTCCGATTGCTTAAATGGTTTCGTGATGCGGACGATGAATCCAAGTAACTTACTAGCACGGGCTACCATAGCATCATAATGTTGTCTAAATGAAACATCACTGTCGAAGAAGACGCCCAGATCCTTTACTGCTTCAACTTTATTTAGTGGGCTACCATCAATACTATATGGGTATGCAATGGGGTCCTTCTTCTTAGTGAAGGTGATGAATTGACACTTGCTGGTGTTCAGAGGCATGTGATTTAAGGTGCACCATACTTGAGCGTCGTTCAAGTCTTGTTGCAGCTTCAAACAATCCTCATAGCATGATATCCTACGATACAATTTAAGATCATCAGCGTAGGCCAAAAAATCGCAAGATAGGGAGTTTAGTAAGTCATTGACATATATTAAAAATAGCAAAGGCCCTAAATTGGATCCCTGCGGCACTCCAGAAGACGGCTCGAACGCCAGAGACTCGTATCCGTACACAGCCACAACTTGGCTTCGATTCAGGAGATAGGATTGAAACCAGCGTAGGAGGCTACCATGTATTCCTAAGTGCTTTAATTTATATAGCAAAATGTCATGGTTAACGCGATCAAATGTCTTAGAAAAGTCAGTGAAACTGGGAAATTATTTATGCACATAACTTAAGTATAACGCCTATAACAAAATGAATAGCAAATAGGAGGTAAGAACGAATTATCATTCTCATACTATCAGGAGTTTAAATGTTGTTCCGCTGTGGAACCTTGTAATAATGACAGTGTCAAGTGACGAGATAGAAATTACGTAGGAATTAATGGTTGGTTTTATGCGATAGGGTTCTATGTGGATTGATATTTGAAGTCCGTGACTATTTGGGATATATGAAGATGGTATCTAAAAGGATATTATTGTGCATATAGATGCTAAACGGAGTGAATCATAGCGTTAGGTACCGTATTTAATGCTAATTATTGTTAATGAGAATGTGTAAGGTAGATTGATAACTTTATACGTGAGGGTATATGTCCGATTAGCGTTGATATTATGGATAATGCTTCGACAACTGTTTCTTTTATATTTGTTTATTGTTATTCTTTGGATTGGAATAAATTAATATCAATTTAGAAGTAGGTATGAATAGTCGCGAAACTACAAAAGAAAGAAACATTTAATACAAATATGTAATTTTCTTAATACATATTATTATTTAAATCGTTACTAAAACACGTACCTTAAAAAAATACGGACAGAACCTCTTCTAATCATGATTGAAGCACACAAAATGGCCGCCCTTTTACAAGTGTGCGTGCTTCGAGGGTTGCCATATAAATCGTCAAATTGCCTATTTTAAGGCCTTTTACCCACTGTAACTATTTACAGCAATACAAATGCTCGTAAACCGCGCGACTGTATCGCGACTAAACGTAGACGATTTTTAATTGTGTCGAGACTGAATCGCGATTGTATCGCTGCAAAAACTTCGTACTTACAATTTAATCATGTTATTATTTATGTACTATACCGTACTTGAGCCAATGCTCATAATATTATGCTCGAACCCAATGGTTCGATTGCGTCATGCTACCTTATGAATTTAATTGACCAATTTCATCTAAAAACGAATGGGACTAAGATATTATAAGAAAATTGTATTACAAATTTAATTTAAATTTCAACGGTTGCACGACAGAATAATATTAATAATGTTGATATATCAAACTACATTTTTATGAACATAGTGAATAAAAATACATTTTCTCAAACATGTTCGGAAATGTATGCGTTAATGGCACTAAATGAAGACATGAAGTTTCTTGTTTATGGCTCCCTGCATTACTTCTTGGCCTAGGCCAAGAAGTAATGTATGAAAACCCTAACAAAAAATATTATTGGCCGCTGCTCTAACTTTTTAAATTTGCTTACTAACATTAAACTGACAAAGGAAAAAATACACTCTGCCAACCACCACTCTGCAACCATATTTTGTGACATTACAAAAATCAAAATCTATGGTACTATTATTTATGTGCAGAAGATTGCCATCGTAAGATTGCACAGTCTTGAGATTGCCATCGTAAGACTGCACAGCCTTGAGATTGCATTCGTAAGATTGCAGTCTTGAGATGGCCATCGTAATATTGCAGTCTTGAGATGGCCATCGTAAGATGGCAATCTTAAGACTGCAATCTTACGATGGCCATCTCAAGACTGCAATCTTACGATGGCCATCTCAAGACTGCAAGCTTAAGATGGCAATCTCAAGACTGCAATCTGACGATGGCAATCTCAATACTGCAATCTTACGATGGCAATCTCAAGACTGCGATCTTACGATGGCCATCTCAAGACTGCAATATTACGATGGCCATCTCAAGACTGCAATCTTACGAATGCAATCTCAAGGCTGTGCAGTCTTACGATGGCAATCTCAAGACTGTGCAATCTTACGATGGCAATCTTCTGCACATAAATAATAGTACCATAGATTTTGATTTTTGTAATGTCACAAAATATGGTTGCAGAGTGGTGGTTGGCAGAGTGTATTTTTTCCTTTGTCAGTTTAATGTTAGTAAGCAAATTTAAAAAGTTAGAGCAGCGGCCAATAATATTTTTTGTTAGGGTTTTCATACATTACTTCTTGGCCTAGGCCAAGAAGTAATGCAGGGAGCCATAAACAAGAAACTTCATGTCTTCATTTAGTGCCATTAACGCATACATTTCCGAACATGTTTGAGAAAATGTATTTTTATTCACTATGTTCATAAAAATGTAGTTTGATATATCAACATTATTAATATTATTCTGTCGTGCAACCGTTGAAATTTAAATTAAATTTGTAATACAATTTTCTTATAATATCTTAGTCCCATTCGTTTTTAGATGAAATTGGTCAATTAAATTCATAAGGTAGCATGACGCAATCGAACCATTGGGTTCGAGCATAATATTATGAGCATTGGCTCAAGTACGGTATAGTACATAAATAATAACATGATTAAATTGTAAGTACGAAGTTTTTGCAGCGATACAATCGCGATTCAGTCTCGACACAATTAAAAATCGTCTACGTTTAGTCGCGATACAGTCGCGCGGTTTACGAGCATTTGTATTGCTGTAAATAGTTACAGTGGGTAAAAGGCCTTAAAATAGGCAATTTGACGATTTATATGGCAACCCTCGAAGCACGCACACTTGTAAAAGGGCGGCCATTTTGTGTGCTTCAATCATGATTAGAAGAGGTTCTGTCCGTATTTTTTTAAGGTACGTGTTTTAATAACGATTTAAATAATAATATGTATTAAGAAAATTACATATTTGTATTAAATGTTTCTTTCTTTTGTAGTTTCGCGACTATTCATACCTACTTCTAAATTGATATTAATTTATTCCAATCCAAAGAATAACAATAAACAAATATAAAAGAAACAGTTGTCGAAGCATTATCCATAATATCAACGCTAATCGGACATATACCCTCACGTATAAAGTTATCAATCTACCTTACACATTCTCATTAACAATAATTAGCATTAAATACGGTACCTAACGCTATGATTCACTCCGTTTAGCATCTATATGCACAATAATATCCTTTTAGATACCATCTTCATATATCCCAAATAGTCACGGACTTCAAATATCAATCCACATAGAACCCTATCGCATAAAACCAACCATTAATTCCTACGTAATTTCTATCTCGTCACTTGACACTGTCATTATTACAAGGTTCCACAGCGGAACAACATTTAAACTCCTGATAGTATGAGAATGATAATTCGTTCTTACCTCCTATTTGCTATTCATTTTGTTATAGGCGTTATACTTAAGTTATGTGCATAAATAATTTCCCAGTTTCACTGACTTTTCTAAGACATTTGATCGCGTTAACCATGACATTTTGCTATATAAATTAAAGCACTTAGGAATACATGGTAGCCTCCTACGCTGGTTTCAATCCTATCTCCTGAATCGAAGCCAAGTTGTGGCTGTGTACGGATACGAGTCTCTGGCGTTCGAGCCGTCTTCTGGAGTGCCGCAGGGATCCAATTTAGGGCCTTTGCTATTTTTAATATATGTCAATGACTTACTAAACTCCCTATCTTGCGATTTTTTGGCCTACGCTGATGATCTTAAATTGTATCGTAGGATATCATGCTATGAGGATTGTTTGAAGCTGCAACAAGACTTGAACGACGCTCAAGTATGGTGCACCTTAAATCACATGCCTCTGAACACCAGCAAGTGTCAATTCATCACCTTCACTAAGAAGAAGGACCCCATTGCATACCCATATAGTATTGATGGTAGCCCACTAAATAAAGTTGAAGCAGTAAAGGATCTGGGCGTCTTCTTCGACAGTGATGTTTCATTTAGACAACATTATGATGCTATGGTAGCCCGTGCTAGTAAGTTACTTGGATTCATCGTCCGCATCACGAAACCATTTAAGCAATCGGAATCCTTGATAAGTCTGTATCAGTCACTGGTGCGGAACATCCTCGAGTACAATTCCTCCATCTGGTACCGAATTTACTCGAGCCACAGTGATAGGATTGAGTCTATTCAGGCTCGGGCTGTTAGGTATATGTGTTTGAAAATCGGCAAACGCCATACCCTCCCTTCATACGAAGATGGACTGCAATACCTTAATCTAAAGTCACTGGAACATAGAAGAAAAGTGAGTGATTTGTCTTCATTACACAAAATTGTCAACTCATTAATCGATGTTAATTTTGTAGATAAGATTAAGTTCAAATGTAGTAACCGACCGGTTTGACATCATCAATTGTTTATAGTTCCTCTAGCCAATAATAATGTTTCTCGTAATAACCCCTTTAGCCGTATGTGTCGCATGTATAATCAAAACTGCTCGGATTGTGATATATTCGCGTTGAACAATAAAATATTCCAAAATAGCGTATCCCAACTAGCATTGTGATCATAAACTTTAGGTATAGTTATTTTAATTCATTTTGATACTATTATTTTTGTTTTAGTTGTTAAGCGCCAGACATAACTTTTAGAGAACGCTGTACACAGTTGTTATTAAGTTACGGACACTCAATGTCAACTACATAATTACCTTAGTTTTAACAATGTTCAAGTGTTTGTAATTTGTTACTGTGTCTAATAAATAAATAAATAAATAAATAAATAAATACAAGTTCGCATTCGGATTAAGTCATTGCTAGGAAATCCAGTATTAGCCTAGATGAACAGACGTACCTACTGATAATCCAACGGGATTAAACTCCCTACTCATAATTATGTGATGATAAATTGTGTTTATACAGGGTGTTTTTTTGGTCAGCAACTTCCACAATAGGGAATACTATATTCATGATTCTGAGCTCAAAAAAAATATAATAAAAAAATTTTTTTTTTCAAGAAATTTCGAAAAAATATCCTCGCTACTTTATAAATCGTGGTCTCTCGTTTCTGTAGCTACGAAGGGGGTAGGCCGCTTATCGTCAGATCGTCACGATTGTTATTGTTTGATACTACCCTCACAAAACTATGCGCAAGCGACGTCAGTACCGTGTTCGTTTCGAAGCGAGTGCTTGTTAAGTGATGTTAACTGATGTGTTAAATCATTTAATTCCGTTCCGTTCCGTTCCGATGACTACACCCAGCCAGCAGTTCTGCTGCAAGGACGCGGAAACGCTGTCCGACACCTGAGAGGGAGGGACAAAGAGGCTCAGCGAGTTGGCACAGGAGGGCGCACTGGCACCACACGAGTAGTCGGACGGAAGTGTTTAGGAACCTTAACATCATCCGTCCAGGGAGCTGCCCGTGTCGAGACACCGCGACCACCCGCACCCCCTCGTGCTCCTCGCCGTCGTCTGCCGCTAGATGCGCGGTCAGCTGAGACCTGCCCGAGACACCGGGGAGCCGGGAGTTACAGGCAGGGAGTGTAGGGGCGTTTGCAGCTAGGGATAGGTGTGGGAAGGATTGAACAGACCCGAATACCAGCATCGTTGCCCGTATGAAGGATAAGATAGATATTATACTTGGTGAGTAATAAATAAAAGGTAGGAGTTATGGCTGCGTCTTGAAAGTGTCTTCACTGGCGTGCTATGCCTCGTTTTTGTCCGGTTCGCTTTCCGTATCCGTTTCGGGACTCTTGTATATTTTCTCGGCGTTCTTTTTCGTGACTCTCCTATTCGAGGCTGTAGATATCCAATAGGCCAGGGTCTTGTCGGTATAATTATGAATGTCGTGTGACAGGAGTCCTCTCAGGTAAATATAGATCGTCAATTTTCTTCCTTACCTCTCTCAGATCCAGCGCGGCATGCAGTAGTTGTGGTTTTGGCGTCTCAGTATATGTCTGTAGTATGATATACTGCGTAGTTTGATAGTTTTGGTATTGGTTTTTTCATCCTGTAGTTGATTCATTTTTTGCTTTGCTTTGTATTTCCTTAGGCGGGATCTATTAGCCTTGGTAAGAGCCTAGATGTTTAGGCCGTACGTCATCGAAGGAGCAATTACCATTTTTTATATAAGTCGGGCAATCTTCCATTCAAGCTTGTAGTCTTTAACAAATTTAATGAGGATTTTTGCATTTCGGGTAGCGTTTCCTAGGCTTACCGTGTCCTCTTCTTCCTCTAGGGTTCGCAAGACATCATCCATTAACACCGTAAATAATCTGGGGGACAAAGTCTGGGCCGCTGTCTTCCGGTACCGCGGAGGAGACCGCTAATTAGTTCTCCTTCGTTTTGCTTGAGTTCGGAGATCCAGTTGGACATTTTAATAAATCGTGCTGGTGCTCTTCGCAGGTTTGTTTTTAAAGCTACGTAAGTACTAGTAGGTAATATGCATTCGTACAGCTCTGTGTGCGCTGCTCAGGTTGTTGAAAAACTGCTCGCATTCAGTGTTCATATCTTCTCCTGGACTTTGCGCCAAATCTTGCGTGCGTGCTTCATGTTGTTGATATGCGAACTACTTCCGGGATACTTATTTGTGAAAAATAATGCTTTCTGGAGATTAGCTAGGGCAAAGTCAGCCTGCTCGAGACCGTGGGATCGCTTATGTTGGGAGCTTTCTTGCAGCTTGTATAAGAATCTCATTCAGAGCTTTCCAAGTGGGATTCAAATCTTTCCTGTGTGCAATGTACTTTGTACAAAGTGATTTGTTCATCAATGGGTCTGTCTCGGCTTGTCAGGATGTAGTCAATTTGTGAGCGCTTGTTTCCCGAAGTCGAGCTTACTTTACAGGATGGGCGTCCCCAAGAGCTACTTAATTTTAAGTTATGTTCTAACAAGAAACTAATAAGAAGGCTTCCGTTGATATTAGATTCCTGGTGAAACAGATTCCATTTAGAAACATACGGGTCGGCTTTTTTCGCTTCTCGTAAACCTACGTGCGCATTGAAATCGCCTAACACAATGAGATATGCCTTTTTTGGGGAATGACGAAGGAGCGTCCCAATGTGTGCTAGACAGGTAGATGCTCCGGCAGGCATGTGCACATTGATTCAATTCAATTCAAACTACATTTTTATGAACATAGTGAATAAAAATACATTTTCTCAAACATGTTCGGAAATGTATGCGTTAATGGCACTAAATGAAGACATGAAGTTTCTTGTTTATGGCTCCCTGCATTACTTCTTGGCCTAGGCCAAGAAGTAATGTATGAAAACCCTAACAAAAAATATTATTGGCCGCTGCTCTAACTTTTTAAATTTGCTTACTAACATTAAACTGACAAAGGAAAAAATACACTCTGCCAACCACCACTCTGCAACCATATTTTGTGACATTACAAAAATCAAAATCTATGGTACTATTATTTATGTGCAGAAGATTGCCATCGTAAGATTGCACAGTCTTGAGATTGCCATCGTAAGACTGCACAGCCTTGAGATTGCATTCGTAAGATTGCAGTCTTGAGATTGCCATCGTAAGATTGCAGTCTTGAGATTGCCATCGTAAGATTGCAGTCTTGAGATTGCCATCGTAAGATTGTAGTCTTGAGATGGCAATCTTAAGATTGCATTCGTAAGATTGCAGTCTTGAGATGGCCCTCGTAAGATTGCAGTCTTGAGATGGCCATCGTAAGATTGATTGCAGTCTTGACATTGCCATCGTAAGATTGCAGTCTTGAGATTGCAGTCTTAAGATTGCTATCGTAAGATTGCAGTCTTCAGATTGCCATCGTAAGATTGCAGTCTTCAGATTGCCATCGTCAGATTGCACAGTCTTGAGATTGCCATCTTAAGATTGCAGTCTTGAGATGGCCATCGTAAGATTGCAGTCTTCAGGTTGCTATCGTCATATTGCACAGTCTTGAGATTGCAGTCTTGAGATTTCCTTCGTAAGATTGCAGTCTTAAGATTAGCATCGTCAGATTGCAACGTACGTACATTACTGAAGAGGCCGTGAAGTCAGGGATTTAAGGACGAGTTTGGGGTAGACCGAGTCCTTCAATCCCTGTTCCGGCCGAGGATTGTATAGTACTTTTCTCAAGCAATGTGAGGAAATATTAAAAGTACATTACTGCAATCTTACGATGGCAATCTCAAGACTGCAATCTTACGACTGCAATCGTACGATGGCAATCTTAAGACAGTCTGTAACGAGCGCCGGCCGGTCATCGAACGGGCGAACGGTCCGGCGTGACGTCACGGCCATACGCGCTGCACCGGTGGCGGCGCGCGCTCCGAGCCCACTCCGCCCGCGCCCGCAAATCCCCGCGGTCGTCACCGGGGCCTTTATATACCGCGGCCGCGGCGTCCAAACCGGACACTGCGTGGTGTGCTCTCGAGCCGACAAGACGTTCAATAAACGCTCTCGAGGCTAAGAGCACATCAGGTGGTGCTCACCCGACTCCTCTCCTCCTCCTCCTCTCGCTGTAACAGGGCGGTGCGGTTACCCTCGCGTCGCGCTGTGAAGCAGCAGCTACCCCATAACAACCCCTTGCTGGTCCAGGGCGGTGCGGTTACCCTCGCGTCGCGCTGTAAAGCAGCAGCTACCCCATAACAACCCCTTGCTGGTCCAGGGCGGTGCGGTTACCCTCGCGTCGCGCTGTGAAGCAGCAACTACCCAAATAACAATCCCTTGCTGATCCAGGGCGGTGCGGTTACCCTCGCGTCGCGCTGGGCGGCATCCCGCTAGGCTCTATACGTCTATCAATCAAATCAATCTTAAGTTTAAGCACTAGGGATACCGTTTAAGTTACAATAAACAGGCATAAAGCCTCAGTATTTTATTAGTAAATCTTGTTGTTTATATTTCAAACCTAGAGACCCTGATCCTCCTGAGCTAACTGAATAAAACATCTCCAGTCCCTCAGTACCAATACAGGGGACGAGATTAATGTTAACAAAGGACGTAAAACGCCCCGTTACAAGTCTTAAGATGCCCATCGTAAGATTGCAGTCTTGAGATTGCCATCGTAAGATTGTAGTCATGAGATGGCAATCTCAAGATTGTAGTCTTGAGATGGCAATCTCAAGACTGTGCAATATGACGATAGCATATTGCAATCTCACGATGCTAATCTTAAGACTGCAATCTTACGATGGAAATCTGCAGACTGCAATCTTAAGATGGCAATCTTAAGACTGCAATCTCAAGACTGCTATCTCACGATGGCAATCTTCTGCACATAAATAATAGTACATCTCGGCCGGTATGACGAGTTGTGAATCGTTAAAAACAAATAAAAAAACCGGGTAATTTTATAGTACATTACTGCAAAGACCAGTAAGTGAGCCTTCCTGGACGAGTATGAGGTAAAAGCCCGAGCCGCCAGGCGAGGGCTTTTATACATACGAGTCCAGGATGGCTCTTAATGGTCGAAGCATGTATAGTGCTTTACTCAAAAATAGAACAAGTAGAATGATTTAAAAAAAAAAAATTAAAATATTGATGACCACATGTGCACAACCCTCAGGGCGCTAGTCCGACTCTTAGCCGGTCGCTTACCCGGTTTTTTTATTTGTTTTTAACGATTCACAACTCGTCATACCGGCCGAGATGTACTAGGCGCACATAAAACTGAGATGGTGCGGAGCAAGCGATGCTGAAATGAAGAGAAATCGCGCGATGTCTGGTCTGAACGAGATAGATAACGCTTTTGGTTTATGATGCCCTGGTACTTTTGGAGCTGAATGATCAGCTTTTCATGTAGTATAAGTAGCCTTTTTGAAGGTTGTCACAGTCTTTACAGATAGTTCAAAATTCAAATAATATGATATGTTATGGAATTTCCATACTTACTTACTGGACACTTTTTGATTCCAAATTCGAAATTCCTCAACTTTACTGGACACTTTTCCAGTTGTCCAGGAACGTCAACCTACTGGTTCCTTTTTACTGGTGTTATGGCAAGATTACATAGCATTTTTGAGTAAACATTTTTTTTTTTAAATCATTCTACTTGTTCTATTTTTGAGTAAAGCACTATACATGCTTCGACCATTAAGAGCCATCCTGGACTCGTATGTTTAAAAGCCCTCGCCTGGCGGCTCGGACTTTTACCTCATACTCGTCCAGGAAGGCTCACTTACTGGTCTTTGCAGTAATGTACTATAACGTAGTTTTTACAAGTTTTTACTACACAATCCGGCATTTTCTTCGGCGTAAAGTGTAATGTCACTGTGTGTCACTTGTGATGTGGCTCGACGCGTACTGGTGGCGGGTTCACCGACCTAATACATTTGTGTGACGGTAGATAGTGTATGACGGAACGAAATCACCGACCTTGCTCACTTCACACTTTTCTGATGCAATGTTCCGTCCGTATTTTTTTAAGGTCCGTGTATTAAAACTATAATAAAGTATAAGTGATAAGTACTGTAACAGTTGGCATTAGTTGTATCCTTAACGAATACTAACGTAACGTAAATTACTTATTGGCGGCATCACTGTTCGATGTTGTCCAGCCTGGCTCAACTATTACCACAGAATAAGTAATAGTACAAGTACAGAAGCGACTCTCTGTGACAGCAAACATGCTAATTTAAACCTACTCAGAACGCGTTAACGATAATAATATAAGTGCACGGCATGAAGTGACCTTGGTTACATTTCTGCGATCGCTTGGCGATCGATAGTGGGGGCGCTCCTAACAAGGCAAAATGCACCTTAAATCTGCGCCGCGAGAATCTGTATTATTTCGCCCGTCATGAGCTTTACTCACTCCGCCCACTTCGCAGGGTTGGCAGTTACTTGTATTATTACTTATTATGTGGCAGTTGTAAGAAAAAAAAAAATGAATTTATTATTAATTGTAGTTTTCTTATGTAGTTCGCTTAAGTTAAATGACGAGAAAAAACAGTACATCCCAAATGTTATTCGCGACTTGTTTGTTGTTTGCTCGGATCTCCCTTTCTATCTACGTAATAAGACGTAGACTAGTTTTATCGTAGTTTTGTGCTGTTTTAAACTTTAAAATGTTTGTTAATTCTATTTTTATATTATCTTGGTAATTTTTCTGTAATGTGATGCCTAGTTTTTAGTTTTATTGATCCCCGACTGTGCTAATACTGCACACCTGTAGGTAATTGGTACACAAACAGGACTATTTTCTTTGTACCTATTTGTATTTGTTACTTTAGTACCTTGTCTGTGTTTAATGTCATGTTTAAACTGCCATATATAAATTGTCACAACGATTAAAGTGACAAGGTACTAAAGTGTATACATATTTATGAACTCGACTGTACATAAGACCGACGTTCTGAAATAATAAACTACTTATTTCAGGTAATAATTAACATTTTGCAAGATGTAAAGTCGAGAAAAATGTTGAACATCTTGGAAACTTAGCTAACTTATCTACTAGGTATTTTCCGTTTAACATTTTTGGCGTTTACAATACAAACATGCGACACGCGACGACATTAATACCTAATAAACAAGAGGCAAAGAGAAATGCTGCCAATTTTTAATATTTTTAAGTGTTTAACTAAAAACAAGAGTATATGCTGACCTTGCTTTAGTAGGCAGTCACTATTACTGGGAGATCTACTCACACTGAACGCTCTTTAAGGGTCGTTACCAAAATAAATAATAATTATATCTCTCTTTTTGCGTCGAGGATTCATAACTGTAATGATTAATTAGGTCAGTAATTAAGTACAGCTACTCGTAATTACCTACCTAGATCGAAGTTATAAATAATATTAATAATAATCTTCCCTTTCAATATCCTTCGGCAGTGTAAAAAATGACAGGTCGACGTTCCTAGCACTATTCAAGCACCCGTATGCTGCGCAGTATCGTTTGGCTTTTCGAGTAGCCCGAAAACCGGAATTAGGAGCGTTGGCAGCGTACGGCGGCGCGCGTCAAGTCAAGACGAGCGCGCGCATGACACTCAACTGATTAGCATCCTCGAGGCACAGTATATAAATAAACCAGTAAAGAAACTACGAACGAAACGACGCACTCACACAGACGCACGCCTCTACGAGACCGCTAAGAGGATTTGGCGGTGCTGTCAGTCGCGAGTGTCGCGTCAAGACGAATGGGCTCCTTCGCATTTTACGTTCGTTCTTTAGAAAGATGCCACAAAAGTATTCCTTCCAAAATCGAAATCTGGGGATCTGTGTGGTCTCTGACAATGATTTCGTTGGCAGCATGAGAAAAAGTAGCCGCCATCTTGAACTTTTTAGTTATTCAACCGATTGCTTCCAAAATCGATATCTGGGGATGTGTATGGTCTCCGACAACTAATCTGTTGGCAGAATGAGAAAAAGTAGCCGCCATCTTGAACTTTTTAGTTATTCAACCGATTGCTTCCAAAATCGATATCTGGGGATGTGTATGGTCTCCGACAACTAATCTGTTGGCAGAATGAGAAAAAGTAGCCGCCATCTTGAACTTCTTAGTTATTCAACCGATTGCTTCCAAAATCGATATCTGGGGATTTGTATGGTCTCCGACCACTAATCTGTTGGCAGAATGAGAAAAACTAGCCGCCATCTTGAACTTTTTAGTTATTCAACCGATTGCTTCCAAAATCTATATCTGGGTATGTGGATGGACTCCAACAACTAATCTGTTGGCAGAATGAGAAAAAGTAGCCGCCATCTTGAACTTCTTAGTTATTCATCCGATTGCTTCCAAAATCGATATCTGGGAATGTGTATGGTCTCCGACAACTAATCTGTTGGCAGAATGAGAAAAAGTAGCCGCCACCTTGAACTTTTTAGTTATTCAACCGATTACTACCAAAATTGATATCTGGGGATGTGTATATATGTTCTCCGACAATGAATCTGTTGGTAGAATGAGAAAAAGTAGCCGCCATCTTGAACTTTTAAGTTATTCATGAAATGCTAAAGTTATGTTTATTACCCAATTTTATTTGCAGGGGGTACTTTTACTGATTATGTTAACATCACACAGATCTCCAGATATCGATTTTGGAAGCAGCCTGTCAAATAATAGAAAAGTTCAAGATGGCGGCTACTTTTTCTCATTCTGCCAACAAATTCATTGTCGGAGACCATACACATCCCCAGTTATCGATTTTGGAAGCAATCGGTTGAATAACTAAAAACTTCAAAATGGCGGCTACTTTTTCTCATGCTGCCAACGAAATCATCGTCAGAGACCACACAGATCCCCAGATTTTGATTTTGGAAGGAATAGGTAGAATAACAAAAAGGTTAACATACCTTGTTCAGTTGTTTTTTGTCCCATGAAAAATAAATAAATAAATTAATTCGTTGTCGGCCACACCATAACCATCCCCAGATATCGATTTTGGAAGCAATCAGTCGAATAATAAGAAAGTTCAAGATGGCGGCTACTTTTTTCACTCTGCCAACAGATTCGTTATCGGAGACCACACACATCCCCAGATATCAATTTTGGAAGCAAACGATTGAATAACGAAAAATTTAAAGATGGCGGCTACTTTTTTATAATCTGTCAACGGATTTGTTGTCGCAGATCACACGTATCGATTTTGCACTAACTAGCTGAGATACAATAAACGAGAACTTTTTTCAATTTTACAAAATGTTAGTGGGCAACCCTTACGCTCAATTGAAAAGTAGGCCTAGTTTCTTTACTGGTTTATTTATATACTGTGCTCGAGGCGGCCGAAAATTTTGTAGGCAATAAGCGCGAGTGTCACCGGCCTGCTATTACTAAGCGGGGTAGTTAGATAGAAAACATATAAAATGGTTGGTATCCGCCTCGGAGCGATTCAGTATCGTGCATCAATAGTCTAAGAGAAGTTATGCCCGATTTCTGTTCGAGAATATAAGTTTGAGTTTGCTTAAAATACATTGTTTTATTGCTTTTAAAAAGTATCAATCTACGGATATTAGCCAGTGAAAAAGTGGTTTTATATCTCAGAAGCGAGATTGAAGACCAGTTGCCCACATAAAGTAGGGGAAAACCGGGAGACGTGACCAGGTAGGAGACTTGAACCATTTCAAATATCTAATTCAAATTTTGCGCTATCGGCGCCATTGCCAACTTGAACGACGCTTGTACAAAGGCGGCGGTTGTGACGGCACCATATTGGCCGCGATTAGTATGGTTCGGTGTTGAGCAAGGGAAATGTGTTTTTGCGCGTCAAAAGTGAAAAAACCAAATTATTTTCATTCTATTGCAATCTCAACAGTTTTGGAGGCAAGAACTGTTTTAGTACCACATTGTATTAATGAGTTAATGTAGTATTGTGGCGTTTAGAGTGTTTTAGTTGGCCGTTGTAATTGTTTAAAAAAACATCACTTTTGTAAGGCAAGGGGGTCGCGGGAGACTTGACTACACCGGGGTAGGGAGACATGATCAGTGGTGGAATGTCCTGCTCTGATCATTATAATATAATTCAATTTGTTTTCTGATGTGCTATTATTATTTACAGGCTGATTTATTTTCTGTTAGAAGTAAAATTATAATTAATTTTCTTTAACATTTTGTTTAAAAAACAAAAATGGCATACACATTTGTAAGAAAGACTCATTTATAATATTAGCGAGATATGTTATTGATGAGCATAACCATATTTGATTCCTGATGTGCCATTATTGTTTAAAGGTTGAAAAGTTTTCTATTAGAAGTAAGACTATAATTTCAAACTATTGATTTCTAAGGTTTATAAGCCAAAAAATACTTTAATAATATTAAATGTTGATTACATCCTGTAAGAGAGACTAATTTTAAATTTTGGTTGTGTTTTGAATTCAATATTTTTAACTAACTTTAGGGCCTAAACTGAACTGCGTCGCTATTTCGTACCACGATATTGTATTTACGATTTTGTTTAGACGCGGTCCATGATAAGCGATTCAGTCAGATCATTTCTCTCATTTCAAGTGGTATCCGTACCACAACGCGCAAGTTGAGTCGGAATTGAAACGCAGCAGTGTCAAATTTAGCGTTTTAGAATAAGTTACTATTTTAACACATTGTTTTGGATCGCTTTATTTAATACTATTTAAATAAAAGAGTTTCTGTGATTTTCCGTGGAATACAAGTTTGAAAGGGTAAGTAAGTTGATTTTCAGTGATTAGTGAAGTGAATTTACATTCTAATAGCGGTAAGTTAATACTGGGTATACCTATTAATTAATACTTAGTTGATTTTGAGATGTCGGACGAGTTAATTATTTTCGAGTTTTTGGAATGCGATCTCCTGGAGAACGCAGTTCGCAAAAAAAGGAGATATGATATGCGTACGCAATGCAATCCATTTAATCTTGGTGACCTAGAGTTTATTCGTCGATATCGCCTATCAAAAGAATTGACTCTGGGCCTCTGTGAGGAGCTAAGACCACTGATTAGAGGACCTATAAAATCTACGGATATAGACTTAGAGACGAAGGTAAAGTTATTACCTACATATCTTAGGTACTTATGTATGTACTAATAATTTCATGTTGCTTTTAATCATCTTAATTCGTAAATCTCCTTATTTATTTTAGCTGTTGACTGCCCTGTCGTTTTATGCTGTTGGGTCATATCAAAGGCCTATAGGAGATGTAAGTGCACATTCTTTGGCGCAGCAAACAGTCTCGACTGCTGTTGCGCAAATAACGGCGTGTTTAAATTCGAATGAAATGAGGAGAAAGTATATAGTTTTCCCTAACACTTTGGAAGAGAGAAATGAGACAAGAACCTTGTAAGTATTCATAAAAATGTATCTAGGTAATTTGACCCGTGCAATTAAAATTAAACACATGGTGGGAGCAGACTGATATGTCCCAGTAATTAATCACTGGCCAAAATCATTACTTCCTTAAGAATTTGAACCTAAATGCTAAAATGATAATAAAAACAAAAATAAGTAAGTATTTAGTACATTAATGCACAATACATTATATTTTAAACTTATTGTGTTTGCGTGCTGTGCTTCCAAATGTTTGAAAGATTGCATTTTGCTACCATAACATAGGTACTTTGGATACTTGGTCTTACTCTTTTATTTTTGTTCAAAAATAACATGACAATGATTCCATAAATTTCGTAGGTATAGTCATAATCATTAAAGACACTTTTTTAAAGCAGTTGTTTGACTTGAACTACTGAAAGCGGTAGGTACTGAGAGTGATGCGAAAGTAATAGATAAAAAGTTGGGAACAAAAAATATTTCTAGTTTTTTTTTCTGGTTCTTGTAATAAGTACTTACTTTGCTCCATCCTTTCCAGTCCTTTACAGCGCCATCACCTTGCGCGTTTAACGTTGCTGCAATGCTCGTCCATAATCTTTTGGATGTATCACGGGCTCTCGCAGTTTTATTATATCCGGTCGCGATACCTCTATGATTGTTAAGAAACTCCCAAAGGGTTTCTAGCTGGGTATAGGTAACGCGACGTCGAATTCCATCACTAAAAGTAAAAAAACAATGTAAGCAAACACTTCAGATTTTAAAGAATGTTAAGTGGCCTAGCTAGCAGATAGGTATGTTTAATACAAAAACTTTAAAAACGAGAGTAAAACATTATAGCTACGAAAACCGTTAAACAAGTATTAAGTTATTGTAAAATTAAATACTTACGACATTATAATAATATTGTGTAAACAACAAACTTTTTTAAATGTTTACTGCAGCTTTACAACTTCAAAACTTGCAACTGAGTTAGTTTGTACCTGTCAGTGCAGGCGTCGCGTTCAGAATGTTTGCTCTAGATCGTTTTGAAATATAAGAAGATCCCACAGGTTTACTTGTTTGTTATATTTGGTAATAAAGAATATAATATTTGTCTTAAAACAAATTAATGTTTTACTAAATATACGTTACTTCTAATTTTTCTGCGTTAAATACGTCATGGCAGCAAATTGGGCGTTTAAGTTTAAGTTCTTAAACTGAACTGCTCTGCGTTTGGATAGTTTTTATTAAGATCGTGGTAAGGCCCCTGTTGTCGCCAATACTGAAAGTATCATAAAAACAACAAGCCACCATGGAAAATGTTTTTGGTGCGGCTATCGTTTTTACACTCCAAAATAGCTCAATTAGGCATGCTTCTTTAAAAGTATGGTAGGTTATGCGGAACTCCGCACAACTATACCACACGTTACACGCCCACTTGACACTTCTACTGTTTTTTCTGTTCTGTGCTACGACTAATGTATAAAGTTTTAAGCACGTTTAATTAAATTGGGGTTCATCTCTCCTGGACTTCCCCTACTTAACTGTGTTATTTTATTATCAGGATATTGCTCATTTCTTATAAGCGTCACCTTACCGACCCGATAATTTAAAAATGACAACGAATTTTCTTTTCAAATTTAAAAAGACTTTTTTTTGTTTTTGTTAACATCCGTTACATAACTATAAAATACCAGGAAGACGGGCACAATACACTATGACATACATGCATTTCACACCCATTGCTCTCCGGAGTCACAGACACCCCGAGTGGACACTATACATATTCGTATGACATACACGCATTTCACACCAATTCACTATGTTTCCTCGCCCATACTAAGGTGCGACAAAAATACTAAACGCCTAGTATTGGATAGATTTATGAGTAAAACGGTTCGATTTAATGTAAAACACATTAATTATACATTTTACGTTTAAAATTACACATTATTTACTTAATACATAAGAATTATAACCGAACTAAAACTAAAATATTGTATAAAAAATCTTATAATTCTAGTTTAACTCTCGTAATCCTATAGTCTTCAAAAAGTAGTAAAAACTTTTTTTTATGAAATAAATATAATGTACATTTTAAGAAAATACTTAATTAAACAATTAAAAACAAAACTTAAAAGCTTAGAAGTTCTAAAACAGATTTTGAAAGAACAGATTTTTTTCTTTTGAGGTAATTTCTTGAGCCCCGTTTTTAAGGGATCAGAGCTGAGAAGTAGCCTGTTTATAAGGTTTGTGTTAGTGGCATTCCTGGAAATTCTTCGGGTGAACCTCAGACGGTATGCTTTAATGTCCTTGTTCCTGGATTCTGCCGCTTCTTCTGATAGCTCCCCAATAGGTAATAGTGCATGCTCTATGACGGCAGAACCATGCACTAAAACCTTGTGAATGGAAGCTGGCGGATAATAATACCATATATAAGTTTGAATAATTTGTTTGGCAGTCTCCATGGCAAATTCGCTAAACTTATCTGCATTAATTTTGTAACCAGAATTTAAAGCTTGCATAATAGTGGCACGCCAGCCGCCTCCGTTGTTGAGTGCGTTTTGAACACTCTTTATATGATTTTCTTGGTCGCCCTCGGGGTTTCAATGACGTGTCATCCTCCGCTGTATCAATACTTTCTTGACTTGAAAAATTAATACTCAATGTGGTGTTGAGCCAGTCGTGATTCTTCGCAAGAAATCGGGTTGTAGTGTAGTTACTTTGTTTCCACCGTATGTAAAATTTCTTGCAGATGTATTCTATCTGTGCTTGTAAATGTTCAAAACTTTTATTTTCTTTATCTTCGATTTTCAAAGATTCCAGAAAATCGTTGAATACCAGCCGGTCTCGGTCAGCCGCTGTTAACGTTCTACTATCATATTTTTTCCAAATATTGAAGACTGAGATGCGAGTAAATACACCTTGACGGCTTGTCCCTGCAATAAAAATAATAAAAACTGGTAAATATTTACAGAGATAAAGTATTAATCAAGTCTTAATTAACATCACGCTATAGTATTGATTTTGTAGCACTTGCTACGAATAAAATGCGTTGACGTAGTACCTAAATTACTAAAAAAAGGGGGAAAAGGATTTACTGTGCATGAAATCTTTTAAAATACACTTTTATCTAACTTTAAGAGGTATAATTTTGACGGACTTCGACGGACCAATGTACTAAAACTCAATTGGTATTCAAAATAAGCATATATTCTTTACAAACATATCTCTCTGCCGTAGCAGTTAAATTATTACCATAAAAACAAATATTTAAAAGTAAATAAAAACGGTTAATAATATACATACCTTCGGTTTCAATATCCACAGCGGCAAAAGATCACACAAATCACAAATTATCCAGAATATTTAAAAAACAATACGTGGTCATTGCGGTCGTAACTGATAACGATGTTGCGGACAATCTATAGTTGCACTTTCGCGGTCGATAACAGAATGAAGATAATTAGAAAATGGCATCTAATTTATACTTTTGTATAGTTCGGACTTAGTAGATGTACAAATAATTACTAATTTACTGATTCCTGATAGGTAATTTTTTGATTTTTGACATATGGGAGGAACCAGTGTGCAATTGCTCTCCGGAGTCACAGGCACCCCTCGTGGGCACTATACATATTCGTATGACATATATGCATTTCACACCAATTGCTCTCCGCAGTCACAGGCACCTCTCATGGGCACTATACATATTTGTATGACATACATGCATTTCACACCAATTGCTCTCTGGAGTCACAGGCACCCCTTGTGGGCACTACACAGTATCCCATATCGCACGTTTGCCGGAACAACGTGACATATCGAAAATTATCAAAAAAAAAAAACCATATTCGAAACCGCCATAAAATTTAATCTATTTGCTGCAAAAACGCGGCATTTCTTGCTATAAACAACGGAGTTATGCAAGACAGAGACCGCAATTCGGTGACATCTTATGATGTAGAGTTGTCTCTTTCGGTTAGCTTGTTTACCTTGAAAATGTGTTACGTCAGTAGTCCCGCGTCGCTTGGAGGGTGAAGTGCTGCCAGTTATCGGCAAAAACGTGACATCACGAGTATATCACGTTTATGGTGTAAAGGTAAGTTTCAATCGAATTATTGTCTTTTCTTCGATACTGTGATAAGTGCATTTAACCCGATTTTATTGAAAAAACACATAACAACGTGTAGTAGTCTTATTATGATATCACGTTTTTGTTGTAATAATAATATTTCTCATCTGTGACATTTCATCATAAAACATTGTAGGTGTTAAAGTTTTTTCTGTAGAGAATTTTATGTTCTGATTATTTGTTGATGTCTAGTTTTTCTAGCGAAACAATGTTAGTTTGATGTATTAACTATCGTAATATCACGTTATAACTGCTAAAACGAACCAATTAAAACGCTCGTTTTTTTTATGTAGATGGGATCACGGAGTAAACGGCTGGTTGAATTAGCAACAAAATCACAATGTCAACAAGAGCATTCCTTTGCCGAAAAACAAAGTGATATATTTCCTAATGAACAAACTGAAAGTACTACAAAATACTTGTCTGAACCGGTTTTTACCATGCGAACGGAGGCCGACAATGAGTACCTAAAGCCCGCAAAACGCATTTGCCGCGAATCAAGCACTTCCTCAAACAGTTCAACGAGTAGTTCATCAAGTAGTTCATCCAGTAGTTCATCCAGTAGTTCATCCAGTAGTAGTTCAAGCAGTGGCCCGTCAATCATTGAAGATACTGACGACTCTGTAAAAGATCCTGACTACCAGTGCAAAGAAAATGTATGTATTGAAAGTTCTGACGAGGACTGAGATATGTGTGCATCGTCTGTCCCATCTTCAAACACCACTGATATGACTGAACAGGTTGACACGATACATACAAACTCAAATCTAATACGTACAGTTAACAATGAAATGAATTCTAATGCCCCAAATGAACCAGATTTAATAGGAACAGAAAATGAACCAAGTACAACAATGGCCGACAATACTCCTACTAAAAAAGGAAAGAAAAGATCAAGACAGGAAAGTAATTGGAAGAAAAACATTGCAAAGGCATTAAGGAACAGCGGGAAATCATACCAGTCTCCAAAAACTAAAAAAATATTCCGGAACGTCAATTAAAACCACCTTGCAAAGAAAATTGTACATTTAAATGTCGATCAAACATAACAGAAACCGAACGACAAGAACTTTTAAAACAGTACTGGAATTTGGGAGCAATCGAGAAACAGTGGACGTTTTTAGCTAATAGTATTGAATTAGTAGTTCCAAAACGTCGCTATGTTAAGATAAGTTCAGACGGTAATGTTGCTCCAACGCGTCATAATAACAACGCCTTCTTTTTTAAAGGTTTCTGGTAAAAAAAACCGAGTATGTAAAACATTTTTTAAAAATACTTTTTGCATCAACAACCGTCCTATAGAAACGGCTTTGAATGAAAAGAATACAGACACCAATATTTCCTTAATGAAGGATCAACGTGGATGTCACGGAAATCATACCAAAGTGGACGAAAGTATTAGGAAAGAGGCTAAAGCTTTCATAGAGGCAATACCTAAAATCGATTCCCATTACACCCGAGCTACTTCAAAAAGACACTACATTGATGGAAGCAAAACCATAACTGACATTCACCGGGACTATGTTGAACAATGTAAGGCCCAAAATAAACCTTTCGCAACTTACGTGACATTCTACCGCATATTTACTGCGGAGTTTAACATATTTTTTTATTCCCAAAAAAGATTTATGCGACGTTTGTGAAGCATATAAAAATAGTTCAGATGAAGAGAAGGAAGCTAAAAAAGAAAATTACGAGACCCATATTAATGAAAAGCAACTGTCTAGACTATAAAAAGATAATGATTAAAATAGCAAGGATTCTATTGTTGCTGTTTATGATCTTGAAGCCGTCTTTCAGTATCCCAAAGGAGAAATTTCAGTGTTTTATTATAAATCAAAACTAAATGTGCACAATCATACGGTTTATAATATTAAAACGAATGTTGCTGAGTGTTACGTGTGGGATTATTCTAATAAAATTATTATAAAAAATAAACTACAAAGCTTCATAGAAAGGCCTATGGTACCTTGGAATTAAATAAAGAGATAAAGTATTAATCAAGTCTTAATTAACATCACGCTATAGTATTGATTTTGTAGCACTTGCTACGAATAAAATGCGTTGACGTAGTACCTAAATTACTAAAAAAAGGGGGAAAAGTGGGATTTACTGTGCATGAAATCTTTTAAAATACACTTTTATCTAACTTTAAGAGGTATAATTTTGACGGACTTCGACGGACCAATGTACTAAAACTCAATTGGTATTCAAAATAAGCATATATTCTTTACAAACATATCTCTCTGCCGTAGCAGTTAAATTATTACCATAAAAACAAATATTTAAAAGTAAATAAAAACGGTTAATAATATACATACCTTCGGTTTCAATATCCACAGCGGCAAAAGATCACACAAATCACAAATTATCCAGAATATTTAAAAAACAATACGTGGTCATTGCGGTCGTAACTGATAACGATGTTGCGGACAATCTATAGTTGCACTTTCGCGGTCGATAACAGAATGAAGATAATTAGAAAATGGCATCTAATTTATACTTTTGTATAGTTCGGACTTAGTAGATGTACAAATAATTACTAATTTACTGATTCCTGATAGGTAATTTTTTGATTTTTGACATATGGGAGGAACCAGTGTGCAATTGCTCTCCGGAGTCACAGGCACCCCTCGTGGGCACTATACATATTCGTATGACATATATGCATTTCACACCAATTGCTCTCCGCAGTCACAGGCACCTCTCATGGGCACTATACATATTTGTATGACATACATGCATTTCACACCAATTGCTCTCTGGAGTCACAGGCACCCCTTGTGGGCACTACACAGTATCCCATATCGCACGTTTGCCGGAACAACGTGACATATCGAAAATTATCAAAAAAAAAAAACCATATTCGAAACCGCCATAAAATTTAATCTATTTGCTGCAAAAACGCGGCATTTCTTGCTATAAACAACGGAGTTATGCAAGACAGAGACCGCAATTCGGTGACATCTTATGATGTAGAGTTGTCTCTTTCGGTTAGCTTGTTTACCTTGAAAATGTGTTACGTCAGTAGTCCCGCGTCGCTTGGAGGGTGAAGTGCTGCCAGTTATCGGCAAAAACGTGACATCACGAGTATATCACGTTTATGGTGTAAAGGTAAGTTTCAATCGAATTATTGTCTTTTCTTCGATACTGTGATAAGTGCATTTAACCCGATTTTATTGAAAAAACACATAACAACGTGTAGTAGTCTTATTATGATATCACGTTTTTGTTGTAATAATAATATTTCTCATCTGTGACATTTCATCATAAAACATTGTAGGTGTTAAAGTTTTTTCTGTAGAGAATTTTATGTTCTGATTATTTGTTGATGTCTAGTTTTTCTAGCGAAACAATGTTAGTTTGATGTATTAACTATCGTAATATCACGTTATAACTGCTAAAACGAACCAATTAAAACGCTCGTTTTTTTTATGTAGATGGGATCACGGAGTAAACGGCTGGTTGAATTAGCAACAAAATCACAATGTCAACAAGAGCATTCCTTTGCCGAAAAACAAAGTGATATATTTCCTAATGAACAAACTGAAAGTACTACAAAATACTTGTCTGAACCGGTTTTTACCATGCGAACGGAGGCCGACAATGAGTACCTAAAGCCCGCAAAACGCATTTGCCGCGAATCAAGCACTTCCTCAAACAGTTCAACGAGTAGTTCATCAAGTAGTTCATCCAGTAGTTCATCCAGTAGTTCATCCAGTAGTAGTTCAAGCAGTGGCCCGTCAATCATTGAAGATACTGACGACTCTGTAAAAGATCCTGACTACCAGTGCAAAGAAAATGTATGTATTGAAAGTTCTGACGAGGACTGAGATATGTGTGCATCGTCTGTCCCATCTTCAAACACCACTGATATGACTGAACAGGTTGACACGATACATACAAACTCAAATCTAATACGTACAGTTAACAATGAAATGAATTCTAATGCCCCAAATGAACCAGATTTAATAGGAACAGAAAATGAACCAAGTACAACAATGGCCGACAATACTCCTACTAAAAAAGGAAAGAAAAGATCAAGACAGGAAAGTAATTGGAAGAAAAACATTGCAAAGGCATTAAGGAACAGCGGGAAATCATACCAGTCTCCAAAAACTAAAAAAAATATTCCGGAACGTCAATTAAAACCACCTTGCAAAGAAAATTGTACATTTAAATGTCGATCAAACATAACAGAAACCGAACGACAAGAACTTTTAAAACAGTACTGGAATTTGGGAGCAATCGAGAAACAGTGGACGTTTTTAGCTAATAGTATTGAATTAGTAGTTCCAAAACGTCGCTATGTTAAGATAAGTTCAGACGGTAATGTTGCTCCAACGCGTCATAATAACAACGCCTTCTTTTTTAAAGGTTTCTGGTAAAAAAAACCGAGTATGTAAAACATTTTTTAAAAATACTTTTTGCATCAACAACCGTCCTATAGAAACGGCTTTGAATGAAAAGAATACAGACACCAATATTTCCTTAATGAAGGATCAACGTGGATGTCACGGAAATCATACCAAAGTGGACGAAAGTATTAGGAAAGAGGCTAAAGCTTTCATAGAGGCAATACCTAAAATCGATTCCCATTACACCCGAGCTACTTCAAAAAGACACTACATTGATGGAAGCAAAACCATAACTGACATTCACCGGGACTATGTTGAACAATGTAAGGCCCAAAATAAACCTTTCGCAACTTACGTGACATTCTACCGCATATTTACTGCGGAGTTTAACATATTTTTTTATTCCCAAAAAAGATTTATGCGACGTTTGTGAAGCATATAAAAATAGTTCAGATGAAGAGAAGGAAGCTAAAAAAGAAAATTACGAGACCCATATTAATGAAAAGCAACTGTCTAGACTATAAAAAGATAATGATTAAAATAGCAAGGATTCTATTGTTGCTGTTTATGATCTTGAAGCCGTCTTTCAGTATCCCAAAGGAGAAATTTCAGTGTTTTATTATAAATCAAAACTAAATGTGCACAATCATACGGTTTATAATATTAAAACGAATGTTGCTGAGTGTTACGTGTGGGATTATTCTAATAAAATTATTATAAAAAATAAACTACAAAGCTTCATAGAAAGGCCTATGGTACCTTGGAATTAAATTAAAGATATAAAAATAAAGCAACAAAAACACTTTTTAGCTGAATTTAAACAAAAAAATCTGCAGTAATATGCTATCAAAAAAACTTATTACTATATTAATAATATAGTAATAAGTTTTTATACTTTATGAAGGTTTTTTGTTTAAACTTAAGTTGGCGAGATGAGCTAATTATAAAAAATAATTATCTTTTGGTTACATTTTTCCTTATATTTGTAGACCTTTTTCAATAAATATTTTATATAGAAAAACGTGCTTTAATTAATTAACTCTAAATATGACAGAAATATATATCACCAACAAAGTGACAAAGCAACAACAGTCTTTGCTTTGCATTATTTCTAGAAAAACGTGTCATATGTTCCGTTTTTTTTTTGATGATATTTTTTGAACATTTAATCTATTCAAATAGTTTTTGACTATATCGAATTAAAGTTATTTAGTGATGGTTTATTT
The DNA here is from genome assembly GCA_948252455.1 of Acleris cristana. Lineage (NCBI taxonomy): Eukaryota > Metazoa > Arthropoda > Insecta > Lepidoptera > Tortricidae > Acleris > Acleris cristana. The sequence continues at coordinate 36,779,395 of OX411771.1, forward strand.
TTTTAGTTAATTTGATAATAATTACTCTATTATTGTTGTCAAACAGTGATTACGCGAAACGATTGCTCTGTGCTATTTAGTGAAAATAAAATATTTAACTATCAGTGCCACCTAAAAATCCGATTGTGTCCCACCTAACGGGCAGCAATGCGAACATTCACCATAAAAGTTTCACCAGAAACGAAGAAATAACGTGATAATCGAGTGCATAGGATTATAACCGCACATTTTGAGGTTATAAGATAACTGTCAAAACACCACAGACAAAAAGAAGTGACATTACTGACAGTGTCACAGTGCTGCCAAACGCGAACTCCAACAACGTTCTGTTACACGCAAGAAATGAATCCCTCACTGCAGCAATTATTTGACAGCTTAAAAATTGAATTGAATAATCAACTCACGCAACAATCGCAAGATCTAAAACAAGAACTCCACACATCTATAACTAGGACTTTAGATGACAAGTTATCGCCGTTAATAGAAGAAAATAAGAAACTCTCGTCTAAAATAACGGAATTAGAAGAAAAAATACACAATTTAGAAAAAAATTAGAAAGAAAACAACATAATACTTTTCGGCATTCAGGAAGATGAAAGCTCAACAGAGGATTTATTTAATAAAGTGAAAGAGAAAGTGCAAACTGAGTTAAAAATAGATCTTTCATACAGCGAGATCAACAAAATACACAGGGTTGGTAGGATAAACGTGGAAAACAAGACAAAGGGAAGGCCGGTCAGAGTTTCATTTGTTAGAGAAATAAAGAAAAGAGAGATTATGAAAGCGAAGAAACAATTTAACAAAATATATGCAAGTGAAGATTACCCCAGTGAGATCCAAAACAAAAGAAAGAACTTGCAAGTGAAAGTACGTGAAGAAAGGGAGAAGGGGAACACAGCTTATATAAATTACGATAAGCTGGTAGTGAAGCCAGGGAACAAAGAAAAAGATAACAGGAAAAGAACGCCTTCAGGATCACCTCAACAGGAAAGCCAACCAAGGAAGCAACAAGCCACCATAGATGGCAAAACAAACAGGGCCAACGCCTTTGATATGATGAAAAATCGATCTAATTCGCTGTCCAAGACCGATGAATCACCAAATGCAAGAAAATACTAGCAATTAAATGCCAACCGGACCACACAGAATCATAAGAAATGTATAAAACAGAAAGAAAATACCCCAAGCCGGAAAGCTGTCGCCGTGGGGAAAAATGACCGCAACCTTCCAGAGACTAACAAAGTCAAACTACCATCAAAACAATACAACTAATCCCAACTCTACATAGCAACATACAACACAAGGACACTATCTAGCTATGAAAGATTAATAGAATTGAAAACAGCAGTGAAAACAGTCAAACACGACATCATAGGCTTAGCGGAGGTGAGAAGACAAGGTGAATCTATAGATGAATACCCTGACTACATACTATACTACAAAGGAGAAACACCAGGCCAGTTCGGAGTTGGCTTCTTACTTAAAAAAACACATAAAACAAAACCTTGAAAACTTCATTGGCCTATCTGAACGTGTGGCCGTAGTGAACTTAAAATTCGACAACTATCAACTATCAATAATACAAGTATATGCTCCAACTGAAACAGCCAAAGACGAAGAAATAGAAAAATTCTATAACACACTCAACACTGCAGTAGAGGCGGCACACAAAAACATCATAATAATGGGCGACTTCAATGCCAAGATCGGCCAAGGACTAACAGAAGAGGAACCTTTGATAAAAACCTATTGCTATGGCACGAGAAATGAAAGAGGAGAGAAACTAATAGAATTTGCCTTTGAGAACAAGCTGTCAATCATGAACACTCATTATAAGAAAAGACTCAATCGCAAATGGACCTGGTGCTCACCAAATAGCAAAATAAAGAACGAGATTGATTTCATACTAACGAACCAACCCACAATATTTCAGAATGTAGACATACTAAACATAAATTACCCATCTGATCATAGAATGGTTAGGGCCACAGTAAACATCCAGAAAACTAAAAAGAGCAGAACTGGCTATGGCAAGAAAGACGCCAAATCTATCCTATGTAACTCCGAGAACATTGAGAAGTACAGGTTGGGCCTGTCAAGCTATATGCCTGACCTTCTAGACAGAATGGAGGGCGACACTGTCCAACAATATTATAATGACTTAACATCAGCAATCAACTCGAGCTTACAACAAATAAAATTAAGTCGAAACACAGATGGAAACCATATACTATCTGAGCGAACAAAATCTCTTCTAAGTCAAAGGCAAAAACTGCAAAAAAGTAATCCAAAATCACGACCGATGAAAAACGAACTAAAGGCACTTTACAAGCTAGTAAATAAATATATCAAACATGAATACAAAACATACAGATTAAAAACAATAGAAAATCATCTCAACCATTCAGGCAGCTTAAAAAAGGCGTACAAAGAACTCCAAACACACAAAACCTGGATCAAAAGCTTGAAAAACCAGAGTAAAACTACCTGTAACCGCAAAGGAGTCCTAGACACAGCAACAACTTTTTATAGAGAGCTATATAGCACGAACACTGGGAAGACTGAGAACACAAGTCCAAGCCTAGCCGTACAAAACAGTCTCTTACCACAAGAAGAAAAGATAGATAGCATCTCAGAAGATGAAGTACTTAAGGCCATCCAGCATTTGAAACTGGATAAAAGCCCAGGCCCCGACAACCTGAGTAACGAGACCATAAAAACTGCAGATTTCCTACTTAGTGCTCCGCTGACATTCTTATTCAACAGGATTTTAATCACAGCTGAATTACCAAAACAGTGGTCTGAATCAAACATCATCCTACTATACAAAAAAGGCGATCCAAGCGACGTGAGCAACTACAGACCGATAAGCTTAATGCCAAATTTAAATAAGCTTTTTGCATCTATTATAGAAAAAAGAATAAGCGTAATACTAGATAGACATCAACCTCTTGAACAAGCTGGCTTCAGGAGAGGCTTCTCGACCACAGACCACATACACACAGTCGAACTAATCATTGAAAAACATCAAGAATTCAAAACACCACTGTATATTGCTTATATAGACTATAAGAAGGCTTTCGACACTATACTACATTCAGCGATTTGGAAAACCTTACAAGACCAGCAAATACAAAAGCCATATGTCGATATCATAAAAAATATCTACAAAAACAGTACCAGCAAAATACAACTAGACACCATTGGCCCAGCATTTCCAATCGAAAGGGGAGTAAGACAGGGAGACCCGCTGTCCCCAAGAATATTCATAGCCGTACTGGAATCAATATTCCGTAAACTAGACTGGGAAACCCAAGGCATAGACATAGGAGGAAAAAACCTGTCTCACCTCAGATTTGCTGACAATCTGGCACTATTTGCAAATAGTAGTTCACAACTCGAACGCATGATGAATACTCTGAATACAGAGAGCAAAAAAGCAGGTCTGGAAATGAACTACAGCAAAACTAAAATTATGACAAATAGTAACAAACTAATAATAACTATAGATAATGAACAAATAGATTATGTAGACCAGTATATATACTTAGGGAAACAAATTAGCTTCGACCCAAAAACAAACGAACTAGAAATAGAAAAAAGGACTAAAAACACGTGGAAGAAATACTGGAGTCTCAAAGAATCCCTAAAAAGTGACCTACCTGTACATCTCAAGAAGAAAATAATGGATATGTGCCTACTCCCCACTATGACCTACGCATGCCAAACATGGAAGTTTTCAACAAAGGCCAAAAGGTTAATAGTCTCATGCCAAAGGGGAATGGAAAGGAGCATGTTGAAAATTAGAAAAATAGAAAAAAATAATCACTCCCTCATCCGGAAAAGGACAAAAGCCATTGACGCACTTAGCCACGCCCAGAAGCTGAAGTGGAAATGGGCTGGCCATGTTGCCAGGCTACAAGACGAGAGATGGACGCACCGGGTAACAAAATGGAAAGGACCAGCAGGAAAAAGGAAGAAAGGTCGACCGCTAGCACGATGGTCTGACGACATAACAGAGGTGGCGGGGCCCAACTGGGTCTGGAAGGCCCAAGACAGGAAAAAATGGCAGGCTCTGGAAGAGGCCTTTACCAATTAGGGTTCTGGTGCACAACTAGTGTAATTTAGTGTATTTAAGTTAGTGTAATTTAAGTTAATTTCTTCAATATCATTCATACCATGTTAATCCAGAAATTAAAGGCTTTTTTATTTTTTATTTTTATTTTATTTTTACTCTATTATTTAGATTTTATGATTTTTTTAAAGTTTAAAACACGTCTCCTGTAAAGTCGCGTTTTTTGTGATATCACGTTATTCTGGCAAACGTGCGATATGATTACAAGGTTTCGATGTTTTCAAAACTTAAATCTCACTAACGGATTGCTGATACCAAATGGTATAAACAATAATAATTGCTGCAATGCATGTGCTACCTACTTTTGTTCGGGGCAACTCCCATTAATGCTAATTAATACCACTGTACTGTACTCATATTTATGGTTCTTGATGCAGTCGTTTAATTATTGTGACAGTCATAGGTGATCCAAATTAAATTAAATATTTTTTAACAGCTATAATTTTAATTTGACAAAGAATAGACATAGTGGTATTTGAATTTTTAAGTCTACATAAATTGTAAGGCTTCTTTTAAATTATTAGTTATTTGTAGTTTCTTAATATCCATATCGAGACGGGCATTCTACAATTTGAAAGAATTTTATTTGTGACAAAATTTGTTAATAATTCTGAATTTAAATTGTTTTATAAGTACCCTACGAGAATGTATTTTTGAACATTAACTTCCTAAATAACGTAATAAAGTTTATAAGTACAATACATACCGGTTTTAAGTTTCAGATTCAAGATGAATATGGATATTGAGGATGAGGATAGACCTCCAGAGGGTTAAGTACCTCCCAAGAGCCCTTTGCTACAGAGCTTAGAGCGACCAAGTTCAGCTACTAGCAGAAGAGATCGACAGAGTCGTATGTCTGAAAGGATCCAGACTACGCCGAGGCGAAGCCGCGAACCAAGTCGCTCAGGCAGTCTTAGACGTCGCCCCAGCCGGTAATGTAGCCGCATGCGAACTTCGAGACGAAGCCGCACGCGTAGTCGTAGCAGCAAACACAGTCAGAATATACGAGATGAATTGGAACTGGAGAGGCAGCGCCTACGAGTGCTTGAAAGTCAGCTAAAAAAGGAGCGTGAACGTCAAGAACTTCAGGAACATGAGCGACGTAGAGAATTTGAGCTCCGTGGTCGGAGACGGAGCCCGGGACGGGACTATAGTAATGCCGGGAGGCCCAGGTATGAATCAACATCTTTATTCTTTGAAGAATTTTTAGAAGTATTTAAAAATCAGTCTAGTGAACTTGACAGTTTTCCTGCTGTCCTGAACAATGTCGTACCAGAATTTGATCCTATGTTTAAAGAACAGCCAATCACTGTTTGGCTGAGTAAAGTAGACGAATGCGCCGATATATACAAATGGAATGATAGGCAAACCATTCACTACGCGTTACCAAAGTTATTCAAAAATAAATTTATTGAACCGCTGCAAAATTTTCGGTAGGGACGCGATCGATTGTATTGTACATGGAGTTGATCACAGAGGGGTTGAAAAATCGGAACATGTTTTACAAATTTTTTAACCTTGACCTTACAAATCAGTTAAGACCACGTCAACATTTGGAAAACATGACATGTTTAATTGTAAGGAGAAGGGACATCCATGTTCTAGATGCCCAGAGCCAATCATTAAGTGCTCGTATTGTCACCTGATTGGTCATGTTATTACTGAGTGTCCTAAGAAAAATGTAAAGCCTGAATTTAAGGAAAAAAGTGTTTTAAGGGGATTTATAGATGAAGGCTTGGAAGATTGTATGCCTGTAACAACAGAAGTCACAAGCCTATCGCATGACCAGTCAGATGATGATATACGTTGCAAATATAAGATAGCGATTAAAATCAATGAGAAAACAATATGCCAGGTTGATTTATTTAGTGAGGCTACTCTTATCCGTCAATCAGACGCTCACCAAATCGGTTTACAGTGGCAGGTTGTTGTTGGTCCAATATTACGTGGCTTAGGAAATGTACCGTATATCCCGTTAGGCAAGGTTGAGGTTAGCATTGATGTACAAGGAGTGGTTGAAAGAGATGTTGATGTTCTCGTTGTAGACGACCATTTTGATAAATAGTCCAGTACTCTTGGGACATACCTTTACTGAACGACCAAATGTACACATCACAAAAACCGCGACATATTTTAAATTTAAAAAGGTTAATTTACGTGATGACATTAAAATAGCGCTGAAATTGGAGCAAAATGTAATTATTGATGTAAGCGAGATGAAAGCAGTCCGTGTTAACACAGATACTGATCATTTAGTGGTATTCGAGTTAGATATTTAGGTGTAGGGAAACTAGTTTTGAAAGTGACAGCTAACCACAATAAACCCGAGATGGACATACCATCTATTCGCTGTGGTGAGTCTCTTTCTCCCGATGAGAAACAGAATTTAAAAGATCTATTGGATAAATACCCAAACTGTTTCTCTACTGGGATGCATGATTTAGGCTACACTACTGAAGCTGAGATGATGATTCAGCTAAGAGATTCTGATCCAGTTGTATACCGACCCTATAGAGTCACATTCAAAACGGCATCTTGTAAAGAATATGATAGATGACATGGTTAAAAGCGGGATAGTTCGCGAGTCAGAGTCACCGTATGCTAGCCCAATTGTTTAAGTGGATAGGAAAACTGGTGGAAAGCGACTTTGCGTAGACTATCGCGCTCTCAACAAAAAAACTAAACGAGATCATTACACCCTCCCTCGAATCGATGACCTATTGGATCCGCTATCAGGTCAAATGGTTTTCACAACACTAGACCTTGCGTCGGGTTATCACCAAATTCCGATTGCGGAAGAATCTAAGGATAAGAACTGGCAATTTGAATACAATCGTGTGCCCTTCGGACTGGCAAACTCACCGGCAGTATATCAAAGGGTAATGCATAAAGTGCTCGCAAAACTCAAGTATGTAATTATTTACATGGACGTCATCTTGATACCGGCGGCTTCATTCGAGGAGGGTTTAACTCTTCTAGAAGAGGTACTCATCTTACTGCAATAAAGTGGTCTTACTCTAAAAATGCAAAAATGTATTTGTTTTTAAAAAGTATAGAGTTTTTAGGATTTGAGATCAGCAAAGGAGGAATCAAGCCAGGTTTACAAAAAGTTCAAGCAGTTTCAATGTTTCCCACCCCAGCTAACCAACAAGACGTGCGAAGATTTCTGGGTCTTGCAAGTTTCTTTAGAAGGTTCATCAGGGGTTTTGCAATAATAGCACGACCACTGACAAATCTTTTGAGGAAGGATAGCATATGGCAGTGGACGAGTGTTAAGGAGACTGCTTTTGAGACATTAAAATGTCACCTAATTGAAAGGCCTTGTACGGTCAGTACATCATTAATGATATTTAATAGTTGATATTTGATTGATTCTTGAGGGAAACACTGATTGCGGTGTATCATTTATTGATATCCAAGGTGAAATACACAGTACTAGCTAGGAGAACGCATAAACGTAAACTAAGTAATAAAATAAGGTATAAAGTAAATGTGCTTGTTAAGCAATAATAAGTTGAATGACTTTGAATTAGCTGACGCGTGACATGTGCGATGTTTGTATCGTACATATTCCCGGCCAGGGAGATAGGGATGCTGTATTCTTGACATGCACATTGATATAAGAAGAAATTAATAGTATACAATAAAAATGGGCATTTGGCTAAATAATAACACAATTATTTGATTGTAGTGAATCCTTTGAATGTGGAGAGTGTAGTTGTAGTGTTGAGTGCAACCGCACCAAAGCGTAGGTCTGGACGCTCCACATGTGGACCCGTATTACTCAGCTCAGCTCAGCTACTGAGTGGAAGAAGGTCCACGATGGTGATGACCCCGCAGTCGGGCCTTGTCCACGCCCCACGGGGGCCGAGCAGAACGCAGACGGAGTGAGGAGGGCGACTAGCCGGCGTCCTCGAATGTAACGGCGTAAATACAACGCCGCAATCACGACTACCACGCCAGTGATGACGTAGATGGCAGTGTAATGATGAACGTCGTAATAGTTAATCGAATCTGATAACTCTCCTTCTTTCTTCATGACGTTAATTTGTTCTTTGATGACCTTGAAGTACTTTCTATTCTCTCCATGACTGTCTGATTGATCTTCTATAACGGGCACCATCAGATTGATTACATTGTTTATCGTGGTATGTCAAATTTAATTATATCAGCTTGAGTATTGATCTTGCTTGACGGTCTCTTTTGAGAGAAGATGGTAAAAGTATCTCCGTTGTGGACGCAGTTTTTTCTTAAGGTGATGATACCGGATTTACTCAAATGTTCTGCAGTTACTTCCTGTCCGCATATAATTCTCGCCGTACATCGGTCACAACAAAAGAATAGGTATGTGTAGATAGCGTTTAGTTCCGTCCATATGTTCCGACAAGTATCGGTGTCAGTTTTACACCTGTTGGTAACTTGATCCGTCACGCAGAGGCGAACATCTGATTTAAATTGATAAATGGGACCGTGTAGTGTACATATGAGCGAATTAGCGTCGAAATTTACGCATGTTTTTGATCTCATCCAGCATTGGTATAAATGATTCCTTTTGCATGTTGATGGCCACTTGATTCGCAATCAGTCTTATCTTGATCATAATCTTTTCATTTTGTTGTGGAATGGATATCAGTCTGAAGAGTTCATAAGCGTGTCGATAAACCAATGGAATTTTGATTTCGAATATAAGAAAGTGATGGGTCATCCTTGTTCGTACCTTCATCAGTTGATACAGCTTGGGTAAATCTGTGTTGATATTCTCACATGGAAGTGATAAGTCCTTTGGTAGTTGCCCAGCGATAATGTTCAGTTCATCCTTCAATTGTTGAGGTGTAAGAAGATGGATATTAAATTTACCATATAACACATTAGTGATTGTGTCTAAGATGGTGTCTTGAATACTTTTTAAATTAATAAGGTTGTTATTGGCGATGATGGAAGATACGGTGAACTCATTGATCAGTGCCGCATCTTGAACTTGCTTGCTAAGTTTGTTTGTAGCCCAGTCTAAAATATTCAGGTGCAGAGGTGCAGAAGGTTTTATACTGTTTTTGGACAGTATCTTCGATTCTTTTTAGCATATTATATTCAGCCTCTATAACTGACGTCTGATTTCTCCACAAGTTAGCTAAATGTTTCGCATTGGTCGAGTTAGCTCGATGTCCTTTTGATATTACTCGGCGAACTGTTCGTCGAGCACGCCGAATAGGCTGTAAGCTATATTGCCGATTCCGTTGATAAGTCCTCTCTTTTTTCTTGATACTTCGCGGCGTTGACCAAGTAACATACTGTCATAGTAATTTAACTCTGACACAGCGTGACGTAATTGCATTAATATTATCTGGCATTGTGATTGGTTTTCAATGTTGGTACAACTTTTTTCCAAGTGCATAACATATTTTGTTAGTAATTTAGATCCTTGCCAATAAGGGTTGATGTCATAATAAACCACAAGATTCCATTCATCCCGTGCCAGTTTCATATTTGTTATTTTATCGAAATAAATTCCTTGGCCTTCTTTGAAACTTGATACGCTATAGTTGCATTGCGCCGGTGATATAATCAGCATTACATTAAGGCCATTGTTATGAAATTAATCAATTTGCTGCCTTTTTTACTTTTCGTGACTCTTGGCGTTGTGTTTATTGTTGGTTCTTCACATGATAAATCATTTTCTGATAGAGGCAGAATTGATAATTTGATGATAGGTCTTTTGATGACTCCGTTCTTTGTCTTGACTGATGCGACTCGAACGTAGCCGTCTTTTCCTGGATGAACTTCCATTACTCGGCCCAGGGCCCACTTACCCGTAGGTAAGTTTGCGTCATGGATAATAACAACGTCGCCGACCTTGACATTTGATCTAGGATGTGTCCATTTACAACGTGATTGTAGTTGAAATAAATACTCGGCCTACCACTTTTTTCATAAGTCTTGGAATATTTTCTGTGTTAGATGCCAGCGAGTTCGTTCGTCTCTCTCTGTCTCAATGATGTTCAAAGTTGGGCTGCTTGATAAAAAGTGCGACTGTGTGAGGTAATCCAGATCGTCTGGGTCTTCACTTAACGCACATAGTGGGCGTGCATTTAAGCAACCTTCTATCTGTGCTAATATTGTAGATAATTCATCAAATGTCAGGTGTTGCTCACCCAGTACTCTGCGGAAATGGTATTTGAGACTTTTTCTGCAGTAAAATCTCATAAGCCGCCAGCACTCGGCCAGGATGGTGCATTGAAATGCCAACTGATGTTCATATCACTGATAGCGTTGAAAAATGCTTCATCTAGTGTGGCTGTGATCTCTTCAAACTCCTTTCTTATTGCCTTGTTAGCGGCGACAAAAGTTTGTGCCACTGTCACTGAATATGTGACAGGGCACTCCCCGTCTTGCTGACATTCTTCTTAAAGCTGCTAGAAATGATTCCGAAGTCAAATCCGAGACTAGTTCTAAATGCACAGCTTTTGTTGCCATACAAACAAAGACGGCTATGTAGCCCTTGGTCGTTTTGATGCCACGACCTTTGTTGGCTTTAACGTTTACGTAGCCGGTATAGTCAACCCCAGTGTTATAGAAAGGTCTAATCGGGTTTGATCTTGATTCGGGTATTCGGGATGCCTTCCACAATGACTGTCTCAATCGGAATAGAGTGAGACGGGCACCTCCATGCAGTACGAATGAGTGTGCTTGATCGATGAGTAGATTTGTTAAGCGGCTCTTGTGCGGAATAAGGAGCGGATGTTTCATTTCCCAACTTATATGTGCATTATCGATGCGTCCACGGACTCGCAACATCCCATTTTATCTAGGAAGGGCCGCAATTTGAATATATTACTTTTTGGATCTACATTTTGATTTTGCTTCAGGTTATTGATGTCATCGGCAAACTCTATTTCTTGAATGTATTGGATTATTTTATTTCTTGCTCTGAGTAGCTCGTCTGTTGTTAAGTACGGCAGTTTTTGCTGACAGAGCGACGTGACGCGTAATATCCACGCTACGATTCTCGTAGCTCGTGTCATGTTACTATGTTTACTAATGAGGTCATTGATAACATCGTCACTTATTATTATTATTATTTATTAAGGTAAATCAAACAAACATTTACAAATCTATAAAAACTGCACCGTTAAACCACAGTTTGGTTTGTCTCGATGCATCATTCCACAACAGCTACAAACAAATAAAAAGGTATATAGGAGTGTTTAAACAAAGCAACTTATATCTATTATGCATAATATACCTAATCACAACCAAAATTACACTACGAAGGTAAGTAAGACAAAACATTGCACTGAGTCTCATCGTCATCTCTCGTCATCGTTATCGTTAACTTCGTGTTAGTGTTGACACGTGACATTGCCTGGGTGTTTTTGTTTTGATCGGTTTTTCTTGATGTTGATTGTAGGATGATAGCCAATTAGAACCGCTCCACCATGTCGGATGTTGAAGTAACTGCTCAGCTTTGATACCACGACTAGCGCAGTCTGCTGGGTTTTCTTCTGATCTTACGTAATTCCAGCAGGTCGAAGGTATGATATCGGTTATCTTTGAAACTCTATTGGATACGAAAGGTTTCCACTTGCTGGGTTCACCGTGCAACCAGCCTAAAGCGGCTGTAGAATCTGACCAAGCTACCATTTTAATGTTGTAGTTTACTAATGATTGTTTAACTGTTTTCATTAGAGTTGATAAAAGCATCGCTGCGCATAACTCTAAACGAGGAAACGTGATCGTCTTCTTTGTCGGCACGAGTCTTGATTTTGCCGCTACTAGTATTAGTGGGGTGGGCTTGTTATCATCGTTTTTGATAGCTCTGCAATATATTACACACGCGAACACTTTGGTTGATGCATCGCAGAATCCATGAAGCTCCACGTCTTGATTATTGCTAGTGTTTAGCCAGCGCGGTACCTTAATGTATTTAATACGCTGTAAATCTTGAGCGATCGTGTCCCATTCTTTTTTGATGTCATCTGATATTTGATCATTCAATGTCGTTTGATACGACCTTTTGAAACAGTATCTTAACACGTTCGGCGGCGGTACCGGCTATGACCGTAAAACGTGTAGCACGTTATTTGACAGTACGGCTAACGCAGTATTTATTAAGAACTTCCTACAAGTCTACTACGTTTACCGTCATTCTAGGACCTTCCATAATTTGGGTACCGCCGCCGAACGTGTTAAGTTTCGTTGTTACTGTCGAAAGCCATCCTGGAGGGTCGAAAACCTTTGATATATTCGACAACAACGCTCTTTTAGTCACAGTGGTAGGTTCATTCATTGGTGTTGGTTCAATTTTAAGTTGGAAGGTGAATTGATCTTCTCGTGAATGCCAGCGTAATCCCAGTGTTTTTGTAGTTTCTTGATCTTTTAACTCAAATGTTTGTTGTAAGTCTTGAACCTTACTGACTCCTTCTAAAAGCTGTAGCGTGTTTGATGCCCATTTTCGCAGGTTGAACCCAGCCGAGTTCATCCTGGCTATTAAATCTGATTGTATTTTTTTGCTGAATAGATGTTGTGGCAACCGTGTAGTAGATCGTCCATGTAGAAACTTTTTTCAACAACGGCAGCTGCTTCGGGGTAATTATGGCGTTCCTCGCTGGCTAACTGCTTAAGCGTCATCATTGCTAGGAATGGTGCTGCCTTAGTTCCATAGGATACTGTACACAACGCGTGTTCTCGTAAAGGCTGTTTCGGGTCATCTCGCCAGATGATCTTTTGATATTTTTGATCTTGTTTGTCTAGATAGGTCTGTCTAAACATTTTCTCGATGTCTGCAGTAAACACGATTTTATACTGTCTCCATTTGATGATAAGGGATAACAAGTCTTATTGTTGCAGGTTTGATCCACTGTACATAATATCGTTTAGACTTAAGCCATTCGGTGTTTTGGCTGATGCATTGTAAACTACGCGAAGTGATGTCGTCGTAGAGTCAGCGCGTTGTACGCAATGGTGAGGCAAGTAGCATTGATTGTCTGTCTCCGTCACACAAGCGCGCATGTGACCTAGTTTGATGTATTCGTCAATAAATGCTTTATTACAAAATACTTTGCTACAATCATGCGCTTATACGGATCATTAAAGAAAAAAGTAAACACCATCGTAACTGGAGGTTATATGGAAATCCCGTTGACTACGAGATGTTTTCACTTTTACGTTCACGCCAGAAAAATTTGCAAGATGAGTGTTTCAATAAACACATTGAGGCATCTGAGCGTAGGATAACAAGAACTCCGAAAATGTTTTGGTCTTACATCAAGGCTAAACGAAAAAACTACAGCAATTATCCCCATGCAATGAGCTACAAAAATAGACGAATCACTGATAAGCAGGATATTTGTGACACGTTTAATGATTTTTTTGATATGTTTGCTAAACCAGCCTCTTCCTACCAGCCCCTGGATCTCGATTTTGGGAACTCGTCCACTGACTTGGTTTCGCACGTTTCGTTCACAGAATCTCAGCTGATGAAGCTTCTAGTAAGTCTGGACGAGTGTAAAGGGCCCGGGTGCGATGAAATTCCAAATTGTGCGGCTGCCTAGTTGGCCCATTATCTATCATTGTCAGACGGTCGCTCGACGAAGGTATATTTCCATCTGCCTGGAAAAAAGCTCACGTTGTACCTATACACAAAAAAGGCTCTAAGATCCCTATCATTAATTACAGGCCAATTTCTATCTTAAATTCTTTTGGTAAAATTACGGAAAAAATTGTATATTATGCCTTGTACCCGGTTATTTCACGAGCTGTCCCAGCAGAACAGCATGGTTTTCTTAAAGGCAGATCTACGGAAACTAACCTGGCTCTTTTCTCAATACATGTCCTCAGTGGTATGGAGCAGTGTGGTCAGGTGGACGTGATCTACACGGACTTTGAAAAGGCCTTCGATCGAGTGGATCACGTATTACTAGTGCAAAAATTATCCAGGCTAGGATTATGTGGTAACTTGCTCCGTTGGATTGAATCGTACATAAATAATAGGAGCCAAGCCGTGGTTGTTGGTGCCCTACGATCATCCTTTGTGTCTATCCCTTCCGGAGTGCCACAGGGGTCCTTGCTCGGACCCTTGCTCTATGTTGCTTTGATTCACGATATTGACACTTGTATTCAAAATTCACGTTTTCTATTATATGCTGATGACACAAAAATTTATCGGAATATAAAATCAGGGCATGACTGCGCTATGTTGCAGCAAGATCTCGACCGGCTGTCAGAATACTATACGAGAAATCGTATTAGTATCAAGGTCAGTAAATGTAACCACATTAGTTTCACACGTCGTAGCAATCCTATATCATATAACTATAAAATTGACAGCGCCGATATAGTATCAGTCGATAACTTAGGAGTACTTCTGGACGCAAAATTTACCTTCTCCAATCATGTTGATTCGATTGTCGATAAAGCTTATCGTAATCTTGGTTTTATCCTTAGAGTTACACAACCCTTTAAGGATACGCATTGCATCAAAATACTATATTACGCGTATGTACGCAGCGTACTAGAATACTGTAGTACAATATGGAACCCCTCGTACATAAAATATTGCACTGCCGCCGTTGAGAAAATACAACAAAAGTTTCTAAAACATTTGAATTTCCGTTCTCGTACTGTAACCAAAGATTATGCGGAGTCGTGTATTTGGCACAACGTTATTGGGCTTCAAAATAGGCGACTGGTTCGTGATATGGTGCTGCTCCACGATGCGTGTTCGGGGTCTCTGGACTGCTGTGAGTTATCGTCAGCACTCTTGAGGTTCAAAGCAACCTCCCAAAGGACTAGACATAAGACTCTATTCGCAGTGCCCTTCAACAGCACCAAATATGGCTGCAACTGTCTCGCTACTCGTCGTATTATTTGAATCTGTGGACCCATTTCAACGGAACAGAGTCTCTTTTAAAAAAAATATAATTATGTTGTTGCCGGAAGCGTAAAATGCCAAGCACGAACACACACACACACACACACATACACACTCACTCACACACACACACACACACACACACACACGCACGCACGCACGCACGCATGCACGCACGCACGCACGTTCTGTTCTTTTCTTGTTCTGTTTTTTCTTAGTCAGTCATGTCATTGAATTACCTACGTCTGTTTCTTTTTATTCTAAAATGTCCGTTTGTTATTTATTTTCTCTTATAGTTCTCCAAAGTCGTACTGTGTTAATGTAATGTTTGGTGTATTATTTAACAGTTACAATTATAAAATGTAAATCCGTAATTAGCCAGTGATGTGTAAACATAATACTTTTTTTAAATTGTTATTTATTGTGCTGTGGATTTTGTATCAATGAATAAATAAATAAATAAATAATCTCTCGCGACATTTCGGTTTTGTTGAAATTTTTTCTCGAGTTGTATGAATTGTGCTATGGCCACTTTCTTTGAGTCTCCCAAGGCGTCTTTTTTCTCTGGCTTCAGTGGTAGTCGTACCACACATCTTCCATCGTTTTGCCGGGTTGTAGTATCTTGATAATATTTCAAGCAGTACTGGTCTTCTAAAGACATATATGTTTTCAGAGATGTCTTCGATCGCCCAAAAGCGCATTATATCCTCGATGTTGTTAACGACAATATTGCATTGATATGATGGTACATTGCCGCATAAGATCCAGCCAAGTAACATTTGTTGTGCGACCAGGAGGGTGGCACTTTCTTTGATCATGCCGCTTTGTATGATAGTGGCGTAGACATCCGCTCCCAGCAATATATCGATAGGGCGGCTGACGTTAAATTCAGGGTCTGCCAGTTTGACACCTTCTAAATATGGCCATGTTGGTTTGTAAAATGACCAATTCGGTAGATAATTCATTAGATTGTTCATGATGTATAAGTCCACGTTAAATTCGAACTTTAAGAGCAGTGATGAGGCTGCGATACTGATAACGCCCTTGCAATTGTTTCCTTTAGCTCCAGTTCCGTAGACTGCGCCCTTGCATCGCCGACGAGGTAGTCGAAGAAGTTGCGCTGCATTTTCGGAGATTAGGGACATTTGTGACCCTTGATCGATTAGAGCTCTCATGGTGTAATGATGTCCATCTTCTGCTTAGATCTTGATAAGGGCAGTTGCCAATAAAATTTCAATTACTTTATTTTCGTCTTGCGTAACGTTAGCGACATATTTTCGCCTATTTACCGCATTGGATGTTTCCGGTAGCATTGCGTAAGCGTCGTGCACAAGGGTGTTACGTTTTTCGTTGCACGTTCGGCATCTACTCGTTGAAAAACAGTCATTATCGTAATGATTATAAAGAAAGTTCTTGCGCAATTTCAATTTTGATATAATATTACGCTTGTACTCCGGTCTTGCTCTTTGAAATGTTTCGCAATGAAATATTCCGTGGTTCTTGTTACAAACAGGGCTAAGTTTCCGTTGTTCATAACTTGATTTAAAGTCTGTTGATTTTTTTGGTGAAAATGATGAATCTTTGCCTCCAAAAGCTTTATAGTGTGGGGTCCGTGATGTGTCGGATTGTGTGGATTGGTTTGGGGTATCAAATTTGCGCCGACTTGCTTTAAATGATGTTAACTTCATTTCTAGGAAGTCCAGGAAGCCTTTTAGCATTGGTAAATCACGGGGGTTCTTCAGTGATTCGACGTATTCAGTATTACTTTCGGTATCAAATTTTCGAGATAAAATATGCACAATGAGTGGGTCCCAAGACTTGATCCACGCCGAGGTTTTTGATAGCGTTCAAACACTCGTTGGTGGTGTCGTGTAGACGCTTGATCTGCTGGTATGATTGTTGTTGCATTGTAGGTGTTGATAGAAGATTGTTAAGATGTGCAGTGAAAATAAGCTTAAGTAGTATAATATTGGGCATTCTGGCCGACCTCGTTCGATCGAAAATTTCGCCCTCCTCACTCGTGTGATCCAAATGCCCAATATTATTTTGTGGATTTCAAAATTTGGGTTTGCGCAAAATGAAATTCATGCATGCATTCTGTCCCACCTTTTTCGATATCGAGCGAATTCGTCCTCCCCACTCGTATGATCCAAATGCCTGACATTATTTGTGGATTTCAAAATTTGGGTTTGCGTAAAATGGAGGTATAGATTTTATACATTCTTAAAGTTCAAGTTAAACTAAGAATATTAGTTGATTTCGTAAAATGCAAAAGCCCCCACTCGTATGATCCAAATGCCTGACATTATTTGTGGATTTCAAAATTTGGGTTTGCGTAAAATGGAGGTATAGATTTTATACATTCTTAAAGTCCAAGTTAAACTAAGAATATTAGTTGATTTCGTAAAATGCAAAAGCTTAAACACCTCGCACTTGGCCGGAGCGCAGAGGCGTTTGTACAACTTGTCGTGAAGGTGATCAGGCTCCACAGACAAGATCGGGTCACCCAGGACGCTTAGTTCCCGGTGGTCGTATGACCACTTTTGTGTACATGGTGAGTTTGCATCCTTCACCAGGGACGAGTTCATCCGTTATCTACCACCGCATAGTAACAGAATCCCTCCCAAATATTCGAGATAAGTTCAGCAATACTCAGTGCAAGGGTGATCAAATCGAGCATCGAGATTGACAAGCTGGGACTTAGCACTACCAAGCCGGTAGGTCACAAGGAGTACTAAGACACTTATGCATTTGGTAAAGTTCTTACTATATATATCAACCTGAGTAAATAGCGTGATGTAGGTTTTAACTGGTTTTCGGATGTATAAAACCAGTCTTATCATCATTTAAATTACGAAACTATAAGATGTTTTATAAACAATTCGTTAGTTCAACTGATTTTTGGTTTGTAAAACCAAAACGCAAGAAAACAACGCATAAATGTGCTCCAGTTAATGTTAATGCTATTGTAATGCCATCTATAGGAACGTTATATATTAATACATTTCTAAAAAAACATATCTCACTTTAACATATTGATGTAAAATCAGTTTTATTGTGTGCAAAATTAAGCTGAGCTAAAAATATAATCGCATGCGACATACAATGTTTTGCGTAATTGTAATTAGAACTCGAAGACCGTGCGGTATGAGATCCGCGATCACATTTCAGCCATGGACGCTCGCTATTATTGTGATGATTTCACGCAAATGAACATAGGTGGCGTAGAATTACGAATATTTTGCTTAATCTATCGGAATTAATCGAAACCATTTGCAACCTATAATTATGAAAGTGTAATGCATTCATTAAGCTAATAAATTAGTTCAACTTAGCCTTTAGAGGGCGCTTATGATGAAACCATTGTTAATTTATTTATATAGGTAATATTTAATTTTTGTATTCAATGTTAGAATTACAATAAATTTACAATTATAGGTGTTTTCTGGATTAAGAAATCGATTTGTCAAGTTCGCTTGTTCGGAAAAATACTTTTTCTGTCTCCAGTACATTTGCGTAAATAATTTAAATTATCTTATTTAAATTATATATATTAATATTTATTATTTTAAATAGGCAATGTTTCATTTGTTGATTTAACAAATATTCCTGCATTTTATTAATTAGGCATTGGTCAATTACGCAACATGTTTTTTTCAATCGATGTGAAGGAAATTGCACAACGCCGGTGGCCCCATTAAAAATATGCAAGAATATACATTTTGAGGGCTGGCACTATCGTAAATGTATCAAATAATGTTATAATTGGTAACTTACTTTTAATTGGATAGCGTTATACAGAAAACAGCCAACTGATGTGAAGTTAAAACGGAGTTATAAGCGTTTAAAGTTTGATCAGTGAATTTCGGTCATTCTATGATGTTTAGGGCAAAGGTATGATTTAAATTTTGTTAAACTAATACTATATTTTTATTATAAATAGCCGGATCTCAAAAAACTTTCTCCGCTTTAAATATATGATCGTTTTTAATGGATGGCTGTATTCTTCAATATTGTTTGTATGGTAAAATCAATTCACTTAAAGCGGCCAACTAACTTGGCTGTTTTCTGTTTATTTAAAATTTGGATCATAACATTTGTTATAAAACAGACAAGATTAAGAAATTATTGAATAAACTATATATAAATATCATTCAACACAGTTTTTTCAAAAGAAATATATATAAAAGAATTCATACACGTATATAAATGTTACGTCTGATTAAAAAAAACTAAAAAAAACGTAGAAACTTCTTTATTTGTTCTATATTTAAAGAAAAAACGTTAAAAATTAAATAATGCGACTCAAATAACAAGACTTTATGCATTATTTCTAAGAAGCATTTAATAATTAAACAAAAAAAATATATTCTTTAGTACTGAAAAGTTTTATAATAACATTCAGAAATAACAAAAAATCATTTGTAGTTTAGTCTTCTCATTTTAATTAATAGGAACATAATAATGTGTAAGTAGTGTACTTTCAATCGAATTGAATTAAAAATTTAATCCTCTACGGCTTCATCCTCTACCAAAAAGTCCAAATTTGTATTAAACCCGTCAACATCATCCAAAACATTGGGAGATCCAGTTAATGTATCATAAAAGAGCTGAGCATCACCAGGTATCAGATGTCTTATAGACAGGAGGTCCCTCAACTTGGGCTCCGCAATAGGCTTCCCATTTGGCCACAATTTAGTCAAAAGATTCCAAAATGATAATATTTCATCACTGGAATTAGATAAAACATTGTCAGTAGCAGATCTTCTCGTTCTAGTAGAAATACTCCGTGCGGGTATTTTCTTCTGTACATCAATACAGTCATATACTTCTGTACTGAAATCTGGCCTCATAAAAAATTTATAGGGCTCTGATTTTGTGATCTTTATTTGTCGAGCTAGCAACCAGTTGACTTTTTTATTATCTACTGTCTTTTTTCTATTAATAATGTTTTTTTCAAGGTTTTCTGTTGAATGAAAATCTTCCGATTTCATTTCACAGACTATCATAGGATGTTTTTTTGTTTGCATAAACGCATAATATCAAGGTACTCTTGAGGTGTGTATATTCTTTGATTATACTTTAGAGCTCTTTCGATATCACCAAAATCTTTATCATTAGGCAAATAGCTATGACCAGGCATTAAAAATTTAAATGTAATTGATTCCAAATTCGGCTTTATTTCTAGTGCTGCTTTCATCAGAAGCGTAATTTTAATATTCCGGTTTTGGCCTCCGCACGAGTCAGACCAAAGAATTAGATGCTTAACATCTTCACTCATAAAACTATCATTGTTAATGTGCTTTAATAAGCAAGAACCTACCTCTTGGGCACCTCTTCCAGCTTGTCCCTCAACCCAAACATAACAATAATTTTGATTGTTTTTTGCACTGCGCACGCCCAAGTTATAAAGCCAAAGTTGTCGCTTGTAAAAGATCAAATTAGTTTGAAGTCTCGGTAATGGTAACGTTTTTTCCATGTCGAAAGTGAGACACTCCACATCGGCTTGATCTTTTGCCATATTCATATCAGCTTTCATTTTACGTCTTGCCTCTTCAGCTAGATCTAAATGAGCCTTCTTTTTATCTTTTATATGTTCAACATCTTGACCTCGGCGTTCCGCGTTAATATTTTGTACACGTAATCCATCGCAAACATTACATGTATCTTTGCTTAGAATTTTTACTTTAATGTTATAGTTGCTATAGAAAAAATCTTTAAAAAAGGCAAAACTAACGGCATTTATCCCTGTTCTTTCTTTATATTGATTGTATACTGCAGCCAAAGTGAGTCCAGGTTTGAAAAATTTTGCAGATGTTCTTGTTCTGCAGTAGTGAGAAGTATATAACGGAATGGAATCAATAAACTCTCTTATATCTTGTTTTCGATCATCAGTAATACAGTTCTTTCCTGCTTGCTTTAAACCCCTCTGGTCCAATAATGGTTTTCGTGAATGTAATTTCTGCATTGCTGTTGATACTCTCGTACTACAGATTTTCAATGTTTGGCAAAACATGTCTCGACAAACTTCATATTGCTCGATGTTGTATTTTCTAGTAAATTGTTTTTTCCCAGTAGTCTGTCTAAATGCATCTGATTCCTGCACAAATACACCCAAAAAAATTGTTTGAGCCAAGGCTCCAAAATTTACTAAAAAACTTCTTTCGGACGTCTATAGGAACAACGTTTTGGCAATTTTTCTTACACTTGCATTTAAAATCTATGAATTTTTTTGGCACTACAACCCTCTTTTTGTAATCATAATATTGTTCATTTTTATTGCGTGCTGCTTTTCGTTCATCACGGTTTTGAGGACATTTCCTTTTTCTACCTCGTGATGGCCTTCCTGTATAAGTATGCTGATCTAAGCTCTCATTTATTAAATCTTCAGCATCTGTTAAATCTCCAAGTTCGTCAGGGAGCTGATCTAGTAATGATGGCGAGTCGGGTACAAGTTCAGGGTCATGCGTGTGAGCTTCGATTAAATTTGACAAGGTCTGTTCTGTATTAACGTCATGATGTTCAGATAACGGCGATGCCGATTTTGACGAATCCAAGTGCATATTCGGAATATTTTGCAATGGCAGTGATGAATTATTGTCCTCGATTGCATTTTCACTTGCAGTGTCACTAGTATTTCCACCTGATGGGACATAATCAGAGCCTTCAGTGGCTGAAAAGTCACCGTCAGATTCGCAACTGCTTTTACCACTGGAATCGGAAGCATAGTTCTGAGCTATATTTATTAAATTAATGTTCTGTTCTATTTGTTTGTACTTCAAAGAGTTACCAGAATTTTCACAATTAATGTTATTTTCATTAAAAACATTCTTTCGTTTAAAGGTATTTAAACTACGTGATGAGTCAATAGTACTGGATGTCGGTGTGTCGGGTTGGTTTGAACCATCGGGATGGCATATTGTTTGGCCTTCAATGTCGTCCTGAAATAATAATAAATATTAATTTATTATGAGAAATAAATCGTTACTTATGTATCTTTATACATAAGTAACGATTTATTTCTCATAAAAAACTCAGGAATAAATAGGTACTCGTGCTCATCACTTAAATTACCGGGCATTGAACCCGAGATAGGAAGAGAAGTAAAAAGGCATTATTCATTAACAGAAACGTATAAATTCCAATACCTACAAATTAAGGTATGTACCTACATCATAGGTACTTACATCTGATGGTACTCCAAAACTTATTATGTTGCAGTTAGGTACAATGTCCAAATCTTCAGGGGTAATTAGATTATTATCGAGTTCTCTAGCTGTTTGATTGAGCGAGTCCGCAGGTATTGGAGAAGAATCACTAGGTTCACATAATAACACTGGCAGAGGTTCACTGTTAAAGTGGTTGGTGTGTTGCACTTCATTCTGATCCCCGTCAAATCCCGCCAATATCTAAAAATATCATATCGCACACAAATATGCAAGGGAAGTAGGTAAGTACTGTGAAATTATTTTTTTTATAATAATTTTAACAAAGTAAAATTTTAAAAAAGTCGGTACCCCATACATTTCTCTAAAAGTAGTTAGCTATTAGCATCTACATCATCTTAGAAAAGAGCCGATAACCTTCAAACCACTGAACCAATAAGACATAACTAAGAAACATCCCAATAAAATCTTCTTTCGTTTAAAAAAAATCGCATTAAAATCGGTCCACCCATTTGACGGCTTCGGTGCAACAGACAGACTGACACAAACACACACACACACACACACGCACGCACGCACGCACGCACGCACGCACGCACGCACGCACGCACGCACGCACGCACGCACGCACGCACGCACGCACGCACGCACGCACGCACGCACGCACGCACGCACGCACGCACGCACGCACGCACGCACGCACGCACGCACGCACGCACGCACGCACGCACGCACGCACGCACGCACGCACGCACGCACGCACGCACGCACGCACGCACGCACGCACGCACGCACGCTCACACACACACACACACACACACACACACACACACACACACGCTTTAAACAGACTCATAACACCCCTCTTTTTGGGTCGGGGGTTAACAACTGGCTTCATTAAATGTAGGTACCTATTATTAGTTGTTAAATTTCCATTTACAGTGGTTGACCTTGATTAAAACAAAAATTCTATCGAGACTAAAAATAATGTAGGTAGGTGCATAAATACTTACGTTAGTAACTGGTGATGCGACAATATCCGAAAGCACACAGTTATCATCATCCCGCCGTTCAGGTGATGTACTTGTAAAGGACGGATCAGGATTTCGATTTAGATTACTTAAAGATATTATGTGCTGCCTTAGACTATCATCTTCTTCTGACGATGAACATTCGTTTTTAGGATTCAAAACACGATTAACTAAGTATTTGCCACGCCAAAGTTTATTTGAACTTTTTTTCATATTGACTCAAACGAACAATACGAAACGAATCATCAAAGAACACTATTCACCGACACTAAGTACTTAGATCCAAACAAAATATTAAACTGATCTTATAACATAAACATCAAATTGAATTAACATAAACAAAACTTGTACGACACGCGCAGCGCTGGTGTGACAACTAATCAAACCTGTTCATACAGGCGCTTGCGAGCCGCACTGCCAACATAACACACCTCAATTTCATTGGACCTGTCTTTTCCCGCCTAAATATTATAGTTTTTAAAAAGTCTGGAACAGACAAAAATCTCCCATATTAAAATGAAAACAGCCAACTTTCTCCTTTATTATAATGAAAACAGCCAAATATGCTAGCTGAGATGATAGAATCACTCATATTCTACAAGAAAAAAATGTAAAAGCCAGCCAAGCCTCATGGATGCTTTTTGCAAAAATTAAAACAGCAATACGTAATACAAAAAATAAATTGCTAAACTCAGCCATTTGTTTGGTTGCTTTCTGCAAAATATCTTTTTTTGCTTTGTGCTAAGATAGGTTATTTCAACCATAACATGAGTGGTTTTTACTAAATTATTTCAGTTCATGACTGTTTTTTACCCTTTAATATCTCCGTATCTAATAAAGATATTAACATGGCTGTCTTCGGCAAAAATTCCAAATGATGTAAAAAGTTGGCTGAGTTCAAAAAGTAATTTTTTGAGAAAATGTCAGATGGCTGTTTTCTGCATAACGCTATCCAATTGTGTCGAACATTTTGAATACATTTCGTTCATTAAACTTGATATAATTATTTTACCAGTGAGAAACCCCAGTTAAATGTTAACAGTTACTGGAATAAACATTCAAACTATCACAACATGTACGCTTAAAGAAAAAAACCAATTTACACTACTTATAATAAAAATAATGTTCATTACCACAATAGGGATGTTAAGATGGAATCTTCTCTCACTGGTTCTTCCAGTGCAATAAAAATAGCAATAATATTAAATTAATAATAGCGATATTAACTGCTTTATGCAAAATTACTCAAGTAACACCCCTGGCGTATGTAACAAAGTCATCAAGAATTCGCTTGTCAATTTATTTGTCAACTTCCACAACTGCGTTCTTTTTGTGCTCCGAGACTTTCAGCTACCGCCACCGCCGCCCTACACCTCGCCCGCCAGCTGACCGCCCAGTGCATTACCACCTCCTGCTGTTTCATCTCGCTACTGTTAAAATGTGAGTAAGTACACTTTTTTCCAAATAACTTTAAAATGTTTCAGTGATTTAATTATATCAATTGTTTATTATTTATAGGTCTGATACCGAATTTGAAAGCATCGTTGCTGCTAACGTGACCCCCGTCACCTCAAAATTTGGAAAACAAAAAAGAAGTGCAGCTAATAGGTATATTTCCCGTTGACTTGTATTCACTGTTAATGTATGTTTTTAAACAAAAACGACTAATAATTATCCATATATCCTGTTTTAGATCTGATTCAGAGCACAGCGTAAGCCAAGATAATCTCAAATCGAAAAAAAATATTAAGAAACGAAAATCATCATCAACCAGGTATTTGTTTTTACTATCTTATTCATTATCTTTTTAAAAGGTAATTCTAGTAAACCTTCTAACATCAAGGTGGTTGTACTCATTTAATTGTTTTTTACAGTTCTGCCGCATCGAAGATAAAAGGAAACCAAAACCCTCATGATTTGTTTGGTATATTCCCGGAAGATTTTAATATTACGCCGAAACCCTCTGTTTCTTCAAATGCGCTCGACTCGTCTATAATAAACCGACTGCCGACAGGAGCAACGAAACGAGCATGCGTTCTGAAGGGAGACTTCTTCGTGGAGCTGAAGGTGTCTCACACCGAAGACATTCGCGGTGAGTTGCCCGATCAGCGTTGGAAGAAAGCCCTTCTTGCAGTTAAGGCTCAAATCAACAGTGAAACACCACAGTGAAACTAGTTGCAAAAATTTGTTCAACGACTTCAAGAACTTTTTGTAGAGGCTGCACAGAAAAAAAGGATTACTTAAAATAAGACCGCCCATTTTCTCAAAATGTTTCGTAATTACAAAAAAAAATTTATTCGGATTAAAAATGGATTATTGATAGAAAAATACCCATTTCGTCGTTCTAATACTATTTTACTCTCAATATTTTGCTAATTTTGAGATTGATATTCTTATTTTAAGATATATTTCTACTCATATCAACAAAAGGAACATATTTTAATTACAGAACTTTGAAATGTCTCGAAACAAAAAAAATATCTTGAGTTAACGTTTAGTATTCTCGAGTCATAACTATTCTAAAACTAAGAAGTTTTATTTTTTTATGAAGAAAAATATTGACTGATATCAAGATTTGTTTTATTCAATCAATAAACAGGACTTTTTCAGATCAAAGACCTTAAATTATCTTAAAGCAAACAAAGTATATTGAGTCAAGAAGTGGTGTTCTCAAGTGATAATCATTCTAAGCCCAAGATATTTATAATTTATTGTGAAGAAAAATATTTATTAATTCTAAGAAGTTCTTGGTTTAATCAAATAAACAAGGCGGTTTTAAATCAAAAACTTCGTATTCTCTCAAAGCAACTAAAGTATCTTAAGTCAAGATTTAATATTTTCAAGTAGTAACTATTCAAAAACCAAGATATAAAAATTTGCTGTGAAGATTTTTTTTTAGTAAATCCGAGAAGTTTTTGGTTCAACTAATAAACAGAAACACAACAACAAACAGACTTTTCTTGAATCAAGTACTTTGGATTCTCTCAAAACAAAGAAAGTATCTAGACTTAAGATTTGATGTTCTAAAGTGATAGCTTTTCTAGAACTAAAATATTCTTTTTTTTAAGATTAATATTTAGCAATTCCAAGAAGTGTTCGATTCAAAAAATAAACAAGGTTTATTTTCCAATCAGTAACTTTTATTTGCCTCAAAACTAACAAAATACCAATTATTCTAGGAATGTCATTCCAAGAAAATCCAGCCTCCCCGCTGGGAAGGATTGACCCCTTTTTATTTCAGCCCCTAGCTTTTTTTTAAACACAACGTGAAACTTGTTTTCAGGCTCATCAGGGACCCTTAGGCTCGCCACATACATGCGGAATAACGATTCGGGATTCCGTAAATACGTCACACATATATGTTTATTTCCGTTCGGAATAAAAATGCAAAAAATGTGTGAATCAGCTGGGCTAGATTCATATTTCATATTACATTATTTTATTATTGTTTATAATTATCATTTTTTATAAAACGTGCCCCTGGTCGCAAATATTAATCGGTAATGTCATTAAAATATTCCCCAAGTTTAAAATATATCCACTATCCCCAGGCTCCCCTATAGTTCTCTAGTTTTTCTAATATTTACTTCACTCTAACACACTAAATTTTGATTGAACGCTATTAATCTGTGACGCTATTGAAAACTAGGGTCAAGAAACATTTTACTTGATCCAAAAAAATGTGAAACTGTGTTGCATATATTTACTGTCTTTAAGATTATTTCTCTC
This sequence comes from Acleris cristana, assembly GCA_948252455.1. NCBI lineage: Eukaryota > Metazoa > Arthropoda > Insecta > Lepidoptera > Tortricidae > Acleris > Acleris cristana. Next base: position 36,806,323 of record OX411771.1, read on the forward strand.
ACAACAATATTTTTTTTCTAATATCAAGTTTCACCGTGGAATATTTTCTACAATTAAGAATTTTTTGCGTTGGTAATACAATACTGACGCCCGTGCAGCCCCGAGCCGCGAGCGTGCAGGTCGTGAAAAGTTTAAAAAACGTTGTTCGGAGCGTAGAACGGAGGCTTCTTTCTATTCTAGACTTTCAATACCGAGAAAATTATACTTAAATATTGTGATGGATGCTGTCGAGCCTGTGTTTGTGGCTGTAAACGAAGTGCTCGTGTCATGGGGTATACCCCTCGAAGTAATAAACAACTTTATAGGTAAGTAATAATTACATTCATATTAAGTATAAACCAGTCATAGAACGAAAACTTATTTCGATTTGCTTTCACACTTTCTATAACATTATAACTGTAATGTGAACGAAGAACGTTTGTGCTTCAACAGTAATAGGTACCTACATAACTTTATTCTATATTTTCTAGCAAATGGCATAAGTGTCGAACACTTTCCAAAACTAACACCAGAATGCCTAAAAGAATTGTGCCCGCATTTAGCCACTCGATTAGTGCTGCAAGAGAGGATATCCGAATTAATAACAGCACAGGTACCTACGTAATGTCAATGTTAACAAACTTTGTGTAATGTTTGTATTCTAATTATATCTGCACATACATATAAATCACGCCTTATTTCCCGTGGGGTAGGTAGAGACCACTTCTTCTTTCCACTGGTTTATTATTTGCATTAACTATTTTGGTGACTTTACATGCAGGCACCAACGGAAACGGAAACATACTCCAACAACACATGCTGCACTCCAGCCAATAATACTTTGCTAATAAGCCTAGATGACATAGAAGTTACCAGCCTTCTTGAGTCTCCCAAGACAGTCAACAGTCAAACAAAAAAAACTTTCCCACAATTTGATTTGGAGACACTATTGCAAACTTCACCAGGTGGCAATAGCATTCTTAAATATTACGAAACATATGGTAGTCTTGATAGCAGCAAAAGAAATCAGTTAACTGACTTAATAATAAAACATATATACACATACATCGTTAATTGGTAAGTAAGAATAACTAATAACTCATCGTAACATTTACCATAGCATACATTTGGCTGTAATGGAACTATATTATAACTTTTGTTTTTAGCCGTATAACCTATGAAAAGTACAATGTCCTAGCGGCCAAAATAATAACACTATTTCCTAAGGAGTCAGTTGGCACATATTTTACAAAACCTTTAAAAAAAATTGAGTCCATAAATGGACGTTCCACATTAGCCCGAGGAAAATTAGTTGACAAGGTTCGCAACCTTTTATACAAGTATGGGGATCGCAAGAGAGGTTCAGTCAGCGAGTCTGAGAATACTCCACCACCTAAGAAGAAAAATTGTGATGATGACGACTTACAGGGTAAGTAACAAAACATTTTTTAACCTTTTGACCGCTTCGGTAAAATATGTTGCACTTCAGAAGCCTAGCCACTTTCATGGCAAATGCGAATTTGGACCATAAATAAAGGTATCTTATTTATAATGTTTTATATTTATTTCAGAATTACACTCGAGGGATATATTGTGGTTAAATAACAACTCGGAACCTTGGGACGAGGTAATAATTAAATGGAAGGCCACATATAATCTAAGAAAGGAAGGTGAACAGAAAAATATGCATGAATTTTTACGAGACTGGAAAATGTTGTCAGACCCTAGAAGTGAAATATTGGTATGTAAGGATTTAAAATTAAGATTCATTGAGCCTATTTACACATCTATAATACATCTATAGTACAGTGGCCATCAACTACTAGGTCAGAAGTAGCTACCTCTGTCGCTGCACCCCGGTTTGTATCTAAGCCGGTACGGATCCTAGTTGAAATTTTTACAAAATGATTCTTTCTATTACTGCTATAAGAAAACAATATAATAACAATAGAGTTAAATATGAAATGGGGTCCCTATACAAGGAACGTGTTTTTTCAGTGATTTTAGTCTGTCAGCGAGCACCGTTATTACCTAACTCAACTAGATTATTTTATTTTCAGATAAATATTGACTTTGATTTGTTGCATCCAGAAAAGGGTTTAAACTTTTACATAAACTGGGATACATTTTATGAAAAACTTATTGGACTGAAAAAAACACAAGACGAAAGAATTATAAACCTTATTGATTCCTTGAAGAACATTGAAGGTGAATGTAAGTAAAATAAAACTTTACACTTTACTTACACTAAGTTTTTCTATGTTAGTATACACTAAGTTTAAACTAGAGGAAAACTTGAATAATTAATAAACATGTTTTTTTTCAGTAAAAATCCCTACTCAGCTGAAGATCCTAGCGAAGCTGGTACCCCCCAAAAGAAGACTTTCAAAGAAAGTAAAATTCACAACAGAAGAAGCGATCGAATCGTTATTCATCTGCGTTCCGATAAGTGTTAAATTTGTTAAAAAAAACTTTTTTCATAATTTTCACCGAAATACACCGAAATAATTTGGCAACACCACTGTAACTGTCATATTTCCATACAATTTGACGGTAGTTACAAGGCGTTGCCAGTTATTTCAATGCAAACTTAGCTTGGCCATGCTTATCTTTATACTAATTTATTGTTTTGTTCTGCTTTGTAGAATGCTGGTGACATCGAGCAAACCATAACTAACCAAAAGAAAAAAGCCTCAGCAAAGAAGCTCTCCATCCAACCATACATTATACTACAAGGGTCGTTGTCGGAGTGTGCCTCACCATTACTGATAATTGATGATGTTAAATATCAGTTTCAAAGCATCAGGAAAAGTTTCGATACCCTTTTTAAACTGTATCATACATTTAACGCTAGGTACCCAAAGGCAGGTGAGCATTTGTATTTAATCATACAAAGATGCGTATACAAAATAGAGACAAAATATGACAATGTTGTCTGCTACATTACAGATGTATTAAATTTATAACTTAGCATTACCAGACACAATGTTCAATAAATAATATTCTCACCTAAGAAACTATACATACTTGTCAACATGGAATTGAATTGTAATTACTGCCAAGTAAGACTAAATGATTTAAAAAAATACATTTTTCATTTGGAAACGGCACACAAGATTAACAACTACTTTGTTTGCCCTAATCAAAATTGTAAAAGAACATATGATAAAAAGAATCGTTTTAAAAGTCATTTAACCACGTGCAGTTCAAGTAATATTGAGACAAATTCATGCACCAATTACATCAATGCTTGTAAAAGTGTGATAGATAATCATGTAGATGACACTGTATTGCAAAGAACCAATGATGTAAATATAAATTGTGATACTACCAAAGATATAGATGGAAACCATGATAATGTAGCTTTTATAGAATCTGTGAAATCGTACTTAAATATATTTATGTGCAATTTATATAGTCACGAAAGCTTACCAAGGTCTTTAATACAAATTTTGATAGAATCAGTTAAAACCTTGGTCTGTGATATTGCTTCTGATATTCATAAAAGGATTTTAAACGAGCGTATAGATTTAACTGAAAGATTAACTATTGTGAAAGAAATGATTTCAGCATTACAAGACATCTTTAAAGACTATGACACAGAGTATAAACGTTTAAAACAATTAGTAGACAAAAAATATTATGTAGCCCCCCTTGAGGTTAAGATTGGTAACAGCAAAGAAAAACAAAAAGAAAATAATAATATAATTATGACACTAAAGGAAAAAAAACTATATATGTCCCCACTAAGACAAACTTTAAAATCGTTTTTGGAATTACCTGGAGTTCTTTCTGCCATTCTTAATTATCAAAAAAATCTTATTGATGAAAGTAATGCAAGTGATGGTGATGTCATTAGGAATGTGATTCAAGGATCCCTGTGGAGAGAACTTATAGCTAATATGGATAAAGATAGCATTGTTATCCCTTTGATCTTGTATTTCGATGATTTTGAAAGTGGCAATGCCCTAGGGAGTCATGCAGGTGCATATAAACTAGGTGCAGTTTATGTTTCGATTGCAACCATTCCACCAGAAAAATCTAGTAGGCTGGAAAATATTTTTGTCACTCAATTATTTTACTCAAATGATAGGCTCTTATTCGGCAACTCTGCTATTTTTAACAAAATAATTGAAGAACTTAAGTTTTTGGAAGGAGTAGGCATTAATGTGTTTTGGACCAAAAAAAACGTAACAGTAAAATTTGTCTTGGTTACTTTATCTGGCGATAACTTAGGACTCCACGGTATATTAGGATATTTTGAAAGTTTTATGGCTACAAATTTTTGTAGATTTTGTTTAACTACTAAGACAGATTCTGAAACACAAACATGTGAACTTAATAATTTGCGGCAGCCTGTTGATTATGAAACTCATCTTGAAAATCGTATTGGCATTAAAGAACAATGCGTTTGGAATAATTTAGAAAAATTTCATATTTACATAAATATAACGTGTGATGTGATGCACGACCTTATGGAAGGCGTTCTACGGTACGGAATGGCGCTTGTGGTCCAGAATCTTATAAATAAACAATACTTTTCGCTTGATCGTCTGAACTCCAGAATAAAGTATTTCAAATTCAACACTTCTGAAAAAAATTTGCCGCCACCAATAAATCGTCAACATTTATTAAATAAAAGCTTAACTATGTCTGCCTCTGAAATGTTGTGCCTTACTAGAAATTTTGTTTTTATAGTCGGGGATTTACTTGAAGAAAATGATCCCGTTTGGGATTATTATTTATTATTGCTTGAAATAACAAATGTTCTTACGTCACAAGCGTTTACTTCAGATCTAATAGATTACTTGAAGGGGAAGAACATCACAAACTGTACCTTAATCTATTTCAAAGTAAATTAAAACCAAAACACCATTTTTTAAGTCATTATCCTACTATAATAAAAAAAATTGGTCCACCTATACTTATTAGTGCTTTCAAATACGAAGCAAAACACAAAGAGTTAAAAAAGGTATGTCAGTCAATAACATCGCGTATAGATCTTCCTCTGTCTGTAATGAAACGTTGCCAACTCAAGCAAAGTTTTCGTTACGCAACAGACAAAGGTTTGACAGAGAATCTTCGATATGGTAAATTTGATTTTGATAACGATAATCTTAATGGAAAAGATTGCTTTTATGTTGATTGGTGTGAATTAAATGGCATTAGGTACAATGTAAATAATGTTGTGCTACAAGATGTTAATGATGATATTCCCAAATATTGTATAATAAACAAAATTGTTTTGAATCAGTATAATAATGATATACTATTTGAATGTTTCGTTTTAGATATTGTTACTTACAGTGCTCATTTGAGAGCATATAAAGTAGTACAATCAACACGTAAGTGCACCATTTTGTATGGAGATTTGTACACTAATTTAATTTCAGTACTATATAAGGTTAATTTAGAATCATACGTGAAAGTTGATTTTTGATGTTTATTTTATTTCATTTGTACGCAATTTTAATGTTTGTTTCGTATAGATACGAGTATATTAAAGAGAGTATACTCTACTTTCCGAAAATCGTTTTTGCCTAGTGGCGATTAATACCAGTCGCATATTTTCCCAGTTTATTTATTTTTCAGCAGTTTATTTTTCCAATAGGTTTTTTTAACCATTAGCACAATTTCTCACTAGTAATAGCTAATAAAAAGAAATCTAATAATGGCTCAAAAACTGAAAACTGTAGGTTATAGGTTATAGGCCAACTTTTTATTAGCTATTGAAAAATAAATATAGTGGCGATTCGGTTCTGGCGCTTCGCCGACCGCTACCGCGGCACGCTCGCTCTGCTCGCTCGGCCTACCTAACCTAACCTAACCTAACCTAACCTAACCTAACCTAACCTAACCTACAGTTTTCGGTTTTTGAGCCATTATTATTCTTTTTATTAGCTATTATTAGTGAGAAATTGTGCTAACGGTTGAAAAACCTATTGGAAAAATAAGCTGCTGAAATATAAATAAACTGGGAAAATATGCGAATGGTTACAAATCCCTTCAAAAAAAGAAGCTATTGAGAAAATAAAAAGTGGTAAAATATGCGACTGGTATTAATCGCCACTAGGAAAAAACGATTTTCGAAAAGTAGAGTATACACTCATTAAAAGGAGTATATGGGTAATTTAAGGATGTGCTTTGCTATAAGAGGCTTGTTTGTTCTGAAATGAATAAAAAAAATATAATTAATTATAAGCATATTTTAATTATCTTTAGAATGTTGCATTTAATTTAAGTCATTGTACAGCCGCTGTCAGAAGTAGGTGGACTGTGCCGCTCATACACACACACAGCCACACACACACATACAATACACATACACACACGGGCAGGTCGGTATTTAATATTGAAAATTAAGGCCGGAGCACACCGAATGCATGCGCAGCTCGTATGCGTAGACGTGTACGTAAGCTTGCGCGTTGTAATGTATGAAACCTTATGTTATTAGCAGAGATCGGAATAGGCAGAGTTAATTTGCCTAAACTTGACGCATATTCATTCATGCGTGAGTGAGATGGGAATACATTGTTGAATGAACATGCATCAAGTTTAGGCAAATAAGCTCTACCTATTCCGATCACTGGTTATTAGAGATAGCACACCGGATGCATGCGCGTAGAGGCGCAAGTAACGCGGTGTGCCACCTCTCATAAGGATTCATACATTACAACGCAGTGCATGGCGCACGCGCACGTGTACGTCTACGCGCCCGTATCTGGTGTGCTCCGGCCTTAATACTTGGCTTAAACAAATACAATGACTTGAATTAAACTATCCCAATACCTTAACCGAAGATTGATCTTAGAGTAACATAAAAGTAAATTAATTTCAAGAAACAGTATCTAGAAGTAAAAACTCGTTTTTTTCCACCAATTAAAGTGTCACTTAAATTTTAAAAAAAAGGTTTACTCTAAGAGTTGTTAATCTTATATGAAAATATGAAAGTAATCGCTCCAAGATTAAAATTTAATTATTTTTAATAAAAGTGATGCTTAAGTCAAGAATTTAAATTTCTTAAACCAAGTAAACTTTTTTATTACTTTAAGTAATGTCAGTTTTATAAACAAACAAACATAGTTCTTATTGGAAGAATAACCTTTCTTAATTGAATAAAATTAAAGTGCTTAACTGGAGTAATCTAATTTCAAAATTAAAATTTCAAATATCTCCCTCGAATTCAACAACTTCTTAAAACAAGAAAACTTTTCTTTTACTTTAATTAATCTCAGTCTTATAAACAAATAAAAATAGATCTTATTGGAAGAATAACCTTTTTAAATTAAATAACACTGAAATGCTTAACTTGAGACACCAAATTTCATAATTAAAATTTTAAATAGCTCCCTCGAATTAAACCATTTCTTAAAACAAGAAAACTGTTTTTTACCTTTAAGTATTGTGAATCTTTCAGGGAAGTAACAAACAGTTTTCATCAAAGAATACTTCTCTTAATTATCAATAAAATTGTTATTCTTGAGTGAATTGATTTTATTATTGACTTGAACATTTTTGACTTGTTACAAAGAAACAAATTTAAGATATTTTTTTACTGATACGAAGTAAAACTTCTCTAGCGTCTATAGGGAGAGGATCATTTTCTTAAAGTTAATAAATTTGCTTTAGTAGAAGGCAATTTGTTTATTTTTAAGAAATCTGTTTTTACTGTGTGACGTTAAATTTTACTCTAACAACAAGTAATTCAGTATTATTTTAACGTTTGCGTAAAATGTCTGTTTGCTCTTATTATTTTTTATTGTGTTGTAATCTGAATAAACTTACATAAATATGCCTTTTTGCTCAGAGTGCTCCATCAGAGTAGAAAGAAAACAGTGGGTGGGTCACTTAAAAAGTAATAAACATAAAAATAATTCCGTTATAGAACTAAACGATGAGGTTTATCAAATTTCCTCAGCTTTTAAAGGTCGCATATCGTCATGTAGGATAATTGCTACTGATGATTTTAAAACTTGTTTACCTGACGTATTTTTGAACTCTTTGAAATGCAAATTTTTAAGAATTTTACAAAATGCGCTTCAAAAACAAGTGAGCCTTAAAGTTAATTTCGAATACTTTTGCAATTTTCTTTTATTCAAAGATGACAGGCAAGAAATTAAGTCTTTCGCAACAAAAAATTTTTCTGTGCATCAAAATTATGATTTTGAGAAGCTTTTTCAAAAATTCTTTATAACTATAAGAAAAAAGGTAGAGGAATTTGAAGACCGCGATTCTGGTTGGACATTTTTATCAAATTTGTATTTAGAAATAAATTTCAATAAATTTGATCCATTAAAAGCGTCATCTTACGTGGATTTGCCTAAATTAATAAAAAATAAAAAGGCTTGCATAAATATTCGCAATAACGATGACTATTGTTTTCTCTGGTGCGTTGTTGCCGCCATTTACCCGTCCTCACATCATAGTGAGCGTACATCGTCGTATCCCTATTTTAAGACTGTTTTAAAAACTGATAATATGAGTTTCCCTGTCACCTTTGCTGATATTAAGACATTTGAATCCGATAATATTGATATCAGTATTAATGTGTATTCTTTAAAAAACAATCGAACTGTTGTAGGACCTCTTTACAGGTCCGAGTACAAAAGGAAACATAGGATCAATTTACTTTTAATCGAGCGCGGTAATAACTCGCATTATGTTTTGATTCGTGACTTGTCGCGTCTTGTACGTTCTCAAATTACTAAGCATCATGGTAAACTTTATTTTTGCGAAGACTGTCTCATATTTTTTGTATCGGAATACAAATATGATATGCATGTTTATAGTGGAATTGCTACTGTACTTCCAGATAAAGGTACATATCTGCAATTTAAAAATTTCGATCGTAAACAAGACGTACCATTTGTAGTGTACGCTGACTTTGAAACTATTCTTGAACCATACCAGGGTTGCGAGCAAGCACCATCGATTAGCTTCACCTCAAATAAACAAATTCATAAGCCTGCAGCTTTTGCGTATTACATAGTTTGTTCTTATGACGGAAGTCTGAATCGTTTTATTCAGTATCGCGGACCCGATTGCGTATCCAAGTTTTTAGAGTACTTGTACAGACATGTAAATGAAATACATGAGATCTTAAATAAAGAGGTTCCTATGATTTTTGACGATGAAGATGCTTTAGCATACAAAAATGCAAAAAATTGTCACATTTGCAAAACCCCTTTGTTTGGTGATAAAGTAAGAGATCACTGTCATTTAACAGGGTTTTATCGCGGAGCGGCCCATCAATACTGTAACTTACGTTTTTCAGTGCCTAAACTTATTCCTATATTTTTCCACAATTTGTCTGGATACGACTGTCATTTATTTATCAAAGAACTGGGTAAATGTTCTGGACCTATAAAAGTTATACCTAAAAATAAAGAAAACTATATTTCATTTACAAAAATTTTAAGGTTATCTAATAGATCACTATGTGCAAATACGGTTTGTAGACTCATTTAAATTTCTAGGTGCTAGTTTAGAAGAGTTAGCTAAGGGTTTATGTAGATCAGAGTTTTTCCACGTAAGTAACTTTTATCCTCGATTAGAAGAGTTTATTTATTACTATGCAAAGGAGTATATCCTTACGATTATATGACTGGCTGGGATAAATTTACAGAAATTGAGCTACCTGAAAAGAGTTCGTTTTATGACTCGCTTTCTGCGGAACAAATTACAGACTCTGGCTATGAGCACGCTCAACGTATATGGGAGACATTTCAAATAAGAAACATGGGTGAATATACAGATCTCTATATTAAAACTGACGTTATGCTTTTGTCAGACATATTTGAAAATTTTCGAAAAATTTGTAAGATTCATTATGAATTAGATCCCGCATTCTATTTAACCGTGCCGAGTTTGTCATTTGACGCGATGTTATTGAAAACTGGTGTAAAATTAGAGTTGATATCTGATTTAGAAATCATTCGTCTTATTCAAAAAGGCATTCGAGGCGGAATTTGCATGTGCTCTACCAGACATGCTCTTGCTAATAATAAATATATGAAAATTTATGATGACAGTAAACCCGACTCGTTTCTTGTATACATTGATTGTAACAACTTATACGGATATAGTATGAGTCATTCATTACCCATATCTGATTTTCGCTTTCTAGATTCTGAGGAAATAGAGCAATTAGACTTTATGTCAATTTCAGACGATGCAGAATTTGGATTTATTCTTGAGGTCGACTTAGTTTACCCTAAAGAGTTACATCATTTGCATAACGATTATCCCTTCTGTGCACAAAAATTTGTACCTCCAGGAGGGAAAACTTCGAAATTAATCCCAAATTTGTATGATAAATATGAGTACGTCATTCATTATGTACATTTAAAAACGTGCTTGCGTAATGGTTTGACTCTTAATAAAATTCATCGGGTAATCACCTTCCAACAAAGCCCCTTTTTGAAAAAATATATAGATTTAAATACAGAACTAAGAAAAAATGCAAAAACTCCATTTCAACAGAATCTTTTTAAATTAAAAAATTACGCTGTTTTTGGCAAGACTCTCGAGGATAGTGAACGACGTGTAGATGTTAAGTTAGTAAATCAGTGGTGTGATGAGAGAAACTCTACAAAGAAGTTTGTAACAGCGAGTAAATTAATAGCACAATCAAATTTTCACAGCGCCACGATATTTTCGGATAATTTAGTCGCTGTTCAAATGAAACCGGAGAGAGTTGTCTTAGATAAACCGATATACATAGGATTCGCGATACTCGAGCTTTCTAAGAGTCACATGTATCAATTCCACTACTCTGTAATAAAACCTTATTATAATGGAAGTGTTTCTCTCTGTTATTCAGATACTGACAGTTTCATTTATAATATTAAAACCACTGACTTTTACGACGATTTGAAAAATCAGTTAATACATTATTTTGATACAAGTAATTATAACAAATCAAATGAGTTTCAGATACCCTTGATAAATTAAAAGGTTCCGGGATTATTTAAAGACGAGTTAGGGAGCGAGCTTATCACTGAGTTTGTAGGGCTACGGTCCAAGTTGTATTGTATCAAAAGCGAAAATTCATTACTCAAAAAAGCAAAAGGAGTAAAAAAGCCTGGTGTCCGAGAATTAACATTAGATGACTATAAGGATGTTCTGTTCAAGAATACAGTTATTAGGAAAAAAAATATATTATTTAAATCTATTAAACATGAAATCTTTACGCAAACTGTTAACAAAATTGCGTTATCCAGTAAAAACGATAAGCGACTTACATTAAAAGACAAAATTTCAACTAAAGCATGGGGTCAAAGATCGATATTGTAGTTTTTATAAATTATAAGCGAATGTATTCAAATCTCGTTAAATAAATTAAATTGTAAATCTACAACTTTACCAGAAATGTATACTGTTAAAATAAGTAATATGTTAGTATTAAGAAACAATTTATGATTATATGTTATGTAAATACCTATTAGTACTGCTATTTGAATAAACGTACATATGCCTAGTGCAATTTGTGTTTGGATTTTTAATTTCCTAATTACTCATAAATAATTGGTTCTCCATTTCACAAGAGGTGTATGTTTATTTTTATTTTTTTATTTAACTCCAAACTAATTAGTGAGCTATTTGTGAAATGAATGAACTTTAATTTATATGAGTAAAATACAAACCTATTCATTAAAATGATTTATATTTCTTTTTTTAATTAAGTGAATTTATTAGCTAAAGAAAGAAAGACGGTTAAATGTTAAAAATAGATTTTCTTCAATGATAATCAAAGTTTGCGTGAAAATACCGGTATTCTAAAATTTTTTGTCTTTCTAATTAGCCGATAAAAATACTTACTCAAAATAAAATATTAAAATTAGCATGTTTCTCAATCAGCAGGTTAGCTGCTGACGCCTTGTCGAGTCAGCTATGACCGCGTTATACGATACTGACTGAAATTGTTCGTCAATTGTTGTGTAATTTTGTCGATTCATGAATTCTAATCGTTATAAATAAAGGCTCATATAATACTCAGCCAAACATTAGTCTATATTCAGAACGAAGTTACAAGTTTTTACAAGTTGTTACGAGCTTCATATCCTCAGCCCCGGTGTGGTAAGCAAACATTTGATATATTTATATATTAACAATTTATTCAAGTTAGACTCGATCTATTTATGTAAATGTTATCGTCTTGCATTTTTATTTTTATTTTTTTGTCTACATATAGCAAGCATGTGCTAAAAATATTTATTTTGATTTCTCTTGTTTCAGAATATGGAAGGAACACGAGACACTTTCCTATTTTCGCAATATGCTCAGGATCCATTGGAGGAATTCCTAGTGGAAGAAGAAGAAGACAGCGAGCTGGTGAAGAAACTTAAAAGCGGAATCCAGAAAAAAAATAAAGAAAAAAGATCAAAACGAAACTTTTCCAATAAAGTTTTTAAAAGAAGTGGTCACGACCGTCTGCCATCATTTATAATAAATAATAAAGCAGGGAAAGGTACGAGACTACTAAAAATACAGATAATTGACCTGAACAAAGACAGTGATGATGAAGACAAAGTGATGTTGAGTGCTCAATATTTGGCGGACGATAATTACGATGAAGTTATAGATCATGCCGTGTGATACATAAGATTTCAAAAAAACTGAGTGGATACAGTGCTAGTTTGTAGTTTTAGTTTAATTTTGTTGTAATTAACATAGTAAGTAAATAAATATAAGTAATGAAAATAACTTGTTGTTTCATTTTGCAGTTATTAATGGCCCCTTGCAGCTTTTTTAAATTTCGATATAACTTTTAAACTAGATTTAACAGTAATAGTACCTATCATATATTTTAACATTACTGGACTAAGAAAACGCTGCAAGTGACCTTAAGAGTTTTTTTTTTACCGACACGTTTTTCTTCATCTCGACTGACAGCGATATTAATTCAATTTAGTGGAAAAACTTTTCGGTAATTGATAATTCTCTTTGAATAGGTGAAATAAAAAATATGTTTGTCAATAATATCATTTATTTTGAAATCAGATATGAGAATACAGTTCTAAATTATTTTCAAAGTACCATTTTTTAATGCATAATACATTTTTTAACGCACAAGTTTTTTTATGAATTAAACAATTATATGTGCCGCTGTTTTTACAATATTTTTGATACATTGATTGAAAATTAGGAAGGCCTTTTTCACCCAAGTCTATTACAGTACAATTATCACACAAATCTTTAACCCATTTAATTTTTTCTAACCCTTTTACAAATATTTTCTTATTTTCTAAGTGAACATAAATCATTCTTTTAAACTCTCTATAATCAATGAATCCTTCACGCCATAAGATACCGAGGTTTTTCTCTATCCATATAACATTACTTTTTTCTTTTTCCGATAAAGTAAAAAATGCATACGGAGGTTTTATTAAAAATACTTGCGTGTATTCATTTATACTATACGCAAATTCTTTAAGAATAAATTCATTTGTAGATGATTTAAACCCCTGGAGATCTACAAACAAGCAGTCTGAGCTCATGATATCCTTCGGGTAATATTGGTCAACGGTTTGTATTCTACAATGCTATCATTCAAAATAAGACAGTAAGCCGCAGTATTACCGGGTATGTCCTGTTCACACTCTAATTCAACTCTCACATCTATTGAACCCGTTTTTAAGGTTTCGTTTTGCCGAGAGCAGTCGATAATAAACAGAGAAGCTTTATCCTTAAATTCCTGCGGACTTAGCAACGGCGCTTGACTGCGATTATAATACGACTGTTGGAATTTAGCATACTGATCGTATAATATAGCGAATTTTTCAGCTGCGAAACTAACATTAGAACTTTCATACGGAAAATAGGTTGAATTTAAAAAAACTTTTACATCTCTTAAATGACAATGATCAAAGTGTGTCATATCTTTGTTAGTCATATTTTTTCTATCTGTTTTTAATCCGATAACAACATATCGTGGCTTTTCAATTTGAGATGAAGTTTTGATTGCCCAGGAATGTTTTGATGTTTTCGGTAAAAGTGGATACTCATAAAGATCCCAGTTTCTAAATGCTACCTGAATAGCACGATCTTTTTCCAAGCACTTCATTAAATTTAACCTTTCCCGATCAGAAACTTTTATATGTGGCATACGCCATACTATTTTAAATATCGTAATGTTATCTTTATATTCATTTGTATTTAATGTTACGCTATTTAAATTAGTATTGGATCTCAAAAGAATAAGTTCATGCTTACAGTTTATAACTATTTTATTGTAATCCTCTGCAAAGCCAAGAATCTTGTTTAAAGGAATGCATACAGAAAACGACCCATGCGTAACTTTTGTACCGTTAACATCCCAACCCCATGACTTTGACATTCTCGATTCATGTTCATTTAGAGATAAGAGAGATTTCATAGTAGTTGTAACTCCAGCATTTTTAATTTTGTCTATTTCGATTCCATTAAGCTCATATCGAATATCTTGAAACAAATGAAGTATAGGGTTATTAGTAAACTGAACACTGGCCACCGGTAGTTTTGTTTCTCTGTTGACTACTACCATGTTTCCCTCTATGTATAAGGCACTCTCAGAAGGTAACACGTATAGATCTTGTTGGTTTATTGGTATACGGATTTCATCATTAAAATTGAAACTTGTTACGTAAGGTTTGTAGGAATGGAATTCAAAACTTTCTATTGTGTTATCGTAGCCGAAAGTTTCTGTTAAGTTTCGAATACTCATTTTAATAAACCAATAGTTTTAAGAAATTCTTTATTTTCCTTGGAAAGCCTCGTAAGCTGATTTTTAGGTGTTCTTTTCTTGACAGCACAATGCGTACTAATAATTGTACTGCGCGAAACTAATATTTTATTGAAATCTATCATCTTTTCCCGAGATGCAAATATATCTGGATCTCTTCACCGCGTAAATTGATTAAGTTATCGTTTATATCCAATATTCTTAACTTTAAAGAGCTTAAACTGTTTTGATTAAGAGGAAAATAAATAACGTTTCTAGGTGTTTCTATAATCCGATAGCCTGGTGGTACATTAGGCACAAACTCGTGAATAATATGACTTGGTTTTCCGTTAATAAATGAACCACTCACAATGTCACATTCAACTCGCACTATAGTTGTAGAGAGAATGGACACAGGAAAAGGAGACTCTGTTAATATATTAGCTTGAATAGTTTCTTGACCGAAACCTAGTAAGTTACCAATCGAATTTTCTTTATTAAAATACGCATTTTTAGAACACAATATAGACGTCTTTAACGTATTATTATTTCATGTCAGTGAAAATGAACATCCTTTCAGATGTCTTTTCAGGTAATCGTCGAGGTCTTGAAGTTCGTATGACCCTTCAGGAATTTCAACTACTTCATTTTGGCCATAACAAAACATATTATTTCTATAGTCTATATTAAGTATAGAGTTAAAAGTCGAAAAACATAGTAACCCGCATTCATATTCACCATTTAGTTTGAAAAGCTGGTAAATGATTTGTTATCAGGGTAGAAGAGGTTCCAGTTATGGACAAAGTGAAAGACATCGTGTGAATGATATGGTTTTTATTGAACAGAGATATTTAAACGGTTACTCCAAAATTGTTTTAAATATTTCAAACATAAATGACCGCAATTTACAGTATTAAACTTTTGATAAGTGACATAGTTGTATGAAATAATTTTATTTTTTAAATACTTTATTAATTCTATTGGAGGCTGAAGATCGCCGTAACTATCGAAATATTCACAGTAATTATTATCTTTGACATAGGCTACCCAGTGAGTCCCTTGGTTTTCAGAACTATCTAAATTAATAATTGCGCACTCTACTCTATTCGAACGCTTTGGCAAATTATCTCTCATATAAACGCCACGGAAATGAGGAATATCTGAAGAGTGTTTTAAAATATCTATATTAGTGAGAGCACGTCTGGGAAGCCTGTCGACTAGTTTTTTGAGTATTCTAAACACAATCCCTTTCCATTTCTGTACGGTTTAATGTGCAATCCTTTACCTAATGCAATAGATTCCATCATTTTGTTGTGACGTTGTGATTCGGTTAAGTTTTTCTTTGCAGCTTTGTAATCACCAACAGCTTTAGCTATCCCAGCAGCTCCTCCAGCCAATGATCCCAACGCAGAAAGTCCCGCAAAAATAGGTATCAGTGGTAATATACCGCCAGTTTTCGGAATCGGTATTAAACGCGGAATATGAATTTTACTGTTTCTAGTAAATACTTTCTTTGCGAGCGCAAGAGCTCGGGTGATTGTAGTGCCTTTATCTTTTGATTTGTTTCTTTTCAGTTCCTTCCGCATCTTTGTAACCAAACCTTTAAATGATTTTATGCCTGCACCAGCTTTCATTTTAGATTTCATCACTTTGCTAACTAACCATGGAGCAAATTTTTCTCCTTTTCCAGCACTTTTCGACTTCAACCTCTTTTTAGCCATTTTATAAAGTTCTAAATCTGCGCGGTGTCGATCTGTTAGGTTAGAATGTTTATCATAAGCTATATCGTGTTTCATGCACGCGTCATCCAATTCATTAACTCCTTTATCACCTCTTAATAACCGTTTATGCAATTTAGTGCCTGGTCCGCAATAATTGTAACCAGGTAAGTGTAATTCAAAAGGCAAGTGATTAATTACACTGTTTAAAAGTCCTCTTCCTTTCATATCCTATATGTTAATGACATTTTTTGTGCGAGTAACTATATAAATATATTCATACAATGGCACTTCTATTAATCCAGCTGTTCTCACTATCATTAAGTCCTAACCACTTAACGTATAATTTATTCCCTTTTTTTTTGACCACCTTTTCAATGAGATAAACGTCCGGGTACTTAGTTTTTTGAAGTTCTTGTTCGTAAAATGTGCCCAGAATAGTGTTTCCTCGCTGATCTTCTATATGGTACGTAAACGGTTAAGTGTTACTGACTTGTTTAATAGTAAATAGCTCTGTTGACCAATTAGTCGTATAACTTTTATGGAAAGCGCTTTTATACTTGCTTATACGTACACGATCTCCCACATTGAATTTATTTAATTTATGATGTAGATTTTGTTGACGTTTCTTAATATTGTTCTTTACTTCCGATTCATTCTCAAAATTAACATCATTTGGTCTAAATTTTGTTGTACTATGAAAAGTTTCATTATAAGATTTGACTGTATCATCTAAAGGTTTTCCAACCCATTTATAATTTCCAATTCAACTAAAATATTTGTACAGTTTGTTTTTAAGCGTCTTCATTAACCTTTCAACAATTGATGCCTTTTTTAATTGAATAAGTTGAATAATGATTTATTCCTAAAGATTTTAAATAACAATCAAATTCACTATTGTAAAATTATTTTCCAAAGTCTGTCTGCAAGTTTCTAGGAATTTGGATTGCTGACTTTATAATTTGTTGAAATGCATTTTTAACTTCTTGTCTAGTTTTCGATTTTGTCGGAATACACCACGCGTACTTTGAAAATGCATCAATGACAACTAAAATATATTTATTTCCTTTATTTATTTTATGGAATTTTTGTAAGTCAATCAAATCTGCTTGCCACAAATCGTGAATGCCTTTTAAAACAACTGCTCGTCGCTTAAAGTTTTTACGAGCTGATCTGTGGATCTCGTTCACTTCTTGTTCTTTTGCCATTGCTTAATTGTTTTACAATGTTATCTACCTCGTTTTTTGTATAAAAGTTCAATTTCAACTGAGTTGCAAGCTGATGAATTTGAGAATTTATAACTTTGATTAAAGAATCTAGATACTTCTTGTCATAAATGTTCTGAACGAGCTGATCGACGTACTCCTTATTTACTGCATCATCAGCCGACAAAGGATGAGCAACACCTTTTAATCTCAGTGATTGTAAATCAAAATCTCCGTCTTCTGAACGAAGCAAAGCCTGACTTTTAAGTTCGTTGACTTCAGATACACCTGCTACACGTAAACGTTTATGAACATGGTGACCAAATTTATCTATGTTCATTTTATGATATATTTTTACGCCAAAAGTTCTGCTTCGACTAACGATAATAGTAAAGTAACTGCTTTATATATTAACATTGTTCACTAATCCCGCTTCTTGTAGTTCTTCAATAATAGATATAATTCCATTATCCAATCCTGTATTACCAGCATCACGAGAAGCTATAAGTAATTTTAACCTTTCTACTAATTCGTTTTGGTTCTCCCAATATACATAAGACACATCGTTTTTAACATTTTTCATCGTCGGTAATCCTTCACCACTTACTGAACGTTCTTTAGCTAATTTAAAAAGAGGTCTTATTACATATAAATATTTCATGCCTTTGTTGCTTTTTATTGGTTTATTAGGATTAAACTCTCTTCTATGTGCATTAGTTTCTAATAATAAGGTTTTATAATTACATCTATCATCCTCAGTTACAATATCTTAATCCGGTACTTTCTTATATAGCAGTTCGAATAAACCTGGCGTTAAATAGTAAGTATGACCATTTACTTTCAGTTTTTTGTCATTTGTAGTGTATACCGGACAGGTTCCCAACATTAGCTTGTCCCGTTCCGTTCGAATACCAAAAGGTATATTTAAGTTGGTAATATATTGCTTTTGAAATTTAGGATCGTCACGAGGAGAAGCGTAAGAATCAGTCGTCTTAAATGAAATATTATTTGAAGAATCCTGATCATTAAAATGTTCAGTTTCCACTTCATCGCTTACATCACTTTCATTACCTTTTGATGTCTCATCCTCATCATTTTTATTAACAAGGCTAGATTGAGAAAAATTCCTCACAACCGTTTGATCAGTTATAGATTCCTTCTTTTCTTCACTTGGGCTATATTTAATTCTTTTTACTAACTTTCCCCATTGCAATCCGTCATCAAAATCATCATCATTAGTATTGAAGTAATTATTCTCATTTTTAACTTTAACTATTTCATTAAGCGGTTCTGTAATTGGTTTTAAAACAGATTCCAGAATCATATCATTGTTTGTTTTTACATCGCGAATAAGTTTAACCTTCTTTTTAACTGCTTCGGCTGACCGGAGTATCTTTTCCTTTAGCGCTTTATCTTCATTAACTTTCTCGACTTTCGAGCTCATGTCCGTTCTCTTTTGATTCATTTAATATAATAAACGATATATATTCGAATACTATTTAATAAGTATATACTTAAGTATATTAATCTACCATAATGAATGTATCAAACCCCATTCTATAACATCCAGAATTTTTGTTACAATCCTTGTTTATAACCAAGTAGCTGAAAGGTGCGTTCCATATTTTAGCGCAAATTTCACGAAACTGCGACCATGACATATCGGTTCCAACGTGCTCATCATAAACATGACGTAAATTAACATCATCTTGCTTAAAAAGAATTATTAAATTAGCATTCCCTTATTAATTGTTTTGGTACTTACGTTTGATTTAAATAAAAGCTATCAATATTTTTATGTCTTCCCATTGCAAAGTAATCCCTTATGTTGTTTTGGTTTTCACAAGCCACATCATCAAATATCATGATTGAGTTATAGTTAGCTTCGTTTGTGCTAAGTATTTCTTCATTTTCACAATATTTTTGAAATTTAACCGTTGGAACTAACGCTAATACTTCTTCTAAAAATCGATACATAGGTTGGAAAAGGGTTTTTGAGTAAACATAAACATTTTGGTACCGTAACCCTTGTTCATGAAGTAAAAGACCAACCATTAAATTAGTTTTTCCGCAATTAGAAGGACCGCAAATTATACTGCGAATATTGTAAGGTAAAAGTTCACCATGACGTACACAAGGCTTATTGCGAGCTGAAAAAACAAGATCCAACTGCAAGCTCTGATTTTGTTTTACAAACTTCATATTTCTTCAAAATTTCTCAAACGATGCATAGGTACGTTTTACTTGCATGAAAGACTTATTCCAATTAAGGGAAATCACGACTACGTTTTCACATACAGGGTGTTTTTTTGGTCGACAACTTCCAAAACAGGAGAGATAGTTTAATTAATGCTGAATCCGAATATCACATTAAAAATTTAAAAAGCCTTAGGAGATCAGAGAAATAGCATTTTAATTTTTTCCCATTATTTCACTTAATTGTGGTTACCATGCGACGTGTTTACCGAAGACTAATGACGTAATCACCGTGCACAATGCTATGATTCATCTTTCCCTTCATACTTTTTACAGGTTTAGGACCGTCAAAGATTACAAAATGTAGATTATTGTTGTAAAAATCGTTCTGAAATAGCATTTAACTACATAATAACGGTATGGACTACAAAACCGCAAGAGTTGTCTTTGGCATATTTAAAAAGGGGAATCAGCTTTGTATAACGATTGTTAAAAATTTACTAAATTCAATTTTTTACATTTGGTCACTTTTAATAAATGTTCGAACTGACGGCCGCCTTCCAAGATGCACATTAATGCACAATGTAGCTCGTCGTCGCAAATTAGTATTTAAACTGCTTAAGACTAAGAGAGTACTCGTCCGTGGATGTTCTTCGAAGTAATCGAGAATAGCCTGCTTAACATCCACTGCAAGCCCACTTTGGCCTCTTCCTTGAGCAAGGCGTGGCGTTTCAAAAGTGCCCCACACGTAAAGGTTGCTAGCGATAAATCATACAGCGTAACATGTAATGGCATGCTGATTAGGAAATCGTTCAGTCCAAATTCTAACGGTCAAAACTGACCACTCACAAAGTAAATGTTTACAACATCAAACATGTCCCGATTGTCAAGAAGTAAATTTTCTTGCCGAGACATTTTTTGTATCAATTAAGTGATTTAACACTTCACTTAACAAGCACTCGCTTCAAAACAAACACGGTACTGAGACTGACGTCGCTTGCGCATAGTTTTGTGAGGGTAGTATCAAACAATAACAACCGTGACGATAAGCGGCCTACCCCCTTCGTAGCTACAGAAACGAGAGATCATGATTTATAAAGTAGCGAGGATATTCTTTCGACATTTAATGAAAAAAAAAAAAGGATTTTTTTTGAACTCAGAATCATGAATATAGTAACCCCTATTGTGGAAGTTGCTGACCAAAAAAACACCCTGTATATATAACAATTTTGATGCGATTGTTTTTAGCTAATAATTCCCGTTGCGAACGCGCACGTTAACGCGATCATTTCATTTTGAGCAAACCCAATTTACGTTACGACGTGTTGAAGTCTTGGGACCCACTCATTGTGCATATTTTATCTCAAAAATTAGGTACCGAAAGTAATACTGAATACGTCGAATCACTGAAGAACCCCCGTGATTTACCAATGCTAAAAGGCTTCCTGGACTTCCTAGAAATGAAGTTAACATCATTTAAAGCAAGTCGGCGCAAATTTGATACCCCAAACCAATCCACACATCCCGATCGAACGAGGTGGGCCAGAATGCCCAATATTATACTACTAGCTTGGTGTTATTATATCTGTGGTTTAATATTTCCCAACAGGTTTCATAGTTTTCGGAGCTGATATTGAGTTGTTGTATTACTTTTTCGGCTTCACCGCGCACTTTGTTCTTCGAGAATTGCATTTTTTGGGCGTTCCACATCTTTACATACTTATTGGCGGCAACACTGTTCGATGTTGGCCAGCCTGGCTCAACTATTACTAAGCGGGGTAGTTAGATAGAAAAGCATATAAAATGGTTGATATCCGCCTCGGAGCGATTCAGTATCGTGCATCAATATTCTAAGGGCCTGTTTCACAATCGACAAGTAAACTTATGTTTCATTTAAAGTTAGCTCTCTCCTTGTTTATGTTCGAGAGTAAGAAAAGGAAAGGGCTAAATTTATGTGTCAGATACGCGTTACTTGACGATTGTGAAACAGGCCCTAAGAGAAGTTATGCCCGATTTCTTTTCGAGAATATAAGTTTGAGTTTACTTAAAATACATTGTTTTATTGCTTTTAAATAGTATCAATCTACGGATATTAGCCAGTGAAAAAATTGTTTTATAGTACAAATAATAAATTAGAAATCAGAAATATAATAAAGTAGATAAATTAGATATTAATAATCACCTTTTCTTACTAGTTTATTTAATTGTTTATTTGTCTGTTTGTACGGAACAGATTGAACTAAGTATCAATTTTGAATTAGATAAATGGGAAATTTAACACAACGAAAGTTTGGACATTGGTTTAGTTTTGGGTGGTTTCGAAATGATAATGGAGGAGTTAATTTAAAAAGAACAAAATATCTGCTTTCATTATTGTATGGAGAATTTAATCGGGCTAGTCCATACTGTGTTTGCGTTAGCGGTCGAGAGCGACCATTTTATAAAGAATTAACGAGACGATATTGGGAAATTCTTTAGGTAATATGTGGACTTCGCTTCATTGTAGCGATAAACTATTTATTTCATTTTATTTCAATACAGTAATCTTTTAATATTTTTGAGTACTTATTGATAAAATTAAAGTGGAAGTTTTTACTTGGTACTAATTTTGTTTTAATTTCCAGATCTCCGTTATGACGCCGTATTGGTAGTCAAGTAAGCTGAGATCCAGGCAGACGTTAATAAAAACTATAAAACTACGCTTACATTTTGGTTGTGTGATAAAACGAGAAGGATTCTACAATCGAGAATCAGACGGTTTTATCTGCACAATCAAGTGAGTTGAGGTTTTCGCGATGAAAGGACTGACGCCTTAATTCGGTTCGTTAGACAACACCGACGATACTCTGCAAATTTGCTTTATAGGGCCCCCAGTCGCATCCGATGCCTAGTTAGACGGTAAAGACGATTTGTGGAGTATTTTTGGTGTTGGTCCCCTTATTTATTTATTAATGTATTGACCAATTTAGGTATTTATCCGAATAAATACCTAAGGCTTTCATTAGCCGGCAGAAAAGTCTTAGAACCACACATAGGAAATCTAGTTTCCGAAGTCTTTCTCTGATAGGTTTAGCTGGTCTAGAAAAATATCTTTACACTGAGGTATTCTGACAGCACACACCCACATAATTAAATGTCAATGTAAGAGTTATGTGGCTCTTTAGTTTTGATTTAAAATAGTAGACTAAGGTTTTAGGGATTTTAGGTAGTTAGAAGTCCCTCATTACACCGTGAAGGAGCTTTAAAAACATCATACCTAATATGGTTGTAGCTAGGTATTGGAAGTCATACATTGCCACGTTAAGCAGAAGAATAATGGTATATATGTATGTAAATACTTTATTGTACAAACAGGAAAATAACAAACAGCAAAATATAAAGAAACACAAAAGTTATGTATAATGGCGAACTTATCCCTTTAAGGGATCTCTTCTAGTTAACTGTTGAGCGATTGGAAAATGTTAAAAATAACAGAAAGCCAGATGCACAACAGTAAAAGGGACTAGATTTCATCATTACGTTAATATTAAATATCCAATTTAAAATACCTACTAAGGTTAAATAAATAAATAAATATAAGCTAGGTCTTAGCTGAATAATGTAATATATTACCAAATAGGTAGATGGATATATACTTATATATATAAGTCAAAGTCAAAGTCAAAGTCAAATCATTTAATATTAAAAAACACAAGTCATAATTATAACAAAATAAATAATTAATAAAATGAAAAAATAAAAGATCACAATAAAAAAATAAAATTATTAATTACTCATAAAATTCCTTAACACTATAAAACGCTTTCTCAGTTAGAAATACTTTTAACCTACCGACATACAAATCATAAGACAAGGGTTACACG
Source organism: Acleris cristana (assembly GCA_948252455.1). NCBI lineage: Eukaryota > Metazoa > Arthropoda > Insecta > Lepidoptera > Tortricidae > Acleris > Acleris cristana. The sequence goes on from OX411771.1 coordinate 36,829,985, forward strand.
ATCAGTTTGGCGTCAGTTCAGTCCGTGCTCGAAAGGGACGCAGCTATATTAACATAATAGCTGCGTCCCCCTCGATCATGATTGAACTGACGCCAGACTGATGAAATACTGAGCGTGTAACCGATGTCTAAGAAGGCGCATTCTTAATGTCCCCGCTCAATTTATTATAAATACGAACACCTACCGCCCGCAACGCATTTGAAGTGCGCGCCAAACGGACCAACACAGGGTTTATGTCCCTACAAGTTCGCCTCTGATCGGGGCGGCGTGCTCTGAACTCATTTTTATGCATCCACATGTATTTGGCGGGTACGTATTATAATACCGAAGTTCAAAATACCGAATTTATTAAGGCCTACGAGCGAAAGACCGAATATTAAAATGTCGAATGGTTATTTTACCGAAAGTTTAAAATCCCGAAAGTTCGTTTGACCGAATGCCTGAAAACCCGAAGACTTAAATCCCGAATACTGTAATCCCGAAAACCATAATCCCGAAACTTCGTTTTACCGAAAGCCTAAAATCCCGAAGACTATAATCCCGAAAACTATAATCCCGAAAAATTTATACACCTACCTACACTTGAAATACCTTCCGGTCTGCTCCGGCGCTGCGGGAAGTGCAACCCATCCGCCCTTGCGTAAGAAAGCACGGCACCTTCGCTCGCCTCCGCAGCTTTAGCTTTTCGGCCGCTGCGGCTCCCTTGTTGCCTGCACTTTCTCACAGCGGGCGAGGGTTGCCCTTCCTTCGCACTTCCGGCTTCTTATATACACTCTAGGGGTAGGGCAGATAAGACCACGTAGAATCGGGGATGACAGATCGGTTTCTGTAGGGCGGAGGAGCTGCCCTTTCCGCAGAACAGTCGCAAATTCTAAGTGGAACGATTAGTCTGTATTCCAAACAAATATTAGGGTATAGGTATATTAATCTTCGGTCAAACGTTCTTTCGGGATTTTAAACTTCGGTCATTTGAAAATAGATATTTCAAGCTTCGGTATATCGGGTATCGTCATTTTGTACTTTCGGTATTTTGATTTTCGATGTTTTAACCGTCGATATTTTAAATATAGGTATTATGAACTTATTATAATATGTACCCATAGGAATTGTACTAGCCGATCACCGCGCCGTGCTCCTGGCGTGCGTCGGCTCACCGCTGGTACAGCATGTTCAAAAATATAAAGTCTCGTACAATACTCAATTATTAGGGTCACTTTTGTATGAAATAGATTAGAAATTGACCCACTCCATGTCATGTTTGGATGAGATTTATGCATTCATTGAAAATAAAATTACCGAGTGTTATAAAAAGCCGAAAGAACTATCGTGAAGGTTAAACAGGAAGGTGTTTTAAATATTGGGATAAATAATCGGATAACAAAGGCATGTAGTTATAGGAATAAATTATTTAATGAATAGAAAAATTTAATTAATAGTTTATTTAGAAGAGTTGACACATGTTCATGTTAATAGGGAGTGCGGAAACAGACTGGCTGGATTCCCGCTAACCGTTTAAACCGCGCCGTCAGCTCATATCTCGGTGCACATGCACTTGGATATGAGCTGACATAGCAATGTCTGTAAGCCCCTACAGTAATAATATGATATTAAGAAGGACATATAACAGAGCTAAAAATTTTGCAAACAAACTTATAGAACAAACAAAAAATAAACACTTAAGGGTGAAATCATAAAAAATAAACAGAATCCTAAGGCATTGTGGCTTATATTAAATAGAATAACAGGTAGAATAAAACAGACAGTTTATGATGTTGTGATCAGCGCATTCGCTAAAACTACGGATAAGTATGATGATATCGCCAACAACTTTGGAAACGTATTATTTAACATATTTTTTTTTTGTGCAATAAAGAGTTTACATACATACATACATACATACATACAAACGTATTTATTACGAATGTTAAGAATATAATTCCTACATGTAACAGGAAAATGTTAGATAAAAATGATTATGCTAATCCATTAAAGTGTCGCTAAGATTCCGGAAAGCAAATCAGGACAGGATATTGCAAATCATCAAATCGCTGAATGTAAGTAAAGCTCCTGGTTTTGATAGTATTAGAGCGGTTGACATAAAATACCTTTGTCATAAAATTGCAGCAGTAATAGCTAAATTATTAAACATCAGTGTGCTCATCGGCAAGTACCCACAAAACCTTAAAACGGGAATTGTGAGACCAGTCCATAAAAGCGGTAGCCGTAGTGACTACCAAAACTACAGACCCTTCACAACATTGCCCACTATAGATAAAATTGTAGAAAAATACGTCTGCAACCAAGTGTATAAGTTTTACGATGCCAACGAGACGTAACTACCGACCAACAGTTTGGGTTTCAGCCGGAAAAGAGTACAACTATTTTACTTGAAAAAATCACGAATTCTATTAAAAACGTCTAGATGACAGGAAACAAGTTTTGGTCTTATTCATTGACTACAGCAAAGCCTTTGATACAACACAGGGAACAAGTTTAATAACCTATTAAGAAACAACATAAATGAAATAAATCACAATAATAGTAACATGGTGGACGCTAAATCTATAGCAAATATATTCAATGATCACTTTATAAATTTGACAAATAATTTAAATTTCAATAAAACAAATCAATATCCATATCCCATTAAGACCGTAGAATCTAGCATTTTTCTTACACCAGTTACCTCAAATGAAATCTTTAAAACAATAATGTTATTGAAGAATACAAAATCTGTTGGCTTTGATCACATACCAACGTCAATCCTTAAATGCTCGGCCCACTTGATCACTCCAATCCCAACGCATTTAATCAACCTATCGCTTGTCCAACGTATATTCCCTGAAGTAATGAAACGATCCATAATTAAACCGATTTACAAAAAAGGTGACAGACTGAATGTCTACAACTATAGACCCAAAGTTTTTGAAAAAGTAATGCAAGCTCGTATTGTTAGTTTCGTTACCAAGTTCCATATTATAAGTTATATTAGGCTCAAACTGAAGATTAAATCTTTCAGTAATAAAAAACTAAGAACAAAAAACCCTGTGAACAAAATATTCACAGTTAAATAACTGGAAGAACAGGCGGTAATGAACGCGTGGTTGAACAAAAGAATATGAAGTAACTTACCACTAGCCGTGGGTTTCATTTACGGTATAAGGCAAGAGGGAAAGCTCAAGTGAAATTGTATTGTAGTTCATTGCTGGAATGACTGTTATAGGTTACTGAAAAATAAGTAGACACGGGTTACGAACATGGAAAGAAAAGAAGAGAAAGGTGTCACACCAAAATGGCGGCAGCGAAAGTTCGAGAAGAAAAGTACACTTACCAAAGAAGGGACTATGGTTTAGCAGTAGACATTGAGAAGATAATTTGGATAAACTTAATCCATATCAGGAAAAGGAAGTTAAATTATGCAAACTCTGCCATGGGCAGGGCCGGATGGCGCGATCGGTAAATCCTGAGATTGCTTCGACGTGCTCACATCTTGACGATTCGATCCCGATAGCGGTCAACGGGGACGGTCATCAAATACGCTAGATCATTGACTTCCGAACGGTTCTGTTTATTTACATTTGAAAGTAAACAAAAACAAAAGTAAAGTGTCAAAAGAATTATACAGTATTTCGTAAATAGTGAATTAAGTGATTCTATGGTTATTAAAGTAGTTAAATGAGTTTATTGTATTTCTTATTTACTCATAAGTTAAAATTATCACCATTGCCTCATATTTTAGGGCATCAATAAATAAAATATGTTAAGTATGGAACGTAACGATTTTGCGTTTCGTTTCCCTGGTTGAATCGATCGAAGAGAGGAATCTTTACTAAAATTAAATTAAGTTATTAAATTAAAGTATTAATTACATTAGATTAAACTTAAACAAATGATATAATAGACATTTGAAAGTTGTACGTATGTGATTGAAGAAATTATTAGGAATAAATGTCGTTATGGAAAGTTGTCATACAAGTAGGGACGAAATGCGACGAACGAAACGTCACACAAAATGAACTGTCAATTCAACCGCCGGCTTGCTACAATAACAAACATAAAAGAATACCGAAGGAATAAGTCTTGAGAAAGAGAAATAAAGGTGTCTAGTGCTAAAACGTAGATGGAAAGTTTTAAAGAATGTGGCCAAAGGTTACAGTGTGTAAACAACTTGGAATGCCTAGAGGAAACAGGTTAGTGAAGCTAGATGTAAATAGTGTCTAGACCTCGAAGTGTTACAATACTTTTTGAGAAACGGGCCCCTGCAATGCTGCCGATTATCTGAGCCGTTTAGACTATCGCTGAAGACTGCCTAATTGAGAATGCACGCGCTAAAATTAGTTTTGTTCGCTCAAACGGGACGGGACTACGCCTACGCTGCGACATTCACTCGTTCGTCCGACCGATCGCCGCTTTAAGAGAATCACACCCCAGGGCTATGCCCTGTGAGTTGGATAATATCATATTTTTTTCCCTACGTACGTGTTGTTGATTCTTCGGCGTAATTATTGTCTTTGCACATTATTCTAGATAAAATAAACAACTTTCTTATTCTTTTAAATGGAATGAAAACTACTCTGCGTCTGGTGTTTTTCATTATTTTCGTTAATATCTTAAAGACAACAATGACAGCGGTTGAAACGCTAGAATATTTACTTGCGTATCAAACGGTTGGCCTTTAACTCTTAGTTCACCACAGCAAACATACCTACCATAATACTTTTAACTTTTTTGTTGTTAATTTGTATGCTGATTTAAAATCAAAAATGGTTTTATTTCACTTATTTTATTTTTGTCCATTCAATTTTCGTCAAATTTATGAACTCAAGGTCATAACACCGTTACTCCGTTGAATTGTCGCAAATTAATATCGTTAATAAATTACACGGCGGTCACCTGGGTGGCCAGACAGGATGCTTTTCGAAAACGCTTACTAATCTTATAGGTACACTAGAGGACGCCCGCGACTTCGTACGCGTAGAATTAGTTTCCCGCTACTCCCCCCCATTTCTTCCCGTTGGGGATCGATTTTCGGAAAATCCTTTCTTAGTGCTCACTTACATCATGAAAGGAACCCCTGTACCAAATTTCAAGTTTCTAGGTACAGTAGTTTCGGCTGTGCGTTGATATGTCAGTCAGTCAGTTTTGCCTTTTATATATATAGATTTTCAATAAATACAGAAATCATTCGTAGAATGCTTCTTATCTCGGTCCACCGGGCGCATCTAAAATGAAGGCATAGGCAGAGTTTAAATTTTGTGCAGAAACCGGTGACCAAGTATGTCAGCACACCTGATATCGATCGATTGCTTTGTAGCTTCATGTAAAGGCCCTAATCCACAATGGCCCAACATGACGAGGCGAAGCCCCCCGCAGTAAAAAAGAAAAATCGTAACAGTTGTATTATTAGTAGGTTAGGTTAGGGTTAACTTGTGTCCCTTAGAGCGGAATTAGACACCCTGGCGACTAAGGCTGCCTAAGAGAATAACACCCCTGAACAATTGGCGCTCGGCGATCTCCGGCCGCTCTTGCTCTAGGTGTTTCGTCACCAGCACGGCTAGCACAAGTTGCCCGCGAATTGGTTGTCGCTCAGATCTCCCTATCTATGTAGTCAGTAACGATAGAGACGCAATGAGCGACAAGCGAGAAAATGCAACTTGTGCTACCCGTGCAGTTCCACTAAATCACTGTCAGTCTTGTCCTCGGAAAAACTAGGCGCGCACAAATGACACATTGATGAGTACGTACGTGGCCTCCCCCACAAAGGTAAGTAATTAACTTTGACAAGAGATTTTTGCACGTTTTTATTAATTTTATTCGTTGATATGTATGCCAATTACACGTAGCTTTTTAATGCGGTAAATGATGTTTATTTAAATGATTTAACTATTCTTAAACTGATTATTATAAGTACAAGTGTCATCCAGGGCCCGTATTATGGTCGCCTTTATCGCGGTGGATAAAGCTTCCCTCACTCTCGCACTTACTATTGGTCAGAACGTGACAGATGTTTTATCTACGCTTATCTACGTCGATAAACACGACCATAATCGGCCCGCAGTTTGTTTTTCATTAAATTATTTCTCTGCCGAGCCGGTCGCTGCCGGCCGCTGCCATTTCGGTGTGAATTCAGCCTAACAGAGTAACTTTCGCATTTACTTATAATATTAATATGTATGTAATGTATGTAAACTCTTTATTGCACATAAACAATTACAGGACATGTTTGCATCAATATAGATATGTACTTATCCCATATGGGATCTCTTCCAGTTAACCTTGGAGCAGAGTAAGCAAGGACAACGCAGAAGGATAGACAAATAACAGAATTACAGGAAATAAAAAATAGTACATACAACAGAGAAACAGGAAGGAAATAAAATATCTTCTTTAATAAAATACATACATAGATAATAGAATATACTAATATAATTATACTACCAGACAACAGAAGTAAGGATCAACACACAGACTCATCTTGTTGACTTAGCCATAACTTCTTTAACCTTACCTTCAATGAACCGACAGATCCAGATTGCCTCAAGCACGGCGGAAGTCCATTCAATAATATGAATGGACGGATTAATAAATAATGAATAGAATTGGTAGGATACGTAAGATAACGCTCCATAAGTAAATAGAATCAATTGCACAACTTACCCCGAGCACTCTAAACAAACCAAAACCAAAAAAAAACATTATCCTCTTTCTTGGTCAGTCGTGTAACTAAGTGTATTTAAATAAATTAGCAAATTAAGTTATTTTTTAAATGTATTTTTTAGTAAGTAACGCTCTTTTCTTGCAGACTGTTTTCCTAACACTGATGAATGATGATAAACTCGTTATTAAAATAAAACACGAGTTAATCAATCCAAACTCGATGGATCTACGAGTAGGTACTGTAACTATTGAGGAGTTCCTATGAACACCTTCCGTCTTCATCACCATAGCAGCTTGTACCATATTATTATTGTTGTCATCGAGATCGCATAAGCATGCATTTCAAGTCAATCCCATTACTACAAATTGGCAAAGATGTAACACAACAACACAACCAAACGAACCAATTTACACTTATTACTCGATAATCACGTGCTTTTAAACATCAAATAAGGTCTTAGCAACGAATTATTACTTTCACATTAAGTTTAATATTAAATAACTATTAATTATACGTTATTCTAAATAAAAACATGCTTGATGAATATTTGAGGTTGTTTCAAACAGTACTAAGTAATTTGTTTCTTTCTTGGGCAATTTGAATTGACACAGGCTAAACAAGTTTAGTTTTTGGGATAGACCTAGAACAAAAGTTATCTAAAACTGACAACTTTCAACGATCTCCATTTCATTATTATTATTCCATAAAATTAAACCAATAAGTAGGAATGTTTCTACTAAATGAAATCTGGACAATGACAGGTTCCTTATGTACGAAAAAAAGCCAGTAAGATGCGGACAGACAAACGGATGATCAGAATTGTCTTAGCAATAGGGCTCCGGAGCAGCAATGGTCCATTTAACTTGGTATTACTAAGCCAACGTCACCCTCCTATTACTAGGCCGCCGCAGTCCGTCCGTCCATCCGTCCCTCCGTCCGTCCGTCCGTCAGACCGTCTGTCTGTAAGCAAGCTATATCTCATGGACCATAATTAAAAGGTGAATTTTAAGTCATTTGTGGTGAGAGTACCGACCAAAGATCTGTCGACGTTTTTAAAGGAGGAATTCTGGCCGAGGGGTGTCATCTTTCGGCGTTTTCGTGGCCGCCGGCTAGCGGACACCGCGAAAGTGTATTAATTTTTGGCAGAACAGGACTACACTGTTCTGTTACATCGGTGTTAGTTTTAAGTTTTATATTGTTATGTATGTTAATCTATAAGGTATTTGTAAATATGGGCCTCGTTGCCCGAAATAAAATTTATTATTATTATTATTATTATTATTATAATTCAAGACAGTTGAAGTTTTCAAAAAGTGACTTATACCATTGCCGATTAAAAACCAACGAATAATAAAAGGGGGCCCACGTACAAGATTGATACGGAACCGTTCGTGTGCGAATTCAACTTGTAGTTGGCCGGTTTCTCAAAACGGTAAACGGTATAGGTATTCATAAAGACCTTCATGGTGTCCTAAGGATGTCGTGCTTCAACTTAATATTTGGTCTACAAGATAACCTACCAAGTTTAGTTTCTTAGAATACAATTTATAAGCATTAACCGAAACAAAAAAAATATGATTTAAATATTTAAAAAAATCATAAAAAGTAATGATATACCACGAGAAAAATAAATGACGCCGAAATTACCGAATATGCAATTGCAGTTTCTCGTCGTAATTAACGGTCAAAAGTTCAACGCAAATACGTTTGTTTAGAATTTTAAAGGATGAGTTAATACTGTTTAAATACTTAACTTGGTCCCACGAAACATTTTCATTCATTCATTCATAGATTAGATCTGTAAAAATCTAAGTTAAAAAAGAAGCACATTGTCGATATAACTCGCCAGTTTGAAGTTACGTTGTGTTGATGTGAAGTTACTTACCTCGATAACAAGGCGTTAGGGTAATCTTTTGTATTCAGTTTTTTATTTTTGTGCAATAGACTCAATAAATAAACAAGCGACTCATCATTTCAACTTAAAGACGTCCACTGCTGGACATACCTAGGCCTCCCCCAAGGTTTGCCACAGGGACCGGTCCCGTGCATACTCATACATCGGTTTCCCGCTACCATATGCATGTCGGTTCAACTTGTTCGAAGCCTACCGACGACGCTGCGTGTTCCTTACTCTTCGACAAGTGACTAAAAAAGTAATAATAATGATAACTCATCAAATTTTGTTGTTTTATAATTTCATTTAAAAACATTAATAACTATGTGTTCCGCTTGAGTTTCAACTGAATCTGCAATTAATTAAATTTGTGCAATTATTAACTCGAAGACCAAATCAGCAGGTTTTTTAAAATCTGTATTTTACGAATATCCGTTTTGCGTAATCCCGTCCTCTTATTTCACAAAATAGTTATTTATGTAACTGGTACATAATTAAGCGTTTTCAGCCACGATTACCTTAAGAGCTAATTATGTAGCGTTGCATACGTAACTTTCTCTATACAGGGTGTCCCAAAAGTACCACGCCACAGTGACACCGGAGGTAGGTCAGCTCAAGAGGAACCTAACCAGCCTAACATGACCTCAGTAAAATGACTTTATTTTTTTCAAATTGCTAGACCAATTGCAAATTAAATTGGTCTAGCAATTTGAAAAAAAATAAAGTCATTTTACTGAGGTCATGTTAGGCTGGTTAGGTTCCTCTTGAGCTGACCTACCTCCGGTGTCACTGTGGCGTGGTACTTTTGGGACACCCTGTAAGCTTAAAATTATAATGACAATAATAATTAATCGCTAACTTTTCTCGTATTCTTTCTTTGATTATTCTGCCAAAAAATTACTTATCAGCAAAGTCATTTTCATTATTCCGATTGGTGTTAATAGTTTGTGAATTTTATTGTTAAATATTAACAAATTTCATGCAAAATTTAATAGTTACTAAAACAGTTCTGACAATTTATCATAAAAGTTGGAATACCAAACGAAACGCCAGCGCCATTTTTTTGATATCCATATTGAACCATACTAACCAAATAACAAATCGATGGATATTGGGTCCAATTCGGATAACCGTTGTCTAATTTTAAACGTCTGTAAAATTAAATTAATAAACGTCAAACTCGATTTTGACAGGTCTAAACTCAATCCGTATTCGGGAATTCTTCATTTTAGACAGAAATCCCTAATTTTAGAGGCACACTCAATTTGACATTTCTAAATTTATAGGGTTTACAATGTGACATTTCTAAATTTATAGGTAGATTAGAATTTGGTATTCGGACGCACATTACGTTATATTTTATCTGCAATTTTAAGCGCCGCTTGAAACTTTGTAGATAGATTTTGAGACTAGAAAAATCTTTAGGATACATTCTTACATGAAAAAAACGCTTTTCGTTATATGAAATAGCTTAATTCTATCAGAACCAACCACAGACAAGAGAGTAGTTTCTAAATTTAGAGCTGTCATTTACGGCTAAAAAGTTATAAATTTAAGTGAATTTTAATTAAGAGTTTTTCCGAATACCAATTGGCGCGTAACCTAAAGTGACATTTCCTAAATTTATAGATTTAAAAGTTAAGTTGAAATAAAGTTGTTTTTTTTTTGGAAGGCCCTAGAAACGTAGTTGTCAGCCTTTGACGGCTTTGCTATATCAAAGAAAATTACCGACAGAATTGACGACTTTATAAAATAAAACAATAGGCATTCTAATTACTTTTTTGCTCATTTATTACAGTATTAAATATTATCATACCTTTTACCGTTAACCAAGTTGTTGTGAAAAAAAACCGAAAAACATAACTTATATTTTATTTACTATATTGTTGCAATTAGCAACATTAGTAATAAGAAAAAATAAGAAGTAGATACATACTTACTTACACTTGTTTTGTTTGGTCTTTATTAGAATTATTCTAGTTTGCCTAGGTACATCATGCCTACATACAATGTAATGTAAACAAACAAATACCTATGTATAGTTTCAGTTTAATGCCGTACCCACATGCTTGGTGCTTGCCACAAACACTGAGGGTTGCAACTATTATGTTAAAGTGGGCACGACGTATTTCTATCTCACTCTAACGTAGAGTTACGTGCGTCCTGAGGCGCGTTTCACGAAGCAACAAATTACAAGCGGAAGTCTCTTTCTAACTCCTTTTGCTAGAAAGAGAGTTCCGCTTGTAATTTGTAATTTGTAGCTTCGTGAAACGGGCTGCAGGGGCGTATTGCATAAAAAATAATAGCTTATATTATAAGCGGAACTCTCTTTCCAACAGTATGTATTAAAAAGAGACTTCCACTTGTATTACAAGTTAGAAGCTTTTATGAAACGGGCCCCTGAGGTTTGTGGAAAACACCACCAAGATTATTTTTTTATCATGTAGTTATAATCTGTGGTTTTCCCTGGAATCATAGTGGAATGTGGTTGTGGAATGGAATGTACGTCTGTGGAATGGACTGCGGACAATTCGAACTGCGATTATAATTTTATAATTTTCTACAAGTCTAATATTTTGGCGCAGCCATTAGGCAGTAATTCAGTCTTATCTATGGATGGGCGCAGCTGCATAATACAATTAAATACTCCTGCATTAGCATGCTTCGTGAAAACTGCAACTTGTGCTATACTTAGTCGTTTTTTTCCTGTATGCGGTTCAGTTTCGTTTTTTTATAAGTAGGTACTAGATTAAATTTAATTTAGTAACAGTCCTCGTGTAGTAAAATAACTGTAAGGACACCTATGATGAGTAATGTCGGGCTGTACCTACTTACAAGAAGCAAAACACTAACCTACCTACTTATCTCAATGATATTGACAAATCCTGATTTTGGCATCAGCTGAAGGTTAAAATTTAATGAAGGTGCTTTTCTACTAGCGATCCGAGGCGCGACTAGTTTAAATATTCGTATTGAACAACCATTTCCACCTAGAATGATGTTCATAGATTTTTGATACAAATTTATATTATCGTCTAGCTTTGCCTCGCCAGTGGAAAAGCACCTTGTGTAAGACTATCTGGACTGTACCGTATTGGGACTCCAGCTAGTACAGTCACCAGCAATAATATATTGTCCAACATTGGGCGCAATAACATCTGACACGTCTTTATTACACGAGGTACAAGAGCGTGTCAGATATTTTTGCGCCCAATGTACGACAGTATATTATTGCTGGTGACTACCTACTCAGCAAACTATCACCAATTCATCACCTACTGACACAATTCTAAGTGACATACTTGCCTCATGCAACATACAGCTACAAGTGGACCATGAGGAATACACCGTTAAGACCGTTAACAGCAACAACTCAAGGATGTCATTACCTCTTGGTATATCTATGTCCTCCATTTCTCAAAGATAATAAATAAAACACATATCATGTTACCTTATTACTATTAACCAATAACATTTAATTTGGAAATACACTTTACACTAGCTGCAAACAGACAAGCATATGGCCCACCTGATAGTAAGCCGTTACCGTAGCCTATATCAAAATGCCCAAAACATAACTGAGTCAAAAGGCCCGAGCTGGTATTCAGGTGCTCCCGCCCAGAGATAATCCATATGGGGCTGGACGTGCGACTTATACAGCAACAGTCTTTGCCTCGATGTGAAGTACCACTTCGCTCTATTCAGCGCACCAAGTTTCATGAATCATGCATATTTCACCAGGATACCATAAAGCATGTCACCACTATTAATCTGAAAAAATAATCATAATATAAGATTGCTGGTTCTAAATGTTATATGCCCTTACTTATAAACGTGGAGTAACCATGGAGAAGCCATGCCATGTTTTGTCCTTACCGTTGTGACATTTGAATTCGAAGGATAGGGACAAACCATGGCTTAGCTACTCCATGGTTACTCCACGTTTATAAGTAATAGCAGTAAAGTTTAAAGCAATGAGAATAAAAAATTGGGTCTGAGTGAGTTGTGGCATGTCTTTAGTGAAATCATTAAACCATAATCTAGATGCGTTGTCCCATGACACTTATGCATGCATTAGAGCTAGATCATACTTTAGGTACTTAAAGAAAATATGTACTCTTTTTCAGAGTCACTAAATTATATATATAACTAACTTTAATTAACATAGGATAGGGCTAAACTTTCTGTGCAGTAAGTAACATTAATACCAGCAATGAATCTTGGATGTTTCATAGTTGTATGGGAAATAAACAACTATGTAGTTAAATAGCAATGTAAATCATCTAATGCTTGTATTTATACTACTGTATAATAAAACTATTGAATGATCTTTTTCTTTATATTTCATAATATAAAAAAACAATACTATTCTATGATCATTTGTTTCTTTTATCTCAAGACCCTACTTTTTAAATATAATTATGGTAGGTAGGTACAGTGATATTCAAGTTATTCATGTTGTTTGTACGGAGCATTTATAGGCACACAACCTATGTAGAAAACAATTTACAATATTAAGGAGTTCTTTGCAGTGGTTCATCTCAAGTGTTTATTTAGGAAGCATTAATAGGTGCTAGTAGACTCACAACTTGTGAAGTGCATGTATAGCTTAGAGAATAAAATTTATTCCAATTCTACACTTAGGTAGGTACATAAAACCATTTATATTAAGGCAGTTCATAACATAACATAGGTACCTACTTACCAACAAGTATCTATGTACTGGTACAGCATTCCTTGTGTTGGTCTATGTTTTATCTTATAACATGGGTGCAATATCACTGCATCATTTAGGTACTTAATAAAGTGCCTTTGTCATAACATTGTTGAACACTAGAAAGACAAAAATTGGTGGTTAGTTGTTTATTAGTAAATCCTAAGTTATCATTGTAAGAAATATACTTAAATAAAAAGGTAGGTAGGTACTTAGTAGAGAAAAAACTTTAGCAAGTATAACGCATTTCACAAAGATATCAAACTATCTCTCGAATATTTCCGCAGGTGTATTAAATGACTTACCTTTGATGGTCCGGGAAATCCTAATATTCATTTATGCAGCAATCGTATCAATTGACGAGCTGACTCACACAGATTTTAAGGGTGTTTCTTTTTAACATTTTCACTTTTATGTACGATAGGTTAGGTAATGAAATGAATTCCACAGAACCATATCCCTTTTGCGTTTTGCAAATAGCTAGGTACAGACACAGAACTCAAAGCAGACACATTTAAGGGCTTTTCATTACACTTTCATTCAATTACTAGGAATCCTTTTTAGAATTTAGGATAACGTGAAAAAAAATGCAATTAAAACAGGAAGGATCCTATTGACGAACGGTAAAATCACAGATTATAGGATATGGTAAAATCAGTAAGGCTTCGATCTGTCATCCGATTTAGAATCCCTAAGTACCTATCGTGTAAATTTACACGGGACTGTTTAGGTGGCGTCTAAATTTACAGAAAATTTCGTTTAAAAATCTGTAATTTGACGTTTGTGATGTGCACCCGAATACCAAATTGGCGTCTATCTCTAAAATGAATATTATAAACGTCAAATTTAAGCGATTCTCTAAATTAAGAGATTTTAATGTATGGCAACTTCAACATAGGCGGTAATCCGAATACCAATTGGCGTGTAACCTAAAATGACATAACTTAAAATTACAGATTCTTAACTTAAATTTAAATTTAGACGTCACTTATCCGAATTGGACCCATTAACCATCTAGTTTTAGTAATTTAATAAAAATGTAATTTGAAACACATAATAAGTCTCTAACTGCCGCATTCAGAGACGTCAATTAAATGTAATGCTTGTTTAGTGACGTGTTGTCTTATTCTATTGCTATAGCAAAGAAAGTAACAGCAGCAACTTTAATCTAGCATTAAATTTAATTGACGTCTCTGAGTGCGGCAGTAAATGAATTTTGTTCTTAATATACGCAATTTTAATCATTATTAAAATATTTTAAACGGTTTATACGGTTTACTGTAATAATTATTATAGAATTGTTATTACCATGGCAACGCTCATTATAAAATTGTTTTTCGATTAGGTACGTTTTAGGTGGTATTCTGATACCATTAACGATATCAATGTTAGGGGTTTATAGTACGTGAGTAGAAAATCTCCATTCTAGGACACTTTTTACTTCACTGAGCTAGAGAAAATACTTACTTATTAAGAATCTTATTTAAGTGTCCGTTTTGATCCCTGATTTCGTTAATTCTAACGCCTGGAGTTCTAACTTTTTTGTGAATTTTCGTGATATCTTTTCGGTAATTTAAAAAATGTAGGAACAAATTTTACGTCTAAATTAATGTGGGTGTAGTTCGCGGTGGTTTTTAATGATTCTTTCATTTTCGTATAAGTCTTATTAGCCCATAATGGTTGCAGGTTATCCACGAATCATATGATTTCTTTATTTTATTAAAATCAGTCTCTTGGTAGTCGTGTCGTGGTAGTTCAAGAACTACTATTTTTGCTCACATACATACACATACATACCCGGTCGATATCTCACTTCCACGATAGGGCAGACATTAGTTACTGCTTATTAACTATCGTCTTCATGTTGAATGCTATGAAATTGCTAAATGCTTTGTTTAAAAATAAACCTATACAACAAATGGATTTCTAGGTGTCGCGGTAAGTCCATTGCAAAAAATTCTTACGATTTTATTGATAGATATGTACTTAAGTCACTTTGACAATGTGGCCTAGAAATCCCGTTTGACCGTATGTACAATTGTATTTATTTAAGGTGGACGGCATTTTTTTTCCCCTTGTAAACTGAAGAAATGTTGGCAGATTCGTTTCACTAAAAACTGGATCAAGTTTCAAAAGGTTTTCAGATGACAGCACTTCGGGGTAGGTTCAACGGGTTGGGTTGTAAAGTTGATCTAGTTTTTAGTGAAACGGATTGAAATTGGCCAAGTGATCTCGTATTTCGGATAGAAATTAAGGAACCCACGCTAGAAACCGAGAGGTAACTCAAGCTCTTTAATGATGGTAAATGATTTAAGAAAGATGACCAAATTATTAGCAATTTAAGTTTGCCTAAGATCCCGGGCTCGCTCATTCCGCCCAAATCGGTGCTATAAGATTTTGAGTACTTTTATATTGTCTTCTGCTGATTTTGCCTGCTGTCTATTCCTTTGAAAGTTTTTACTTAAGGGATAATGGTTAATTTCACACTTGGTGACGTAATTAAACAAATTTTAAATGATCCTGTAATTTTAATGCAATAAAATGTATGCAGAAGATTTATCATAAACCAGAGCAGTTAATGAAATAAGTTTAAATAAGGCCCGAAAGTCGGAGTTAAAGATGGGTTAACAGAGCGATAGTTCAAGAACGAATTATTTTCTTAAAAATTGGTAATACTTTTGATCGTGAAGTTTATTGGAGACTCAAGACCAACTATTCAACTACCCATTTTAAACAAAATCACAACTGTAAATCATACTAGCAACGTTAGGTGGTAACAGAGGGTGATATTAAAATATTACGAACACTTAAATAATTTTGGAACAGTAGAAAATCGCTACCTACCTATTTCAAGGGTGGCGATAAGTTATCTCTATTAAGATAGTTAAGCGACTATAAACGAGGAACATTTAAATGTTTAAATATGACAATGACTTTCCCGCGGCGTTCCTTGTGGGGCGCGACGTGAAGTGGGACTACATAACAGTTTATTATGATCACTAAAAAGTATAAAACAACAAATTGTTAAATGTTTTAAAAAACAAAAAATCGCCTTCAAAAACGCAAAAAATAACACATACATACAAACATACCGTCACGCTTTCATTCCAGAGTGGGGTACGCAGAGCTACAGAATTACCAACAACTCTAACAACTTGTTGATAATTTTATAACCACGTTTTGCACAACGCAAACGCAATTCTTTTAATATGGTACTAGGTAATAGGTCAGTCCAACTGAAGTCGGCGACTCACAATATTTTAAACCAAAAGCTGACTTCAATTGGATATTAATAATAGGATTTTGAAAGAAGTCATTTTTGCGTTTTTGAAGGTGGTTTTTTTTAAACAATTATTATACCCATTTTTCTGACGTTTCACTCGATTTATCTTCATGGAATTCCACAAATATTCCAATTTTGCTTCTTCTAGCTATTTATACCGGTAAAAGTTCTTACAGTCAAGCTACACGTTAATAGGTAAGGTTTTGCTAACTATGAAAAATAAATACGGGTCTTCATCGTCTCCCAAAATTATTTTTAGTCATAACAATTATGTTTTCAGTCATATTTAATTTATTTTTAGGGGTCCGTACCTCAAAAGGGAAAAAGGAACCCTTGTAGAACCACTTCGTTGTCTCTCTGTCTGTCTGTCTGTCTGTCTGTCTGTCAAGACCCTTTTTCTCAGGAACGCGTGAAGGATTAGGTTGAAATTAATGTCAAATACTCAGGTCTGCAATCTCTTGGGGCTGTGTAAAAATCAAATTTTTGGTCAACGCAATAAAAAGATACGGCCGTTTATGCTGCTTGACCTAGGTAATCACGAAATTTGGCAAGAATTTATTTACTTATAGCACAAGTAAAGGAAATCCGAAAAACGTCATTTTGTAGATACTTAAAAAAGTTCAAGTATGTTTGAAAATCGTGTTTAATTATTGTAGATACAACTGAAAAAAAATTAGTAAAGTCAACAGTTTTCCAACAGAAAAGTTAAGATTGTCTCACTCCAGTTTATCTTTTGGTAAATAAAAGTAAAAGTCCAATTACCTAACTGTTGACACTGTTATACATACATACTTATTTATAATTTACATCATTTGTCATCTATTTCAATTAATTAATGCAAGTTGTAGGCATGATGTAGTAGGCAAAAAAAGACGACGTAGTTGGCCTAGTTGGTAGTGAATCTGCCTGCGAAGCTAGTGGTACCGAGTTCCATTCCCGGTCAGAGCAAATTTGTATGATGAGTGCGAGAAGTTTATTACTAACTAATAAAATAACTCCCAACCTTTCAATTTTAGTATGAACTGCTGCTAACCACAATGTATTAATCGCTTTAGGGTTTGATTTTGAAGGAAACTCAAAATATACCTACTCAGGGAAGCGGGAAAAATCTTCGAGTCTCGATTCCTATTACAAGTAACAAGTTAATACGGAACCCTCGGTGCGCGTGTTACCTACTTTTTCAGGATAAAAAAATATGTCAACAATCACATTATGACTAAATAAAAATATGGAAAACAATAATTTAATCTTTAATTCAAATCCTACTAAAATTTCTAGATTTTGAGAAGACATATTACGCCAAACTATTTATGATTGAAATTCAGTTATTTATGCTTGATCTATTTTTAACATAATCTTATTTTTTAACTCTTAACCAAAACATGAGGGTATTTCGCTTTTGTCGCTTTCCACTTCTGCCAGTCTATCCGTAAACTCTTCCTAAACCACGTAACGGATTTTGATGCGGTTTTCACCATCAAGTAGATTATTTTTCACAGAAGGATTTTATGTATAACTATTTAATTATGGTTTATGTACGGGTGTGACAGAAAACTCACATAAACCGAAGTGAAGCAAGGGCGGGTTGCTAATTTGTTATAAAATAATAGAAAATCATACCTAAGCTCTCTCGGGTCTTGTGAGATACGGCTCAAACTAGCCGCCCCCAAGCTGATCGCAGGTGTTAGCGCGATGCAAGGTTTCGGCATGGAGACGAGGCATCAAAGTGACATCTACATTGATACTAGTTCTCAGAGTGTCAAATGCACTACATATCCTACGCCGCATTTCATCTGCAGTGTCACACTCGGCCACAAACACTCTTTCTTTTATGTAACCCCATAAGAAGAAGTCAAGTGGAGTGAGGTCCGGTGAGCGAGCAGGCCATGAATGAGGACCATAGCGCCCAATCCAGCGGTTCGGGAATGTGTTATCGAGATGTTCTCTTACTGGACGTACGGAGTGCGGAGGGGCTCCGTCATGCATAAACCAAATTCTGGGCAGTTGTGCAAGAGGCACGTCTTCCATGTTGTCCCACTCGGCTTCTAGTTCAATGCGTAAATTCCTTAATTCCCTCTCCAGGTCTCGTTGTAAAAACTCTAGGTATCTTTGCCCGTTCATACGTTCGGGCAAAAATACTGGTCCAAGAATTTTGTTTTTGTAAATCCCAGCCCATACATTCACCGACCAGCGGGTTTGATGCCCTGTTTGCTGAACTACGCGCGGATTTGTATGGGCCCAGAAGTGGGAGTTACGCCGGTTCCACATTCCATTTCTGGTAAAGGTCGATTCATCTGTCCAAATAATATGTGACACGAAATTATAATGTGCGAATCGACTTTGCTGGTCTGCCAGCCACCTGCAGTACTCGCGTCGGCGATCCCGGTCTCCAGGCACTAGTGCATGCACTTTGTGAATTCGGTACGCACGTTGCCTGTCTCTGCGGAGAACTTTATGAACAGTCCTGTGCGATACTATTATACCGCGTCTTAATAAGCGCGCTGCAGTGCGAGTCCCAGTTCGTGGATTGCGTCGCACTACATACAAAATGCTGTTTTCGGCTCGCACGTTAATCGATCTGCCGGCGCCTTCTTCTTGTGGGACAATAGGCACATTATCTAGTACTCGTTGATACGCGCGGGTTATGACGCGGGGGTCTGCCGGTGACCTTGCGTTGGGATATCTTTGCTCGTAAATCCGTAGGGCCTCGCTAGCGTTTCCCAATGCCTCCCCGTAACACAATAACATCTGGCCATATTCCCGAGCACTAAACCGATTACTCATTGCTATGATAAAATAAGGGCAGTGAAAATATAAAAATACACAAAACAGTTGCAGTACAGCGAAAGGTAAAGTAAAGTAGAAAGAAAATCGTTTAAACTGTCAACTAAAAAAAAAATATTAGTTTGGTGGGTATTCAAAGTGAATACACAATTGCTACACTATGAATACGCAGCAGGTAATAAACATATTATTTTAAATGTAATTGCTCATAAAGTAGTTTTAAATTTGTTTTTTGTTTGTGCATAACCGATGTTTACTTTAAAATAAATAATGAGGATTTAATGTATGACAATTTCATTAAAAAAATTGGTAGGTACTTTTTTCTTTAAACGTAAACATCTTAAAGCTTGTAATTTTATTTGTAATAATTAATTTCATTAAGAACCTATCGTCTTGCAACCATTTTGTAATGATTTCCCCCTGAAGTTTCAAAATGAATTTGGGAACTTGTTCAAATTTTGATTTTAATAATTTATTAAAATGTTATCATCATCTTTTAGCAAAGATTTGCAGCGATGACACACGGTTAATCAGGGGCTCACACGGGTCATAAAATGCCGCCTAAAAAAGGTTCCACAGGCTTGTGTAAACACGACTTTTCACCCGTATCTATTATCTATGCTTTTACAACGATTACCTATAACAATATTTTTAATAACAAAATTAAGGGTGTCTTAAAAACAAGATATGTAAACATTCTCGAGGGCACTATAGAAATTGTGTGATTGTTGTCATAAAAATAGACATTAAAATTTTCGCATAAATACCTATAGGTACTTAAATTGTGCATGTGCGTGGTAAAGAGTCACGGGAGTGTTTACGTGTTTTTATTTGGTGTTAGTGACCACCGAGATCAGGAATGTTTTCTCAAGTAAGTACAAATTGCGTCTTGCTTCTTACCAGCGTGTGGAAACGTTCCGAACATCCTGTTAGGAAAAGAGATCTGGGTCCAAAAGATAATGGGTTAGCATCGTTGTCCATTGCCAAAAAATACTTGGACTTAATTAGCGATAGACTATGCAATTTCTGCAAGCAGCCCTAAGTTAACAATTTAGAAATTATTTAATTGTATTTAACTCACTTTTATTACACTCACTTTTAGCAATTTAAAACAAATCTACGAGTATAAAGTCGCTTTTAACGTGCATATCAGATTCATTTGAAATGTAGCTTACTTATGCGATTTTTCTGACATTGCTACGATATGGTACAGTGGAGTTTAAAATTGAAATCAAGTATTTTTTATTGAATAACACGAATACGGTATATGTTAATAAAACAGAATATTTATAGTATACAATAAACATTTTGTTGTATTTTTATTTAATTCAATTACCAATACTAGTACACTAAAGACAGAGATAAATTAAACAACTGTATAACTTTTTAACATTTTACTATATAAAATACAACACTAACATAATAAGTTCGGTTATGTATGTAAACACTGATCAGCGGTTCCCATCGATTTTTTCTTGAATTTCCTTTGGATTTTATTTTTTTCTTTATAATGGTTCTTGTACCTGTATTTGGAACCAGACACTTGAGCAAGACGGTAAAGACTGCTCTTGCGTCGTGAATGTTTGTGACGGAGGTCATAAAAAGTCTGTGATGGCTGCTAACTGAAACAAGAACCTATGTGTTACACCTTGTTCAACTAAAATCGTTCTGGCATTTTCTATCTGGCTATATCTTTTTTTAATTCTAAATTTGAGTTCATTCTTAATTTTACGATCGCCTGCGCATGACGACAAGTTCAGTCGCTCACATGCTTCCAAACTATGAACAAGTTTCAATCATAATACATTTTTATCTACATCCATATCATAATTTCAATATAATATGTTCAGAAGCGATAAGCAAATGCCCTACATTATGTTACCTGTATCTGTGGTTGCACTGTAATGTTAACATTAAAGTATAACATGTCAATAAAGTATCGGTTATCGCTGTAGTTGAATCTTAATGTTCACTTTACAGTATAAGTGACCTGCACTTTAATGTGAACATTAAGATGCAGGTACATTAAGATGCAGGGTAACGAAGGATGCAGGTTTCTCACATATTGTAGAAAACTTATGATATGTATGTAGATAAAGTTATGTATGCGACTGTACGCATAATTAGGCATTAAAACACTCGTGTGATCTTATTATGAAACTCGCCTTACGGCTCGTTTCATAAAACCACACTCGTGTATAATGCCTCTCATTATGCACCAGTCACATAAATAACTATTATAATTCAAGTCAATATAATATAATTATTTTTTCATCACACTTGCTCGGAAAGGGTGTTATAACACGCAGATGTCTATACAGTTATAGCCGATTTAGCTCCCGCGGGAGTTATGTATTTTTATAACTCCCTAGTGAGTTATGAGTTATGGTTTTTTATAACTACCTAGGGAGTTATGAGTTTAGTTTTAAAATATAGAATCCACTCGTACATCATTTCAGACTAAGGAGGTGTAAATTCAGCCAAGGTTTATATCCTATATACGAAACTTGGCTACAAACCAATTTGACTGTATAATTAAACAAATTTCATTTTGAAAATCAATAGTATCTGGCAGTATAGTATAAGTATAATAATTATAAGTTTATCAGTTCTAAGCATTATCTGTTGAAGACTATATTGATGAAAATAGTTAACAAACTCTTTTAGCGAGTCGAGTTAATTTGTTTAATTGTTGTTTTTTCTCTCTATTTTTTTTACTTTCTCGCAAATGTGATGAAAAACATTGTGTGTATCACGGGCAGTAAGGGGATTACCAACTCGAGTCATTAAAAGCCCTCCGCCTACGGCGTCGGGCTTCTGATAGTCTCTCGTTAGCAATCCCTTTCTTACCGCCCTTGATGCACAATGTACTATAAAACTGTGAAGTGAATCATATAAAGTATAACCCTTCATCTAAATAACCCTGTTAACCCTGTTTATAACACTAATTGTAAGTTTATACCTTTTATATCTAAGACCATCCCTTCATCTATTCCTATATATATATATATATATATATATATATATATAATCTCTAAGTTTCCCCTTTTGTATTGTTTCCAGGTGCCTTATTTTATAGTTTAAATTAATTGAAGACTTTTAATGAATAATCCTGCTCTGGACTCTTGCTATTTCTAACCCATACCACTTCCTGTTCCTGATCCTGTTCCAGTCATCCCGTGACTTCACCCGAAGGCTGGCTTCGTCGGCCTTTCTGCTGCTTACACATAAGACCCTCGCTAGTTTTCTGGCCTCAAGACCTCCTACGCAAACCTTCGACCTCAGCAGTCAGGCTTCGGGGCAGAAAGTGGTTAGCAACTGCTCCGGACCTTTGTTAAAACCAGTCCCTCTGCCCTAGCGTAACCCATCAAGCACTTTTGGAGTGCCTGATTGTGTTACAGCAGGCAGGGGCTGCTCTACCTTCGCACCTCCAGGCTTCTATTTACAATCTAGGGGTAGGGCAAACGAGTACCGCAAAGAATCGGGGTAGAAATACATTTGGGTCTGTTACTTTAATATGACTATCATCTCGTTTTCATTAAATGTTCACTAAATAATACTACTACTATACTCGAAAATCTAATTCAAGACCAAAATCTTTACCTTAATGGGCTCACATTCGCTGTGATTATTGCATTTTGGTTTAAGTATAGGTATTTTTATCAATAAAACTTACCCTAATGTTACTGGTTACACAAGTTCTAATTCATGTTTTTATGAAATAATGTTAAACAACTAAATAATTAAGATTTTCGAGTATAATACTAAAATTATTTGTTATACAATATTCTTTTAATGACATTGAAATCAACCCATGACATTAAAAAAAAAACAAATACATACAAACAATAAAATACACAAGGAAAGACAAGCTCTTGCCTGCGACTCCTGTATATTACTTTCATTTGTATAGAAGCCTAACAAATCAACATTTTAAATGTCGTGTTATGGGATTTCAAACAAAGAAATAATCAGAATAGAGTAAAGCACTCCTAGATTAAAACGGGTATCATTTAACCGATCAGCAAGATATTCTTATTTTGGTGAAAAGAAAAATGTATTTGGTCAGCGAAAATAGCTATATAGTTGGTAAGCAACTTATGGTTAGCAAACATTTATAAATCTGTCTGCAATTAATGATATACTGAACTGCTCTAAATTATTTTGGTCAGCAAATTAAATATTTGAGCTGCATTGAGCGACCCACAATTAATCAAATTTTGGTACACAATCAGTAGGTAAGCAAAATATTTCATTTTGTCCAGCAAAAAAAAGGGGGCAAAGGGGGGGGGGGGGGGGGCAACGCACATGATATGCCGGTTAGGGTGTAGCAGAGGGTAACCACTGAAAAAAGACTGAATGTTTTTGACCAAAAGTGTAAAAGACATGATATGATGATGATAATGATGACGATGACGATGACGATGGCGATGGCAATGGCAATGGCGATTACGATGGCGATGGCAATGGCGATTACGATGGCGATGGCAATGATACCTATGAAAAATTTAGAAAAAAACATCATGGCCGCCGTTTTGAATTTCTACCTATAATTGACATCATTTTCGAAATCTGCGTCCCCAAAATCTAAGAAAATGACACCCATGTACACTTTTTCAAAAAAAGTCATTGCCGCCATCTTGAATTCCAAATGTGATGTTATTTTCAAAATCTGCGTCCCCAAAATCTAAGAAAATATCAAGGGCACCATTTTGAATTTCAAATTCGTTATCATTTTTGAAATCTGCGTCACCGTAATCTAAGAAAATGACACCCTTGGTGGTTGCTTACTTCAAAAATAATTAATCTCCCATACAAAGTTCTACCCCCCATTATTTGCTTATAAACAGTAGCCACTTTAACTGCCGCAAACCTGCTAGGCCAGTCCATTTTGTATGAAAATCAGAGCTCTTGGCAGTTAAAGTGTTAAAAACCAATTACCACGTTTCCGACTATAAAAATGTACCATAGTTCCATACAAACTTCGCGGCAGGTCCCGGGAGCGCGCGCGCCGGCGCTTGTACAGGCATATTCTTGAAATTAAGACTCCACGTGTCCTGCAAAAAATATTACACTCTAGTTTTTCTTTCTTGCTAACTGCCGCACTCAGAGACGTCAATTTAATTTAATGCTTGATTAAAGTGGATGCTGTCACTTTCTTTACTACAGCAATAGAATAAGACAACACGTCACTAAACAAGCATTAAATTTAATTGACGTCTCTGAGTGCGGCACTTAGTCACTCACTATACTAACCACAGTACAGTCAGCCTTATAAGAAGCTGCACACTTTTGTACCTTGTCGCTTTAACGCCTTTGACAGATTAGTGCAGCCGTTCAAACATGACGTTAAAGTGACAAAACACTAAAGTGTACCTACAGCTTCTTATAAGGCCGACCGTACCACAGAGTCCACAGATTATAACCAACTTACATAGACAGTAAATTCCTACCAACCTGTAGCCCGTTTCACGAAGCTACAAGCCTACAAGTTACAAATTACAAACGGAAGTCTCTTTCTAGAAAAATGAGTTAGAAAGAGACTTCCGCTTGTAATTTGTAACTTGTAGCTTCATGAAACGGGTCTATGGTCTGCTTCACGTATTGAGTGTTTTAGTGTACTTAATTATTGAAATTAATAAAAAAAAAAAGATAATTTTACAGAACTATATTTTAATTTAAATATACTAATTACATATACTTTTAAACTAAGGTGGAAAAATTGCCTTGTGTCCATATGTCACACAAGCTGGGGCTCTACTTTGAAATCAGGGGCTCTACTTTGAAATCAGTAATTCGAACTTCGTATCGCCCCATCACTTTCTTGCGAATTAGTGACACGTCGAGAGCAAAAGGGATAGCAATAGACGAAGTTCGAATTACGGATTTCAAAGTAGAGCCTCAGTAATTCGAACTTTGGATCGCCCCGTCACTTTCTTGCGAATTAGTGACGCGTCGAGAGCAAAAGGGATAGCAATAGACGAAGTTCGAATTACGGATTTCAAAGTAGAGCCTCTGACATGACATGAAAAGCAAGACAAGACAACACAACTTATGACATAATACCTGCCGACTGTCGTATGAAAAATATGGAATAAATAATCGGTATCGTCTTGGGTCGTCCCATTCGTTTTTTGTCAAGTTCTTAATCCGTCTCATTCTGCTTTCGTCATCCATTCTTCATTCGTCACTTTCGGTGGAAGTCTTTGTCGTCTTTGGTCATATTCGTTATTTGTCTTTTTCTTATTCCGGGTCATTCCGTTATTAGTCTTCATATTTTTTGGTCATGATCGGTGTTAGTCTATCTCTTTTTTAGTCTCATTCGTTATTCGTGCTATCGTCTTTGGTCTTATTCTAAGTTCGTTTTTTTTTCTTATTTGGCCTCTTTAGAAATTGATCTCATTCTTTATTGGACACATTCACTATTTGTCCCGTTTGATATTCGCAATTTGACTTGTTTTCTTTCAGGCGACTAGAATCACGAAAATCACGAAAAGAGAAAGCGGTGCCATACGTTTTCATAGTGCTTACTACTGTCGCGAGACGCGCGCTACAATCGCGCACGTCAGCCGCACGCGTCTGTCGCATCAGCCGCTACCCATGGAAGTCAACCTTTAAGGTATGAAAACGTATTTTTTTGCTTTAATCCTCTTTTGCTAATATGAGAAACTTGTTACACCTACCTTACATCCATAATAATATATAAAATATAAAAGAGATACAGAAATATTTAGTACTACATCAAGCTAACGGAACTTTTACAAAATAGGGAATTAAGCCATTTGTTTAAAGTTCCGTGAGTTTGGGGCAGTACAAAATATTCATGTACAGTCGAGTTCATAAATATTTGTACACTTTAGTACCTTGTCTATTTAATGGCATCTTAAAACTGCCATAATATGAATTGTCACATCAATTAAAGTGACAAGGTACTAATGTGTACACATATTTATGAACTTGACTGTACCTCTTTTATATTTTATATATTATTATGATTGTAAAGTAGGTTTAAAAACTTTTTCTAAGTATCTGAATACGGTTGAAGCAAAAAAAAATGTATTTATACATTGAGTGATCCAGTATCCACCCTGGTAACTATACATATAATGTCTGTATGTGACATGTCAACATCAAATATCAAAATATTGTTTAAGCTATAATTTAAAATCCTTGCCTAAAAAGGTTAGCAGTCCCGGGACCACCGCATGTGGATTTTTATGAGTGAGTATCAGAATTTAGTTTCTCTAGTACTAAAGCTAATTTTGGGATTATAATAATTCAATTTCAGTGAAATTGTCTTCCAATATCCATTTACTTACATGTGTCTACATTTAAAAAAATTTGCTCTGAAATAATAACACAATTATACTCGAAAATCTAATTAAAGACCGACGTGGGTTGCCACTATAAAATAAAAAAAGTATATTTCCATTTTTCAAAGACCGCACAAGACTGTTTATTTATTGGTAGTTTTAAACCTTCGATTTAAATAAACAAGTTAATTCAAGTTGCTTACACAAATACAAGATGCCATGTTAAATATTTAACCATAGAAGATTTTTGGTAGCAAAACTGTTATTGCACTTGTAATACTTCAGGTTTTAATAACATTTGGTACGATAAATTAAATAAACAATAGTTGTAAACAACGTTAGCAATTTAAATAGTACATGTGTTTAGCTATTCGACAAAATAAAAGACCAAAAGTGTGTGTGTGTGTCAGAAGCTACTACCGGTTCGAGAAAAGAAACTTAGTTACATTCTTCTTTTTACCAAGTGCAAGTGCGAAGTTCATACATTTGCTGTTAAGTCGCAAGTAGCAAATGTATGAACTTCGCACTAACACTTGGTAAAGTTTGAATCAAGAATAAATTAAGTATAAGGAATCCGAATTTGGCCAGTCATTTTGTTTTAGCTGATAAAAAATCGCCATTTAACACACACACCCGCCATTTAATGATTAAACACACACTATATCAGAAAATATTTGTTTTGAGATATTTTAATGTTTTTGAATATCGGGTAGAAAAAACATTGAATGCATATTCCCTATTGTTATATAGGTAAGTTTTGATATTGAAATTGTTAGTCTACATAATATTTTCAACAATTTGATTATCAATGCAAAAAGGTTGGCTAGGTATATCTGAAATGTTCAATTGGACTTTGCGACACCAACAATGTTTGAGTCTTAAATTAGATTTTCTAGTATAGTTATATCTGATTATTTGTTAAAATTACACAATTAACAATTAATCATTTTAATTCTGTGTGCGATACCGGAGCAAATGTATTCAGCACTCCTACTATTTATACAATTTAATTAGCGCTATTAAGCTAACTAACCTTTGTACAATTAAATTAAGGTAGCTAGGTAACAAATTATTCAATTATATTAGATAGCTCCCTACTTGGTCCTAAAGACTTGCAACAAGTTACTGAAGATGTCGATATCACTTGCACTTGTTCTATGAGCTATTAGAATATATTCATATCAATGGGATATCTGGGCATACTTATGAGGCATTTATTAACAATATCTGATTATTTTATGGATCATTTTGTCTAATGAAATGATTAATAACTAATAAGTCTATAATTATACTACACTTTTGCAAAGATGGCAGTTTAAAATGAGGGCCTTATTTAATAGCTATTTATGAAGTAAAATTATATATGAAGTTAACATACAATCTTATAAAAAATTGTAGCTTGCTTATGTGTACTTATTCTGCTAACCACACTATAATGATAAAATTGTACATGGCATTATCATTAGTGACTATAGGGAAATGCATTGTTACCAAAATCATAATGATTAAATTATGTAATCAATAAGTTTTTAGAATTGTTATGAACCATAATAATATTATTTTAATGTGGATTATACCATGGCACTAACAAACGTTAAATAAGAGAAAACAATAATTTACATTATTAATTTGTTTTTCTGTGATAGCTAAACAAAAAACATCTGTATAAATAACTTTATAAGACGGTAAAAATAAGAGTTAGTTTTGTAATTACCTATTTGGAGCGGTGTGGAGAAAGTCCTGATGCCCTCATGATTTAAAGGATAAACAAGTTGTTTGCACTGGACTTTTTTATTTCTAGCTCGGTCACCAAAATGTAAGGTGGCTTTTTCGGCTTTTTCCGGGATGATTGAGGCCTACAAATAAATACTGTCATATTAGCTTTTAGCAATTATCAAATAACCTAGGAGAATTATGTAACATTATTCTGCCATATAATTATGGATTTAAAAGAAAAAAAACTGATGAAACAAAAACCACTACATAAAAATCACAAGCTGATGATGATCTAGTGAAGGTACAAAATTTGACCTCCAAAAGAAAAAAATATTTTTATAGAGGTAAAATAAAACATTTAAATTATTTTAATAAATGTTTGCAAATATAGAAAGTGTGCATATTCCAATTAAAATATAATGATTTACATATCTCCCATTTTTTATACTGATTCTAAAAACTTATTGATCACCCCTCATACTACTTCTATGGTAACTCCATGTGTAATATTTTTATTTACATAAGTAATTGTTTTTAAAAGTAGCAAGTGAGTCTTTATACAGTGTGTAAATGGTATACGGGCATTTATTAAAAATGGACATAGATTAAGACTCTTATAATCATAAACAGAAAGAATAATTTTGATTACGCTAACGTATACACCGTTATTAATTTTTGAACATACCATCGACCCGCAATGTACATCTTATTCCATCTGTCATAACTTTGAAACATCATTAATTGCGTTTTTAATTAATTGCTTTTTTTGTTATACATTGCGTGTTAAATTATTTTGTATGGTTAATTTTTTTTATTTACTTTTAACAAAAGCTGCCTAAATTTGCTCATTAGGGGCTATTCTTACCACAGTTAAAAGGAACGCCCGTATACCATTTACACACTGTATGCCAAAATTTGAGTGAAATCGGGTGAAGTTATGGGTAATTTAGAATGAAGGCTTCTATTTCAACATTAAGGCTAAATATAGTGTAGGAATTTCTTAATTACACGGATACCTACTAACTATTTTGTAAATAGTGTTTTACCTATAAAACTAGCAGTCCAGGTTCCATTCCCGGTAAGAACACATATTGTATGAATGACCTATTTTGAGTCATGGATATTTAATTTTCATTTTGGTACATACCTATCTCTCTAATAAGTATATAAAATTATCGTGTCACAGTGTTTGTAACAAAACTACTCTGAAACGGCTTAACCAATTCTTATGAAATTTTGTCTGTATATTCAGTAGGTCTGAGAATAGGACTAAAAAGTATATTTCTTAAGTATTGGATGAAAAAAAATACTCCCGGGCGGCGCCGGGCGCGGACAGCTAGTATAAATATAATATTAATATAAATACGTATGTTGTCTAGTAGCCAGAGTACAAACAAACCTAAAGATTATTTTGTGACTACAATCAATTTGTATAAGATTGTCATATTTTTATTTCAGCCACTTACTAACATACATTTCCATACCACCAAGAATAACCAGAGATTTCACAGGCAATAGGTTCATTTTAATTCTTCTGACGTGTGGTATGTATGAGATTCATAATTTGGAATGTAATAGCTTGTCATCCTATTTACCCTTGTATTTATCAATAAGGTATTCATTGTAACAATGAAGTGAATGAATGAAGAGTTGTTACAATAAAATTTAGTAAGGACGCATAATGCAAATTCAATTACAACCCAGTAATAACATGTGGGGGAGATCATCTGATGATGGTCCTACTGGTAAAATAAATACCAAATAAATAATGTAAGCTTCAGGTATGTTTTTTTCGTAACAATTACGTTTAATAAAAAAGTAGAAACATCAATTTGTGAACTTGTTAGATTAGCCTCGCAAAACAGTTAAAGGCTAGGTACGAAAGCAACAAGCAATCGGTAAACCAACTCGTGACAAAATTATATTGTTTTAAACCTCTACTAAGGTTAGCTCAGTCAAATAATGAATGAGTTTATTACCCAAATAAGAAAAAAATTACCTGCTATAATATTTCTCAACTATGTCCCTTCTTCCAGTAGCAACAGTAAACAAACGTAAATACACAAAAATAATATTTCACCACCATCACTTGTAACACATCTTTCACACTTTCCTCATAGGCAAAATCAATAAATTCACTTCACTCACATTTACACAGCCATTATTTTAGATGGCGGCCATCTTTCGTCTGAGAAGTCAGGGTACGTTTCCACTCAAACAATGCTGAGTGAAAGAGTGAAAACGACACGTAACGCAGGTTCTGATTGGTTGATTTCTCTCTTCACCTTTGCTTCTGTTTAGGGAAACCGCACCCTAAATCAACTCACCTCTAAAATAGGAGCCTTTCAATTTGACATTTAATGTGATCTCGTTGTCGAACGAGTGAACGAATTGAGAAAGTTAAGAATTGCGTGATAGTAGGGACAAAAAGTTCCGCTTACGTCTGTGAGCGCTAGTATCGCTATTACCGTGTTCGGTGTAGAATACGCAATAATTAGTTGGAAATTAAAACATGATTAGGTACTGCCGTCGGTAAAATCGTTATGTATTAGGTCATTTTATTACTAAAGTACCGGAAAATGCTACATACGTAATTTTAAAACTCTTTAGTAAGTATATAAATAAGGGCTAGTTTAGGGCATTTGCGACAAACCTTAGGTTTCAAACGTCATTTTACTAATATGACAGCAAAAGTCAATTGTCAATGTCAGAAATGACAGGCATGTGATGTGTGATCGCCTCTGCGTTCGATCACTTCTGCTTTTGACAGAATCACCCCCCTGACTCTCCGCAGACGAAGTCGCGGGCGGAAAGCTAGTTTAAGATAAAGCTTCGTTTTACCGAGGGGGCTGTTATATACAACTGCAGTTAATACACATCGGTTTCGGCATTATGTGGCTTAGTATTTTGTCTATACAGTAAACTACCATATTGGGGACGCGCCTTGACGTCATTTTGCCACTACATGAAAACCAATGTCATACCTTGTAATAAGTCAGTCTAATTTATCAATTCCGTAGTTCAACACCAGTACTCTTAAAAATTATATGTAACCTAGTTATACCTAAATAGTATTTAAAAAGAGTGTGTTTGGGTAATAAACTGTTGTGTGTGTAATAAGTGAGTTTTCTTTTAACTCCGACGGAAGCTGCCTTATAACAGTTCGTATCTATAGCCAGATCACGAATTAAATTACGTATGACTGGAGTGGTCCCATTTACACCTGAACGATTAGGTATATTTTTATTTTTTCACTTCTCATGCTCTTAAAATGTTACTTTAGTCTCTGCACATCGGGACTAAAGTTCCTTTTTAATCTCTAGGGATTAAAGTAAAATTGATTTAATTTACTTTGGAATCCCCTAAACATCCAATCAAGGTGTTTGTGAATGAAGGATTATTGCCATTTTCAATGTTTTTATATAAAAGATAAAAGATAAAAAAGATAAAAGATGTTTATTCAGTAAGTAGGCCGCACGGGCACTTTTACACGTCAATAATCTACCAGCGCTTCGCAAGAGACCACTGCTGAGAAGAAACGCCGCAAGAAACTCAAAAACAATAAAGACAGCATAGACCACAGAATAAAGACAGCATAGAAGTCGTGCAATAAGATGAACGTTGTACCAGCTACTTGTCTCTACTTTATAGATTACATTTTGATAAGAGGAAAAGAAACAAAAACTAGGTGTCTTTTCTTCTTTAATCTGTCATGATCAGAAAGTGAAGAAACGTCAAATCAACGACCGGACTTCTTTGGCGTTACTTTCTTCTACACTGGTGCTTAAAGGTCCAAATCACGCCTTGTGACGATCTCTTTCCAACTCACTATGAAAACCATAAGTAAAAAGAAGGTAACCATAATGTATTTTCTGCTTATTTAGTACGTTTTCTATGCCTTTAGTCTTTATTCTGTGCTATAGACAATTTTTAGCGCGTGGAAATAACCTCAAAATGACAACTGTGAAAAAATATAAATAAAAATGATTTAATTTCGTGAAACACGATTAATTATTAAGAATATGAATCTATTTAATTATATTAAGGATGAATTCATTTTATTATGCTTGGTCCAATTAGTTTTAAAATAGTTTTCAAGTTTGAACCTGTTGGCTAAATATGCAAGCATTTAAAACAGCACTTCACAAAAAAAAAAAACCGCGGAACAAATTTGTAAGAAACTTTCTTATACTCAATATTGTAAATGTGTATAGAACTTCGTCAGTGCTGGATTGAGCAAGCACGGGGTCTGTAGCTAATTCTATAAAGAGACCCCTGGGTTTGTTTTAGGTTACAGGTTGTGGCGGGCTTTTTTCCGCAACTGAGCGACTTAGATATGCACCTATTTTGCGTGGGTGTTTGTTTTAGGCTATTCTGCTGGAGAATATCGACTGGATTATTCATATGAGTACACGCATACGCATACTGATGTAAGTACTAGCATTTTAGAGGTTAGACGTGTATGCGCGGGGCCCGTAGCATTTGCTACTCTTGTTAGGTACGTGGCTAATCCGGCACTGAACGTTGTTTTTTTTTCTCGCATTCAAAGTGAAAAGTAGAGTGTTTAACGCGAGACTAAACAACCATAATGACACTCGAACTATAGCCACTCTCGCTCGCTGGCTCGCTCGCGTGGCTAAACATCTCGTGTCATTATGGCTTGTTTTAGTCCCTGGTTGAACAATCTACTATTATTTGCGTTGCACTTTACTTGCGCTTTTCAGTCGCGTAGTGCTTTGGTTTGTGGACTGTATCTGGTTCAAAAAAAGTTAACTAACCCTGGTTTAATAAGCTTTTAGCCACTTAATGATTAAAGGAAACGGTAGCTGCTTTTGGAGCTGAATTAGGACGAAGAACAGCAGCTCCCTTGAAGGAAATATGAAACCAAGTGTACTTACTTGTAAAATCCGGGACGTTCAGGGCACAGGCCGCCTCGTGGCCCTCCAAGGGCTGTCAGCACTCCTTGAGCTATTTAAGGTCCTAAAGCTCTTTGTTTTCGAACACACAATTGCACTATTAACAGTTTGTATACGAATATTTCACAAAATCAGCGGGAATTATAGCGATTAATAAAGATTTATTGAGGATGACTTGCGCACAGACATTTTCACCGAAGAATCGCAACGGAAGTATATAGCCACAGCGTCAGATGGCGCGGCTGTTGCGTGTAACTCGCGATGTAGTGCGACAGAGAGCGCGATATTATAGTGCGCATGGGGGAAAGGGAGAGATGTCAGGAAATAAGTGGTTACAAGTAATCAAATTTAAATCAATTAAATTAAGATATAAATATGAAATCCAACATCCCCCCGGGCTTAAAGGGTTCCCTTCAAAAACATTTTTTTAAACAAAAGAAACTAAGTAGAGATACTTCATGCTTACATTTCTAAATTAGTATAAAAATAAATATAACGTAGTGATATCTCTACTGCGTAAGCAGCGGGCATAACCGCACGATCGGTCGCTGTAACGTGCCGCTGCGGGTCTTCACCTCCACGACACGGACGACTCCGTCGCGCCCAGGAAAGAGACGCGTTATAACACCGAGCGGCCACTGTAGAGGCGGTGAGTTATCAACGCGTATCAGTACAACGGTTCCTAGAGCCGCAGGTTTGGCCGGAGTATTCCATTTTTCTCGGCTTTGCAAATTATGGAGATATTCCTTACTGAATCGCTTCCAGGACGATTGAACTACTGAATCTAATAAAGAAAACCGAGTCAACAGGTTCGTTCGCTCCTGACTCAAATCAGCAGCGGGTAAATGATGCAAAGGCGCGGTTGAAATAAAGTGAGCAGGTGTCAACGCGGTGGGTTTAGACGGGTCGGAACTCAACACATAGAGCGGGCGGCTATTGAGGATCGCCTTGATCTGATTGAGCACTGTAAGTAGCTCTTCACAGGTAAGTATTTGTTTGCCTATGATGCGATGAAGATGAGTTTTAAAACATTTAATATTACCCTCCCGGATACCCCCGAAATGAGGTGCATTGGGGGGATTTAAACGCCATGTAATGCGGTTTTTTAAAAGCTCTTCCTGAAAGGTCTTATAATAATCCTCAGTACGAAGAAATGACTGAAGCTCGTTGAAATAAGCCTTGGAGGAAACAAAATTCGTGCCATTGTCGCTATAAAGTACGTTACATGGCCCTCGCCTAGAAATGAAACGTTTAAACGCGTACGCTAAGAACGACGCCGAGCTCAGCGAAGACGCGAACGTGTGAACGGCTTTCGTCACCAGACATATAAAAACGCAGAGCCACGCCTTTTGGCTTTGCACGCCCCAATTCCTAACCATGGTGATGTGAAACGGACCCGCGTAATCTACGCCTGTATGCGTAAAGGCTTTACTCTGCTCGACACGGCATTCTGGGAGATCGGCCATTGCAGGAAACGTGTTAGTTGGATTGGCGCGAAAGCAATCGTTGCATTTATGAAAGCGTTGTCAAACTATGCGGCGCGCGGAAAGAATCCAAAACTTGCGTCTTAAAATCGACAATAAAAGCTGCGAACCGGCGTGTGAATTTTCACGATGGTAAAAGTCAGTTATCAATTCAACTATGTGCCCCTTTTTGGGCAATAATGCGGGATGTTTATTAGAGAAATCTAGAGAGGAGTTTCCTAAACGCCCCCCTACTCGCAGGACGTTATCGCATATAAAGGGAAATAATTTGCGCAAAGAAGGTGAGCAAACCCTACTCCGTTGAATGTTACGGATGTCTTCGCTGAATGAAGTTTGCTGAACAACCTTGATGACAAGCAGTTCAGCAGTGTCTAAATCTGTTGCAGTAATTTTGGGACCGCGTGGAAGCCTTTTAAGAAATACGGTTACGGTTAAAAATATTTATTTTTCTCAAAAGAATTACATAATTCGCTTACAGAGAAAATAATATTTAAAAGTGAGTAGGTATATTACTTAAGTTAGGGTTCAATATCCGAAAGCAGAAATTACAATTCTACCCCTGAACCAGACCCATAATGGTAAATACTTTATACATTACTACGGCAAGTATATTATTACTATTATAATTTAAAAACAATCCTTTTTACTTTAAGTAGGTAGGTAAGTTAGCAATGTAAGGTGTAATTTGGTAGGTAATTAAATTCGGATAATTTTATTCCAACAAATACCTACTGTTTGCCTATTTTTTAAACACACCTACATACTTAAAAACACATATTTAATTGGTTATATAATATTATAAACTTATCCGATACACATTCTATTTGTTTTAAAATGTGGGTAACCAGTTGCAAATAATTTTAACAAAATAAGTTCTAGTAATACAAAGAGTATGTTGGTTAAGGCTGCTACTGGGTGACAACGTTCGCTCATGGGCGTTAGCGGTTTCTTTACATTTATTTTGCTTACTTAGACTTAGTGTTCATTACGTTATTATTATTTTTATTTTTAATCTTTAGTGTTATTTATTATTATCACTATTATTATTATTTACAATTAAGTACCTACTGAGTTATTATTATTACTTATTATTGTTTATTTATTTGTTGTTTTTATGTAACATCTTTTTGGAAATAGCTTTTTACTATTTTTTTAAATTGTTTTAATGATTTGGCATCTTTTATATCATTAGTAAGTTTATTGTACAACTGTGCTCCCTCGTAGGTTATACATTTATTTCCGTATTTTGTTCTATGTTTTGTAAGCAGTAAATTATTTGCTTGCCTAGTCAATCGTTTTTGAATTTGCGCTCTTTTTGTAAATGTTATGGATGAGTGTATGTCCTTTGTTATGATTTTCCTGATTAAAATACAGATATTATACATATAAATTTGGGTGATATTTAATAATTTCGTTTCTTTGTATATTTTATTAATCGATGGTCCCACCGAATAAACGTGTATGTGAAAAAATATGATTTTACAGGAAAAAATAAATACGTTAGAACTGTAATTACGAACAACTGTGACAACATAGGTATATAAGATGTATATACAAAAGATAGGTAAAAAAATAATCTTTCTATTAACATTTTAATAAGTTAAGTATGAAAGCTAGTTTTTGAGAAAATTGAGAAAAAGCATGTTATTTTTTTATTCTAGTGAAGGTAAGCGCAGATACTTTGTGTTTTAAACGTTTACACGTTTTTTCGTGTTATAAGGAGCGTCTTCTTTAAATGTAATGCAAAGTAACGTTAGTTTTTGCGTAAAATCAAGACTATTACCTTGATGGGTACTAAGCTCTTGCATGTTTCTTTAGGTAGAAATATACGATTATTCTAAACAGTAACTTACTTTTCCAAGATTTTGTAAGGTAATTAATGTTGTGCAAATAAACTTAACAATAACTAAAGCATTCTAATTATTATTTTGTAACTAAAACTGCCTTGTTTTTTACTGTTAAATTTATCAAATCTTTTGTTATTTTGTGAGCTTTATAACAAAAATGCTTATATTAACCGATTTATAAATAAATAGATTCTAAACGGGGTTTTATCATCGACATAAATACAGCAGGCTTGGTCAAGATGCATAACGTTAACGTTAGCGGCTTTGGAAAAAAGTGTGTTATTTTATTATTGTGTCTTATTAAAACAATAAAACATATTTACCATATGCGAACACTAAGTAAGGATAGCCAGCTGGCCCAGGTAGAAGCAAAAATGCTAAGGTACAAGCTTCAGATACTCGGTCTCAGAGAGGTTCGCAGGAAGATGAAGAGACCGCCCGTGAAAATGTAGTGAGATTCCTCTTTACTGATGCGGCGAAGAATAGTCTTTTTGACTGGAATCCCTTCTCTGAGTGAATCATAACAGCCCGTTTTAACAGCAAAGCCCGAAAAATCACCATCGTTCAATGCTACGCACCCATGAACATGGTTTCGGAAAAGAATAAAGAGGATTTCTATAAAGCCCTCAACTCGACTTTGAAGAAAATCCGCAGACAATATAAAGTCATTGTAGTGTCAAGGCATGAACAACGATGGATGCTAAAGATATATGGGAAGTAGCGGTTCTTGGAGTTCTGTCAAGGTAACGATCTGACCGTCGGAGGTAATTTATTCATATATGGAGAACACCTTAAAAATACATGGAATTCACCCGATGGAGTCTCGGAAAATCAAATTGACCACCTTGCCGTCAGCGCTAAATGGCGCTTATCGCTGCCCGATGTTCGCAACCGCCGAGGGGCGGACATCGATGGTGATCACCACCTAGTGGTTGCTGAAGTGCGGCTCAAAGTAGCTGTCGCTTAAACTGCTGGCGGGACAACCAAAGTTTGAGGTTAGCAAGTTATGCGCTACTCAATGCGCTGTCAACAGTGCTGGACGACCTGAGGCTGCAATACCGCCAGATGAGAAAAACTATCTACCGGAGTACAAGGTGTGACCGACGGGTATGGACGGATGTTGTAGCCGACAATGCGCAACGTGCCACTGACTCTGGCAATCTCAGTGAGTTGTATAAGGTG
This sequence comes from Acleris cristana, assembly GCA_948252455.1. Lineage (NCBI taxonomy): Eukaryota > Metazoa > Arthropoda > Insecta > Lepidoptera > Tortricidae > Acleris > Acleris cristana. The sequence goes on from OX411771.1 coordinate 36,867,776, forward strand.
ACACTGACCAAAAATTAGAACCGGAAGAAGAAGCCCCAGAAAGACAAGAAGGGCCAACTAATAGTGACATCTGAGGGACAGTTTCAGCGCTAGCGGGAGCTCTTTGAGGAGATCTTCCGAGTCCTCGACGACCCTATGAGCATATCTGCACCTGATTTCAGTTTGCCTCTGAATAGCCCAAACATAAAAATTTCTCCGCCCACAGAAACGGAAGTAGCGAATGCCGTCAGATTGCTCAAAAATGGCAAGGCCCCCGGAGTTGACCTGATCACAGCGGAAATTCTTTAAGCCGACCTGCCTTTCGCCGTGATCTCGCTGACGCCGCCGACGCCACTCTTAGGAGAAAAAAAAAATACCGGACGATTGAAATAAAGGCCTTTACTTGGCCTATCACTGTGCCAAAAAAGGGAGACCCCCTTTCGGCTCATTCTAAGGTGAACTCCAAGATCATTCTAGATCGGCTGTCAGGGGCCGTTGAACCTCTTATTCTTCTTCAAATTATTATTATAATATTATGCAGGGAGCACGCTGGATTCCGACCTAGTCGATCTTGCAAGGATGAAATCAACACACTGCGCATCATATTAGAATGGGCATCAGAATGGCAGAGGGAAATGTATTTAACCTTTGTAGATTTAGGGTGGTCTTATATCTGGAACTGACTGCGTAGGATTAGTGTTCCCGACAAAATCACGAACCTCATTAAGGCCATCTACAACAACTATTTTTGTAGAGTGACGTGTAAGGCCTCATCTCGGAGGACATATCGATACATGCGGGTGTACGACAGGGGTGTCTTCGCTCACCTCTCTTTCTTGTTGTTCTGGATAGTTTACAGTAGCGTGTCGCGTCAGAAACTGGAGGAACCGACTAGGACATCGCTGCGAGAATCGCCAGAGCAACCTTTGCGCAGCTCCGCCCGGTATGGCAATGACGGAAATTGACACGGAGGATTAAAACTAAAATATTTCGGTCGAACGTCAAAACCGTATTGCTAGACGGATGCGAGACATGGAAGGTCACAAAAGACACCTCGCGTCGACTAAAAACTTGCATCAACCGCTGCCGTCGCCGGATTTTTAACATATTATACTGGCCATAGAATAGACGAAGGATCATTGTGGAAGCGGAGGCATAGGGAAGACTTGGAGCGAGTAGAAACGCGATGCAAAACACCGACCGTGCTGGCGACGCACTGTCATGGATGCCCTCTGTCCCATCCAGGGGACATAGGACCTTTTCCAGATTCGTCGTATATAATTTTGAGCATTCTTTTGCACCGAGATGAACCAGCCGTCGTTGCTCTCTTCATTTTGGATACGCACAACTAATTTAAATAACACAAAACCACTAACTTATCACCACTTATTGTCTTATTAACCCATTGTTTTTATTATTTGTAAACTCATAATTATCACGTTCCGCACGACTGACTGACTGATTGTTAAGGGAGCGAGCCCACCTAGTGGCAATGTCACGCGCTGCCCCCTACCCCTCTTCGAATAAGCAGCCATTGCTGTTTTAATAACAGGTGCGAAGATAGTCTAAGCACTTAAAACTAAATTTGTCGCAAATAATATTGTTAGTGAATAAGCGTATTTTGAATTAATACAATACCACATTGAGAAAATTATATGTTGCAACCGTTATTACACAATGTGAGTATTATTTATTAAATAGCAAACACTTGTTACTATAACTTTTATAGCAACTTTATACGGCAAGAAGCAATACGCTAAAAACTCGTATCGTCCATAACACCAAAAAGCGTGCACCAGAATAATACACAAATATAAATTTTAGTAAATTTGTGTTTTCACTCACGCACGTTTATTCGTGTTAAGACGATAAATTGTAATTTGTGTAACAAGTGACAATACCAATATTCGTGTGGCCTTACTGATTATATTTTCCGTAGAATAAAAATATTTTATATAATAAATTGGAAAATAACAAGCATACCCCCCTCAAAAAATTAGGGGGGGTGTATTACAACCTCAGGAATCGAAATCAGCAAAAAAAAATTTTTACGGTATTAACCCTTGCACGTTTATTCGGTGGGGCCATCGATTTGTAGATGTTAAACGTTTGTACCCGAATAATATTTTAATTAGCTTGTTTTGCGTTGTTTGTAATTTCTGTAAATTATATTTGGGCGCTGTCCCCCACACCTCTATTAAATATTCCAAGTGCGATTTGACTAGGCAATTGTATATAGTGAATCTTACTCTTGTTGGGAGGCATCGAGTCATGCCGCGCAAGGCACCACTTAGAGATGTTAGTTTTGAACGGATCTTATCTATGTGTGGGTTCCATGTAAGCCTGTCATCAAGGACTAAACCTAGATATTTTTCTTTGTAAACTCTCAGTATTGGTTCTCCATTTATTATTAGTTGATTGAAAGGGCCAATTTTTTTATTTTTCGATGCAAATATAATAAAATTAGTTTTAGCTGTATTTATAGTAAGCAGATTTGATTTGAGCCAACTTTGTAACATGTTTAGGTCATGTTGTGCTTGTTCAATTATAGATTCAATAGTATGGTCAAAGTAAAATAGGCAAGTGTCGTCGGCATATAGTGTAATGTCCCCTTTTAAACCAATATCCTGGACGCTGTTTATGTAGACTAAAAAAAACCGGTCAAGTGCGAGTCGGACTCGCGCACCGAGGTTTCCGTATGCAAGATAATATGGTTGGAAAACGCAATAGTATTTTCTTCATTTTGTTATGTACTTTATTATCTATGCAATAAGTTCCATTTTGACTAGTCTAAATTTCAACACAAGTTTTTAACCCTCTGCGACTGATGAAACTTCTATCAGACACCGCCAAAAAAAAATCTCTGTTTAGCGTGTTATAGCTCTGTATCGCTCAGTACCTTCTTCTAACGACTCGCGGAATTATACTCGTAAGTTAACCAAATTTAAAAAAATCCTGTTTTTTTTACCTTAGGTATTCATGTTAGTTCCATATTTTTATTTGAAAGCCCATTTAAATGTTAATTATAAATTCCAGATTAAAATTGAAGTAATCATGCAATACATTGTTGCTCGGCGCGCATGTACCCAGGCTATATTTTTTTTCAATGATAGCTTCATTAATACGCTTTATATTAATGCATATTAGAAACCTCGTGCTGATTCGTGCTTTTGACTTTTTTGAAGAATACGAAGTATTAAAGAATGGTTAAAGTACAGCAAAAAAGATAAATGAAGGGCTTTATTTTACTACTTTTCATGATTATCGCTCGGACTTCCAAATTTTTTTATGAAAAATGGGCTGAATGTGGAAAAATACAGATCCATTTCGGGACATTATCGCAAAAGGTATTAATTGGCTGAATGGTGAAGACCTTAAATTTACTATACAACTTAAAATAATACAAATTTGAAAATTAGAGCAAATAACGCCCTTTTTACAACGTCATATATAAACCAGCTTAAGCTGACCTCACATTTCATGGGAAATCAGCGTACAGGAAGATCAAATTATACTGGATAATAAGTTTTTTCGTTAAAAATAACTTGTTTTTCAACTTTTTATAAATATTGTTATTTCTAGCTTCAATGTGTTGAGTTTTGATCTTATATTTAGCGTCAAATAATATTGTCCACCTAGATCGGGCTCTTGTCGCACTGTACGCCGTTCCTTGCATAAAGACCCTGTTTTTTTGTGATTTGATAAAAAATGTACAGATTTCAGATTTTTTCTTATACTTGTAGTAAAAGACGGTGTTACTTGCCAAATTTCATAGTTCTAGGTCAACGGGAAATACCCTATACATTTTGATTCCCTCGAGAGTGTCGAAATACATGTTTTTTGCGACATAAACGGCCGTATCTTTTTTTTACGTAAATGTAGAAGTTTGATTTTTTCCCAGCTTCAAGGGACTGTAGATTTGAGTATATGGTTTAAATTTCAACTCGATACCTCCACGCGTTCCCGAGATAAAGGGTCTTGACAGACGGACAGACGGACGGACGGACGGACGGACAACAAAGTGATCTTATAAGGGTTCCGTTTTTCCCTATTGAGGTACGGAACCCTAAAAAGCAGGGGGCCAAGGATGGATCCTTGGGGAACACCACAATCGATTAATAGTGGTTGACTTTGTTCTTTATCCATTTTGATTATTTGGTATTTTTGAGGTATGACCTGTATGGTTGGATCTATTTGTGAGGTATGACTTAAATATGTCATAAGCCGTATCAGAGACACCTATTTCTTCTAGTTTAGTAAGTAGTTTTTCATGACTAACCGTATCAAAGGCTTTTCGTAAATCTATGAATAGTCCCAATGCTATCTTCCTTTGGTCAATATTAGCTCTGATATTAGTTACAAGATCCACAGTTGCTGGTAAAGTACTAGATTTGGGGCGAAAACCATATTGCTTTTTTGATAAAAAAACTATAGAATTAAGATAACAACTAAGTCGATCATGCAGTATCTTTTCGATTATTTTAGAAATAACCGGAAGTACCGATATGGGCCTGTAGTTGCCAGGGTCGAGTTTATCACCAGATTTCTATATGGGAGTGACCTTAGCGATTTTGAGTGAGTCCGGAAAATAGCCGTCCTTTAGACATACGTTTACACAGGCAGTTAATTTTTCAGCAACTAAATCCTTAATACACTTAATTGCTTTTGTACTTATGCCATCTAATCCAATGCTTGTGTTCGTTTTTAAACTATTAATTATCTTCAATATTTCTTCTACAGTAGCAGGTTTTATAAATGATAGGTTTGAACTTGAAATTGTGTTTGACGGTAAGTAGATATTATCGTCCTGTTGAGATATTTGAGAAGCTAACTGACTGCCTATACTTGAGAAAAAAGCATTGAAGCATTCACAAATTTTCTTTAGATCTGTAGTAACTCCGTCAGAGGTTTTGAGTTTATGTGGAGCGCAGCTTGTTTTTATTTTATTACTTGATAGACTATTTATTAGTTGCCACATTTTATAAGGATTTTTTTCACATTGTTTAAATTTATTGGTATAATATATATTTTTACTCGTTTCAATGTCTTGTGCGACTTTTTTACGCTTCTTTATGAATTCTTTTCGCAGATCTTCATCCTCCGGTGTTTTTTTCGTATTATGCCATAGTATGTTTCTATCGTTTATTCCTTCGATCAAGCTTTTATTGATCCAATCTGATTTTGGTAGGTTTACACGTTTTGTTTTCTTCGACTTGTTTATCGCAATAGCTTCCAGTAGCAGATTTTCTAGTTGTTCATAGTCGTTATCGATGCTTGTCATAATATTAGTTTCTTCTATAGCCTTATACAAGGTAGTGTAGTTCAATACTTCATATTGAGTTTTTTGTGGTTTCCTGGGTTTTAGACGTTTCACCTCGAAATAAATTTGCTTATGGTCCGACAAGCTTGATTCTATAATTGTAAATTGGAAATTATCTTCCTTTAAGTTTGTTCAAACATGGTCTAGTATTGTCATAGAATTTTCAGTTTCACGAGTGCAGTATTTTGTATTTATTTTATTTAGAATTCTAAGCCCGTTTTCTTGTACCATCGTTGTATAGTCTTTTGTAGATTTGTCCTTGCATAACAGGTTTATGTTAAAATCGCCAAAAGCTAGAACTCTTTTTGCTTTTGAGAGGTGGTTACCATATTGCTCCAGAAAACGTGTAGTGTTAGATACGGGTTGCTTATATATAGCCCAAATTTCTAATGAAAGCTTTTCTAAGTGAACCCATAAGTAATGATTTCCATCTTCATTTTGTTCAAATTGCAGTTCGTGTTTTAAGTCATTATGCACATATATGGATACTCCACCACCATGCGATTCTTTTCTATAGTTGAAATAATGACTATAGTTAGGTAATTTTAGTCTCTGGGCTTCGTGGTCATCTTTTATCCATGTTTCTGTAAGAACTACCACATGTATTTTGCTCTGGAAGGATTCTACCACACATCTTAATTCATCTAGTTTTCCGGGTTTGACTAGACTACGGACGGAACGGAAAAGTTTAAGGATTTTTCAGATTGTTTTATTTTAGCATAACTGTCGGTGGCATTATAGTGTATATTAGCATCGTCTTTATTTACTAAAATTAGTTTTTTGGTAGTTGAGTGATAATTTTCGGAGTACCTTTTATATATTTTATAATCAAGTCCTTTTCTCCATCTTCTACGCGTTTTTCTAGTTCCTGTTTAAGCTTTTGGACATATTTTTGTTGGCACGGATCAGAGTAGATTTTGATTGCGCTAGGTTGACAGTTGGTTTTATTGCGCAAGATAGTTTTTACTATATCTTGTGATAGCAACGTAACCTTTAGAGGGCGATTTTTTTTGACGTCATATTTACCGATTCGTACAACTTTATCTGGATTTGGACACTCAGGGTATATCGACGAAACAATTTTTTCAACCTCATTTCTATCATATGTCCGCCTCTCTACCATGCTACTTGATTGTACCTCTGCAATACCAGCTATGATTAAATTTTTGCTTCTTTCAAAGCGTTCTTGAATCTCTGTTGCATAGTCATTCATTGTTACCATTGACGTTGTTGGCCCCGTAGAGGAAAAGTTTGTCTTTAGCTGAGCTATATCGCATTGAAATAAATTTCAGGACCACAACGACAGTTTTAAGAAATCGATGCCACGAAGAGAACCTTTTACTTAACGTTAACAGCCAATGCTCGTTATTGGCGATGTCGGAGGCAATGAAGGCGACTGTTTTTTCTTCTGGTTGCTTCGTAGACGAGGACAAGAATTTGATAACTGGCCATTCATTAACGCGTAGCGATGCCCAAGGAAGTCCATGGAACCAGAGATCGAAACTCTTTAAGCGGGAGGGCAGAACCCCACGCGAGAGGCAGTCTGCGGGGTTTTCAGATCCGGAAACATGAAAGAAATGTTCCGGAGCGAAGTTATTTTGACATTGAGCTATACGATTAGCTACAAATGTGTCAAATCTATGAGGCGAAGAATGCACCCAACATAAGGCGACCTCAGAATCCGAAAATGCGAAGATGTTGGTGATTGGATGACGTTCGGATAGCGTGTCGCAAACGGTTCGAAGCAGTTTAGACATTAAAACGATGGCGCAGAGTTCCAGCCTAGCGACCGTCACTGTCCTTACCGGCGCGACCTTTGATTTAGAACAAATCAGACGAATAATCGGACCTTGGTCCTCCGTAGTTATATGTGCGTAAACGACGCATCCATAGACCTTCTCGCTCGCGTCCGAAAAAGCTAGAAGTGTTAAAGTATAATTTTTCTCAATGCCTAAATGACGAGGAAACTTTAGATTTGAAATGAGAGGCAATTCACTGACAAAATGATGACATAAGTTTAAAATGTAATGGGGTGGCACATCATCCCAGTCCATTTTTAAAATCCAAAGTTCTTTGATGAGAAGTTTTGAATAAAGTACAACGGGACCTACGAGGCCAAGAACGTCAAATAAGCGGGCGGTGGCCGAAAGAATAGCGCGCTTCGTACCAGTCAGTTGCGGGGTTGAAACAGTGAACACAAATTCGTCCGATCCAGGAAGCCACTGGAGTCCAAGAATTTTCATGGAGTTGCCGTCATCAAAAGAGATGGATTTAGATTGGCGGTGAGTCACGGGAATAGTTTCTAACAACTGCGGGGAGTTGCTAGTCCATTTGACTAAGTCAAACCCGCCAGTTTTAAAGAGACTGATTAATTGAGTCGCTGTCGCAACTGCTTCCTCGGAAGAAGAAGCAGAGGAAGCTAGGTCATCCATGTAAACATCTCTTTCGAGGACGGCTGCGGCGAGAGGGTATTTTTCACGCTCGTCGTCGGCGAGCTGGCGAAGCGTGCGCATAGCAAGAAAAGGCGACGACCGGAGACCGAATGTTACCCGATTGAAGTAGTACGACTCCAGAGGGGCTTCGAGAGAAAAACGGTATAAGAATCTTTGAAAACAGCGGTGCGGGGGATGTACTTCTATGCACAAGTACATTTGACGAACGTCAGCGAAAAAAGCGATGCGAAAAATGCGGACATTTAAAAGAACGTGAAAAATATCAGCTTGCAAGTTGCAACCTGTATGCAAGATATCATTTAATGATAGACCGTTGTCAGTTTTGCAGTTGCCGTCAAGGACCAGCCGTACTTTTGTAGTGGATTTGTCGTTACGAATGACTGGATGATGCGGTAGGTAAAAACCTGGCGAAGGATACTCCTCAGGCGGGACTAAAGAAATAATGCCCTTATCCAGGTGGCGGATTTCTAGCGAATTTATTTTCAAGCATCAAAAATCTCTTTTTAGCGGCTTTAAAAGAATTGCCTAAATTATCAGGACTTTTTTTAAAAGGAAGATCGACAGAGTAAGAACCATTATCGTTACGCGTCGTAGTTGCGACAAATATTTGTTCACACTCCTGCTTGTCAGGGTCTAAAAACTTCTTTGTAGGTACTTCTTCTAAGTTCCAAAATTTCTCCAAACTTTGGTTAAGTGGCTCATGCGTAAGCGCACAAAAAGCGCGAGTTGCGCGCGACGACGGTGACGACACGGACACGTCTCCCATAATAATGTAACCCAAAGTGGTCTCTAGCGCCGTAGGTAAACCGGCATTTCGAACTTTATCATAAAGTAAAATTTCGCAAAATAGATTGACTCCCAAAAGCATATCTATCGGTCCGGGTTCAGTAAACGTATCGTCGGCTAATGGTAAGCAAGTCCTTTAAACAGCCCAAACCCGATAAGTTGAAGCGCGAGTCGGGCAACTGTGATGTAATATGCTCAACTACAAGAAGCTGAATAGAAAAAACCTCGTCGTTCGTATCAAACCGAGAAACAAATTTAACCGTAGATATCCCCAATATCTTTTGAGAGGCGCCTGTCGCAAATGATCGCGATACGCATGAAATATGCTGGTGAGTGAGCCCCTTTAGTTCGGTAGTAATTTTTAGACGAAATAATTATGACTGGCAACTCTGGGGGAGGTGTCATCTAGCTTTGGCGGGGAAAGGAGATCAGAAAGAAGATGGAGGATGATTAGATGAGATTGGTTGATGGTTTGTGAAGTGAGATTTAATTGTTTGTATTGTATATACACTGGTAAGTGCTTATAAACTGTAATATGTATTGATATAAAGAGATGGCAAAAGATTAGTATTGTTTTGGAGGCCTGGGTTGATCTGTAGGGGAGTGTGGAGGACCAACAGGGGACCTTCGGGTCCCGCCCTTGGGCTCCGTGCTAGACGACAGGGACTACCCGTAATAAGGGAGAAATGACTCTCGGACGGGACCCCCTGTGGCGTCGAACGCGGCACCCAAGGAGTTAACGTTAACAGTAAATTAATGCGAAGCAGATTTATATTACTATCTCTCTATATTATCATGCATGTGGTTTTGTCGCTCCATTATTACGATAATGTCATGTGAACCTAAGGCTTGACGAGACATGTATGATTATAACAAACGTGGCCACAGCGCCACCTATGCCCTGCACCCTTACGAAGCGATTTTGATTAGAAACCGGCACAGATAACCGCTGGCAACACGCAAGTGAAATATAGTCACTTTGCGAGCCCGGATCAATCAACGCCCTAACATAATGAGCGTTACCACAAACATCATAAAGTTTAATTTTTGCCGTACCTAATAAATAAGGTGGCTGTATGAGTAAAACTGCCCGAGTCGTCGCTTTCAATGTTCCCCGACGATAAATGACTTAAGAGAATTAGACTGTGAATTACTATCAACCCTATTCCCTAAGAGTTGAGGTTGCGAACTGCTTGGTGCACCGTTATCAATCGAACACGAAGGTTGAGCGTGCCTCATCTCACAAGCGGGAGCGGAAACCGGAAAGGTTGAATTGTTATTAAAAACGTTTGAACGTGAATTAGACGGGTTGTTTGATTTTGATGGGGGATTGAAATGCAATAGAGTATGATGATGTCATGCGGAACAGATATTGCATGTTCGTTGCGATAAGCAAGCGGAGAATTTATGTTTATAACTAAGACAATTGTTACAAACGGAATTAGATTTTACGAAATTATATCTTTCGTAAGGAGACATTTTTAAAAAGGCGGAACATTGATATAACTGTTCATGTTTATTCGTTTTACATAGCGAACAAAATGCGGTTGTAGCTGGCTGGCTGAAAAAAGTTTTTGTTTGACTGATTTTTGGAACAGGAAAACTTTTATTTGTAATAAACTTAGTTTGCTGTGTTGACAAAGTTGCTTTTGATGTCGAATGAGATACAACCTTTGTCTGTTCTTTGATAAATTCTATAAGATTATCGTAAGAAAGACACTTTTCTTTGCGATAGAACTTTTCAAATAATTTGACGGACTCTGAATCTAATTTTTGCAACGCGATATGCATAAATAGGAAATCCGCTAAATCTTATAACTTTAACGATTTTAATGCTTTGACTGACGCGTCATAGTTGCATAGAAATGATTCCAAACTTGCAGCAGAACCGGTGGCTACCGGCTTGAAGTCCAACAGCTGGTTGGTGTACCCGGCGGCCAGGGCGCGCTTGTCCTCCTACTTGTCGATGAGCGCCTGCCATATAATGAGATAATTCTCAGTCAATTTGCCTACTAAAAATTGGACACGTTCACTATCCGTTAGACGCGGATGGTTATGAATTACGCTTTTAAATTGCTCATAGAATAAAGGCCAATTACGAAGTTGACCATTAAACGACATTAAGTCAATAGCGGGTAACTTATGTTTGACAGAATAAGATTGCAACGATCGCTGTGCATCTTGTGAACTTTGTTGAAATTCAGATTGAACGCGTTTGATTTGACAGTACATCTCGTCAAATGCTATCCACGGCTGATAGTTAACAGTAGCACTTGGCTCTAATTTTAATAACTGTTCGTTGTACAAGTCTAAAACCCGCTCAAAATCAGATCGCAATTGGTCTAGATTCGCGACGTTGTTAATAAACGTTTATTTTTATTTTTATTTTTTTATTTGGGACATCAACAGCATTACAGTTTAATGTGAACTAAAAATAGGCATGATGACCACAAGAATACAAAACATAAGGAACAATGTTAAAGTGAGGAATAACAGTAACAATGATAACCAAGAATTAACTCCAGAAAAAAAAAACAATGTAACAATTCAATAGTATGAGAGCGTGCTAGCGTGTGTGTGCGTGTGCGTGTGCGTGTGCGTGTGCGTGTGCGTGTGCGTGTGCGTGTGTATGTGTGTGTGTGTGTGTGTGTGTGTGTGTGTGTGTGTATGTGTGTGCGTATGTATGTGTGTGAATAAGTGTTTAAGGGTAGCCATTAAATTTTAAAAAGTAGTTTTAGTACACGAATTTTTAGTGCAAGTTTAGAACAATCGAATTAATCAATTGAGTGAAACATTTTATTGTAAGTGCGAAGGATGCGCAAGATAGGAGAATTATAGGCGTATTTTGTATGAACCAGCGGCATGCTAAATAGAGATCTCTCTGAATGCCGAGTTCTTAGAGAAGGTGTCCGAAAGGTTATATCAGAGAGCAGCGCGGGACTGTCGATGCGCCCCGATAGAATATCGTGCAGCAGTGACATGTCAAGCAGCATTCTATGGTCCTCGAGACTCATCATTCCGTGTCGAGCACACGCAGACCTGTAATGGGAATCCCATTTCTTTGAGCGAGAATTCAGATGTTTTAAAAAGGACTTCTGGAGGCTTTCGAGTTTGTCTTTGTGAATAATATACTGCGGGGACCAGATAGAACTTGCGTATTCTAAGAGACTTCTAACAAAGGAATAATATACCATCTTAACACAAGCTAGGTCCGTAAAGTCTGCACAGACACGATAAACAAACCCTAGGTTTTTTCTGGCTCTATTAGAAATGTGATCAATGTGCTGCTCAAAAGTTAATTTAGCATCTAGAGTCACCCCAAGATCCTTGACTGCAAATACACGCTGAACAGTGGCACCAACTATACGGTAACTATAGGCAACCGGAAAAGGTTTTCTTGTGAAAGAGATATGGACACATTTCCCTGCATTGACACTTATGTGATTAAGCGCATAATAATGAAAATGAAAAAAATGAAAATGAAAAATATTTTATTTCCTCAAACTTAAGTCTATTTTGACATCAACGGTTGGAACTTCCTAGTAGGTATACATAACCTGTGTCAGGAAGCTCCGGTCCTCCATAACTAAAAGTCTCATCCGGAAACAATATATTTATATAAAGCAGGTAGGTATCTTTTTAATTTTACTTATATATGTGTGTGTGTGTGTGTGTGTGTGTGTGTGTGTGTGTATATGTTTATGTCTGCCTATTGACACTTTTTTATAATTACTTAATTAGTTGTATTCACCTAACTTAATATTTAGCACAGTACAGTAAGGCCTCAGTCTCTTCGTAACTGAGCGGTTTTAGCCATTCACTTAGTACGGTTTTACACCTATGCAGTTGTAGTTGATAGGTATTAATCTTATTATTTACGTGATTGTATATATATGCGGACTGCGCTTTGTATTGCCTCCTGGCAAACATGGATTTGCAGGTGGGTACAGGGGCCACATTATTTTTGCGTCTACGGGTTTCAAACCTAGGATTATATTCTAGGGTTTTGTGCAGCTTAAGTGTTGCATACAAAACATACAGTTTCCTCATGGATAATTGGTCACTAATTTGGTAAAGTTCATATGTGGGGAACCTGTATGGTTTTGAATACATTACCTTCAGCAAGCAACGTTGCCCTCTTTCTACGTCCAAAAATTTTGTTTTTGTAGCACCTCCCCAGACAGTGATACAGTAGCTCATTATTGGTAGTGCTAAAGTAATGTACAGTTGGTTTAACAATTTCTTAGAAGTAACATGTCTGAGTATTTTAAAAATCCAATTTAGTTTTCTAATTCTATTGTTTACATTTTCAAGCTGCATATGCCACGAAAGACGCTGATCTAGAAATACACCTAGATATTTCGTCGAGTTGACCTTTTCTAGTTCCTTACAGTTACAGTGAAGATGATAATGTGAGTTACATGTGTGTATTTTTAAATTTAAGTTACTATCAGGTTGGGTGCTTTCGTATTTACTAAAGCATATATAATTAGTCTTGCTGACATTTAGCGTGAGTAGGTTACTTCTTAGCCAAGCAGATACTCTGTTGAGGCTGGATTCTGCACTCCTGAACACGGACTCCCAAGATTCCCCGTCAAACACCATGGCAGTGTCATCCGCGTACGAGACAATGTGCCCACGCTGTAGTAAGAGATTCGTCAAGTCATTTATGTATATAAGAAACAACGTGGGCCCTAAAACGCTCCCCTGGGGGACACCGAAAGTTATGTCAATTTCTTTACTTGTGAATTCTCCTATTTTTACTTTCTGTGTCCGACCCTGCAAATAGTCACTCAGCAAGCTCAAAGGTAAGCCCCTAACTCCGACTCTTTCCATTTTTCGTATAAGAGTGGTGTGAGAGACCGTATCAAATGCCTTCCTAAGGTCTAGAAATACTGCTAGGCATTTCTTACCCTTATCAATTTTGTCGGTAATTAAAGTGGTTAAGGATAGGATTGCATCCTCGGTGGATCTGGATTGGCGAAAGCCAAATTGGAAGTCGGAAAGAATTTTATATTTATTTAGGTAAGCAACGAGACGATTATTAATTAGTTTTTCAAGAACTTTAGAGATAGCAGTCAGGACAGAGATAGGTCTATAATTATTTACATCATCTCTCTCTCCACTCTTATAAACAGGGGTCACAATTGATTGTTTCAGTGGAGTCGGGAAAACACCCTTAGCGAAGCACAGGTTTGCTAGGTGACTAATTACAGGGGCAATAGTTGTACAAGCGTGCTTGAGGAACTTAGTTGGAATGTTGTCCCACCCAGGGGCGCTATCAGATCTCAGACCCATGACAATGCCATGGACTTCTTGGGGCTCAGTGTCCAGGAACACTATTGATGAGGTTGCCCAGTTAGACAGGTTATTGTTAATCGGGAGAGTTCCAGGGTCAATACTCGAGCCATTTAATATATCTCCAGCAAGAGCTTTACCAATACCAGCAAAATAATCGTTTACATGATCAACTGATGTAGTAGGAGATGGTTTAGTGTTTAATAGTTCAGTATTCTTAGCTTTATCAGATTTGTAGTGAGTTATTTTTTTAATAGTTTTCCAGAGCATTTTAGAGTCTTTAGAAGCATTAGCCAGTTGTTCTCTATCATATTTGCGCCTTAGTTTCTTTATTAGGTTGTTGCAGAAGTTGCGGTATCTTTTAAATGTGATTTTAAGAATATCATTATGAGGTTCTAACCTGATTTTTAGCTGTAAGTTATTACGATGTTTGATGCACCGCAATATACCAGGGGTTACCCATGGCTTAATTGTTCGCTGACTTCTGGGAATAGGTTTGATACTTTGACTTTCTTCCAGAGAATGCTTTATGGTGTTTATAAGCTGTATGGTAACAAAGTATGGGTCATTAGATAGCATAATGATTTCTATGTTTTTTTCTACTAGTTTTGTTAGGGCAATATCATAATTAATAGTTACAATTTTACGAGGGGTTATGACCTTGGGTTTGTTGTTAGTTAGTGTTAAGAGTAATGTTAGGTGATCTGTAACAGAGGTATTTAGAACTGCCACATAAGCAGCGGATGCTTGGGATTCTATTTTCAGCATGAGGTGATCTAGACAGTTTGCTTGCCTGGTTGGTAAAGTGTGCCCAGGCATAATACCGTGTGATGATAGCATATTGAGATAGCCAAGCCTGTTAGCGTTTTCTTGAGTTGGTTCCTGCTGTCGGGGTATAAGGTTGATATTTATGTCACCCGTGATGATGATATTTTTATACGTCGTTAATTGTTCTAGGTAACTGTTGAGTGAGTTTATGAAATCTGTTGCGTTATAGTTTGAAGGGGAACGATATATGCCTAGTATGGCGGTGTTTTTAATCTTTATTTGAATGCAAGTCGATTGTAGAATATTGACCTCTGATACCTGAGCTTTTAAGTGGGTTTTAACATAAGCTACCACTCCGTCGTTTTTATTTAAGTTATTAATAGTGGATACAGCAAGGTAGTTATCTAGGTGGGGAATCGGTTAATGGGAGTTTAAGTGACATTCCGAGAGAACAATGACATCGACCGCATAGTTAAGTTCGGAAAGGGTCAACATGAAATCATCAAAGTTCCTATAGACGCTCCTAATATTTTGCGAGATAATAGTAAGACTTCTATTTGCTGTAGGTATATATTTATTTAGATCCTGAATGTCGCACTGTATAGAAGTCGCTGTCTCTTTTGAATCAACTTCATTTAAAATATTAGCATTGCATATCATAATTTGACTGAACTATGAATGCAGGTCATAATAGAAAGTAGTGGTAGGTTAACTGGACGTCTTACATAAGTAGCATAAGGTAAAATACTATTATTCAAGACAGGGGTGGCATTTTTACAATGTGTGTGTGCGTGTGCTTTTGTGGGTTGTGTTCGACGTGTGTGTGTGTGTGAGTTATAAGTGTACAAAGGTGAGAATGTGTATATAAAGATGTTTATTAATATTACATAGTCGTAGTAGTAGTTAATGATTATACTTAAGACAGAAATCCTATCGCATCTGTATAATGAGTGTAAGGTATTTACTTTCGTGGCAGCGCAAGGGGATAATAGCATACAGGTAATTGCAAAAAAGACATACCATAGTCATTTTTGTTTTGACATGAGCGTTATTTGGGCTTCATTAGTTATTTGAACTATCTTCGTGTTTTCGTCCTTCCTTAGATAAATGTTGCCGTACGCCGTCCAGCAGAACTTGTACAGATTCTGTCGCTTAAGCTCACGAGCTAGAAAGTAGAGCCGAGCCGCCTTCGGCGTCAGCTGCTCCGAGACGTAAACGGGGGTCTCTTCAGAAGTACGGAGTCCAAGATGCTTGGCGCGAAGTTTTTCGTTGTATTTGATGTTAAACGCTTTGCACATCTTCAATATGTCGGTTTTTAGGATAACTGACGAGGTTTCGACTATTATCGCTGTTGCTTGAGAGCTATCTGGTTTACTGCGGACCCGGAAGACGTCCTTGATGTCAGCCTTCGTAAGCGGACAGTCTATTGTTTTAGATAGGTTCAAAACAACGTTAATGAGGTCGGGCTTGGATTCGTTACCCAATTTGGGTACGTTTTTGATCTCGAAGTTCGTCCTTCGATTGTGCTTTAGTACCTCTTCGACCTTGTCCTCCAAAAAAGTAATTTGCTTCCTATCCTCAACAGTTTGTTTTTCGAGGCGTTCAACCTTTTTGTTTAAAGCTACGTTTTCCGCTGATAAAAATTCAATTTTACTCTCAATGTTGCGGTTTGATTCTTGGATTTCAGCGAGTGTTAGGGATTTTTTTTGAATTTCTAGTAGTTGCGTTTTCATCAAACTGGTCATCATAGATTTCATTTCATCTTTAAACTGCGCTAAATCAGCCATGAAATCATCATTATGCTTTCGCTTCGGTCGTGAAGCGACATAGCTGGGCGGAGTTTTATTTTCATCAAGTCTAAGATCTGTGTCGGACTGCGACTTATTTAGCACTCCCCTGCTCATTGTACTAGGCGTTTATGACCCGATAAGAGTAAATATATATTTTTTTTTGTTATGCGCGGGCGCTATTCAGTGACGTTAAGTTGTAGGCGGGGTTTAGCAGGGATCGCTCGTCCAGTCGCGCGGCGTGGGCGTGGTCTGGCGAGTTAGTAAGCGAAGGCGTGCACTCTGATTGGACTGCGCTTGCGCTTTATCTTTTACAAATAGAAATTGAAGACTCACTGGGTCCGGGTACTAGGCACGCAGATAATTGGGAGCGTTGTAGTGCAGCGACAATGAGTTGACTCCAGTATGTTTCTGCACTCCTATTTTTCTGTGTTGATTTATTTTCATTAGTTTTAATTCTAATTTTTAAAATATAATTGGCACGGATTTGCTAGGCACGTGTACACCAGAAGGCGGTCCGGAGGGAAGAGGAATAATCAGTCAACCGATTAAGATCTTGTTGCAGTCTATCACAGTCACCTTGATCACCAATATCCAAGTAAACCTTCTTATCATCAGCATACATTAGATATTTGGAGTGTCTAATTATGCTGTAGATGTCGTACAGGTAGGCATTGTACAAAAGCGGACCTAGGTGGGACCCCTGTGGCACTCCGGATGAAATGTCCACGTAGTCCGATCTACATCCACCAAGCACCACTGCCTGTCTTCGGTTAGCAACATAGGAACTAACCCATCTATACAAATCTCCCCGCAGACCAAGCCAGTACAGTTTTCGAAGCAGGATGACGTGGTCCACTCGATCGAAAGCTTTTTCGAAATCAGTGTAGATCACGTCAACCTGCTTCCTCTGATCCATTTTTAAAAGGACGAAGCTTATAAATTCGGTGAGATTCGAAATTGTGGATCGACCCTTCAGAAAACCATGTTGCTGCGGGGGAATGCTTTTACTTAAAATACCATAAATATTGTTTAGTGCTATTTTTTCCAAACATTTCCCGAACTGATTTAATATTGAAATTGGACGATAATTTTGTATTCGAACCTTTGGCCCTTTTTTGTGTATAGGCACAATAAGTGCCTCTTTCCATTTTAATGGAAATATTCCCTCGCAAAGTGAATGGTTAAATAATAGCGTCAAGGGTACTTTGAGTGACTCCGCGCATTTTTTGATGAAAAATGATGGAATCTCATCAATTCCAGCTCCACCGTTAGGATCAAGTGCTATTAAGAGTCTGTAAACCTGGTCTGTTGAAGTTTGAATAGAGTGAACAACAGACCCATCATCGCAGTAAGGAGGTGCGAGCGGAACGTCCGGGTAGCTGTTTGCTGGAGAACTGAATACCGACTTAAAAAAGTCATTAAACCCTTCACAAATTTTGCGACTATCATCTAGCAAATTGCCATTATATTCAAACGATTTTTGGATAAGCTGAGCAACCACGACGTGACTTAATAAATGACCACAGTTGCTTAGGGTTATGCTTTAAGTTTTCTTGAACTGCGGAGAGGTATTTGTTCCAGCATTGGTCCTGAGCTACCTTCTGACGTCTACGCAAGAGACAAAATTCGTTATAGTCTAATTGGTTATTAAATCGTTTCCACTTGCGGTGAATGCGAGTTTTTTCTTTTAAGAGTTTTATTAAGGGATAACTATACCAGATCGGATATTTGTTTTTAACGTTCCTGCGGTCAAGTGGAATATACTTAGCGATGACTTCGTTAAGAGCTTGGTAAAACTTTATTATAGATTCGTCCAAAGAGACTGCACAGAGAAAACATGGCCAATCAATCTTGTTTAAGTAATTATTAATAGCAATATAGTCACCCCTTCGAAACCTAAATTTGTTTTTTTCCAATTCCTTGAGTGAAATTGAGAGTAAATCAAGGGCAGTAATTTCTAGTGACGGGTGATGTAAGTCTTCCTTTACTAATGGGGATTGTGATATATTGACCACCAATGGAAAATTGCAAAAAACCAAGTCCAAAGTAACATCGTTAGAGTTTGTAAGAGTATTGAACTGTTCAAAGTTTGCTATACTTAAATTGTCTATAAGGTTAATCGCCGCACTTTGTATCTCAAAAGAGCTTTTGCGTAAATATTGAGGGCCTCCATCGTTATCCCACCGAATAAAAGGCAAGTTAAAATCTCCAGCCAACAAGAAATGAGACTTAGGCGAAATACTAATTACATGGCTAAACAAAGAAGACAACATGGTTATTCGGCTAGATAAGGAAGCGCCTGGGGGCAAGTATACTGAGCACAGGTGTAAATCACTTTTTGATTTGGCGGTGTCAGCGCGGCGCGCGCGTAGGTTTACGGCTGGTATAGTTACCCATAAGCATTCAAGGCCGTCACGGCGCCAGTCGGGTTGCGCGCGCGCACCGAGCCAACGTAAAACAATTATCATAAATCGGACGGAGGAGGCTCCGTCCGACTTTCCGCTTATAGTTGGTTCCAGTTTAAATGACGAAAATGCACTTAAAACCAACCATCACCAACATCTATCGTTCAATTGTTATCTTCAAGTAGGGTTGTAAAACAATTACGCAGGTGTGTCGGTACGGCCAAAGTATACTGTGAACAAATAATTTTGATAGTTTTTTATTGCATGTTAGCCATAAGAATATGCGATATGTATTAGTGTTGTGTTGATTTATTATGTATCAATAATGACAATTTAAAATTATATTAAATGTTACATAAAGGAATATTTACTGAGTATATTTTTGCATTACAATAATAGACGGCTTAAAAAAATCTTTTATTTCAATGATCAAGAAGGGTTGAGCTACTCCAAGGCACGTGCCACACTTCGGTCGTCCCTTTGTTATCTTTTTCTTTCATATTTAGCAACAAAAGAAGTTGTAAAATCCCGCGTTAAGTGCATTTTCGTCATTTAAACTGGAACCAACTATACTATCCTATCCCTATCCAGCCTAAAGACGTCGTATCTACCGTCACACAATTCAGCATCCAAAACTCCTTCACAGAGCCAACTTTCGGTGATAATTAATATATCAAAATCATTGCGTAAAATATTTTGATAAAATTGTAATGTTTTTGTTCTCAAGCCGCCTGTGTTTTGATAAAATATTTTTAAGTTATCTATAGGAGGCATTATGAGGGAGCTTTAAGACCATACCGAGACATTACAGACAAACTATAGATAAAAAATAATAATAAGTAAATTTGGATGAAACAGGCAAGGGCTGAATTATATACATTTTTAACCTGCTTATTGTGACTAAAGGATATTAATATTGTGTACTGTACATTTGTAACTAAAACTTGTGTATAATAGGAATGACTAAAGCTTTTTGTTTGTGTGTATTTTGTATGGGTGTGTATATTTATAAACTTGTAAAGTGTGTGGCATATGCAAAAGTTATATAAAAGAAATAATAGCAATATCAGATTATACAAGTTTACGAAAGTCAGATTTGCCTTGAATACGGATCAGAGGCGATTGGTCCGCCTTTCGAGCATAAATGCTGCAGTTTCTAACCCACACATATGCGTAATTCTTTGAGACGCATATTTGCTTGCATTCCTTAAGTAGGGATTTAGTCGCCAGGGTCAGATGATCGTGTAAAAAATTTCTCCTTGCTTCACCGCCATAGCCAATGTCAGACGTGGTTACACCGCGGTTGCGCCGGAGCCCGGACAAAATATCATCTTTGATGCTGCGCTTCTTGAGTTTAATAATGATGTTTTTCGGGCGGCCGGCTTGTGGTTGGGCAGGCTGCACGCGGTGCGCAAACTCGATGTCATCAGCGTGAAGCGTCACGCCGGCGTGTCGCGCTAACTGGATGGCGATGTTACAAGGGGATTCGCTCGACACCTGCGGGATGCCAGACACCTCCAAGTTATTTATGCGTTGCCATTGCTGGTGGGCACCGAAATTATTCTCAAGTTGCAGAATTCGTTCCTGTGATGAATTCAGTTGTGTCTCTAATTTTTGAATTTTACAAGTTTTCTCCTCTAATAACAATAATCTTTGATTAAATTCCGCCGTTATAGAGGCGACATTTTTTGCATTTTTATAATATTTTTAATTTCCTTTTTTAATGAGTCGTTCGACTATTTAATAAAAGTCATGATGCGGTTTTCTAGATAATTTGAGAACGAATGGAATTGCTCTGGCGAGTAAGTAGGAGCTGTCGGGTTCCGCGACGAGGCAGCGGTGTTGGCGGCCCGGTCCCGGCGCGGCCCGGCAGGCGGAGGTACAGTTGCCACCGGGCTGGGCGTCGACAAACTAGGACTCGAGACCACACTTGCCGCGCCGCCGCCGAGACTAGGATTGGGTAGCACATTATGCGTCGGTGTTTTTACACTTCGCTCTTCCATTTTGCAAACTGAGCATTTCTTAATTTTTTTATTTCCTTTGGGGAGTTTCTTGAAGTCCTCAGGAGACATGTTTAAATACTGAGGTTGGTTGTCAAGGTTGTCTGGAAGAGATCGCTATTTAGCGGTAAGACCGCCTGTTGTATACATATATGTTATTCAAATGTACTGTTCCTTGTTTTGTTTTCTGGTGTTCAATAAAGAGTATTTGTATTGTATTGTATTGTGAAAAACGCGAGCACACGAAGCGCATCCCAATATATCCTTAACAGCGACGGATTTGCCGCAACCCTCGCAATTAGCACTCATTATGCTGACGTATAATTGTTTATTGTTGACGGAAGGGTATTTCTAGATAGTCAATTTTACCCGACGGTACCACTCGCTGCGTCCGGAACCGGCTTGCGCGAGCTCCCGGAGGCGAGGGCGACAGAGATGATTTAAATACGCTGTCTTCTTTACCCGAGGTGAGGCGGGGCGGGAGGGCTCGTCGACACAGTAGCACGTTCACAATAAACACACAAAAAACTTTCACGGGAAGTTAACTTCTAAGCTAAATGCAGTTAAGAGAGATAACTGTTTGAGCTAAAACTCTTAAATTTTATTAAAACCGATAACACGTCCTCTTACATCGAGTGCCGCACGGGGAATAAAGTGTATTTCATCTTCGTGCGCCTTAAGTGACAAAGTATAAATATTTTGTAAGCGAGTGAAGAACGCATTGCGCTTAGCTTCCAAGATAACGAGATCACTCGGGACAGGTGCTCCGAGTGATGGGTTTTTTTGTATCATTTTTCGGCATTGTAGACGAAATGCGCGGGAAGTATTAATTGTGTGACAATGCACACAGTAAAATATGTATGTATATAAAATTAAAGTATCGAGCGGGACAAAAAAGCGGTACGAAATACCTAGTCATTCGACAAAAATCGGTAGGTAAGTGAGCGAATGAACCTGCGCGCGGCGGCGTGGTGGCGCGGTGATCAGCTGATAAGCTACCCAGCGTTTTTAAACTAAGAATGCGGCTGGACGCGAAACTAGCGGAA
Source organism: Acleris cristana (assembly GCA_948252455.1). Classification (NCBI taxonomy): domain Eukaryota; kingdom Metazoa; phylum Arthropoda; class Insecta; order Lepidoptera; family Tortricidae; genus Acleris; species Acleris cristana. The sequence goes on from OX411771.1 coordinate 36,889,621, forward strand.
GCCAGCGAGAATAATAGAATCTTGTATCAATGAGATATTTATATTGTAATAAGAATGGAAATATGAAAGTACTTGAACTACTTAATGCTGACTAACGGACAAAGAAAATAAATTAGTCGTCAGTGGTGCGGGAATGATAGAAATAATTTAACAACTAATTTAATTAATCAAGCATGAAGTATGTATTGTTACGCCGATGGGATAAGGCGTCTCATCTTCAATCGTGAATTTCGATGCTTTAGAAGCTTGTGAAAGAGATAGCATGATTAGAAAGAGACAGCGATACTGAGAACTTTCGAGAAGCATGAGAAAGAGACAACACGATTAAAAATGAGACAGCAATACGCAGAATATTCCAGACCCGTGAGTCAAGGTCAAGGACATCGCGAACAATACAAGATAGAAAGGCGTAGAACATTCCAGCAACGAATAGTCTCGAACGACCTTGGCGGGGCAAAGTACATCGATCATTCCAGAACGCATTCTGGAATGATCGGAGACGGGAACTATAAAGGCGGACCGATTGCAAGTACCTATTCAGTCTTTAATTGGAAAGCGAACAGTGCGAACAAGAGCGACCCGAGCGATCATCTGAGTATTCGAATTTATTGTGCGATAATTGTTTGTAACGGTTTAAGTGCTTGCGTTATTAAAGTATACTTTTTATTATCGGTGTATTTGTGCATTTTTATCAGTTACCTACCCCCACGTACGTAACATTTGGTGTCAGAAGTGGGATAGAAAATGCCAATAACTCCGCGAGATCAAGAGCAGGAGGGGGTCAAAACCCTGAGCCAAACTGCAGCTGACGACTCTGTAGTTATCGCCGGGACAAGTACGTCCACCGCTACAACACCGCCTACTACAGCTGCCTCACCTAAGCTGGAAATCGACCTCAACGCGGTCTTTGTCCTGTTGAAGGAACAATCGAGGGTTATTCAAGAACAATCCAGGGCCCAAAACGAACAATCTAGAAGCCTCCGGAATGAGATACTCAGTCAGAAGAAATCCCAAGAGGAACAATCGAGAATTCTCCTAGAGGTTCGAGAGGCCACTTCCGAATGGAAGAAGGAAATGACTGAGGTTCAAGGTAAACTTAAGTTCGAGAACCGTCTCCAGGGAGTTGATGAAAAGGTTGAAAATCGCCTCCATGACTTCAAGGAAAAAGTCGGGGACCACGAAAATCGCCTCCAGACCATAAGAAACGAAGTGAAAAAGCTAGAAATCACAGTGGTCAACGGTACCTCCGGACCTGAGTCGTCGGCCCCGGTAGCTGGAAGATTCAAAGTTCCACCATTGATGGAACTTCATCATGGACGGCCTATAAACTCCAATTTGAGTCCGTTTCCCAGGCCAACGGGTGGAACAAAGACCAGGCGAAGACGGCCTTAACCTTGGCGCTACGAGATGAAGCCCTCACCATTCTGGAAGCGCTGGGAAAAGATAGGACATACGACCGCCTTCTTGAAGCTTGGAGGCACGTTATGGTGACAGTCATCTCGAGCACGTCTTTAGAGCTCAGCTAAAAGACAGAACCCAGGGATGTAACGAGTCATTTAAACAGTGGGCTCTGGAAATAGAAAAGCTGGTCAGAAAGGCGTATCAAACTGCATCAGGCTCGCTGGTAGACAGCATGCTAGTACAGGCCTTCATTGACGGAATCCGTGATTTGGAAGTCAGAGCTGCAGTGCGACTGGGACATCATGGTAGCTTGAAGGATGCAGTTGCACACGCCTTGGAGGTGGAAGCTGTACGCCAGGACTCGAGGCCTTTTAGGGTGCGAGAAGTTTCGTCCAGGGACCCGACTGCTCCTCGCCGTGAATTTGGGCCGAGGTGTTATTGGTGTGGAGAACGCGGGCACTTACAATCTAGTTGCCCAAAACGAAATAGAACACGACGAGATGCAGCAGGCCCAACGGAGAAGCCCGCAGGCTCTGATGCAGTAGAGCCGCGTCAGGGAAACGAGTAGAAGCCAGGACTAAGGGACGAGTGCTGGCTGGTGGTCAAAATGTCCCAGTTATGATCTCACAGGTGAATGATGGGAACAGTCTGGTCGTCAAAGGAGAAATTGGTGGAATACCATGTCACCTGACTATCGACACCGGAGCTTCTCGGACTGTGGTTAGTTCTCGGCTACAGAAACATTTAACCAGAGATCATTTAGTCCGACCCAAGCATCTTCAGCTGCAAACGGCTACCGGCCAGTACATTTCCGTCCTGGGGGAGCAAGAAGTGGAGGTGCAAATTGGGGAAAAGAACTACTGGCACAAAGTCATCGTTGCTAACATCATCGACGATTGCATTATTGGATTGGATTTTATGAGAAAACATGAATGCAAAATCGACTTGAAAGGTGGAGTCCTGAAATTCGGAGTTGATGAAGTCCCTATTGAAGGTGGCGTAAGTGGACAAGTCTACTGTGCAAGAAAGACCATTCTTCAACCAAAATCGCAAGCCCTAGTTCCTGTGAACTTACCACACTATGCAGGACGAGGATCTCATCGCTGCGTCTTAGTAGAAAAAAATTGACTGTAGTCAACCGTGGATAACAGGTCGCACGGTTGTGACAACGTCATCTGCTGCGTTTATACGGATCCTAAATCTAAGCGACACTACATACGCCCTTAGTAAAGGAACCCTTATCGGGACTTGCGAAGAAATTTCTTGGATACGAAGCTGTCAGGGATCGAATGGAAGCAGACAACCTGAAAGTACAGGAGTGGACATTACAGGATTATTGGATGGTTGTAAAAACAATCTCACCAAGGAAGAACTCCTGAAGGCGCGTAATTTACTGCTGCGTTACAGCAATGTTTTTTCTGTGCACGACGGTGACATTGGAAGAACTGGAGTTGTGCAACATAAGATTGACACTGGCGGAACCATGCCTATACGATAACGTCCTCGGCGAGTTCCAGTAGCTCGCGAAAAGGAAGTGTAAGACATGATTGAAGAGATGAAAAAGAACAGAGTTATTGAGCTATCAACAAGTCCTTGCTGTAAACCGGTAGTTTTGGTAAAGAAGAAGGACGGAACCATGAGATTTTGTGTTGACTATCGCCGACTTAATGATGTAACTAAAAGGGATTGTTATCCACTGCCAAGAATCGACGACACGTTAGACACTTTAAATGGAATGAAGTGGGTTTCCACGTTGGATTTAAAAAGTGGCTACCGGCAAGTGGAAATCAAAGACCAGGATAAGGAGAAAACATCCTTCTCGACCGGAAAGGGACTGTGGCAATTCAATGTTATGCCGTTTGGATTGTGTAATGCACCAGCAACCATCGAGAGATTGATGGAACAAATACTTGCTGGTCTTCTGGGAGATACTTGCCTGGTATATCTGGATGACATTATAAAAGTTGGGAGAGACTTCTACGATCACCTTAGAAAATTGGAGCAAGTTTTGGATAAGCTGCGAAATGCGAACCTGAAACTCAGCCGGAAAAAATGCTCACTTTTCAAGCTTAAGGTGAATTATTTGGGACACGTGGTGTCAACAGACGGTACCCAGACCGATCCTGAGAAAATAAGCGCCGTTAAGGATTGGCCAACACCGAAGGACAAGACCGCAGTTCGTGCTTTCTTGGGACTTTGCTCGTACTATTGACGTTTCGTGAAAAACTTCCTGAGGGTCAAGTAGCGCGCTGGATGGAACAACTACAGGAATATGACTTCATCATTGAACATCGCAGTGGAAAATCTCACGGCAACGCGGATGCCCTTTCCCGAAGACCTTGCCCGGATGACTGTAAACATTGTTTAAGGCAAGAGGGCATAGATTGTGTGAGAATGTTGAGGACTGATACTGTAAGTGAAGAATGGAGCAGTGAAGTCATGCAACAAGCGCAGCAAGAAGACCAGAACATCAAACCCATTTTCGATTGGATCCAAGCAGGCGTTCTCAAACCGAAATGGTGTGAAGTAGCTCCGATGAGTACTGAAACAAAAAGCTACTGGGCCCAATGGGAAAGTTTGGTTATGCATAATGGCGTATTGTGCAGGAAATGGGAGTCGGCAAATGAAAAGGATGCTCACCTACAGGTGGTTGTTCCGAGAAAAAGAGTAAGTGATGCATTGAGATCCTTCCATGATGGAATTTCAGGTGGGCACCTTGGAGTCAAGTGAACCTTAATGAAAATTCGGCAACGCTTCTACTGGATTCACTGCCGTGAAGATATGGAAGACTGGTGCAGGAAGTGTACAAACTGCTCTTCAGTCTGCGGCCGCAAACACGCAGTAGAGGAGCGCTCAAGTTGTACAATGTTGGAGCTCCTTGGGAAAGAATTGCTTTAGACGTTGCAGTCCCGTTTCCGACATCCGACTCGGGAAACAAGTACATCCTCGTTATAATATATTACTTCACCAAATGGCCTGAAGCATTTGCCATCCCTAACCAAGAAGCAGTCACTGTAGCGGAGAAATTAGTGATGGAAGTGTGTTGTCGATTTGGGGTGCCTCTCGAAATTCACAGTGATCAAGGCAGAAATTTTGAGTCCCAGGTGTTCCAGGAGACTTGCCGAATCATGGGAATTCATTAGACCAGGACAACGCCATATCACCCACAATCGGACGGAATGGTCGAGAGATTCAACCAGACGCTGGAGAGACATTTGGCCAAGGTGGTTGAAAGTCACCAAAAGGATTGGGATAGGCATATTCCTCTCTTTCTGATGTCATATAGGTCGGCAACTCACGAAAGTACGGCTGTCAACCCAGCTTATGTGAACTTTGGAAGAGAACTTCGTTTGCCTGCAGACCTTTTAACTGGACGTCCTCCAGATTCGCCGAAATCGATCACAGAGTATGCCAGCGATTTGCGAAACCGGATAGACGATGTTCACAGTCACGTTCGTGAACATGGACTTCAAGCCAGCGAGAAGATGAAGACTCGATATGACCGAAAATCTAACCAAGTGGGGTTCGAGGAAGGTTCATTGGTGTGGCTGCATAACCCCACGCGAAGAAAAGGGAAATCCCCGAAACTATCACCGAATTGGGAAGGGCCGTACAAAGTAGACACTAAGATCAACGACGTTACGTATAGGATACAGCGAAGCCAACGAAGTCCCTGCAAGGTTGTCCACGTTGACTGATTGGCGAGGTACTACGGAACTAATAATGCTCGGGACGAGCATGTCTTAGGAGAGGGTAGTGTTACGCCGATGGGATAAGGCGTCTCAACTTCAATCGTGAATTTCGATGTTTTAGAAGCTTGTGAAAGAGATAGCATAATTAGAAAGAGACAGCGATACTGAGAACCTTCGAGAAGCATGAGAAAGAGACAACACGATTAAAAATGAGACAGCAATACGCAGAATATTCCAGACCCGTGAGTCAAGGTCAAGGACATCGCGAACAATACAAGATAGAAAGGCGTAGAACATTCCAGCAACGAATAGTCTCGAACGACCTTGGCGGGGCAAAGTACATCGATCATTCCAGAACGCATTCTGGAATGATCGGAGACGGGAACTATAAAGGCGGACCGATTGCAAGAACAGTGCGAACAAGAGCGACCCGAGCGATCATCTGAGTATTCGAATTTATTGTGCGATAATTGTTTGTAACGGTTTAAGTGCTTGCGTTATTAAAGTATACTTTTGATTATCGGTGTATTTGTGCATTTTTATCAGTTACCTACCCCCACGTACGTAACAGTATATAAGTAACTTGTCGTATTTTAAGTATTATAAGATGATTTTGATTTATGAAATATAAGGTATAGCATATCAAGCAGCTACTAGGTCGTTATATGAATAAATAGGTTAGACATTAAATTAGGACTTGAAATATCCTGGGTCGGAAGTGACCAAAGTGAAAGATTAGGTATATTTTTATTTTTATTTGCAGTGCACTTTACTTGCGCTTTTCAATCGCGTAGTGCTTTGGTTTGTGGACTGTATCTGGTTCAAAAAAAGTTAACTAACCCTGGTTTAATAAGCTTGTAACCACTTCATGATTAAAGGAAACGGTAGCTGCTTTTGGAGCTGAATTAGGACGAAGAACAGCGGCTCCCTTGAAGGAAATATGAAACCAAGCGCACTTAATTGTAAAATCCGGGACGTTTAGGGCACAGGCCGCCTCGTGGCCCTCCAAGGGCTGTCAGCACTCCTTGAGCTATTTAAGGTCCTAAAGCTCTTTGTTTTCGAACACACAATTGCACGATTAACAGTTTGTATACGAATATTTCACAAAATCAGCGGGAATTATAGCGATTAATAAAGATTTATTGAGGATGGCTCGCGCACAGACATTTTCACCGAAGAATCGCAACAGAAGTATATAGCCACAGCGTCAGATGGCGCGGCTGTTGCGTGTTAGTCGCGATGTAGTGCGACAGAGAGCGCGATATTATAGTGCGCATGGGGGAAAGGGAGAGATGTCAGGAAATAAGTGGTTACAAGTAATCAAATTTAAATCAATTAAATTAAGATATAAATATGAAATCCAACAACACCAATGAGCATATTCATTGCCGATGCTTGTGTTGTTTTCTGTTTTGTTATGTTTAAAACAAGCTGCAATCTCCACAGAATGTCAGACCATGACGCCTTCTTGTGATTGGTTTCGATACGGATCATGTTTAAAACTGTCCGAATATATCGTTCTACCTATCCGGTAGAATGATGCATTTCTGCAGTATTGTAGTGAACATCACTACACAAATCTTTGATCCATTTGACAAAGTGATTTGCTACAAACATTCGTCCACGATCAGCGACCAACAATTTTGGAACACCAAACAATGATACAGTATTTAAAAGAGCATTCATGAGTTCATCGGCAACTTGACGCTTCATTGGATATAGTAAACAATATTTGCTGAATGCATCTACAACTATAAAAACAAACTTAAATTTGTTTGATACAGGCAAAGGACCCAAATCGTCCACATGACTTATTTGAAAAGGAACTTTTGGTTTTGGCCAAGACGTAATATATTGATGTGGTGCTCTTGGAACACGTTTCATGGAAATAGGCAGTGTGCCACATATTTAGTCACAAAATGACGTAAACCAGGAAACCAAAAAGGCTGAAAGATTAGGTCTAGAGTTTTTTCTGCACAAACGTGATCTCGCTCGTCATGAAAAATACGCAACAAACTCAATCGGTGCCCTTTTGGTATGTAGCACAGTAACCTAGCCTCCCCACCTATCGGTGCATGTCGGTAATAAAGAGTGTCTTGTTCACAAATATACCGAGTTGGGTCTAATTTACCTTCACGGAATGGTTGGATAAACTCTTGGGTTTCACTATCAGCTGCTTGTGCTATTTGGGTCCAATTACGTGGCCGGGAGACGTGATTAATACTGGCAGTTGGATTACGACTCAAATAATCTGCATGACTCATCATTGTGCCTTTTCGATATTCAATATCAAATGAAAAATCCTGAAGATACACCCACCAACGAGCAACGCGCGGGAGTAAATCTTTATTTTTCTCGGTAGCTTTTAATGCATTAAAATCTGTCACAAGTTAAAATTTTATGCCTTCTCAATAATGGCAAAAGTGTTGTAATGCTTTGACAACTGCTAGCGTTTCTAATTCGTATGAATGGTACTTACTTTCTGCGCCCTGAGCGCTTTTGCTAAAATAAGCGACTACTCGTTTTTTGCCATCGGGATACTTTTGCATTAAAATTGCTCCGTATCCTATGCTACTGGCGTCAGTATGAACTTCTGTTGCTAATTCAGGATGAAATATTGACAGAACAGGTTCTGAAGTCAGTTGAGTAATGATGTTCTGACGTTCAGTAAAGGTCCCGACTGGAAAGCCTGATCTTTTTTTTAGCAGTTGCGACATACACGCAGTTTTTGTTGAATACCCTTTTATGTATCGCCTAAAGTACCCTGCAAGCCCCAAAAATTGCCTGACCTGTCTTACATTAGTAGGTGGTGGTGAGTTGACTAACGCTTCGATTTTGCGGGGGCTCGGCCTAACCTGACCCATTTTAATCACCCTGCCTAGGTATTCAATCTCGGTTGTAAGGAAAGAGCACTTTCGAAGATTTATAGAAAATCCAGCATCAGTCTACGTTTTAAGTACTTCATTTAAAAGTTGTATACCTTATTCTATAGTTGAGCTCATAAGAAGCACATCGTCTATGTAAACCAGTACATTTCCCGCCTCGATATGTTTACGTAAAGTCTCGTTTATGATACGTTGATAAACAATAGGGGAATCGGTAAGCCCAAAAGGCATTTTGACAAACTTATAATGGCCCTCCGGGGTAACAAAACCAGTCTTGTGAAACGACGCCTCGTCTATTGGGATTTGATGAAACCCCGAAGCCATTCTAGGCTAGTGAAAATTTTGAATTTACTACGACGATCTACGTGATCGTCTATCAATGGCAATAGATACATCTTTTTTTTAAACCAAAATTATAGGACTTGAATATTCTGATGTGGATTCCCTTATTATGCTCTTTTCTTTGAGATCCTGTATAATTTCTCGGACTTTAAGTTTTCCGTATGAGAAAGTTTATAAGGCCTGTAAGCGACTGCCGTTTGATTGGTCAGATTTTTATGCATCTTTTCAGTTGTATCTGTGGTTGTTGCAGTTCCCGTAATTAGAAAATCAGAATACCGTTGAAGCACTGATGACAACAACTCGTGCTCGCTACCTTGAAGAGGTGTATTAATCTGGGAAATACTAGTTGTAACAGTGCTGACGTGTTTTAATATTTTCAATGGAACGCGTGAGATATTGTCGATATTTAGTGCGAATGTAAGTGACACCTTCACGATTCAAGATATCTGTACCAATGATTATGGGAACACTCATATATTTACCTGGCACTACGACAAAATCGGCCTATGGAGATTTCACTAAGTTCGACGATTAGTGTCACACAACTTTTAGCCTCTATATCTTGGCCACCGATTCCTTTTAATGTACAATTGGCAGTTTTTAGCGTGTGCGCAAAGTGTTTAAGTATATCTGACGATATTAGAGAAACATTTAATGCTCCACTGTCAATCAATACATCAACAGGAAAGCATTGAATAACCCCGCAAGTTATATCGTTACTTTCACATTTAGATTGAGTATATTCCGAACATAAGTTGACTTTACGTTTATTACGCTGTTCTGATATGTTTTTCGTGAAACAGATTTCCTCTGAATGACCGGGGTTTTTTACAAAACGTGCAGCATCCACGATCAGTTGACAAATTATTAGACGACGTACAAGCAGACGCTTTTAACTCGTGAGTGGTTTGTATCTTTGATTTTTTTGAACATTGAAAACTTTTATGTCCCAGCTGACCGCAAGTATAGCGTAGTCTGTCGGTTTTCTAAAAAGGATAAAAAGTTATCTGAGAAAACCGGCAGACTACGCTTTTTATTACCAAATGTCCGCATTTCAGGTTTGTTACGATTCGGTTTAACATAAATAGTCAAAAATTGAAATAATGTTTTCAGTTGTCATATTTGCGTTTGATGCAGCTGCTCTAATTTGTCAATCATAAATTCCACGAATAATAATTTGTAACCTTTAATTATTTTTAAACGAAGCATTGTTCGCCTAGCATACTCAGCATACGTTGTAATATATTTATCAGAATTCGTACTTATAACATCGTATAGGATGTTGGCATAATTAAGTCGACGCGGACACAAAGTTCTACGCGCGGGATAAACACTCGTAATCATCCCAACCGTTCGAAAATTTAACTCGTTCCACTTCGTTGCACCAATCGTCTCTCTATATCGTGTATAGATGGGTCAAAACTTGACACAAAATAGTTTTGGGATCGCATAGAGTTTATTGATTTATGGCATCTATAAAATCTCGTGCTGAAGTGGAAACAAATTCGTATTGTCGTTCGGCTGAGAAATGGGCGTCAAATCCATGTTAACTGCGTTACCTGATAAACTCGACGGCGGCAGCTTCCTATTTACGTTACACTCACGTTCATTTGTTAGTACCTCGATAGTAAGAACTGCACTCGACACACTACGCGACGCGACATTAGTTGTATAAGGCTCAGTTTGGGAATTACAAAAAGTAACAGGAAGCACCGAAGGAGACGGTGTCACGTCGGTTTGCCCCCCATTTTCACTTACGGATCCTCTAATAATCGCAAGATCACTATTTACATCCGTCAAACGACACGAAACACTGTTGTTTTCCAATACATTAATACGCGATAACATTGAATTCAACGCGGTAGAAACCGAGTTAAAATCTGGGAGCGATGGTGTACGAGTCCGCGACCGTTTACGCGATTTGCGTGATTTACGATCCCTATCGTGTCGACGGGTCATGCTTCGCGAACGCCTTTTTTTATTCGGCATATTACAGTTATCACTTCACTGACACTAAAACAAATTATCTTTTACTACTTAGATAAAATTGTTACTTTGTTCCAAGCGACACCAATATACTTCACAAGCGGTATTTCAGGCCTTATGGGCTGAGTACAATCCAACTTCTGATTTTAGAAACCAGAAAAGGGTTGCGTTCAATGACAAGATTTAAAAACACGAATTTAATGTACATGGCGTGAATTAGTCAACTTAAGAATAAAAATGGAACAAAATAACATGAATGAAAGTCAATTTCTTTAAAAAAATAATTAATTAAGCACATAACACAAGACACGTCTACACCCCTAAGCTGCTGCCGAAAGTGACCATATTGATGTCGTCACCTTAGTGGCCCTCTTTGCATACGTAAGCTTTTCTTGCTTTACAATATAATAATATTTATCTTTATTCAATGTTAATCCATTTGCAGCAAACCACTCCGATAGATTTTTCCAGGCTGAGTTGGTTTCATCTTGTAGGTTAACGAGACTCTCCGCTCCAAGAATGTCATCGGCGTACAGGTATGGAGTTCCACTGAAAATATTATCGGGTAGGTCATCGATAAAGATTATAAACAACAAAGGTCCGAGCACCAATCCCTGCAGAATGCCACGACCTACAATACCTTAATCAGATTTAAACTTTCTTTCGTGTCTTGTGTGATCAGTACATCTCACTTCAACAGATTGCTTACGATTAGTTAGGTATTAAGATAATAAATTAAGGACAGTGCCACGAATGCCATAATATTCTAATTTATGGAGCAGAATCTTATGGTCAACACAGTCAAAGGCTTTGCTTAAGTCGCAAAATACACCTGTACTTACACTTTATTCCTTGATTAAGATTATCCATGATCTCGGTAACAGGCCCAGTTACTGCTGTTATTGTGTCTTTACTTTAGAAATCCAAATTGTTACGTAGATTTATAGCAATTACCATTCATGTGCTTCAAATACACGATCATCTAAACATATTTTTTTTTAAATGACTGACAGTAAAGAAATTGGCCTGAATTTTTTTAATAGCGTGGTAATAACCTTACCTAACCTAACCTTACCTTTTTATGTACTGGAACTACTTTCGCGTAGAGATGGGTGATAAATAACGTCACGATGAAAAAGTCACAGCGCTCAGGCCTCTAAAAGTATCACTGTGACTTGTCACGAGCGATCAACGTTACAAAATAACATAGGTCGTTCCTTCGCTCCTGCTGCTCCTAGCTAGAGTAGAGTAGAGAGAGACGCTGTCACGTCACGACTCAGACTCACAGCGTTTGGTATAAAGTGACTCGGGGTTCGTTCGGCGCTAATCGAGCTCAGTCGGAAATTGTCGGAAAAGGCTAGGTGACGACGCCCGCGAGTGAAAATGAGAAGGCGTGAATGCCGTGAATACTTTCTCGTTCACTCAAAACCCGGCCCAGAGAGTTTTTATCTGATAGAAATGGAGAATGAAAAAACTAATCTCTAGTTTGCAAATTACAAGCGGAAGTCTCTTTCTAACTCCTTTTGCTAGAAAGAGAGTTCCGCTTGTAATTTGTATCTTGTAGCTTCGTGAAACGGGCCACAGGTGCGATTAAAATTACGTTATAGCATTATCGCTATGTGAGTAACAGGAGTGACAAAGTCACGATGATATTTCGCAGTGATTTTTTTGGAACGGGAACGACAGTCACGGCGATTGAAATGTAACGCTTTTCCCCATCTCTACTTTCGCGTGTTGAAGTGTATCCGGGAATAGGCCTATTTTCATATGCTCATTAAATATGTGGCAAATTGGGATACAAAGTATGTCAATATTGTGTTTTATTATGGAAGTGTTTATATCATCAGGTCCACACGAGTTACTGTTCTTTAGTCTTTTAACCACTTCAGGTTCTAATATGGGATCAAGAAACATTGGTTTTGCGTTAATTTTTTTTCTTATTTAGTAATGTTTAAAGTCTCTAAGTAAGTAGTCTGTAAGTTGTTTCTTGTATTTTTATTAATGGGATTTTCACCAACGCTGAGAAAATAATCATTAAATAAGTTACATATAATTCTGGGATCATCATTCATTTCGTTCCCATGTTCTATTTTCCATAATACTCCTGTCTGCTTAATTTGTTTACCTGTATTTTCTTTAATTAATTTCCATACCGCCTTCGATTTACATTTTGGTGTTTTTGATATGAAGTTGTTTTGCAGTAACTAGTATTACTAGGATCCAAGTTTTTCGTCACATATATAAATTTTCCTTTTAGTTCTACAGCATTTTTTGATACTTTTGGATATCCGTTTCTTTTTGTTAAGTACAATATTAGTTCTTTTTATAGGATAATGTTCGTCGATAAGTTTATACTGATATACTGATATAAGTACTCATTTATTCATAATATTTTACAGAATATTACATGTCACATTATCATACTTACAAATACATTTCATTTAAAGTTAAGGTACCTAATAGTTAAGTAATAATATTTTTCTATCCGGTACAATATTACAAGGTATTATACTAGTAAATTTATCGAAGAATTCTGATATGTTATAAAATGCGTTATTAATAAGTATTTTTTTCAGTTCGTTTTTCGTAAGGCGTTATAAATTTTTGGGCCGATTACACCCACGTAATCGGCCCAAAAATTTAAAGTTTAAAATTTAAAGGCCCGTAAAAGTTTTGGTAGACTTAGCTAGTTTACCAAACGAACGAACGAATATAATAACGAATATACTCATTTATTCATAATATTTTACAGAATATTACATGTCACATTATTATAATTACAAATACATTTCATTTAAAGTTAAGGTACAATAATATTAATAGTTAAGGAATAATAATTTTTCTATCCGGTACAATATTACAAGGTATTACAATATATTACTAGTAAATTTATCGAAGAATTCCGATATGTCATAAAATGCGTTATTAATAAGTATTTTTTTCAGTTCGTTTTTCGTAAGGCATTATAAATTTTTGGGCCGATTACGTGGGTAGTTTTGATAGACTTAGCTAGTTTACATGTCACTGTCTTGAGTTTTCCGGCGTGATTATTTTTTAAAACTCTGAGAGCATCAGATCTTACTGGGAAAGAGTTAATGTTTGTTCTTACGTAGTACACCATGTTGAAAATGTACTGTGATGCAACTGTCATTATCTGCAACGAGATAAAGAGCTCACGAGCAGGTGTACCCGGAGGGACAAATGCTACTATTTGAACTGCTCGCTTCTGCAGGATGAAGACACAGCGCCACTCTGCGGCGGTTCCCCAGAACTCCAGGCTGTAATTTATAACTGAGTGGAAAAGTGCGAAGTAACTACTACGAATATGGGATGGTGGCAGTACAAAAGATAGACGCTTTAGAGCAAAGCAGACACCGGAAAGTTTGCCACAGATTATGTTTATTTGGGTGTCCCACTTCAGTGCTGAGTCGAGTGTTACACCTAGAAACTTGGCGGTAGGGGTGTGGGAGGGTTATATCGTTTATTACGATTGCAAGAGGACGAGGTGGCCGACTGCTTAGGTGGAAATGGAGTATATGCGTTTTAGCCAAATTAAGAACCAATCCCTTTACAGAAAACCAATTGAGAAGTTTATGGACGTCATTAGTTACAAGGTTTTCTAAGCAGTCAACGTTTGGAGCAATTACGATGTTGCATGCGTCATCAGCAAAGATGAACATACGAGTATTACCATCAACCGCATCCGGTAAGTCGTTGACTTGCATTAAAAAACACAAATTAGAGATGGGCAAAACCTATCACTAAAAAGAAAATATTGATATGTATTGGCTTAGTTCATAATCGTACTAACTCCAAAAAAAACGATTTTGTTTTTTTTATGCCATATTTATTAAAATTAAATTCTACGTCGTTTACTCTTTTCAAAATCCTTGAAAGCCTTCTCCTTATATAAGAAACAATGTGACACAATCGTATTAAGTTCGCCATGGTTATGTTATAATGTTTTAACGGCCATTATTTTGCCAAAAAGCTGTTTAAGAATATTATAAGTGACTTTATGTCGATACGATTACAGTCGACGAAATGGACGTGCGTCCTAAGAGCATTTAGTTCATTTGGCAAATTATTTTTCTTACATGAACTTATAAAATTAAGTGATTATAGCACTAACGCTTAGGAAACATTAGTAACACATTCGTCATAACTGCTTTTAGTCGATTTATTTCGTCGACCTTGTTATATGCTCAAAAATTATAAGCGATTTTAATTCATTTGTACGCTAGTTATTTACGTTTTTATCGGCACTTAACACATTTGCGCACGCATATGTGCTACTGTTCTGGGATGCTAAATTTACTTATTTCCATAATGCTTGAGATTTGACGATATTAACCGCATTTAATACATGTGTGCGCTATGATAAATATATTATAATTATTCTCTGTTTAAGGCTCTCAGTTCTTTTGAGCTTTTTATTGAAAGTGATGTTATATTATAACTGTTTAATCGTGTTCTATTGCAAGCTTTCAGTATACTAAATGCATTAAATGCTTCATTTAAAATAGGTTGATTGTGCATAATTTCTTCAACTACTTTTACATTTGTATAATTGATTATTCATTTATATTAATTTAAAACTTCCTTTACAAACATAAAACTAATAATATTTTAATTTAACATGCTTTATTTATAGTATTACAGAATGTGTAATAAATTACCTAATAATAATATATTTTACGATGACACCTGTCGGCTTCCTACTGGAAACTATCTCTGTATAATTTTACTATACTTTATTGTGACAAATGCATGGGCTATTGCTACTTATGGCATGAGTCGAAAGGAAAATAAAAAAATAAGTTTAAAAAACTAAAACCCGACTGCAAAAAAAGAAACAAGTTTGAACCTTTGTGTTTCACACTATTTACCAACTATTATTTTTATTTATTTTTCTACTACAATAGAATTACTGACTGGGTCCTCGTATAACTTAGAGGCTAAATTTACGAAAATCCAAGATATCAAAAGCAGGCACCACCTGAGCGATGAACTCCATCCATTGTGATCGTACTTCTGCCTGCTAGAAAACTGTTGAAAATATTGTTCGTAGTTGAACGTTACTATAATAATCCTGGCCTTTGGCTACGAACAATATTTTGAATAGCCTGCTAGCACGTAGGATGACGACCACAATGGATGGACACTCACAGGTGATGCCTACTGTCTTGGATTTTGCTAAATTTGGCATTTACGTCATCACACAATGACTAGAAGTGGTTCATATTTTGGTAAATAGTGTTCGAAATAGTGAAAAAATAATAATTCTGGACCTTTGTCATGTTTTACAAAGGTCCAGAATTGTTTCGTTATTTTTTGCACTGGGGTTTTAGTTTTGAAACTTATGTTTTTATTTAATACGGTTTTGCAATCGGGTTTTAGTTTTTTAAACTTATTATATACACATTTTTAGTGATTACATCCATCCAGTCATCTTGCATCGAGTAGCTGCTATAATTATGTTATGTAATGCAAATGCGATATTGTTGTGTTTGTAGCAATTAAATATTTTAGACATTAAAACATTAATTAATCAATATTCGTTAACATTTACCTACCTGCTAATAATAATATTATTCTTTTATAATTTGTCTTTGATATATTAATTTTAAACAATAAAATATGCCTATCTGTAGAACAATTACAATCCCAAAGATCTTAACTACATTGATTATATTCATTTGGTGTGCACACTTGTACTAACTGCGGGGGTGGGTTACTTAAAATTCGAATTAAAGAAAGTAAACTTCATAGTTTTTAAAAAATATTTAGGATCTATGAACTCAAAGACCTATTCTAATATACAAA
This sequence comes from Acleris cristana, assembly GCA_948252455.1. Lineage (NCBI taxonomy): Eukaryota > Metazoa > Arthropoda > Insecta > Lepidoptera > Tortricidae > Acleris > Acleris cristana. The sequence continues at coordinate 36,905,753 of OX411771.1, forward strand.
CACAAAATTTGGCAATTTGTTAACACCATTTATAAACTATTCACATGCAAACCTTAAAATCGCTCTCCTGTAAAATTAGTCAAAACGTTGTTAGTACGATTGTGAACTAAGCCATCGATGTATCTTTTGATCACTGGGATATGAATCACTCTTTTGTATCTTTTAATCCTTATGTATCAGTAGCTCACCCTCACGCACACGCGCATGCACAGAGCTAAATTCAACTCTATCCAGATCCAATCAATCAGTTAATGATATAGATATAGGTGTGTCAGTTGTTTGCATTATGCTTGGTCGTTACATTAGATTAGGTATCCCTCTTATTTATAAGGCGAATGTTTCTGCCTAATATTAACAATTTGCCATGATTGACAAATAATAATCATTGAAAAATGAACTTGAATTTTTAGTTTTTAAATCATTAAAAACGACGTCTTGAGTGAAGATACACTGATACAGTGATTCATTCAGATTTGAACGGATACAAAGAGTGATTGATGAAAACGGATTGATTCATATTTATTTTTTATCTACCTCTCCTGAGTAACCCATCTCTAACACAAATTGGCGAGAGAAGATCCCTGACAAGAGGTCATAGAATACAGTCAAATTGTTGATTACAATTTTTAATACGGAAAAGGTTTCCCCAGTGTAACCCTCCCTAACAAACAAACTCTCTAACCTATAGCTCTCTTACTTAGTAAGCCTATGTAAATCCTAAAGAAACTTAAAGATTATTAAAGCTCTGAAAACTGAAAGCTGTCAAAGTATGTAAAGCTAGTATTAACTTCCTGCCTTTAAATATAAAGAGTAAGAATGAACAAATAATGTTGAAATGGCCATATGATCGTCTAGTATCTAGGAACCTACATTGTGAACCCGTTATAAATAGTAACCTAAGAACTTTTCGTACATATAAGATTGGTATAGTTACATGAATATAGCCTAATCCTTTAGCCTACAAAATTAAGTGAGAAGTGAAGTGGAGTAATAAAGTGAATAATAATTAGTCTTATAACAAATAAAGGCCAATCAAAGTATTTAGGTCTACTTAGTGATTGTCTGCTAGATACTGGAAAGTATGTTTAAGGCATTTTATTTTGCGCCTAAGGTCAGAGTCCATGACTCCCGCTCATGACTGTGGGACTCGTCTACCAGACTGGACATCCCTCCAGCGCTATAAATCTTATCTTTCCAGGAGAGTCATTGATTTTACAGTCTTTGTCAGTTGTTAATAATAGATTAGTCAGTGATAGTCTGTCATCAGTTACCAAAGGACAAGAGGGAATATTCACAAAGCTCCTTACTACATTGTAGGAGTGAAATACAAAATAATAGTCATATGGTATTGTATGTAAATCATATTAATTTACTAGGAGCTGAATTATTAACATGTCAAAGTTGAACTGTTAGGATGTAGATAGTAATGGTAAGTAGTCATATAAGACCAAGTTTATGAAGCTTGAGTTATTTTCAATTCACTGCAATTTCTATGAAGAGTCCAGTTTTAAATATAACAATGATAATTCCTTAAAATGATTATGAATCTTTCTAGTCATGATGAATGCTGGTTTTAATGATGATTTCAATCATAATTTGTAGATATTTGATGAAGTATGTTCCCGTAGAAATGGGTTTGTGGTTCCAACTGCTCACAGACTATAAGGCCGTTTTGCCCTTGAGTAATACCAGGCAGGGTACGTAACCCATATTGTAAACAGAGAAATCAGTCGAAGTAAAATATTCAATATAGGTTGAGAGAAATCAGTCAATCTCTTATAGGATCATTCATTGTTGAAGTATAAATGGCTATCTGCCATAGATTAGAAATAATCACGTATCATTAGCTTACTTTGCTCAAGCTTTAGGTATACTGGAACTGTCGTATGTAATGAACAATCTGTTTCATTGATATTATTTACAAATTGCAGCTTACTTTGCTCAAGCTGTTTTGTTGATATTATAACTTGTCAGAAATTGTATCTATAGTAAAATTTTTTTTTTTGAAGGGGATTCCAGTTCACAAAGTCTCAATTAAACATTTGTAACGTAGATTTGAAGGTATCGTAAAGCTTTCCAGTCTTGATACTATTTTATATTTTTAAGTACATTTACTAGAAGGAGTGACCTCGGTCATTGTAGTGCATGTTCTTATGCATAAATTCCCGTGGGAATGAAAGATAAAATTACAATACAGGGACTAGCCGGTGCCCGTAGACAGAGACGGCAGAGTCGTAACTCAGTATGTAAAGTGAATCACTGCCCAGAAGATCAAATGAGGGAAGACAGTCTAACTCATAAATATGACTTTGAAATTTACTATTGAATGCTGATTGTCTGCTAAAGACTAGAAATATTTACTTTCTGATAAGCTTGCTTGATCGTTATTGGTTAAGTTAATGTTAAATTGATTTACAATAAACTGAAATCTCCTTAGGGCAAAATAGATATAGGAATAAATAGTATATTCCCCAGATTCTTTAGTTATAGCGGATAACATATTTAATTTATACTTCCTATAATTTTCCCTATATAGTAGTGGTATAGGACCAAACACGGATGAGTTTAAAATATTATTTTAATTCTCAAGAATTATACCTACATACCTAGTTGAAATCCTACTGGTTTTAATTCCTAGTTCCCTACTTTCCCTACATTGAAGCTACCCTAATCCTACGGAAAAGGACTATTCTACGAACTACAGCCTATGGGCTTACCTGACCCAGTAATAAGCTAAGTCCCTAGGGAATCTGGAAAGTTCAGCTGAGTCGGCTGAGAAAGCAACCTACAACTCGTGTGTTTTGCCTCCCCCCTCACTTTTGGTGAACCGTAGTCCTAAAGGACAGTGAGAGTAAGGCGCCCTATTGTGTGGTTTAGTATATATAAATAATAATAGATTTATCGGGACCCAGGCTCAACTCCAATAAAGCTTCCGTGAGCGCGCGCCGGCATGCCGTCTAGTGGACCTCACTTGTTCTTTAAAGGCTGACATTGAGACTAAGTAGGTACTTCTTTGGATGTCTATGTTGGTAAAGAGACATCCGGGCTTGCCCAAGGCTCTTTTAGACTCTAATAGTTCCAAATCTGAGGCTCCGTTAGGCTTCCTCGGATTTGTCAGACATTTACTAGTGGTAGCCTGATCACTGTTCTGGTACAAATGTATGCTAGTCTAGCTTAACACAAAAATAAATTCCCCACTATACAAGGAATATTTTTTTTTCAAAAGCTAATTAATATAATGTACCAGACACAAATGATAACCAACCCAAAACTTCTGAAAAGTACACAGAAAGGATTAAATAGCACAACACAAATAAAATCAATTAAAATTCACACAGTAAAGTTAATAAAAACAGTTGTCTCACTAAAATACCCAGATTAATAATATTTATCTAAAAACCCGATCCCTGTCGACTGAAGTAGCCCTAGAATACAAAATCTCTATACTAATGTGCAGACCACAATCGTCCCCTATCATACATAAAAATACGGAGCTTTCACGTTGCATTCCCTTACATGACAAGAGGCAATTCCCCTCAGAATAAGTATTACCTATACCCTAAATAAAACTTTTCCCTAAAACCTCGCGAATCGAATTTTAATAAATTTGTAACTAAAACCCATTTTATAAAATTCCAATATAACTTAACTTCAACAATTAATATGACTACCTACACCGCAATAACCGTATACTACAGAACCGCAGGTAAATTAACGTGAATCTCACGTGAAACGTTAACTCTACGCTATGTCTCCCGACGCCGACGAATATCTACACGACTCCGCAATATTCCCTACATGAACTGAAATAGAATCACTAATAAATAACACAAGGAACGATGGTTGAGGTAAGGCTGCAACGCCGGACCGCAAATACTAAACTCTAACTAGTAAGCTAAATATTACTGCTATAATAAATAAAGAAGTTATATTGTTAACGTAACGCTCTTCTCCTATATGTAAAATACCGGGAAAGATATAACCGTAATCTACACAGAAGGATGTAACGATCCACAATACACGAACACGATAACACGATATAAAAACCAAAGTAAATTATCACGGATAAACATACCGTAAATATCAATTATACGTAACGAGTATAGCTAAGTATCGAGCGAGAGAGACCTAGCCTAATCGCCTAGTTGTTGCTTCCTCGTAGTCCCCCGCCAAGTGTCTGTCCTCCGTCCTTCTAGCTTTCCTTTACCCCTCCCTTTTTGGTTGAATTCAACATCCAACGTTTTCCACAGTGTGTTAGTTCCTGCAATTTCGTCCTCAATCCTGCAATTTTGATCCTTACACACCCCATATAGAGTGCATTCCATAAACTGTTTGTTCTCTTTCTCTTTCTGTTGTATAGCGTCACTCCTCACACGGACATGTCGCCAAGCCATGTTACGTATTTTCGTATCGCTTAATCTAAAATAAACTCTAATACGCTTCGACATAAGGTTTATTTTCCAATTTCCGCACTTAATTGTATAAGTAACCAATCCCAATACTTAAGATTGATCCTTATGCTGACAATATAAGATACATTTCTCTTCGCTTTTATTTTTTTCATTTTTACGTTAGTTAAGTGCGGTAAATGCACGTTTCCCCGAACACCCCTTTGGTGAATTGGACAAGCCATCCGTGTGGATCGCATAAAGTGAACAAACTAGGAATAATACTGTTTAGGCGTAAAAGCTTCGGTATAAATACAAATCTAACATAATTAATAATAATTAGAACCATTGTTTAGTCATAAATAGATACATCCAACCCTTGCCAGAAGCCCGTATTAATGCCATAAGTTCGCAAAATAGTTTTTATATTTTAAAAGAAGTTTACTAAAGAATTACCTAGGTCATTAATGCTACTCATTAAATTTCATATAGTACTTAATAAAAATAGTTCATGATCGTTCAGTATAAAAATAATTACATAACTTGCACTTTCCCCTGACTCCTAATGCTATTCGTTGAATCGTTCTAGTAAAATAAGGTTGATATAATTCATCGAATTACGATTGTTGTCAATTTCTATAAACATCACTGCACTAAATAAAGGGATAAGTTCGCCTTTGTACATAGTTCATATTCATATAAGTGTTTATTTGTAAGACGATTTCTTTTTGTGCAATAAAGAGTTTACTTACTTACTTACTTTACTTAAATCACTTAATTGAGCAGAACACAAAACTAATTAAATAACAACTCAGGAATCCCCCATTTTAAAATCACAAAGGTAACGTAACCCGTTTTATGATCTTAAGAAGTTTACGCAATTCCTTAGCGACTTTCACAAGTACCACAACACGACGATCAATCGACCCTGTCAGTCAGCAAATTATTGGTTTTACCGCGTTGTGGAAGGGATAAAATCCTGGGTAGCAGAAGTAAAATATCATCTAATATAAATACTCTACTAATAGTTTCAAATAGAAGAAGTTCGGCGATATTGTAGGTTCTGTGAATTGTACGTTTACGTTACGTTACGTTTACGAGATTGGGATCTCGGCGAAACAGCGCCATCTCGTCGCGCCAACTTGATTAATAGCTCTAGAATACAAAGGCAGCGCCGGCGTCAAATCTTCGCGGCGCCTGTGCAGTGAGCGCTCTAGATCAAAATAGTATCAACTCAAAAACTTGCTAGTCTTGTTTCAAGTTTATTGAAGTTGTATTAAGGTTGATTTTAGAGTACAGTCGTATTTCGAACTGTCACCGTTCAGATCCAACAGTGCGATATGTAATTCCATCCCGTTTCTATATATCAATAATCTTTGTTTTTATTTTGATATTTTAAATCTGTTCCGTAATTGTTCATGAAATTCTGTTTAGCTCGCGTTCTTACGTGCAAGAAATAAAAGCGCGCTTATTATGATAGCAGTAAGGTTGTATTTCGAGATTAATTTTTTGTCATTACACTTGATTATAAATAGTTATTTGGATATGAAGTTATCATAATATAACGAATATAATTTTTATACTAAACTTTAATGTATAATGATTTTTTTTCTCTCGTTAGAGCCTAAACTGAAATGAATTATATGGTTGTGAATTAAACGGGCATATCTGAACCGTTAATACACCAGTCTGTATTCTCTAAAATACTTCTAAAATTTGCGTTAGCCGTCGCTGTATAGAATCTTTTCGTTACTATCTTATGTTTTATTTTGTTATTAGTTGTTTTCTCATTATTATCTGCGCGTCATGATCAGAAAACGAACATGGTATTAGTGAAACTATTGTTGTCAGTGAAAATATTGTCTATTGTAGTTTCAGTAGATTTTGTACTTCTTTTTGGCTCAGAGATAGTTTTAAGTTATGTATCAGTAGCGTCTGTAAAAAGTCTTTTGCAATTTGCAACTTACTGTCCAATAAATTAATGTTAAAGTCACCACAGATCAGAATGTTCTGTTTGTTCAATTGTGCATTTTTCAATATTGTATCTAGATACATTAATCGGTGTACACCGTACACCGACACCGTTGGATTTATTCATTTTTAACAAACCGAAGAGCACCACCACCTCTATTCTCAATGCATGAGGTTTTGGTGGCAACGCTATGGGCCGGTAAGTTCATAGATTTTCACTTCTCATGCTCTTAAAATGTTTCTTTAGTCTCTGCACATCGGGACTAAAACTCCTTATTAATCTCTAGGGATCAAAGTATTTTTTTTAATTTACTTTGGAAAGATAAAAGATTTAAAAAAAAAACAGTAAGTAGGCCGCGCGGGCACTTTTACACGTCAAAAATCTACCAGCGCTTCGCAAGAGACCACTGCTGAGACGAAACGCCGCAAGAAACTCAACAGTCAGTCGTTTTTTAAACATTTCTTATGATATGATATTATACAACGAAAAGAAATTTAACCTAGCATTATATAAAACAATGAATGTAACAAAAATATGTCTATATATATCATGCGTAGTTGAGCAGGAAAATGTGTCAAAACTCAAAATTTCTACAAGAACTCATAAATAGTAAATATAAAAAATAAATAAAAATTATACTTACCTATGACGGTGCAAAACAACACATTATTAGTTTCGATACATTCTCCTACAGAAACCGTGTCCCCTAGACAATACACAATGTTTATATATTTGTATGATTAAGTTATTATTAAGATATTTAGGTGTTTAATTTGGTGTTTAATTTAGGCCAAGCATTTTTATCTGTTAGATAGTCTTCGACCCTATAGTAAGCTTTAGACATCAACGACTTTTTCAAGTAATTTTTAAGTACTGGAAATGGTAACTTTAAAACTTCGGAAGGTAATTTATTATAGAAATGAATTCATTTACCTACAAATGATTTATATACCTTACGGACACGAAATTTTTAATAGCAATTTTATTCTTATTTCTTGTATTCAAATTATGTATTTCACAATTCTTAATAAAAGAGTCTTGATTTTTAATGACATAAATAATATTCTCATAAATAAATTGTGATGCTACTGCCAAAATATTAATTTCTTTAAATAGTAATCTTAAGGAATCACGGGAGTTTAGGTTATATATAGAACGAATGGCTCTTTTTTGTAACACGAAAATATTCTGTATGTTAGCAGCTTTTCCCCAAACAAGAATACCGTACGACATAACACTATGAAAATAACTATAATAAACTAAGCAAGCTGTCTCAACATTGGTAAGTTGTCTGATTTTCCTAACAGCATAAGCTGCCGAACTTAATTTACCTGCTAGTACTGCTATATGGGGACTCCATTGCAAGTTTTTATCTATTCCTGAAAAAAGTGCCTTATCCACCATTTCCAAACACGCATCACTTAGTTTTCTTAGCATTAAGTAGCAAATTGTTGCTAGTAAACCAATTAAGTACTTTACCTAGCGTCGCGTTTAACCTATTATAATCAACGGATTTTCGGTCTACCTTGAAAATCAATAATGTATCATCAGCAAATAGCACAATATCGCAAAGGTTAACTACCGCGGGTGGTAAGTCATTTATATAAACGAAAAATAAGAAAGGACCTAATATAGAGCCCTGTGGCACACCTAATTTAACAGCTGCTCCAATGGACTTTTTTTGGTTTACAACAACCGTTTGTGTTCTATCACTAAGATATGAAGACATAAGATTTAGAGAATTATTTGACAGACCATAATGTTCTAATTTTAATATAAGAGTCACATGATCTACGCAATCGAAAGCTTTGGAAAGGTAACAAAAAAATCCTATTGCATCACAAGATGTCTCCCAAATATTGTATATATATTTAATGAGTATAGATGCTGCATCAGTTGTAGATCGTCCTCTGGTGAAGCCTAACTGATTACTGTTAAGCAGTTTATTTCTATTGAAGTGACCTAACATATCTTTTAACATTAACTTCTCAAAAACTTAACTTAAAACAGGTAGAATAGAAATGGGTCGGAAAATCGTTAAATCACTCCTCTCGCCCGATTTAAAAAGTGGTAAGACTTTACTATATTTCATAAGATTTGGAAAGACCCCCTCTGAAATGCAATTATTGTAGGTTAAAGCTAAGTGAGGTGCAATTATATCTATATCTATGACATGGTGGATGACTTTAACTGACGTTCCCCATAAATTCTCAGTTTTTTTTAAACTGAGCGATTTAAATGCCTTAATAATAGAAACTGAATCTACGTGGGTAAAATCAAAGCTTATATTACATTTAGTCACATTAGCACAAAGTAATTTTTGAGCTCCAATTGCAGATGATTGAAGACATTTCGTGGTATTAATGGCTATGGTGGAGAAAAAATCTTCGAACGCTAAGGCCACGTCTTTATTTGACGTGATTTGTTTGTCACCCTTGTTTAGGGTGATTTGATCATCGCGAGTTTTTGTATTAACTGTTTCTCTATTTATAATTTTCCATACAGTTTTTACCTTATTGTCAGAAGCTTTGAGTTAAAGACTTAAGAAATTTGACTTAGCAGTTAAGCAAACTTGCTTAAAGGTCCTCGAATAATTCTTAACGTAAACTAAGCAGTCATCGTTCTTGTTCTCCTCTCTCTCTCTATATAGTTCATAAAGCCTATTTCTACTTCTATGAATGCCTACAGTAGCCCATTCACTAAACTTGGTTTTTGACCCAGAAACAGTTTTCATCTTGAAATTGTTATTAAACTGGTGAAGAATTACACCGAACAAATCATTATAAATACTATTAGAATCCTTATGTGAAAAGGATAACCCACAGATTGCTGGTTATGGGTCTGAATGTTATTGTCTGTGGTTCTTGATGAACATCATTTAAAAAAGAAGCCTTTTGGCCACTATGATCAGAATTAAAGCAATTAAATATTTCCTTTTCCAAACATTCGCAATTACAAAAAATATTATCTAAACAGGTTGCACTTGAAACACCTATCCGTGTAGGTTCAAAGAACAAATTATCTAAGTTAAAAGATTTAAATAAACTTAAGATCTTAATAGTATTATTTGACGATTCAAGTAAGTTAACATTAAAGTTTCCACAAACAATAACATGCTTTTGGGTTTTACATGCTAATTTTAACACATTTTCCATACTGGATTCAAATGTGCTGAAATCAGCCGATGGTGGTCTGTAAACACAAATAATTATGTAATTTTCTAGTTCTACGCTAGAAAATTCTACAAGCCTTTCTATGGATAGCCTAACAATATCTTTCCTTTATTTTGATTTTACTGTACTTTTAACAATTATTAAAGAACCACCATGAATGGCGGATTTTCTGGCAAAAAAACTAACTAATTCAAAATTAACAAAATCAAAAATTAATTGATCAGGTCTAAGCCAATGTTCAGTAATACACATAATTTGTACATTTTCAGTATCTAAATAAATTAAATTATTTTAAAAAAAAAACCCGACTGCAATAAAAAAACAACTAAAAAGCGAAAAACAAGCTCTATATTCTTTGCTGGAAAACCCTTGAATATTTTGATGAATTATATTTATACTCAAAGGTGTTTCCGCTGTCCTATAATTTAGTTTAAATGATTAGGAATGGCATTTGTACCACTATTTTATCTATTTGGTTCTATATTAAAAGTCAAAAGTTCTAACAAAGTCAAAATATATTTTTTTGGCAAATGATTTTTTTCAGATGTTAGCGTGAGGCGCTTGATGAATTTATTTAGGTCGAAGAAATGATATTTGCTATTATAACATTATAGCATTATACATTAAAGAATTCAAGTCTGCTACTTTATTATTATAATAATATGGCATATTTTGTGAATATGGTAATGCACAAAGTATAATTTTACCTATTCCGGCCTCTTCGATAAGGTTTAATGTTGATATTAATCTATCTACACTAGACTTATCTATACCAAGACTGTTTCCTACTAAAATCACTAGAGTAGTAGAACTGTCATAACTTCCCTTTGATATTAAATGACATAATTGCATAAGACTTGCATTATGATAACAATAATTTGTAACATTTTGTCTCAATTTATTACTTAACATGGAACCAATTCCAGACCCTATCTGATCTGAATAAATAATAGTTTTATTGTTACTAATTTGTCTAGGGGACTCATTTAAAACTACTTTTGGGGTACATAGCTTAGAAGTATCAAGAGCCACATCTGGCTGAACCACAGCTGTTGGTAAAGATCCTAAACAATTACAATTACCAATGCCATTATTAATTATTGAATTAAAACGCTCCTCATTATATTTACTACTCTCCAACAATTGTGTGAATGCCAGCATGTGCTCCTTGATTTCGCTTTGAGCTGTTGAGTATTTTAATGACATATCCTAAAGTTTATTTCTTAATCTACTTATCTCAGTATTTAGTTTTTGAATACTTAAATCGTGTTCAGTCATATCTGAATTAAATTTTTCATTGCATTTTTGAACCATATTTTTCATAACCGTTAACTCTTATTTCATTTTAGAATAGTTTTTAATACACCTCTGAGTTTTAATTAACTTTTGAGTACGCCTTATGTATTTGTTTATAGTAACATATTTCTTTAACTTATTGTTACTATTAAAAAATATAAGGTTCTTAATGTTACTGTCCTTGTTATCCTTATTACCTAACATCTCCTGATACAAATTTTGTGTAATTGAACTGTCATAACACTCACGTTCTCTCCGTAGGTAATTTAATTCCTCATTAGCAGCACCAAGTTCTTCTTCGAGGTTAATTATCCGGTTCAGTGCTACTTCATGGGTAGAAGCGCACTGGTTAAAGTTATCTACCAAGGTCTGCAACTGCTCCACCCTATCTTGTGAATCGATAAGTTTGTAATCGTATTCGACAAGGTCGTTCCTTAGCACTGTGTTTTTAGCCAACATTTTCTTTTGCTCTTCCTCGAAATCTTCCCTTTCCCTTAGTAACTGGTCCTTTAAGGTATTGGCAGCTCGCAGCTCTTTCAAGGTAGCCTTAAGTTGTATCTCAAGCTGGCGTGTAGTGACTTTGCGCGATTTGATGTTCGATGCGGCCATGGTTTCGCAGTTACTCCACAATCACACTGAAAGATATTAAACTAGTGAGTAAGTAGAGAGGAAGTTTGATAAGCCGGTTATTTTATGCAAGGTTGTGTGTGAATAGATGTTGGTGAACAGTGTATCGTATAGGGCAATGTATGTGGCAAATGTGACTTGTCTCAGCTCCACTTCCACTGTTTATCAAGCAAAGAGAGATCGCACGGTGCCAATGTTTGTATTTGACGTCGCTCACGACTTCAGCAATGAGCAGAGAAAAGTATGAATGTAAACACAGTGTTAAAAAACAGAGTACGAGGGTGGGATGATAAGTACCTAACCTAAGTAAAAAAAACTTGAATTTTGGTTTTAAAACTAATTTTATTTTTCGACATAATCTCCGTCTAGGTCTATGCACTTATTCCATCTTCGCTCTAAAGCTGTGATGCCTTCCATAAAATGATTCCTTTCGAGGCCTCCAAAATAGTCCTCTACAGCGGCTATGACGGCATCATTAGTGGCAAATTTCTGTCCACCAAAAAAGTTTTAAGCTTCGGGAACAGATGGAAGTCGGATGGTGCCAGATCAGGCGAATAAGGTGGGTGGGGCAGCAAATCGTACTTCAATTCGCCGATTTTCGCCATGGTTTTAACACATGTGTGAACCCTGGCATTGTCTTGATGGAATATGATTTTTTTTTTGCTAAGCCTGGTCGTTTTTGCTGAATACATTGATGTTGCTTATCTAAAAGGTTAGCATAGTATTCTCCATTAATGGTTTCACCTTTAGGAAGGTAATCGATCATTAAAATTCCACTAGCATCCCAAAAGACGGAAGCCATAACTTTTCCAGCCGACTTTAGCCATAGCTTTTTTGGGCCCGAACATCCAGATTCAGTCCACTGCTTTGATTGAATTTTTGATTCTGGCGTGTAGTGGTGAACCCATGTTTCATCTGTTGTTACAAAACGACGCAAAAAATCAGCTTTATTTTTCTGAAAACGATCCAAACATTCCTTCGAGTTTTGCACGCGGATTCTTTTTTGATCGGGCGTAAGCAATCGCGGCACCCAACGGGCGGATAACTTTTTCATATTTAATTCTTCATCTAGAATATGATGTACCCGTTCCTTTGAGATCCCTGTAGTCTCAGCTATTTCTGATAACTTCAATCGTCGATCAGCCAAAACCATATCGTGGACTTTGCAGACCATTTCTGGAGTCGTGACGCTTTTTGGACGTCCAGGGCGAGCTTCGTCTTGGACACTTGTACGGCTTCGTTTAAATTCAGCCACCCAGTTTTTTACCGTGGCGTATCATAGAGCACATTCCCCCAAAAAATTCTTTAACTCATCATAAATATCTTTTCCCTTCATACCCTTCATGTAAAGAAACTTTATCACCGCTCTTTGTTCAATTTTATCCATTTTTAAAACAATCGTCGCAATAAATTTTCAAATGACAGAAAAATCAATATTTTTTTAAGCCATGAATTTCAAATTTCGAACACAGATAGCCAGAGACACACATTTTAAATTACGCTAGTTTATTTTTAAATACAACCTTTTTAAATAGCTAAGGCCAGTTACTTATCATCCCGCCCTCGTAATTAAGAATTAGAAGAAATACTCCCCAGGTTTTCTCAATGAATTTGAAAATGTCCGTTGCCGGTTGACAAGCGCTGCTGCTAGCGGCCTGTTTTTAGTGTTCTTGAAGTTTTATGGGCTTCCCAATTATTAACGATAGTTATATTGACTAAAACAATGTTAACTATAAGGATATAAACATAAATTATTTCAATTTAAAATACTTCTTAATGAGAAAATAAGGAGGCTAAAAATTTGACGTCTGGAAGCTGTCAGTGTTACCACAGACAAGCTCGCTGGCTCGCTCGCGTGGCTAAACATCTCATGTCATTGTGGCTTGTTTTAGTCTCTTGTTGAAAAATCTACTAGTTGTATTCACCTGGTTTAAGCCATGTCTCAGTAATAGCAATAACATTAGGCAGATTGTGTACATTTAAGGTACGCTTCCAAACTTAACAATTTGTTTCTTAACGGATTTATGATTAATAAATGTAATGACATAAATCAGGTGGGACACCATTTATAAAAACCGGTCAAGTGCGAGTCGGACTCGCGCACCGAGGGTTCCGTATTGAAGATAATATGCTTGGTAACCGCAAAAGAAAATACTCATTTTGTTATAAGCTTTATTTTCCAGGCAATAAGGTCGATTTTGAGTAGCCTAAATTTTAATACAGATTTTCTTAGTTTTTTTGTTATTTCTCAAAAACTGTAAATAATGAACACTTTATATTATTTTTCCCAAAAAAAATAAGTAATTATCTATACGTCAGGATTTTTTTCAGAATTTTTGATTAATAAACTTCGGAGATAAGGGGGGGGGGGAGGAGAACGGTCATTTTTTGTACATTTTTGGCTAGAAATCAAAAAGTACATCATAGAAATTTTTCAAAAAAATAGTTTTGAAATGTGCAGATTAAGACCTTTCATATGACACTCCATTTGCTATACACGAACCACTTTCATTTTTGAACCCTCCATTCTAGACCCCTTTTCAATTATTAATAAAATTAATTTCATATTTTTTTTACTACAAATAGATGCGGGCAAGCAAGTTGTACAACTATTCCAAATTTCAAGTTGATAGCGTTTGTAGTTGCTGAGAAAACCTGCTGTGACATACAGACAGACAGACAGACAACGAAGTCTCACCATAAGGGTTCCTTTTGTACCAAATGCCTGTAATGCCTGTGCTCGTTTCTGCTTCGTCATTCCGTTCAGGACCCACGTGACTCCATTTATTAACAAACACTCTATGCTGAAAATGCAGCACCGACGTAAATTGCACCTCGCTTCTCTGCTTTTTTGAGTATCAAAAACCAAGCTCCACTCTATTTGTACGAAAAGCTGACATTCCGTAGCGGTGGGTTGCGTCGGCAATGTGCAATACAGCTAACTACTTCTCGCCACGCCTCAGCTGTTTTTCGAGGTAGCTTCCGGTATTCGGCTACCAAATGCTGGAACAACGTTCCACCACCGGACAGGAATCTGCAAAATATATTTAATTTTAAGAAAAAGCTGAAATCTTTCCTCTTTAACCATCAGGTTAGCCAAGGAACGCTTGCGCATGACACGAGTGCTATATGACGGGAGTAGATGAAATACTTTATATTTATATAGTGCGTATTTTACCCAGTTTTTGTGGTATGTATTCCTTTTCTTGCTGTCCACTTGTCACTTTGTACGCTGCTTGTTTGTTATTTTACACAGTGGTGTAGTTTATACTGATGTAAAACCAATAAAACATTAATTTTATTTCTTTTAAGTCTGCCATTTTTGTTCATATTGTTAGTTTTGTTACGTAACTTTATTTTCATTGGCATAGCATAACGTCCCATAGACTATAGTTTTTTTTTTGTTTTGTTTATTTTATTTCCTTAATGTTGCCAGTTAACTGATTGCGATTTTTATGTTCGTTCGTGATATTATCGAACGAATGATTGTTTTTTGTCTATGTTGTTCTTTTTTTCTTTTTCTCCCAATGATGTTTTGTGTTAAGTGTGTCACTTTCCGTCTCTTCACCAAGCGGTTCCAACGGAAGACCAGTGCTGGCTTTACGGTTAGCGAATGCTGAGTTGGGACCGTTTCGCAACAAGTTCTCTGTCTTGTTCTTTTTGTATCCACCTAATGTAATCTTGTATTGTTGTGAATAAATGTCTCTTTATCTTTATCTTTATCTTTATTTTGGTACGGAACCCTAAAAAGAGAAACAATTGTACATTTTTTAATTTATAAGTTTTAAGCTAGCGTTAATAGAAAGAGCAATCTTATATTTCCCCATCTTCATACTGTAGGTCAATACATGCAACAAATACGTGAGTGAATTTACTAATAAGCTTTAGGATTTCATTGTTAATCTTTCCTACAAAATCATTAAACATTTCAGCGTTAGAGTTTACACTTCTTGAAATAGTACAAATAATGATTTTACAATGCGAGTGTGCACTTACTACCTCGTCTATATATTTTATCGTGGGTGTAGACCTATTCATATTCAAGTCACTACCGCCACACATAATTATCACAGTTTTTGTCAGTAAAATACTTTGTTTTCTGGAATATATCCTTAAGAACACGATCCGTTGTGCCATTGTATATGACATCCGAGCAAATATCATAGTAATTTTTCCTTATTATGGAGAGTATATAGGACAATTCAATTCCATGCAGGTCTGATAATATTAAAAGATTAGGCTTTGATTTCGACTGGATTCCCCAGCTGTACTTTTGTCCGGAACACCAGAGACGTTCTTTTATATTATTATTATTTGCGTGATTTAGGTATATGTTTATATTCATATATTCTGGTTTTGCAGGTCCTAATTTACTTAGATCAATAATACCTGTTTCAATTGTTTGTATTTTCTTTTGGAGTAAATAAATTGATCGTTTCATCTATCTATACTTCTATTCTATACATATATAAAGTTATATCTATCTATATCAGTGGTATATTATTGGGCGTTTCAGAACACATTCTAGTTCTGAAACTCCCAAGGCTTTTTTTAGGCAAAACGTTCATTTCGATTCAGTCGTTTTTTTAAACGCTCATTCTGTTTAGAAGTTTCAAAACACATCTTTGTACAATCCTATTTGTACATACTGTATTAGATTTTTTGTGTTTTGAACAATAAAGTTTTTATTATAGGAGTTCTATATCCTCCAACTGCGCTTCCAGTTTACACCCTGTTGAACTCCGCCGATGTGGGTTAGAACTCCAACCGGGTTATGTCAGTCAACTCACCGTTAATTTATTTCAACGTATCGCAACGTACTCGAATTATATTCTTTGCATTTAGATTTTGTTACTTAATTATTTCACAGTTAATTTGAGCAAAACTGTTGCTTATACACCTGACAATTGTTAGTTAAGTATTTGGTTTTTAAATTGTCAGGTGCACAAGCAACAGAACAAAATATGTTTTTCATTTTATAGTTCTTAGTTTATACACAACGCGTCACAGGTCGTCACTAGACACGCTAACGTCGCATATAGCGCCCCAAACCGCTACATACGGACTTGGTTTGCTAAAGCGAGTCACATAGCGCACCACACCGCTCGAACGGACTTGGTTTGCTATGGTGTTTTCACAACTTGCTGCAAGGGTGATCAAGCCCCACATCAAGAACGGGCCACCTGGGATGCGTTAAGTTCCCAGTGGTCTTATGGCCGCATTTTACGTGATGGTTGGTGGTTTTAGTCCTCCCACCGAGGTGTGGATCATCCGTGCCCACCACCACATAGGCATAGAATCTCCCTAAACATTTAGAGTCTGCTCAGCGGTTAGTAACAAGGTTTTTTTTTATACAATATTAATATTTTATTGTGTTTGCAGGTATGATACGGAATACTGTTATGTTGAGCTCTCCAAAAAGGCTCCTTCAAAAAATATCTCGCTGTCTGAATCGGAAGACGAAGACCCAATACCTCAGTAAGTAAATTTGAAACAAGTGAAGTGATATTAAAATCTTCTAATGTGTTTTATAAAATGTAACATTTGAATTTTATAGGTCTAAGAAGCACAAACTCTCCAAAAAGAATATCTCGCTGCCTGAATCTGGAGACGAAGTCCCAATCCCAATACCTCAGTAAGTATTTGAAACAAGTGTTGTGATGTTAAAATCTCCTACTGTGTTTTATAAAACGTAATATTTGCATTTTATAGGTCTAAGAAGCCTAAACTCCCCAAAAAGAATATATCGCTGCCTGAATCTGATGAAGAAATCCCTATACCTCAGTAAGTAAATTTGAAACAAGTATAGTATTAAAATTTTCCAATGTGTTTTATTAAACGTAACATGTGTATTTTATAGGTCTAAGAAGCCCAAACTCTCCAAAAAGGTTCCCTCCAAAAAGAAAATCTCGCTGCCTGAATCTGAAGTTGAAGCACTAATACCTCGGTAATTAAATTTTAAACATGTGTTAAATTGAAACCTTGTAATATGCTTTTTAAAATAAAACATTTATTTTTTATAGGTCTAAGAAACTGAAATTAGCAAAAACCCCGATTCCCAAATCTGAGGACGAAGTTTCAACTTCATCGTAAGTAAATTACCTTATTTAAAAAACCGGTCAAGTGCGAGTCGGACTCGCGCACCGAGGGTTCCGTATTGAAGATAATATGCTTGGTAACCGCAAAAGAAAATACTCATTTTGTTATAAGCTTTATTTTCCAGGTAATAAGGTCGATTTTGAGTAGCCTAAATTTTAGTACAGATTTTCTTAGTTTTTTTGATATTTCTCAAAAACTGTAAATAATGAACACTTTATTTTATTTTTTCCAGAAAATATAAGTAATTATCTATACGGCAGGATTTTTTTTCAGAATTTTTGATTAATAAACTTCGGAGATAAGGGGGGGGGAACGGTCATTTTTTGTACATTTTTGGCTATAAATCAAGAAGCACATCACAGAAAATTTTCAAAAAAATAGTTTTGAAATGTGCAGTTTAACACCTTTCATATGACACCCCATTTGCTATAATCGAACCACTTTCATTTTTGAACCCCCCATTCTAGACCCCTTTTTAATTATTAATAAAATTAATTTCATATTTTTTTTACTACAAATAGATGCGGGCAAGCAAGTTGTACAACTATGCCAAATTTCAAGTTGATAGCATTTGTAGTTGCTGAGAAAACCTGCTGTGACATACAGACAGACGGACAGACAGACAACGAAGTCTCACCATAAGGGTTCCTTTTGTACCATTTTGGTACGGAACCCTAAAAATGAATTACAATAATTAACCCAGTACCTACCTATGTTATACCTATGTTCGTGTTATTAATTTATTGGTTTCCATTTACAGCTCAAAAAAGTTGTCGCAGACGCGTCAACAAAAACATCCAAACGGTCCTGCAGGCTGGATAATTGACTCGGACACCGAAGACGAAGACTTCCGTGTTGAGCAAAAAGAAACAGTGTTCCCGTCTGTTTTGATACGGCAAGTTCCTGGCGGCAGGGTGTGGCGAACTGCACAATTGTTTGGTAATCTTTTTATTGAGTTGAAAATATACAATGTTGCTGACATAAAAACTCTTGCGGTGGAAGATCGATGGAAGAATTAACTTAAAACTTCAGGTAGATGCGGATTCGCCAGAGGTATCAAACATTAATAACGTTTTAAAATTAAGTAAGGAGCATTTCATTGACGATGGAGTGTTCTATCGCGATTTAAAATAATTATTATTGTTGTGATACCTTTGTTTGTAATATTAAGAGTAAATAAAAAAAAATAAAAAATTAATCATAAATCAATATTTTGTTCTGTTTGCGAAACATCTGTTAGGATAGCGTCTTACCGCGTGCGAGGGTACGAAGGCGACCCAGACCAAGCCTCCTGCTGAGTTTTTATGCAGTCTTCGCGCCCGCGTTCGAAACATTTTAATGCAAGACAATCAGTCTTTAATAGTATTAAAGTTAACTTCAAATTATTTGCAGAATTTTCTTTACTTAAAAACGATACATGTGATATTAAGTCTTTTGCAACCCGAAATATAGTGTTACATCAGAATTATAACAATAGATAAAAATTTGCAATGGAGTCCCCATATAGCTGTACTGGCAGGTAAACTAAGTTCGGCAGCTTACGCCGTTAGGAAAATTAGACAACTAACTAATGTTGAAACAGTTCGCTTAGTTTATTATAGTTATTTCCATAGTGTCATGTCTTACGGTATTCTGGTTTGGGGTAAGGCAGCTGAAATACAAACTATATTTGTTTTACAAAAAAGGGCCATTCGTTCTATTTATAACTTAAATTCCCGTGACTCCTTAAGAGAACTTTTTAAAGAAATTAATATCTTAACTGTAGCGTCTCAATTTAATTATGAGAATATTATTTATGTTATTAAAAATTTAGATTCTTTCACCAAAAATTCTGATATACATAATTTAAATACAAGAAATAAAAATAAAATTGCTATTCGAAAATTCCGCGTCCGTAAAGTTTATAAATCATTTGTTGGTCAATGCATTCATTTCTATAATAAATTAACTGACGTATATTTAAAGCTTCCGTTTCCAGCACTTAAAAATTACTTAAAAAAGTCGTTAATGTCTAAAGCGTACTATAGGGTCGAGGACTACCTAACAGACAAAAATGCTTGGCCTAAACCCGAAACTTAGTCATTCAATAATAATTTGTGCAAATGCAAAAGTGGTATTTTGTCTAGGGGACACCGTTGATGTAGGAAAACATGTCGAAACTTTTATGTGGTCATCTTGTTGTTTTTTTTTTCCCTATTTCTCCCTCCTAATATTTTGTCATGTTTTCCTGCTGAACTACGCATGATTTTGATATTATATTTAATTTAATATTTATAGCTTTATATAATACTAGACTAAGTATTATCATTGTAGTAAGAAATATGGTTAAAAAAATGACTGACTGCTGAGTTTCTTGCGGCGTTTCTTCTCAGCAGTGGTCTCCTCTTGGGAAGCGCTGGTAGACTCCTGACGTGTAAATGTGCCCGTGCGGCCTACTTACTGAATTAATGTCTTTTATCTTTTTTTATCTTTATGATTTTAATGAAATATTTTTAAATCTTTTACACTCTATTGGTCGAAAAATTGATGAATTACAAGACAGGGATAGTGGTTGGGCTTTTATGCGCAATTTATAACTGGAGGTAAACATCAGTAAATATAACCCACTGAGAGCATCAGGATTCATAGATTTGCCTAAAAATATAAAACTTAAGCGTGCTTGCATCAATATTCAAAATAAAGATGATTTTTGTTTTTTATGGTGTGTGATGGCGGCTCTATTCCCCGCTAAAAATAATGCTCATAGAGTATCTTCATACCCTCATTATGAAGGTGTTCTTCACTAACCTTCTGTATTTTATGGCTTCTGTAGCTGATTAACAGCACAATTCTGCCAAAATCAAGTGTCGAGCTTCACACGGTTAAGTTTAGAAAAGGATACGTGAAGCGTCAACTGGTTGAGGGAACTCGTTGATACTGAAAAACACATAAAACAAACACAACTAAACTACGACGCCTTTGCTTAACATGAATTTATTAAAAGCGGGGGGAGAATTAGGTTTTTTTTTTCACAAAGATATATTATTCTTTTCCATGAACTTGCATAGGGTAACGTAAACTTTTTTTTTGTTAGTTAAGCATAAAATAGAAGACATGTTAATAGGGAGAGGGATTTTTAATTTGGTAAAGAGGGAGTAAAGGGGAGGTGATTTATTATTAGGAGGGCAATCAAAGAAAATGTGGTCAATGGATCCATAATCCTGCCCGCAGTCGCACCAAGGAGTTTCTCTAATTTTGAATTTGAATAATTGACTTGGAGAGCACACGCGACCTAGACGAAGTCTGATGATGATACTAGTGTGTCTTTTTGAAAGGGAGCGATTCTTAATAAACCAGGGTCGGGACGGAATAGTGGGTTGAACAGAGGAATAGTAACATTTTTTAGAAGAGGACCAGCGGGTTGACCATTTCTTCTCCAGAGAACGCTTAGGAATTCTTAAAATATCCGGAGAATATATTTTGAAAAAGGAATCATCCCCGTGGATGACTGCATCTTTAGCAGCTGAATCCGCAGTGGCTGGGGATCCAAACAAACGAAATATCTATATGAGCCGCATGACAAGAATAAATAGATTTTTTTAACTGGGAGACCAAATAGTTACGCGCACAGTTTTTGAATGGGTGAATTGAGATGGATTGCAAAACACTAAAGCAGTCTGTAAAAATTACACATTTATGTAATTTATGCTGGAGAATGAAATCAACAGATTTCAAAAGGCCCAAGCATTCCCCGGAGAAAACCGAAGATTCAGGCGGGAGTTTGAATTTGTGCATAATATTGAGCTTAGGGCAGATAAAAGCAGCCCCTACACATCCCGAATCTGACAGTTTGGAGGCATCCGAAAAAAAGTATGTGTGATCAGGAAAACAAGATTCTACATATTTATTAAATAATGAATTAGCTTGAACAGAATTTTTATTTATACCAGTGTTAAAATATATATTAGGAAAATGGATTAAGGCCTCAAAGGGGATTGTATACAATGGAAGCGAAGCACATTTCTGGACCGGAGCTCTGAGGGAGGCCAACTTACTTAGGCCTTTAATTAAGTTAGGCTGGGCCTTATGGCACCAGTACGGTTTGGAAGAGCAAAAACGAAAGAGTAACTTGAGTTTAGGAACGATAGGCTGAGAGAAGAGGAAATAAGACTGGAACAGGAATCGTTCCGATAAATATTGTCTTCTTAGATCAAGGGGAGGTTCTCCACATTCTACTAATAACGCTCTATTAGGAGACGACTTCATGGCCCCAGAGACTATTCTGAGAGCTTTCATCTGAATCAATTCCAGGAGTTTGAGAGCTCCTTTGTTACATGGCTCAAAAATAAAAGTACCAAAGTCCAAGTGACTTCTGACGAGAGCATTATAGAGCAACTTTTGGGGATAGGGATGGGCGCCCCACCAAGAGCCAGACAGAGCTCTAAGAATGTTGATGTTCCTTTCGCACTTCCTAGCAACCTAAGAAAGATGAGGGATTCCCTGCAGTCGTCTGTCAAAAATCACTCCGAGAAACTTAACTGAGTCAGAAATTGGAATAGGAATGTTATCATATTTTATGCAGCCCTCCGGAGGGGATCGGCTTCTTGAGAAAACTATGGCGGAACTTTTAGATGGAGATAGGGAAAGCCCGTGGGCAGATAGCCAAACTTGGAGCGACACCAGATCCTCGTTCAGAATATCAACAGCTCTTTGGGGGTTCTTGTCGTTGCAATACATAACGACGTCATCGCCAAACTGTAGCAAACGGCACGACATATTAATAGACCTATCCAGGTCATAGGTGTAAAGATTGTATAAGAGAGGGCTCAGGACCGAGCCCTGAGGCAAACCTTTCCAGATATGTCTAACAGCCACAATCCTACCTTGCCACCTAACAAGAATCGTTCTAGCCTTAAGGAGATTAGAGATAAAGTTAACAACTTTCGAAGGAATACTCAGATTGGACATTTTGTCGCTGAGCACTGAAAGCATAACATTATCGTATGCGGAAGACACGTCCAGAAAGGCGGCCGCCACGGACTCGTCCCTCGAAAAAGCCAACCGGATGTCTGTAGAAAGGATAGTGTGACTGTCTAAAATACTTTTTCCCTTCCGGAATCCAAATTGGAAGCGGGATAGGATGTTGTTGTTTTCCAGAAACCAATCTAGTCGATTTTTGAGCAAATGTTCAGTAACTTTACAAAAGGTAGAAGAAAGAGCAATGGGGCGGTAGGAGGACGAAAGTTCTAAATCTTTACCGGGCTTTGGAATAGGGATAATAAACTGCACCTTCCATGAGTCTGGGATAATCCCAGTCTCAAAAAAATAATTGATCAGGGACAGAAAAAAAGATAATGTTTCCAAATTGGCTTTAGCGAGGAAGGAGTAAGTCAGGCCATCTGGGCCAGGAGCCGAATCCACAAGGCCCTCCAGAACACACCGAAGCTCCGACAGTTGAAAGGGAGAAGAAAGAAATTGGAAATGACCTTTCCTGTAGGATTATCTGACATCAAAATATTCGAAAAAAACAATCAGAATTAAGTATTAATGTGTATGCACTCAAAAATAAAACTGAAATCGTAGGCCCGCTTTATAAACATATATTAACCTATTTATGTTAGAACACGGTCGTCAAACACATTATTGTCTTATTAAAAATTTAAGTCGTCCGCTTAAACGTCAATTAACAAAACATAACGGCCAAATCTTTTTTTGTGATGAATGTATGATATTTTTCGATAGTGAAAACAAATTAAATGCTCACGTATGCGGGGGCGTGAAGACAATTTTACCTGAACGGGGTACGCAAGTTGAATTTAAAAATATTGAACGAATGCAAGATATGCCTTTCATAATTTATGCAGACTTTGAATCATTATTGCAGTCAAATAAAGACGAAACGCTTAGTTCAAAATGCACTACAACATTACAGGAGCACGTACCAGCTGCATTTGCGTACTATATTGTTTGTTCATACAATAGCTCGCTAAACAAATTCGTTTCTTACCGTGGAAAAGACTGCGTACATAAATTTCTATAATATTTGCAAAAAGATGTATGTAAAATTAATAAAATCTATTCTAACCCAAAGACAATATCTATTACAAAGGAAGAAGATAATGTTTTTTTAAATTCCCATTATTGTTTTCTTTGTCGAAAATTATTGCGCGGCGACTCCGTGAGAGATCATTGTCATTTAACGGGGCGCTATAGAGGGGCAGCCCATTCTTATTGTAATATTCGATACCGTTTACCATCATTTATGCCTGTGTTTTTTCTCAACTTATCGGGATACGATAGTCATTTGTTTATACGTCAGTTGGGCGAACTTCCGGGTCAAATCAAAGTTATTGCAAAAAACAAAGAAAATTACATATCATTCACGAAATTTTTCATTACAAATCGAAATGAATATAATTATGCCTGTTCGTTTTGTAGATTCGTACAAATTTTTATCAGCAAGTTTGGAATAACTTGTATGCACCTTAAATAGAAACGATTTTATTCACCTCTCTCATTTCTTTCCAATAAAAGAGCATTTTGATCTATTAAAACGAAAGGTTGTCTATCCGTACGAGTATATGACTAGTTGGAGTCGCGATAAAGAGCAATGTTTACCTCAGCAACATTATTTTTACAACTCAATAACAAATGACATTATTTCAAAATATGATTATGAGCATGCGCAACTTGTATGGAAATCATTCGATGTAAAGAGTTTAGGAGAATACACTGACTTGTATGTTAAATCAGATGTACTATTACTAGCTGACATATTTGAAAAGTTTCGCCAAACGTGTAAAATTAATTATAGATTAGATCCTGCTTTTTACCTAACTGCCCCTAGTTTAAGTTTTGATGCTATGTTACTCATAACCATTGAGATAAATAGACTAGAGAAGCAAACCTCATTATCAAGCGGTAAAAAAAGTATGACCACTTCTTAGCCGCGACGACGTAGCTTTGAAACCACTACACATTTTAAAATAAACACATAGTAAAAATATATCGGTCTCACTTACACAAGTTGCAAGAACAATGATGTCACTGACATTAGATAAGGACAGACACAAAAATATGCCATAATAGGTTGGTGTTGCCGACCATATGAAAATTTGCCCAATATGACAAATAAATAGGGATTTTTTAAAATAATACTTAGGTACTTTGTAATTAATTAATGCCTGAAATTATTTTAAATGCGCATTTCTTATTAGATTACTAGAAATAGGCAAAAGTAATAAAATAAGTACGTCATTTTTTGTTTCAATGTTTTTTATTACGTATATGTATAATATTATAAGATTATTACTATGTACAAAGGATAAAATTTGTTTGCATGTATAGTGAATGGAAGATATAAAGTCGATCCTGACATCTGTCATCGCACTACAATTTATAATCGTCATGGACTTATTAGAGAAACAAGTCCATGGATATCACACGCGAGGACAATTGTTCGGTCAAAGAGATTTACTCTGGTGGACTAAACAGAAGCACATGGGGTTAGCTCCACGCGCTTCTGTCAAGTCCTTTGAGGTTATTGTAATTTGTACTAGAAGGACAGCTGTCAGGATTACCTGCTTATCTGCCTTTTTAACCGACTTCAAAAAAGGAGGAGGTTCTCAATTCAACTGTTTTTTTTTTTTTTTTTTAATGTTTGTTACCTCAGAACTTTCGACTGGGTGAACCGATTTTGAAGATTCTTTTTTTGTTTGAAAGCTGGTGCTTCCCATTTGGTCCCATTTTTATCAAAATGAAGATTTGATGATGGAATCTATGAGGAATCGACGTAACTCTTCAAAATTTATAGGCACACCTATAGCGATTTTGGTATTTTTCATTATAACTCGTGTATTTGCTCTTGGAAAACACTATTTGGTAAAGTGGAACTGATGATGAAAACCACAGATGGCCACCGGAACTCCTAAACGGAATATATTTCAAGGGTGGCGACAAGATATTTCGATTAAGATAGTTGAGCGACTATGACGAAGCATATGTATTTTTAAGTATATGACTATGACTTTCCCACGGCGTTGCTTGCGGCGAGATTGAATTTCAATGTTCTATAGTTTCTTATTAATTCTTATTAATTAAAGTGGGACTACATAATTATGATCACTAAAAAGTATAAAATAAAATAAAAGTTTAAAAAACAAAAAAAACGCCTTCATAAAGCAAAAAATAACTTCATTTAAAATGGTAGGTCAGTCCAACTGAAGTCGGCGTCCAACAATATTTTAACCAAAAGCAGACTTCAGTTGGACTGACCTATTACCTACCATTTTAAATGAAGTTATTTTTTGCTTTTTGAAGGCGGTTTTTTTGTTTTTTATACTATCAGTGGCTTGTTTTATAAAGCTACAAATTACAATTTACAGGTTACAAGTTTCCATTTGACACAACCTCGACCAATGACGACCAGAGGCCCGTTTCACGAAGCTACAAGTTACAAATTACAAGCGAAAGTCTCTTTCTAACTCCTTTTGCTAGAAAGAAAGTTCCGCTTGTAATTTGTAACTTGTAGCTTCGTGAAACGGGCCACAGCCATTTGAGCAGTGTTCCCAGTTTAGACCTGTAAAATTGTAACTAAGCTTTATAAAACGTGCCCCAGGATATGCAGGCCTGTGCAGTGCAGTCTTAATTTGTCTTTATCCCTGAAGTGCTTAGAACATAATAATATTACAGTTGATTTAGTAGGCAGCCAGTCGGTCTCTTTTCTCAACAATCGAATGATTTCCACCGACTTCTTTTGACGTAGGAAGGATGGATAAGGATGTAGCCTTAGGCACCCTGAAAATGTATCAATATAAAATAGGTAACTAAATGAAAATACTAGATTCTTCTATTATCATTAATCTGTATTTTTTATTAAATCTACTTCCAATATATTAGAACTCAAACAAAATTTAAAGCCTCCCGTCAATGTGGGAAAACCAAAACGATATTTTAATGGCAACACCGCACCCTAAATTGCAATATTTGGTATTTTAAATCGATTTCTGGGTTTTTTATGTTAATTTGAATACATAAACAATCAACTAACGTGTGGAAAGTAATTCCGCTGGATTTGTTATCTTTTTGTGATCTCGAATTACATTCTTTCACTACGCATTTTCCCATTTCGTAGCTCGGTGCAACTCTGTCGGCATCACAATGAGCACTGAGTTGACGTTTGCTGCCATATGGCTGTGGCCTTATGTGAAGTGGCAACGCTTTGTTGCGGTAATTGCTAATCTAGTGTAACATATATATCAATGCTCATAACTGATGTGAAGTTACAACTCATTGATGACCTTGAAATAATTAGAATGATTCAGAAGGGTATTCGTGGAGGTGTATGTTTATGTTCTATGTATGCAAAGGCTAATAATAAATACATGTCGAATTTTGATTCCAGTAATCCTAATAGATTCTTATTGTACATAGACTGTAATAATCTATATGGTTATGCGATATGTGGCTATTTACCTTATGCTGATTTCAAATTCTTACCACAGCATGAAATTAATGAACTTGATGTCCTAAAAATATCCGATAATTCGGATTATGGTTATATTTTGGAAGTGGATTTAGAATATCCAGGACATTTGCATGACTTGCATAATGACATTCCATTTTTTCCTTAAAAATTCACACCTCCTGGTTCGAAGCAACCTAAACTTATCCCAAATTTGTACGATAAATACGAGTACGTCATCCATTATATGCATTTAAAAATATGTCTTAAGCATGGTTTGATATTAAAAAGAATACATAGAGTAATCAAGTTTAAACAAGGTCCATTTTTGAAGCAATATATAGACATTAAAATACGGATTTAGCTTTTTAGGGAAGACCCTGAAAAAAGGTTAAATAGTTGGTTAGTTAATGCATGGAGCGACAATACAAATAAAACAAAAAAGAAATACACAGCCGAGCAGCTAACAGGGAGACCTAATTTTCATAGTTCAACTATTTTTACTGAAAATTTTGTTGCCATATAAATGAAACCAGAATCGATCACTCTCGATCGACCAATTTACATTGGTTTTACTGTTTTGGAAATATCTAAAACTCATATGTATGATTTTCACTATTCTGTTATGAAACCTTTTTATGGGTCTAATCTGAGTTTGTGTTATACTGATACAGACTCCTTTTTATATTCCATAAATACAGAAGATTTATATGCAGATTTAAAACTAAAATTTCACCACTATTTTGATACTAGTAATTACTCAGACAGTAACGTGTTTGGTATAACACGCCAACATAAAAAAGTACCAGGTTTGTTTAAAGATGAACTTGGCGGAGAAATAATAAACGAATTTGTAGGTCTTTGGTCAAAATTGTATTTTATAAAAACAAAAAACAAACAAATTAAAAAGGCTAAGGGCACAAAAAAACATGTATTGCGAGGTGTGGATTTTGAGGAGTATAAAAAAGTACTATTAAATAAAGAGCGGATAAGAAAAAGAAATATTGTATTTAAATCACTAAAACACGTTATTTTTACACAGTCTATAAATAAAGTGGCGTTGTTGTCAAATGATGACAAACGCGTTATACTAAAGAATCAAGCCTCGACGTTATCTTGGGGTCATCAATGTTTGTTTTAATGTAAACAAGTTAGATTTATGGTGTAATATTATATATATATATATATTGTAAATAAAGGTGGTCATTACTGAATAAACGTTATTTCCTAACAATCTTGTTTTATTTACTTCGTGTAACATACAAACCATTCGCACGTTAAAGGTATCAATGACACTATTGAAATATTTGATTAAGTATATAATTTAGTCGTCACTGTTGGATTTAACGTACGAATATGTGTGTTTGTTATGTAAGTTTGGAACAGGTCCTAAAATAAAAATAAAAATGCATTTTTTTCTACAGAATAGGAATTCACAAATGAGAATACAATGATAAATTATTTTCAAATTGCCATTTTTTAATACATATAACATTTTTTAACGCACAAGATTTTTTATGAATAAAACAATTATAAGTACTGAGGTCTTTACAATATTTTTGATGCATAGATTGAAAATTAGGCAAACCTTTTTCACCTAAATCTATTACAGTACAGTTGGCACACAGTTCTTTAACCCATTTAACTTTTTCTAATCCTTTTACGTATATTTTTTTATTTTCTAAGTAACCATGAATCATTCTTCTAAATTCTCTGAAATCGACAAACCCTTCGCGCCACAAAATACCAAGGTTTTTCTCTATCCATCGTACTTGTCTTTTTTCATTTTCCGATAAAGTAGAAAATGTGAATGGAGGTTTTACTAAAAAAACTTGTGTGCTGTAACGGTCCAGATATGCCGGTTCGAATTCACAAATATAATCAGAGTTAGTTCAGGCTCTAGCGAGAGCTGATTAAATTGTAAAATCTATTTTTAATAAAATAACATTATTGTTAGATATTAATTATATGTATTCACGTATGAATACAATAATAAGTGATAAAATGCGAATGCAACAAGTTTGAGCGCCTGCTAAAAATAGTCCGCAAAATTACATTATAACAAGTGTAATGCAATAAAAATCTAGAAGGACACTCACAATTTTAGTAAGCTGTTAATCAAGTCATGTTCTAGTTTTGTAATCTTATTCAATTAAATATTTGCTTAATACAAGCTTTAGAATTATAAATCTTATTTACTTCTTCAATAAACAATGGTTATATAGAAGAAATGGGAGTGTTATAATTCTTGAGTAATGAACACGAGAGAGAGAAGGAAGGAACTATATAGGTTGCCTCGCTAGAATCGGACCAAGCCGATTGCGTAAACGAACATCACCGAGTAGATGGCGCCTTATTATGTTATGATTCTGGTGGTACAAGCGGGCAGCGTCTGTCATGTTCGAATTGGTAGAATACGACAGTGATGGAGATAGACGCCATCAGAATACGGACTCGAGTAGATATTAAAAACGGTAGTACTGGGAATAATGGAAAAATGTACTGTGTATTGAATATCATAAGGATTAGTTTCAATTATCAGTGTAGATTCGAATCACGAATCAGGAGATGTAGGATTGTAATGATTAAAATGACTTAAGCGATTGGAATGGGGATTGAAAGTATACCTTATGTTATTTATAGTAAGGGATAATTTTGGAGCTAATGCATGACTTGCACGAGTTGTTCAACTTGCAAGAGATGCGTGAGATGCACGAGATGCATGAGATGCACGAGCGCGATGGCCGCCGTTGAATCTATATATAGAGTTTTCAAAGGGAATATGGGCATTAATTTCTGGGCATTCATCGCGGAACGTTTATATTTTGACTTTATTTCGTCATTTAAAGGGGATAGGCTCGCTTACTGGGGAACGCCTTGCGTAAAATTTACTAACTTCGTAGTTACCTTGTCGTGTTAAATTCGTTTTGGTTTTTATATCGTGCTGCGCCAGTTTATTTCCTATATTTTGTGTAATTTTCGGTTAATTACGGGTTTTATAGAGAAATAGGAGTACGACGCGTTCGCGGTTAAATTCATGACGCAGTGCTAGTTTTACAGGAAAATTTTAACTACGTAGTATTTGGTTTAATATTTGCGATCTTTTAAAGTGTTTTCAGTTATATCGTTTGTATAGTTAACGTTAACTTCGTCTTTAGAGCTAATATAGGAGGTATAAGATACGTAGGGCTTAAGTACGTGCGATTCATTAGCTAACTATTGTTTAACCGGCTTTAAATAGGTTTATGTATTGCTTTGATAGTGTTTGGAAGACGCAATTTCACAGTTAGCGTAGTAATTAAATTCTTTCCGCGAAGGGATAGGGAAACGGTTTGTTTGGGGAGTAGGCTATAGGTACTATTGTGTGGGAAATGGTTTTCTGTCATGTATGGGAATGCAGTGCGAAAGCTCTGTATTTTTATATATGATTGGTGTTGGTTCGGGGGTTGTGCTTTAATCAAAAGATTTTGTTTTCCAAATTCACTCCAGTAGACGGGTGGTGGGAACTTTTATATTTGAAATTGGTTTATTTTGATATTTTAATTTATACCTTGGTAAGGAACTTTTGGTTTATTTTTCTCTTGCTACTGTTAATTCTGGTTTACATAGCCTAGGTTGCAGTTAGTGAGGCTTGCTATTGTATGATTGTATTTCTATTATTTGTATTGGTGGGTAGAAATCCTTGCTGGGCCAGGACACCTTTAGCTAACCACTGTGATCAGAGTCCGGACACAGCTGGCGAGGTTTCCCAAATACCAATACGTGTACTAATATATCTTTCTGTGTACTTTTCAGAAATCTTGGGTTGTTTATCATTCGTGTCTGATACAATTTATTATTTAGCTGTAGATTAAAGGACATTCCTTGTATAGTGGGGAATTTTTGTTGAGTTAAGCTAGATTAGCATACACTTGTACCAGAGCAGTGATCAGGCTACCACTAGTAAATGTCTGACAAGTCCGAGGAAGCCTAACAGAGCCTCTGATTTGGAACTATTAGAGTCTAAAAGAGCCTTGGGCAAGCCCGAATGTCTCTTTACAACATAGACATCCGTAGAAGTGCCTACTTAGTCTCAATGTCAGCCTTTAAAGAACAAGTAAGGATCACCAGTTGACATGCCGGCGCGCACTTACTGAAGCTTTATTGGAGTTGGAGCTGGGTCCCGATAAATCTATTTTTTATGTATATACACTAAACCACACAATAAGGCGCCTTACTCTCACTATCCCTGAGAACTACGGTTCACCAAAAGTGAGGGGGGAGGTACACACAACACGAGTGTTTAGGTTGCCTTCTCAGCCGACTCAGCTGAACTTTCCAGATTCCCTAGGGACCTAGCTAAATACCGGGTGAGGTAAAACCTTAGGTCTATCAAGTAGAATAGGCCTTATCAGTAGGTTTAGGATAGCTTCAATGTAGGGAAAATAGGGAACTAGGACATAAACCAATAGGAATTCAACTAGGCACGTAGGATTAATTCTTGAAAATTAAAAATAATCTTTTAAATTCATCCTTGTTTGGTCTTATAACGTTACTATATAGGGAAAATAATAGGAAGTTTAAATTAAATATGTTATCCGCCATAACGAAAGAATCAGTGGAATATACTATTTATTCCCATACTTATTTGTTTTGCCTTAAGGAGATTTCAGTTTATTGAACATAGACTTATTCAATAATAAGTATTCATGCTAGTTTGTCAGGAAGTAAATATTTCTAGTCTTAAACTGACAAACAACGTTCTTAGTAAATATCAAAGTCATATTTATGAGTTGGATTGTCTTCCCTCATTCAATCTTCAGAGGCAGATAGATTGCTGTACATACTGAGATACGTCTCTACCGTCACTGCTTACGAGCACTGGTTAGTCACTGTATAGTTAATTCAATCAGCCATTCCCGCGGGAATTTTGCATAAAAACATGCACTACAATGACCGAGGTCACTCCTTCTAGTAAATGTACTTAAAAGCATCAAATAGTATCAAGACTAGAAAGCTTTACTCGAGATTTAGTAAACTGTTTTCTCCTTCGAATAATAAAGTAACTATCTCTTGCAAAACCAACCTCTGATAAGTTATAACATCAATAAATCAGCTTGTGCAAAGTAAGCCGCAATTTGCAAATAATGACAATGTAACAGATTGTACATTATATTCATCAGTTCCAGTATTCCTAAAGCTTGAACATAGTAAACTAAAGATATATGAATATTTCTAGTCTATGGCAGATAGCCAAATATACCTTCAGCATTGAAAGAATCAACGAGATTTAACGATTTCTCTCAATTTATATTGAATATTTTACATCAAGTGACTTCTCTGTTTACGCTATGGGTTATGTACCCTGCTTGGTTGTTCTCAAGGGAAAACCGGCCTTATAGTGAGCAATAAGAACCACTAATCTTTTCGCTAAAGCTAAGCTCGTTTATCATTGCTTTCAATTAACAAAAACAAAATTGTTGGTCAATATCACATAGGCGGAGTGACACTGCAAAACGTTACTGATGTTAAGGACTTGGGAGTGACACTGGACGAGAAGCTTACTCTTGATAGACACATAAACCGCCTAACGACCAAGGCATACCGAATGATGGGATTCGTACTTAGGGCAGCTAAACCTCTTAAAAAGGATTCTTCATACATACTGTTGTACAAAGCCCTAATCCGACCCCTACTGGAGTATGCATCTGAGGTATGGAATCCCCACTATCTTATCTATACAAATCTAGTTGAACGTGTCCAGAAGAAATTCCTAAGAGCCCTACATTTTAGGCTTTGTGGGGTAAATTTATCTTATGACAAGCTCCTAAAACGATATAAACTACGCACACTTGCAGTCAGACGAACAGCTCGGGATGCGATGGTTCTATACAATATATGTAACAGCTACTATAATTGCCCAAAACTACTACAAAATTTAAATTATCGTGCCCCTACATATAGAACTAGATCAACCCTCCTTTTCGCTGTCCCGGCGAGTAAAACAAAAGCTGGTGTCCGCGCGCCGCTCAGCAGAATGTGCAATGCCTACAACAAGCAGTTGTCCTCGGTTGACATGTTTAACTGCGCACAAAATAAGTATAAACGCAGCGTTATTAAGGTCTTAGATGATAATCTAAACGTAAGACAATGTTGATGTGAATTTGGATTTTTATTGCGAAAGTTTTTGTGTGTTCATTCATTTAATTATGTATTTTTAATGCCGTTTATTTTATTGTAAATGTACTGTTGTTAGTTTTAGTCATGTTACCATCTTCTTTTTATTTATGTTTTACTTTAATTTAATGATGTTTTTTAATTCATTACGCCAGTTATAAGCACAAAACTTGCTGCACAGTCACCGTTAAATCTAAAATATAACTCCTAGAGGGATTTGTGTCAGGATGTAGACTAAACCTAATTTTAAGAGATCCTTTGTTTTATAATATTTTGTAATGTCTATATCTGTTTTTATCCCCAATAAATAAAATAAAATAAAATAAAATTAATATCACTCAATAAATCTCTCTTTTATTTTTTTTGATTTATTGAGAATTTCGTAATTTCATTAAATCGGCCGCTAACTTTTAAACGGGCACAGTGTCAAAAGTTATGTTGGTAAGTGAGTTCTGAATGCCTTTACAGAAAGCTCTCGTGCTATTGCATTGATTTTATGCCATTCCAGGGTGTTAAAAATTCCAGTTTTTCATTTGTATTGGTTTTTTCTCAAAATTATTAGGCTGCTGTAAAACAAACACACACATCTTTAGAACTAATTACTAAAATATGTATGTATAAGGTTTTATCAAAAGCTCGTTTATCATTGTTTTTAATTAATATCACTCAATAAAACTATCTTTTCATTTTTTTGATTTATTGAGAATTTCGTAATTTCATTCAATCGGCCGCTAACTTTTAAACGGGCACAGTGTCAAAAGTAATGTTGGTAAGTGAGTTCTGAATTCCTTTACAGAAAGCTCTCGTGCTTTTGCATTGATTTTATGCCATTCCAGAGTCTTAAACATTCCAGTTTTTCATTAATGTCGGTTTTTTCTCAAAATTATTAGGCCGCTGTAAAACAAACACACACATCTTTTGAACTAATTACTAAAACATTTATGTTTAAACTTTTATCAAAAGCTTGTTTATCATTGTTTTTAATTAATATCACTCAATTAACCTTCTGTTATTTTTTTTGATTTATTGAGAATTTTGTAATTTCATTCAATCGGCCGCTAACTTTTAAACAGGCACAGTGTCAAAAGTAATGTTGGTAAGTGAGTTGTGAATGCCTGTACAGAAAGCTCTCGTGCTATTGCATTGATTTTATGCCATTCCAGAGTGTTAAGTATTCCAGATTTTCATTAATATCGGTTTTTTATCAAAATTATTAGACCGCTGTAAAACAAACACACACATCTTTTGAACTAATTATTAAAATATTTATGTTTCAGCTTTTATCAAAAACTCGTTTATCATTGTTTTTAATTAATATCACACAATCAAACCATATGTCCATTTTTTTGATTTATTGAGAATTTTGTAATTTCATTCAATCGGCCGCTAACTTTTAAACAGGCACAGTGTCACAAGTAATGTTGGTAAGTGAGTTCTGAATTCCTTTACTGAAAACTGTCATGCTATTGCATCGATTAAATGCCATTCCAGAGTGTTAAGTACCTATTCCAGTTTTTCATTTATTTCGGTTTTGTCTCAAAATTATTAGGCCGCTGTAAAACAAACACACACATCTTTTGAACTAATTACTAAAATATCTATGTTAAAGCTTTTATCAAAAGCTCGTTTATCATTGTTTTCAATTAATATCACACAATTAATTAATCTTTAATTTTTTTTGATTTATTGAGAATTTTGTAATTTCATTCAATCGGCCGCTAACTTTTAAACGGGCACAGTGTCAAAAGTAATGTTGGTAAGTGAGTTCTGAATGCCTTTACAGAAAGCTCTCGTGCTACTGCATTGATTTTATGCCATCCCAGAGTGTTAAGTATTCCAGTTTTTAATTCACATCGGTTTATTCTCAAATTTATTAGGCCGCTGTAAAACAAACACACACATCTTTTGAACTAAAACTAATGGAACCCAAGTCAGATAGATTTAAATAATTAGATCCAGTTTTTTCACTGCAGTCGCAAAATGAATCGTTTGTTGTTATGTCGAAACAGTTTCTTATAGAACTTCTTTATTTGGTAGGGTAATTTCGGTGTGAAGATAGCGGCCAAAAGTTGGCGGCCAAATTTTGGCACCAATCGGCCGCTAACTTCACACCGGTCAAAACTGCAATAGAGACTATGTTGGCTGCTCGTTTGGGATTTTCTGTTGGAAATCCGACCAAAACCGCGGTAGGGCGGTAGGGTATGTTGGATACTCGTATGATTTTTTTGTGGGAAATACAAACAAAACCGGTAGTAGGGCCTACGTCGTTCGTTCGTATGCATTATTTGTTGGTAACCCAACCGATAACTGTGGTAGGGCCTATGTTAGATGTATGAATGGTTCTACAGTTAGAAAATCAACCATAAATAGCATTAGGGCCATTGTTGGGAGTTCGTTAGATTGCCACTAACGATTTCCCAACTTTTTCCCAACCGTTAGCCACGGTTGGCCAACGCAAAATGCTACTAGGGCTATCTACTTAATACGTATTAATTTCACCTAAGTAGGTATCTATAGGTATATACCTATAGATACCTACTTAGGTGAAATTAATACGTATTAAGTAGGTAATTTAATTTATTGAGTGTGACGTGACAGATAACATGTGACATGTGACGATGTGGATGGCCTAGGTAGTTGGTAGTGACTAAGTACCTAGTGACCTTGCTTACGAAGCTAGCGGTCCTGGGTTCGATTCCCGGTCAGGGTAAATATTCGTGCGATGAGTGCGAGTAGGTATTTGTTTCTACGTTTTGGGTGTTTTATATGTACCTATATAGTAATATTAAGTATTTATTTTTCACTACATACGTACGTTTATCGTTACCTTGTACCCAAAGTACAAGCCTAGAACCTAGTTTCGGACTATAGTTGGTTCCAGTTTAAATGACGAAAATGCATTTAAAACCAACCATTACCAACATCTTTTGTTCAATTGTTATCTTCAAGTAGGGTTGTAAAACAATTACGCAGGTGTGTCGGTACGGCCAAAGTATACTGTGAACAAACAATCTTGATAGTTTTGATGTTGTTTGTTCTTACCTGGCACTTGCATACTGAGAGTATTATGAATAGAATGCGCAAACTTATCTATATTTTTAAAAATCTTAGGCAAGTAGTTACGAAGACCATGTTAAATAAAGTCTATGTATCGCTAGCTCAGTCAGTCCTCACATACTGTATCCCTATATGGGGTGGCTCAACGAAGACCAAGTTTCTTGAGCTTGAGAGAGCTCAAAGGGCACTTCTAAAAGTCATGTATCTAAAGCAGTACAGGTTTCCCACAAACGAACTTTATATACTCTCTGACTTGTTATCTGTAAGGAAATTGTATATATTAAACCTAATCTTAAAAACACACAAGGCAACCACATACACACCGGAAACAACACTAACACGTAGGAAAAGGACTAAAGTAATCCACACTCCGACAGTGAAATCTGCATTTGCAAGGCGACAACAAGCAGCACAATCTACCAACCTGTATAATCTTATAAATAAGCACATAGATATTTATTCCTGTACCACATATGAGTGTAAAACTAATTTAACAAAATGGTTAAAAACCAAATGTTATCTTGACATTGAAAACTTACTCCAGAAACGTGTATGTTAAATGTGATACCACACACACACACACGTCTAAATTTATATTTAAGTTATATCAGCACCTAAGATAATTGTAAGCTACAACATGTGGAAGAGCGGTGTTCTCTTAGCACAAGTATCTAGTATACTTACAAAGAGACACCAGCACAGATACTGTAACCTAACATAAGTTACTGAAGAAACTATTTTTAATTTTTTTAATTAATTTTGTTTGTCGGTATTTTACCGCACGACGTGCGTTTCTAAAATAATAATTCGTCGAAGAAAGGGTTTTGTGATAAATCTGGTCAATGCGTTTTAAATGCACCATCTTCTCGAGGTAAAAGAATTATAATTTTACACGCTATCAACGAGCAGGGTTGGATAAATGGAGCTTTGTTATTGTCTGCGAAAAACATTAAAAACTGTAGTGCGGATTATCATGAAGATATGACTGCCAATTTATTTGAAGAATGGTTCAAATATCAGTTGCTATCAAATATTGCACCAAATAGTGTAATTGTTATGGATAACGCGTCCTATCATTCACGGCAATCACAAAAAGTACCTTCACAGGGTACAAAAAAAAGTGAAATAGTATTGTTTTTACAAGAGAGAAAGATTCCTTTACTTGAAATCAAAATTACAAAAAAGACTTTGTTGGAAACTGTAAAACAACACACTTTTAACAAAAAATACGTCATTGATACGGTTGAAGAGCATGGACATGAAGTTGTGCGGCTGCCGCCTTACTATTGTGTTTTTAATCCGATAGATTTAATTTGGGCGGATCTTAAAAGAAGAATACGGCGGAACAACATTAATCCTAGATTAAGCCCCAGTGTCATTGACTTGATAAAAGACGAAGTTATAAACAAAAAATCAGATTTATTTCGAAACTGCTTCAAGCATGTCATCAATATAGACAATTCTCTTTGTACTGCACAACACACTGAAAGATTTGTAATAAACGTAGTTGACACTGAGACATCATCCGAGTCAGATTAATTATTGTTTGCATTTAATTAACGAAATTTTATATTATACTGGATATTAGCCATAAGAATATGTAATATGTGTATAAGTGTTGATTTTGTATCAATAAACATATTTTAAATTTATATTGAATGTTAGATATAGGAATATTTATTATGTATAAGTGTTGATTTTTTGTGAATTATAATAATCACATTTTAATTTTTTATTGCATGTTAGCCATAAGAATATGCGAGATGTATTAGTGTTGTGTTGATTTATTATGTATAAATAATGACAATTAAAATTATATTTAATGTTAGATATAGGAATATTTATTATGTTTAACTGTTGATTTTTCGTGTATAATATTAATCACATTTTAATTTTTTATTGCATTTTAGCCATAAGAATATGCGATATGTATTAGTGTTGTGTTGATTTATTATGTTTCAATAATGACAATTTAAAATTATATTGAATGTTACATATAGGAATATTTATTAAGTATATTTTTGCATTACAATATAGACGGCTTAAAAAAATCTTTTATTTCAATGATCAAGAAGGGTTGAGCTACTCCAAGGCACGTGCCACACCACACTTCGGTCGTCCCTTTGTTATCTTTCCCTTTCATATTTAGCAACAAAAGAAGTTGTAAAATCCCGCGTTAATTGCATTTTCGTCATTTAAACTGGAACCAACTGGTAAGGATACTTGGGTTGCACTCAGGGGGCTCGGGTTCGATTCCCGGAGCGGGAATACCGAAAGTTTCTCCTTAAGGTGGCTTTTAAGTGGAGATTAATTAAATTTAGTCTAACGCGACTTTTATTGGGGTATTTTGGGTTGGGTTGACCCAAGTGAAAAATACTGACAACATAGTATAAATAGAAAAGTAGCTCAAATCCGGCCCTTTAGGAGATTCTGATACCTATTGCCGCTCGGGCGTCAGGGTTGTCCAAACTTGTTTTTCAATTTTAGTCACCTACTTGACCATACTTTGATCTGTGATTTATAATCATAGTATTTTTCATAAATTACACAAACCTACAGTAAGAAGGTTTTAATATTGTTAGGTACCTAAGTACCAAATTTAAATTATTTTACTCACATACTTTTATCTGTTGTCACTAAATAATAATTATGTTTATAGGTATGTGATGTGATATGTAGTTAAATTCCTTTTTGACCTTTTGATAATGCCGCTTTCGCGCAAGGCGGCTTACTTTGACTAGGTACTTAGGTACCAATTATTGGCGGCACGC
Organism: Acleris cristana; assembly: GCA_948252455.1. Classification (NCBI taxonomy): domain Eukaryota; kingdom Metazoa; phylum Arthropoda; class Insecta; order Lepidoptera; family Tortricidae; genus Acleris; species Acleris cristana. Next base: position 36,944,734 of record OX411771.1, read on the forward strand.
GCCGCCGCCGCGCGGCTTCCTTTGAGCATTGACAGCTCGCGCCACGTGGCATTACACAACATTGAATAAATATCTGCATAATAATATCACGGGAAAATCTTACACAAATTGACCTAGGTAGTCCCAAACTAGGTTCTAGGCTTGTACTTTGGGTACTAGGTAACGATAAACATACTTATTTAGTGAAAAATACATACTTCATATTACTATATATATAGGTACATATAAAACACCCAAGACGTAGAAACAAATACCTACTCGCACTCATTACACGAATATTTACCCTGACCGGGAATCGAACCCAGGACCGCTAGCTTCGTATGCAAGGTCACTAGGTACTTAGTCACTACTAACTACCATCCACGTCGTTACATGTCACATGTTACCTGTCACGTCACACTCAATAACTTAAATTACCTACTTAATACGTAGGTATTTATTTTCACCTAGGTATACTATAGGCAGACCGGCACGAAATATCTAATTAATAAAGTAGGTATTTACATTAATCACTTGCAGCTTTTATTAAATCTGGATACAGTTGTACCTACCTAAGCTAGGTTTAGGCCCAGTTTAGGCGTTTTGAGACGAATAAAAATGTCACGCTGACAATAAAATAGATTTAACAAAAGCTGCAAGGGGGCTATTAGCTATAAATATCAAAAAATAAACAGCATTCTTCTCAACACAAACTCTAAATAGGTATGTAGGTACTCACCTTTCTGACTCCAAAAGTATGTTGAAAAACGATATCTCCGGATTTTGTATACCATTTTTAGACACCCGTATACTGAACAATATTACGTCTTTTCGGCAAAGACATTGTCGCTCGATGTTTTAACGCGCACTACAACCAAACGTGACCGAACGCAATGACGCCGTGGCCCCGTCTAGTCACCGTTCCTGCACATCTATTTGTGGTTTCGTGTGGGAGGTTCGCCCCGCCCACAGCCGTACGGACGGCGTAATTCACACATGCAAGCCGCGCGATTTACCTTTGTTTGAAGACGATCTACTTTTCTATTTATACTATAGTTTTTGCCAGGGGGCGGTTGTGACAGTCGTTGTATTAGCGAAACTATTAGGAATAGCGCGGGGGGTGCGAGGGGAAAAAGAAGCCGCGTGCGTGTTTGAACAAGTGTCACAGTGTTGCGTCAGTCGCCGCGCCAAGCTAGTGATTGTAGGGGCCTGTGTTACTTTTCGAGGTCAAAAGTAAGTATTTTTGTTCGTTTTCTTTTCGTAATTATTGTTATATGTATACAGATAGACTGATGAGTATTTTTATTCGTTAAAAGCTAAAAACTGGCTGTGAAATAGAAGTGATTCCTTGTACGCAGGTTATACCGTATCGTCAAGGCGATTTTATTTTTGTGAACATGTGCGTCGGGTACGGTTGTGCCATATTTCCTAGGGACGGTTGTGACACAAGTAAAATTTACTTTTTTTGCTTCTAGATGCCCAGAAATCGTCTCAGAAAGACTGAGAGAAGAAAGCATGACATCGAACAATATGAAAGCGCTTATAATGAAGTAGGTAAAAGGTGGGAAATCAATAAGAAGTTCTGCGGAAATCCACAATGTTAATCGCATTTCTTTATTGCGATACATTCGTAAACGTGATGCAGCTGCGGCGAGCCACAAAGAAGATAACATCAGAATGGGGTTTGGCTCATAAGTGTTCTCTAAAGCACAAGAACAGGAACTATCAAAATATTTATCTCGCTGTGCGGAAATATATTTTGGCCTTTCTCCGAAAGAGGTTCGAAAGTTAGCTTTTGAGCTTACCACTAAATACAATTTAAAACGTCCTGCTTCATGGGTTGAAAATGAGATGGCTGGTGAGGAATGGTTCCGTTCATTCATGAATAGGAATTCTGAACTGTCTGTTCGAGTACCATAAGCTACTAGCCATTCAAGTAGCATAAGCTACGAACTTTAACAAAACAAACGTGGAAGCATTCTATGACAATTTACAAAAGGTTCTCGACAGACACGCTTATGAGCCACGGGATATATACAATGTTGACGAGACTGGAGTAACTACCGTGCAAAAACTAGATAAAGTAGTAGCAAGACGTGGCATACGACAAGTGGGATCTGTTACTTCCGCTGAACGAGGCACACTTGTGATGGCTGCTTTTGCAGTAAATGCCTTGGGAAATGCTGTTTGTCCTTTATTTATTTTTCCACCGGTTTGTCATCACAATCATTTTGTGAGGGACGGACAAGTAGGATCGATCGGAACTGCAAATCCTTCAGGCTGGATGCAAGATGCATCATTCCTAGTATTTCTGAAACATTTTAAGAAATTTTCTAATGCTTCTTTAACCCATAAAGTCTTGCTTGTGCTGGATAACCATTCTTCACATGTTCACATAAATACATTGGATTTTTGTAAAAAAATGGGATCACCTTGCTGTCATTTCCTCCACACTGTTCTCACAAGTTACAGCCCCTCGATCGATCTGTCTTCGGACCCCTAAAAAAGGCAACCAATACTGCAAGTGATGGATGGATGCGGAGTAATCCTGGAAAGACAATGTCAATCTACGATATTCCAGGTATTGTAAAACAGCCATGCCTCAGGCTTTGACACAAGCAAACATTCAAGCTGGCTTTACCAAAACTGGTATATATCCGTTTAATCGAAACTTATTCACAGATATTGATTTTGCACCTTTGTTTATAGCGGATAGAGCAATCCCCGAAACTGAAGCGAACAATCCTGAAGGATCATCTATTGTAATAGACAGACCAAACCCCGAAACTAAAGCGAACAATCCTGAAGGGTCATCTATTGTAATGGACAGACCAAACCCCGAAACTGAAGCGAACAATCCTGCAGGATCATCTATTGTAATGGATAGAGCAATCCCTAAAACCGAACAGACTGATTGGGCAGACCCACCTATTGATATCGACAGACGAACCCTTCTAATGGAGATAATTATCTAACACCTAACAGGTCGCTTGAAATAGACGGACAAAGCTATGCCACTGAAAAGAACAACCCTGGACCTAACAATGAAATATCGTCACTTCCATCATCCTCATTGGGCGAACCTTCAATTCAAAATCTCGTCAGTGTTCTGCCAACTGCGTCAACCTCAGCCACGCCACATGTTTTTTCACCTGAAATTGTGCGGCCTCTTCCGAAGGCCCCTGAAAGAAAAAAAAATGTACAAGAACCAAAAAGTCAACAATTTATACAGACACACCAGAAAAAGAGGCTATCAGGAAAGAACACGAAAAAAAAGAAAAAATAATTAAAGGCGAAGCAAATAAAGAATAATCTGACAGATTTAAAAGGAAAAAATAAAGGAAAAGGTAAAAACAAACCAAAGAAAAGGAAATCATCACCACCACCCTCAGACGAAGAAGAATGTTTCTGTCTAGTTTGTGTAGGTAGGTGCTTATTCTGAAAGTAGGCCTGGCGAAGAATGGATCCAATGCCAAGGAGAATGTAAGCTCTGGTCCCACCTAGACTGCACAGGTGGTAGTCGTCACTACATTTGTCATAACTGTCATCACAGTCATCAGACTGACTAGATCTCATTATGTTACTTTTCTGCTTTTAAAACTAAGACTGAATCTTAGATTTGTTATGTTTTCTGTTATTAAGAATCTTAGATTTGTTTTGTTTTCTGTTATTGAGAATTGATACCTAAAGTAGGTAATGTTTATTTTTTCTTGAAAAAAAATGTTTTTTTTAATAAGATTTCTTAAGAAAACTACCTCAATTAATGTACCTTATTAGACATATGTGTTAAACATTATAGTTATTTATGTAACTGGTACATAATGAAGCTTCTTAAGGTACGAGCGCCGAGGTTAGAGCGCGAGCTTGCGAGCGCTCTAATTATAGGCACGAGTACCTTAAGAGCTAATTATGTACCGTTGCATACATAACTTTTTCTACAAGCTTAGAATGATAATGACAAAAATAAACAATTGCTAACTTTTCTCGTATCCTTCACTCGATTTTTCTGCTAACAAATTACTTGTTAGCAAAGTCATTTTCATTATTCTGATTGGCGTTAATAGTTTGTAAATTTTATTGCTAAATGTTTACAAATTTCATGCAAATTTTAATAGTTAGGTACTAAAACAGTTCTGACAATTTATCATAAAAGTTGGAATGCCAAACAAAACGCCATTTTGTTGATATCCATATTGAACGTAACCATGGTAACCAAATAACAAATCGATGGATATTACTCATCTATTTTTAGTAACTTAATAAAAATGTAATTCTAAACACATAAGTCTTAAAATCAATTTTATTTTTAATATTCGTAATTTTAATTGGTGTTAAATGTTTTTAACGGTTTATTATACAAATTATTAGGACGTCAAGTGTTAACTAAACGCCAAGACTGGTACCCGGAATGACTGTTACCATGGTAATAACAATGCTATAATAAATTATAGAACTGTTATTACCATGGCAACACTCATTATAGAATTGTTTTTACTCTTCGGTTACCTTATAGGTGGTATTCTGACACCATTAACGATATCAATATTAGCGATTTATAGTACGCGAGTAGAAAAAGACTTTTATGAAGACTTAATATTAATATAAAGACTTAAATTAAACAAAAATGTGACTTGCACATAATTGTGCAATATTAGCAAGTAAAGATTTTGTAGATTATTTTATAATTGATAATGAAGCAACTGTCAAACATTGTTACTTACCTTAATTAATGTACCTTATAAGACATATATGATAAACATAAAGACTTATATGATGACTTAATATAAATATGAATACTTATAATAAACAAAGATGTGATTTGCACATAAGTGCCATATTAGCGAGTAATGATTCTTGAAGATTACTTTATAATTGAGAATTAAGCAAATATTCCTACAATAAATGTGATTATAGACTGTTCTGTTGTTTTTCTGAACCTGTCACTACTAACCCCAAGCACGGTCACAACTACCCCCTGGATGTGGTCGGTTGTGACACCTTTCCTCTTTTTAAAAAAGTTGCTCTTATTATTATTTTATTATTTATTAAAAAATATTAATGAAAACAATTAATGCATATCAATACAACATTGTCTGTTTTGTTCTGTCTGTTTACACAGTTTGACTGCGGGATCTTTGAGTCTCTTTACTAGGATATAACTTTACTCAAAATTAATTTTAAAATTTATATAATACTAACTAAATAATTAAACATTCTTCTTTTAAACTTTGCCTTATTGGCTTCTAACCTAATATCTGTGGGCAAGCTATTGAGAATGTAGGGTAGACGTTTCTGCAGGCATCTGTCACCGTAGTAGTTACTGACCCTCGGCACAGCGTACTTCCCTGCAGCCGCTGACCTAGCGCCGCATGCACGGCATGCATTATTTACAAGTCATAGATTATGCTCTTGAGCGCCGTGATGATGAAGTGCTAACAGGAATTTAAGCTTAAGGCTAACTGGGAGAATTTTACAGATTTTGAACTTTAGCTATAATATTTTTTACACTTAGCTTAGTTTTTTTGTTTACAAGAAGTTTTAGGAATCTAATTTGCATATTTTCAATTTTAGTTAAATTTGTTTTAAAGGTTAATCCATAACAGTCAAGAGCATAATCTATAATAGATTCCACGAAAGCTTTGTACAAACACTTTAATGTATCTAATAGTACATTACTGCAAAGACCAGTAAGTGAGCCTTCCTGGACGAGTATGAGGTAAAAGCCCGAGCCGCCAGGCGAGGGCTTTCATACATACGAGTCCAGGATGGCTCTTAATGGTCGAAGCATGTATAGTGCTTTACTCTAAAATAGAACAAGTAGAATGATTTAATAGTACATTACTGCACAGACCGGGAAATAGGCCGTTGCGGGACGAGTAAAGTTAGCGTGGCCGAGACGCAGTCGAGGCCGCGCTATATACGAGTCCAGCAACCGCCCTTCCCGGTCGAGGCTTGTATAGTGCTTTTCTCCAACAATGCGAGAAAATATAACACAAATTGTTAAAATATTAAACACAGGTCAAAATTTCGTTGAAAAAAAAAGAACAGAAACACGTACAATTAAAAGTACTGAAACAAAGCATTAAATAAAATCACACATTTAAACGTAATAAATTAAATTTCAATAAAATATGGTTTAAATTATAACATTTATTACGCGTTTATGTTATTTCGGGAATTTATTTTGTTTAAGAACACATTTTCTATATAAAAAACGTCGAACTGTTTGATACACTTTTAAATACGCTGTAAACGCTGTTTGAAAATGTTTAACTTTTTAGTCTATGACATTTAATAGTAGATTGTTCAACAAGGGACTAAAACAAGCCATAATGACACGAGATGTTTAGCCACGCGAGCGAGCCAGCGAGCGAGAGTGGCTATAGTTCGAGTGTCATTATGGTTGTTTAGTCTCGCGTTAAACACTCTACTTTTCACTTTGAATGCGAGGAAAAAAAACAACGTTCAGTGCCGGATTAGCCACGTACCTAGCAAGAGTAGCAAATGCTACGAGCCCCGCGCATCCACGTCTAAACTCTAAAATGCTAGTACTCACATCAGTATGCGTATGCGTTTACTCATATGCATCTGGGTTGACGATAAGATGAATAATCCAGTCGATATTCTCCACCAGAATAACCTAAAACAAACACCTACGCAAAATAGGTGCATATCTAAGTCGCTCAGTTGCGGGAAAAAGCCCGCCACAACCTGTAACCTAAAACAAACCCAGGGGTCTCTTTATAAAATTTGACACTGAAGAAGTCTAAGTATACACCAGTGGCGAAGCGTCACGTAAATAAATAGACAAGCCGGAGCAAAAAAAGGTGTATGGCGTGTGTGCTTGTTTGCCCCTTCCATGACATGAATAAATAAACCTAATAAAATGGATGTCGTCTTTTTACTTCCTGGAAATCAGTGCTAAAGTGTACCGTGCGGTAACTGTTTCTACATACGATCCGACCGTATCAATTAAGTTTCATTAAATTTCGATTATCTACGTTCCACTTTACGATTGTGGGGGGCCTCAAAATGATTACCAAAAAAAGTTTCTATTTACTGTTTCCACACTCATGTATTAATATACAACTCTGTATATAGTATATAACATCTCGCTCTGAGCATGTTTCCAAGCTAAATTAATTCATTTTTGATATCAGATATCAGAGGCTCTACTTTGAAATCCGTAATTCGAACTTCGTCTATTGCTATCCCTTTTGCTCTCGACGCGTCACTTATTTGCAAGAAAGTGACGGGGCGATCTGAAGTTCGAATTACTGATTTCAAAGTAGAGCCTCAGGTTTGCAGATTCTGAAAACCGGTTTGATCCTAAACACTGCTAGAATCCAAATAAAAATTAAATTAAATTAATTTGCAACTACCAGTGAGCCAATTGTATTTAAGTATCATATAATTAGCTGTGGTGTGGAAGTGTTTGTTATGATGTCTGTGCGAGCGCGTCCTAACTTAATCACAGGTTCTTTATTTTCAAAGGGTAACTTAACTATGAAAAACATGTTAGTTTATTAAGTAAGGTAATCTGTAAAACAATGCGGCGGTACTTTGAATAATACTTACTTACAGACAAAAATATTTAAGAACCACGAATATAACCTAATAGATAGAAGCAAGTAATCAAAACCAATAGGTACCTTGTCTGTTTAAGAGAGTTAGCAAAGCGTTGTCTCTGTTGCACTTTTGTATGAAAATGAAAGGGACAAGAAACTGCCAGTGGGCGTCAACAATCGCACGTCGATGGCGGGCTCGGCTTACATGCCGCTCGTTGGAATATTCGTAATAATTCTCGTGATTTTTGTTTGTAGTTAGAGGCACCTCAAATAGTTAAGTTATTGATAACATGACATTGTCATGTCATGTTTATTCATCTATAAATACGCCTCGTACCTACTTTTGTGAACTGTAACGATAGTCAACAGATTTTTTTTTGTCATTTTAATTTCTGGCAATAAATTCTTTTCTTTGAGCCAATTGATAATCTCTTCCTTTTTTGAAGCGGTGTTTGGTATTTTTTCTAATTTTCTAGAATGGTACGGGGCGTTGTCTATTACGATTACTGAGTCGTTTGGGATTTCATCCAGCACCTTCGAGAACCATTGTTCAAACACCTGCGAATTCATGTCTTCATGATAATCTCCCTGTTTTTTTGATTCGAATACTAAAAGTCCTCCTTCGACAAATCCCTCTTCGCTTCCGATGTGTGTAATTATCAATCGCTTCCCTTTACCTGGAAAACAAAAATACATAATGAGATAAGGAAAAAAAAACTATTGTTTGTTTGCACGTGCAAAGTTTATTGTTTCGACCGGGCGTTATCAACAGCTGCAGCTGCAATTTACACCATATAAAAGGATTTACTCATGACTCATTCTATTGTAATGATAAATATGAAGTTTTACTACGTACTCATTAACACTTATGATAAATAACCTACCTAATGGATTCTTTAAGCCAACAGATAAACCATTCAGCATTGCATCTCTTGCGTTTGATATTGTCGTGTCAACCCATATCATGCTTTTCGTATGTCCCTCGTTCACCCAGGTCTCATCCAAATAAAAAAATTTTTTATTCGAGTCTCTTGCTTCTTTTATCGATTTTAAATAATTTCGCCTCCAATGTTGTAAATCTTCTCGATCATTTAGCATACTGTTGCGATTTCTTTTCTTAAACTTGAATCCCATGTTTGATAATAATTTGTGTAGTGTCGTCCGCTTATAATGTCCGAGATTTGTATCTTCGTTGACAACACCCAATATTTTGTTTAATGATGGAATTTCATTTCGTGAAAAAAAACCATGCACAATTCTCCTCAATGCGTTTTTAGTGAAGTTGTCAGTTTTGCTAATAACAGATTTCCTTGTCTTTGCCTTCTTAGGCGATTTAAGGATTCCACTTGTCTGCTTTTCCTTCACAATTCTGTACACAGATACCCAGTGAATGCCTAATGCAATCTCATTGTGTGAAGCGTGTGGAGTCTCCTTTAAAAAAGTATCGTACAAGTTTTGTACCATTATCTTCTCTTGTGACGAGAAATGCCTTAAACGCCTTCTTTTCGTCACATTTGACGGGTTTTCCATATTTTAACAAAAAATAGTCCAATAACAAGCCGAGTCACAGAAGAAGCAGAAAACAGTCCGATAAACAAGCCGAGTCACAGGTTAAATAAGAAACAGTCCAATAAACGAGCCGAGTCACAGGTTAAACGGGAAACAGTCCAATAAACGAGCCAGGTAAAAATTTGTAATCAAAGATAAGCACTTGAAAGCGTCCGCACCGTACGAGCGACAGATGTTGACTAAACTTTGACAGGCATGTAAACCTACCTTGTGCCTGTGCATCGTCCTTATCGCTGACCAATTACGTGCATTCTCTGTTTTCTAGTACTAAATCTCTTAAACAGACAAGGTATAGATGAATGTTCATGTATCATTATAAGTTGGTTATGAGCGGTCAGTGTAGATTTGAATGGTGTTTTAACGATATCACATAAATGATCGGGATGATTTGTGCAGCTTTGGATGATGTCGTATTTAACATCGCACAGATGATCGTAGATTATAAATAACTTTGTAGAAAAAGAATTATGAGCACAGGCTATGAGCAGTCAGTGCAGATATGTCAAAAGTTGATATAGCATAGATGGCTGTAGATAATAGCAGACACGTTGAATTATCCACAAATGTCTAATAAAACGTATATTATATTAACAATTGGAACTTAGCTATGAGTAATTGAGCAGTCAGTGCAGATATGTCAGAAGTTGATATAGCATAGATGGCTGTAAATTATAGCAGACAGGTTGAATTATCCACAAATGTCTAGTAAAACGTGTATTATATATCAACAATTGGAGCATAGGCTATAAGCAGTCAGTGCAGATATGTCAGAAGTTGATATAGATGGCTGTAGATTGTAGCAGACTGTGCAAGATCCTAGAGTTATTGTTTTATTAATAATTAGTCATAGATTATAATTAACTTTGTAGAAAAAGAATTGTGAGTACAGGCTATGAGCGATCAGTGCAGAAAAGAAAGATATTGAGCAATCATTATCGCATAGATGGTCGTAGATTGTAGCAGACTGTGCAAGATCCTAGAATTATCGTTTTATTAATAACTAGTCGTAGATTATGATTAACTTTGTGGAATAAGAATAGTGAGTACAGGCTATGAGCGATCAGTGCAGAAAAGAAAGGTATTGAGCAATCATTATCGAATAGATTGTAGCAGACTGTGCAAGATCCTAGAATTATTGTTTTATTAATAACTAGTCGTAGATTATGATTAACTTTGTGGAATAAGAATAGTGAGTACAGGCTATGAGCGATTAGTGCAGAAAAGAAAGATATTGAGCAATCATTATCGCATAGATGGTCGTAGATTGTAGCAGACTGTGCAAGATCCTAGAATTATTGTTTTATTAATAACTAGTCGTAGATTATGATTAACTTTGTGGAATAAGAACAGTGAGTACAGGCTATGAGCGATCAGTGCAGAAAAGAAAGATATTGAGCAATTATTATCGCATAGATGGTCGTAGATTGTAGCAGACTGTGCATGATCCTAGAATTATTGTTTTGTTAATAATTAGTTGTAGAATTAACTTTGTAGAATCAGAATTCTGGGCACAGGCTATGAGCGATCAGTGCAGAAAAGAAAGATATTGAGCAATCATATAAGTTTAGAAACGTGTTCGGTTGTGTATTTTTCAGGCTGGTTAGGCAAAGTTTGTGTAGATAAATTTGATTGTTCAATTTGTAAACATGAATTGATTAACGAACAAGTTGATTTATTAGATAAGAAAGAATTGCTGCTGATTAATAAAACGTATTCCAATTTGATTACACCATCATTAAAATCACCTACAGATGTTTTATTTAATTTAGTCAATAAGTTGATTGATGTTTTCAATTATAAAATCGACGCTATGCATGAAATGGGCTTGGTATCAAATTTAATCAACAGTGCAAAAAACACAGTTGATCTTCCAAATGATTACCACGATATCAATCATCTAGATTTTTTGATTAAGAAATTATTTTTAGTTAAGATCTATGATTATTGTAAATCGAGGAAATCAACATCCGAATCAAAATCTAAATTGAAAATTCTGCAACATAATTAATCTCCCCAATGGTCTTAAATTTTTACTGATGCCATAAATGTACTAATGTAATGTATGTAATGTATTTCATGTTACATAAATAAAATAACCCTTGCAGTTCACCCGCTAGTGGCATGGTCCCACTTTGGGCAAAATAAGTCTTTCTGACACCACTTTTACAAACTTTTTGGTGTCGGAAGAGCACGGACCCAAAGTTTCCATTGAAAGTGCCGCAAAAAAGTAATTTTCATTTAGAAAAGCGTGTTTGCGGTAGGTACTTGATGGTCTGGGCACGGTCAGCCGCGGACCAGCGCCTCTATTCAACACGGTAAAATCAATATCGTTTTTGTCCTGTTATCGTATTGTCACCGTTTTGATAGCTCTTATTTTTTTGACAGTAATGAAGGCTGCCGTCATAACATAACAATACCTTAACAGGTAGGTAAACTACGATATAGTTTATACCGTCTAGAATAGAGGCGCAGTAATGAGTTGAAAAAATTACGGCAACTTACTGACGTCGTCAACTCGACGTCGACTATTGTACCTATACCTATAAACCTATTCTAAAATTTCTTTCACTTTTCCACATACCCACCTATTCCCTCAACAACCCACCCTTCATTAATAAATTGTCCTACTATATACCTTTACTATTATAAACCTTGACTATTATAAAAACTGTATTATTTTTGCTGCTTCTTACCAATGTCCGTTCTGTTCGATTAAAAATCATAATCTATATCTTCCCGGTGACACTCGACGCGCAACTGCTTACGTATAGTTAGTTATCTCTCTTACTCTCGTGTTTTTCGTATCTGTCCATCATTCATTAGTGAAGCAAGTGAATATAGGTACCGTAAACTCGGGTTACTTTAGCCCTAAGGGGTAACATTGCCCACCCCAAAAACCATGTCTAAAATTCAAGTATTCCATTAAATGTTACATCAGAACCAAGCTACATATATACCTAGTACTAAAATTATTTTAACAATTTAAGATGTATACCACTAAAATAATTATAGTTTTAAGGGTGGGCAATGTTACCCCCTAGGGCTAAATTAACTCGTGTTTACGGTAAATGTAGTTTGTATAGCTATCTATATGCAACTGCGACTATTTTTAACCGACTTAAAAAAAAGGAGGTTCTCAGTTTGTCCTGTATGTATGTATGTATGTATGTATGTATGTTTGTTCGCGATTATCTCGCGTTTGGCTGAATCGATTTTGATGCGATTTTCAAAAGTACCGTAAAACCTTACAACTTTGCCCTTTGAACATAACTTTGCCCTAGCCGTCACTTTTGAATATAACCAAAATAAATCAAAAATATCAAACGCACACCTTATTTTCAATATGTGGTAGAAAGTTAAACATGGCAAGACCGAGTAATGGCTGACCCCCTACCATGCTTTAGTCACTCGTCAGACGGCTACGAACACAGTAGTGTATTTTGGTGGGCCAAAAAGTTCGAAAAAACTTCTGTGGTAAACTTGCGACGTCCCAACAGGTATGTAGTTTTGACTGTTATAACTTTATAGTTAGTAATCGCTACAGACACAAACTCAACACTGTATCTCTATTAATTTCTGAGTTATGACGGTGGGCAATGTTATATGCAAATTCAGGGAGTGCTGTTCGCAACATTGCCCAGTACAATTTTACCGTTAGGTTTGTCGCTCAAGACGTGATAACGAAATTAAAAGGGCAACTAGGTATATGCATATCTGAATTTTTACTTTTTACTTAGACTAAGTTACTTTTTATGCACTAAATATGACGGCTCTTGTGCGGGATTAACAAACCGAGACCAACAAGTTTAATCTTGGCCAATATAAGCAGGTATGTTTTTTTATTTCAAATTGGTAACAATTATCTGTCCAAAGGAACAACCATTTTTACATCAGAGGCCCGTTTCACGAAGCTACAAGTTACAAATTACAAGCGGAACTCTATTTCTAGCAGAAGGAGTTAGAAAGAGACTTCCGCTTGTAATTTGTAACTTGTAGCTTCGTGAAACCGGCCTCAAAATGTCACTCGGCAAAGTGGTGATATAATTTGACACGGGTTGACATTTTAACAATTGCCTTTTTACCTCGGACGTTATCAATTGAGCTACGAGGCCATAAAATCCCTTTTTCGCACATCTTTCTCGCTCTTGGGAGGTTAGCGGCTATTTATATTTTAAAAGATGCTTACAGCTAAGATTAGACTTTCTTCATTTATACAGACTTTAACACATAACCCTCCTTTAGGTGTCGACTTAGTCACGTAAAATCAAAAATTGACAACCCTAATTCACTTTCATTTTTGTATGAAGGTGTCACAAAATCGATTCACAACTTTGCCCACTGAAGTTAGGTGGAGAATCCGACGTCAAAAAGGACTTATAATTGTATACAATGAGGTCATAGTTAATGTATATTATAGGTTTTAAAGGACCTGATGATAAAGTCGTCGATGCTAAAGTTATTAGCGTTTATACAAAAGTGGGCAATGTTGGAAAAAAGTTTTTTTTTTTGGCCCGTCGTTTTGAGAGGCAATTTCACCAATAATAAAGCGTATTTTTGTATTAAATTCATAACAGACACCAAGAACAGAGTTCAAAGGTGTTAGTAGTACAGACTTTTATTTCAAAAAGTTACGATAAACGTGAAAAAATAGCAATAATTGCAAAAAGCGGGCAAAGTTGTATGGTTTTACGGTATTTGTTGCACTTAGGAGGTTTTAGTAAATAGACTTAAAAAAAGGAGTTTCTCAGTTTGAACTTTCTTGGTTTGATAGAGTTTACTTCCGAGGAGGTCCCAGTATCACCAAATCTGAATCTGATGAGGGGATCAGTGAGGAATTGAGGGAACTCCTCAAATATTATATGCATACATACAGCGATTTTAGTATTTTTGGTAACAAGTCCAGTATTTGCATTCAGCAAGTAGGTATCATTTGGTGAAGTGGAACTGATGATGAAGACCACAAATGGCTACCGGAACTCCTCAACGGTACCAACCGGTTTCAAGGGTAGCTTAAAATGTCTTAAAGTTTTATATCATCTAAGAAGTGGAACTACATAACAGCTTATATGATCACTAAAAAGTATAAAATAAAACCAAATCGCAAAAAAACTTCTTTTAAAATGGTAGGTATAGGGCCAGTCCAAGTCGGCGACTCACAATATTTTTACCCGAAAGCCGACTTCAGTTGGACTGGGTATTGATTCTCTCAAAAGCAAAGGTGAGCGAATGCAGGAGTGAAGTCCAAGCGGCGAGTTTAAGTAGTCCCGTCAGAGCGAGCAAAACACATATTAGCGCGTGCATTCTCAATTAGGCAGCCTTATACGTGTTTTGTTCGCTTTGACGGGACTACTTAAACTCGCCGCTTGGACATTACTCCTGCGTTCGCTCACCTTTGCTTTTGAAAGAATCCCTACCCTGACCTATGTGCCTATAGGTCCACCATTTTAAAAGAAGTTTTTAAAGACGGATGAAAGGATTTTAGGATGAAATAATGGCAACAATAAATAAGTATAGTGTCTAATGCAGTCTTTCATTAAATCTTAGCTCATCAAATCAATTTTCATTTTCACTACTCGTAAGTACCTACTATTATTAATTCTGTGCTTTCACTTACTAGTCTAACTACGGAGATGCGCAAAATGTTCACGCCAAAAATTGATCACAAGGACCCAACATTTTCGCAAACATATGCTTAAAAGAATGTAGAATCAAGGTATAGTTTAATATGACTCGCGCTGCGGCGGCGGAAATTCATAAAGCTTTGACAAATGCCGCCACGAGCGGCTCGTGCCACTGCACTTTGAAGCGCGCGCGCCGCCCGTGTTTAGGTATTAATAGGTAAGCGATAAGCCAAATCCATCCAAATCACAGATTACTATACTCTGGCAAATCTATGGCCAAATTAACTCAATCGAATGGATTACCTATCCATTTAATGTGTAGGGCGATTAAGTGCTTACCGAAATGTGCGGCTTTATAAAAATCAGCGCTAAAAAAACCCCGGGTTACGTAACGGTAAGCGGGTCCGGTCCCTAGGCCTGCCTGAGCTCATCAGTTTTACCTCTTAATTTACTTTACTTCAAAACGACAATTTTCACATCATTGTGACTGTCGTTCGTCGGCTGGCTCGCAGCTGCCATCTATTGCCAGCATGATATAATAATTAGCAGCAGCTATTGCCATCCGTCGATATCTTGATGTACAACTTGAACTGATTGCAACATTACGTGACGTTCAATCAGCTTAGCAGACATGTCGATTCAGTGCTGCCTCTGGTGGCGAAACCACAGAAACTTATAGGGGCGCTGGCAATCGACTTTAGGACGGCACCCTTTTTCGGTTCGCGACTAAGTATCTGTAGAGTATAGTAATCTGTGTTAACGGGAAGTTTCCGGAAACAGTATCGGGAATCATGGGGAAAGCTCTGGAAAAGGTGGAAAGCTGGTGCATTAGCCATCAACTATCCATCAATCCCAGCAAAACTGTAGTAATACCACTTACTAAGAAACGGGACCTCAAACATATTAAACAGCTAAAGCTGTTTGGCGACGTACTAAAATTGTCAGGCGAGGTAAAATATCTAGGTATCACACTAGATAAAGAGCTCACTTGGAAAAAACACGTAGACAACACGATAACCAAAGCGCTGAGAGTGTTTGGAATGTGCAGATCAGCATAAGGTAAGACATGGGGCCTTAACCCTAAAGTACTGAAGTGGATCTATACCATGATGGTAAGGCCCATAGTTTTGTACGGCTGCTTGGCCTGGTGGCCAAGAACAACATTAAAGACATGCAAAGACTCTCTTACTAAAGTGCAGAGGGTGGCCTGCATGGCTATAACAGGGGCGTTCAGAACGACGCCGACGGCGGCAATGGAGGTCCTACTAAACCTACCACCACTGCATATCGCCATACAGTCTGAGGCGTGCAAGTCACTACAAAAGTTGAAAGAGACTGGCCTGTGGAACGACGCAGCGCCTAGAACCAGACACACAAAAATGGCACACAATGTTGTTCTAGACAGAATACTGACGATGAGTTGCGACAAAATGCAGCCCAAGTATGTATTCCGGAGGAACTTCAAAGTCCACATTCCAACAAGGGATGAATGGAAGGATGGGTTGCACCTATCAGAGGAAGACAACTCGATATGGTACACGGATGGTTCAAAAATGAGCTCCGGTACGGGGGCGGGTATTCACGCCAAAGACTATAAAAGTAGCACAAGTATGGGCAATTACGCAACGGTCTTCCAGGCGGAGTTGTATGCGATAATTGCCTGCACGCAGGACGATATTGGCAGGCCTCCACAGGAGAGAACTATCTATATTCTAAGCGACAGCCAAGCGGCACTTAAGGCGCTTACAGCACCAAGAGTAGACTCTAAACTAGTCTACAATGGAATCCAAGCCTTAAACAGGCTTGGCAGGCACAATAAAGTGAAACTGATGTGGATTCCAGGACACCAAGGCTTTCCCGGGAATGAAGCCGCGGACGAGCTGGCAAGGAAAGGGTCCAAGGGCGCATACGTCGGACCTGAACCATTTGTGGCACCCTCACTGGGCACCATAAAAGCAGCCCTGAACAACAACGCCCTAGAGTATCACCAAAAACAGTGGAAAACTACTATGGGCTTAGTGCATGCAAAGCTCTTCATACAAAGAGTTGACCAGTGCTGAACCAGGAAGCTTTGGAAACTCAGCAGAAGACAACTCCGATACATTATCGGAGTGTTTACTGGGCACTTTGGAGTTAAACATCTCCTAGCAAAGATGGGCCTTTATGACAACACAGATTGTAGAATGTGCGGCGAAGAGGTGGAGACAATGAAACACTTACTGTGTATCCGCCTTTTATAGTTCCCGTCTCCGATTATTCCAGAATGCGTTCTGGAATGATCGATGTACTTTGCCCCGCCAAGGACGTTCGAGACTATTCGTTGCTGGAATGTTCTACGTTTTTCTACCTTGTATTGTTCGCGATGTCCTTGACCTTGACTCACGGGTCTGGAATATTCTGCGTATTGCTGTCTCATTTCCAATCGTGTCATCTATTTCACATGCTTCTCGAAGGTTCTCAGGTATCGCTGTCTCTTTCTAATCATGCTATCTCTTTCACTCTTAGTGGAAAAATGCCATATACTGAAATGTACTTTAAAGGCCCATAAGGGGTCCTGAAAACGCCTGAAAATGGGTTTTCAGGATAAATGGCGTTATCTGATAGAGGGTGGCCTGAAACGGACTGAAAACATGTTTCAGGCGCCTGAAAATAACTTCAAGTTGGTCGAAATTTTGATAATCTAGTATGTGATAGAGCTACCTCTGAAACGGCCTCAAACGATATTTCAGCCTGCTGAAAACGCTTCTAAAGCATCGAAATTCACGATTGAAGATGAGACGCGTTATCCCATCGGCGTAACAATATTAATTTATGACGAATGAAACGGTAATATTTCATATTGTAAAATAAACGTAATTGTAAATCTACTACTTTACCAGAAATGTATATCATTAAAATAAGTAATAAATATGTTAGTATTAAGAAACAGTTTATGATTATATGTTTTTTAAATACCTATAATTACAGCTATTTGAATAAACGTGCATATGCCTAGTTGGATTTTTAATTTCCTAATATAACAAATTACTCATAAATAAATTGGTTCTCCATTTCACAAGAGGTGTATGTTTATTTTTATTTTATTTTATTTAACTCCAAACTAATTAGTGAGCTATTTGTGAAATGAATGAACTTTAATTTATATGAGTAAAATACAAACCTATTCCTTAAAATGATTTATATTTCTTTTTCTTAATTAAGTTATTTTATTAGCTATAGAAAGAAAGACGATTAAATGTTTAAAATAGATTTTCTTCAATGATAATCAAAGTTTGCGCGAAAATTAGAAACACTGGTATTCTAAAATTTATTGTCTAATTAGTCGATAAAAATACTTACTTAAAATGAAATGTTAAAATAAGCATGTTTCTCAATCAGCGGGTTAGCTGCTGACGCCTTGCCGAGTCAGCTATGACCGCGTTATACGACACTGATTGAAATCGTTCGTGAATTGTTATGTAATTTTGTCGATGCATGAATTCTAATCGTTATAAATAAAGGCTCATATACAATACAATACAATACAAAACACTTCATTGAAACACCACATACACCAAGTAACAGAAATACAGGAAAATTAAATAAAGACTACATAGTGAGTCAACAGGCGGTCTCATCGCTAAATAGCGATCTCTTCCAGATAACCTTACAAAGAAGAGATGGTTAAAATATACAATAGAAATAAGCAGGCGGTGCAAACTGAAATAAACAATTAAAAAAAAACATAAATATCCTCAAAATATATTACATATACGTAAATAAAAAATACAAATATAAATAAATACAAAATAGGTAAGGAAAACAACTAAGGAAGTGACAAAAGTTGTTCTTTTAAAAGATTCAAGGAGGTCAAGTAAAGGGAGGATCATATAACGACTAACGCTATCGACACCAACAGCATTGGAACCAATGGATTTCACGCTCTTCCTAACATCACTGTCGGAAAATTGATCGAATGAAAAAGGAGAAATGTCAGGAGTTGGAATAAGTTGTTACAATTAATGTATACGAGGAACGAGTCGGGTTTACTGTCATCATAAGTTTTCATGTATTTATTATTAGCAAGAGCATGTCTGGTAGAGCACATGCAAATTCGGCCTCGAATGCCTTTTTGAATAAGACGAATGATTTCTAAATCAGATATCAACTCTAACTTTACACCAGTTTTCAATAACATCGCGTCAAATGACAAACTCGGCACGGTTAAATAGAATGCGGGATCTAATTCATAATGAATCTTACAAATTTTTCGAAAATTTTCAAATATGTCTGACAAAAGTAAAACGTCAGTTTTAATAACCTCCTGAGTCCCAGGCGTCGTTTAAAAGAACAAAATGGCGTTCACCATTGAGTCCTGGGTATTACTACATATAAGATGGCATTCATTCCCCCTCTTATCTGTCTGTCGCAAAGACGTGTTCATTTCGGTTCGTCATGAATTAAATCGTAATTCTAGCTACGGATACTTTTATAAGTTTTTAAGTGTAGCTTTGTTTTTGTAACGCGCATATCTTTCGGCCTATTATTTAAATCTCAAAATAAACAATGGTTTTGTGTCGTATTTCGTCTTGTTTTGTGCAAAATAAAAAGTGAAAAGTGCGTATTGCCGGAGACTTACTCCGTATCTGCAAACGTGATTGAACCAACTACCTACATAGCATTATATAAAACCCTAGTAGCGTATGCAAAATTCGGCACCATTTCTAATCTACCATTTGGCCTAATGGTACGAAGATCGGTCGAGTACACTGAGCACCACCGACTCCGTGATTCGAAACTCGATATTGGATCTAAATGAGACCTATTTTTTCTTTTTTTTTTTCTTTTCTTGTTTTCTTTTTTTTATTGTTTTATTTTTTCTTTTTTTTGTGAAAAAAAAGAAAACTTAACATAAGGAATAGCGGAGAACTTTAAGGGAAATAGAAGAGAGAATGGATCACAAATGCGCGGCGTGCAAGGGGTGCATTAATGCAAATAAAGAATTGGTTATATGCCATCATTGTAACAATGATTATCACAAGAATTGCAGCATGTTTCCAGCTAATGTACGAATTTCAAGATCTAGAGTAGCAACAAAGGACTGGTTCTGTCCCGAATGTGAAGCGGCAAAGCCTAAAGTTGGCAACACAATTACACCAATACGGCAACGTGTTATTACGAGAACTGACGGCGAAGCAACACAATTACACCAATACGGCAACGTGTTATTACGAGAACTGACGGCGAAGCTGCCCAGAGCTCGAGCGGCACTGATTGTGAGTCGGACTCGGATAATGACGGGCAGCCTGAGCCTGCTGCTCCACCATTTCTCACTTCTACTTCACCAGCGGATAACCTCACCAGCTTTATTCGTGCGGAAATCGACAGAGTCATCAAAGCGCAGAAAGTACAATTTGATAATTTAGAGTCTAGGTTTACTGCATGTGAGACGAAATTGGACAAATGCGTGTCCGAGGTTTCTAGAGTTGCATCGGAATGTAAGGAACTGAAATCGACAGTTAATGAGTTAGAAAAAAGTGTCGATTTTTTAGCCAAGGATAGAGATGACATCACCTCGAATATATCTTCCCTTGACACCAAAGTTAAGACCTTGGAGAAAAGTCTAGCCGATGTGTCGGGACAGTTAAAGCAGATGCAACAGAACGACCATTTACGTGATCAGTGGGCTCGACGGTCTAACCTCAAGATAGTCGGAATTCCGCAGGTCAATAATGAAAACCTTATGCACCTAGTGGCTAAACTGGCTGAATTGGCCAATACCCCTCTGAATCTAGACTCTGATATCGACCTTGTTACCAGGGTAGCAAGGTCGAAAAATTCCAATTTGAATAAAAAGGACAAGCCTATAATTGTCAAATTTCTGAGAAGATATAAAAAGGATGAATTTTTTGCCAACGTAAAAAAGATAACAAATCTCTCCACTCGCGACCTGGGATTTTCAGGCGATCAAAAGCCCATCCACGTTCGAGAACACTTAACTGTGTACAATGAACAGTTACTTTTCTCAGCTAAGACCGCGGCTGCTGAAAAAGGATACAAATACACTTGGGTTAAGAATGCTGCAATTATGGTCCGTCGTACTGATACGTCGAATGTATTGCACATTACCTGTCCTGAAGATTTAAAAAAAATCAAATAAGTGTTACTGATTTTTACTTTAACTCTAATGTTTTGTTTTTTTAATATTAATAATGTCTATGGTAGATTTTTGAGAATGCATGTTTTACAACTAAAGAATCAAACAATCCTTACTTATATATTTTTACACCTGCTAAAACTTTTTTAAAGGAGGACATTGTTATGTTTGTTTGGGGTTATGTTGGAATTTGTTTTTTATACGACTTTTTGTTGTCTTACCATGACCTGTGATATTTGTTTACTTTGTATAATTTTTATGATTAATTTTTCAGCGTTTCATTATTAATGGGTTTAAAACTATTTTACCAAAACGTTCGTGGCCTCCGAACCAAAACGGAGGTATTTTTTAGAAATGTAATGGCTACAGATTATGATTTGATTTGTCTAGGTGAAACTTGGTTGCTGCCAGGTATATGTGACTCGGAACTCTTTGATAAACGATATCAGGTTTACAGGTGTGATAGACCTTATGATACCCGTAGGCAAAACTTAGGAGGCGGTGTCCTGATTGCTGCCCGAAGGGAGCTTGGCATTGTTGTAGATTTTCAAATTGATCTACCGGAATTTTCAGATGCTGAAATTGTATGCGTTACGCTTTCATTATTACAAAACAACTCTTTTTCCAAATTAAGAATCTTGTGTACTTATTTTCCACATAACTCTGACCATTTGATTTCCGTTTCAAAATTCTTTGACTTTATTTCCGATTTCAATTTACGATATCCCGAAGACTCAATACTACTTCTAGGGGATTTTAATATTTCTGCAGCGGTTTGGCAGTCGTGTGGCACTAATGCTCAAAAATGGCGACGAGGCGGTTGTTACCTTTCATAACATATTAATGACAATTATTGAAACTCATGTCCCATCTAAAACCATTAATTCTTCTGAAAAATACCCCGTATGGTACAGTAAACCTCTTGTTAAAATAATAAACCAAAAATTAAAAGTGCATCGTAAATGGAAGACATATGGTCAACAGTCAGATTAAGACACTTTTTCCTATCTAAGGAAGAGGCAAAGAGTTGTCGAGGCTAGTTGTTATGAAAATTACATATTATGTAGCGAGGAAAACATTAAGAATAATTCAAAGTACTTTTGGAAATTTGTTAAAACTAAGCGTGGGTCAAATGATATACCTGATTCTATGTTTTTACTCGACGAGACTTCTTCTGATGGACGCCAAATCGCGGATTTATTTAATAAACATTTTCACTCAGTTTTTAAACCAAGAAATCAACAGCATGTTCAACAATTCGCCACCGGTATTCCTGATCCAATTTCGAACTTGAATCTTGCTACTGTCCGGCTATCACGTGACCTCGTTGAGAAATATCTCGCAACCCTTGATATTAGTGTGTTCAGTGTTCATCCTGTGTTTCTCAAGAACTGTTCGTCTCAATTGGCTTCACCACTTGAAATTATTTTTAATATGTCCTTGTCAATGGGCGTATTTCCACAAAGTTGGAAACAGTCCTTTGTCGTCCCTATATTTAAAAACGGTGACAAACATAATATTTGTAATTATAGACCCATATCAAAATTATCTATAATTCCCATGCTTTTCGAAAAAATTATCTACGATAGCATTATTTCTTGTGTAAGACCGCATTTAATACCGCAGCAGCATGGATTTGTCTCAAAGCGCTCAACTGAATCAAACCTATGTGAATTTGTTGATTTTGTGTCTATAGCTATGGATAATGGCTATCAGGTCGATGCAGTGTACACCGATTACTCCAAAGCATTCGATACTATTTCTAATAACATACTCATAGATAAGTTGGAAGCCTTCGGTGTGCACGGCTGTCTTCTGAGGTGGCTAGAGTCTTACCTCAAAAACAGATCACAAGCTGTCACTATCAAAGCGTTCCAGTCCTCATTTGTACCTGTAACATCTGGCGTGCCCCAGGGATCCCATCTCGGTCCACTTTTATTTAATATATTTATAAATGACATAGTAAACGTTTTTTCAAATTCTCACTTTCTTATGTATGCCGACGATTGTAAAATCTATAAAATTATTAAATCTATCGATGATTGTATTTTGTTTCAAAGAGATTTGGATACATTATGGAATTATTGTTTAGATAATTGTTTAGAATTAAATATTAAAAAATGTCAAATTATGACATTTTGTAGAAAGGATAATGTATTAGTATACCCATATAATTTTGTTAATGTCGAATTAGTTCGTGTAAGTGAGGTGAGTGACTTGGGAGTCACATTAGATAGTAAATTACTTTTTCGAAGTCATATTAATAAAATTGTAAAAAAGGCTTACAGGATGCTTGGATTTGTCCTAAGAGTGGGTAAATCATTTAAGAAGCCAGATACCCTCGTTACACTTTATAATTCTTTTGTTCGATCTCACTTAGAATATGCGTCTACGGTTTGGAATCCTGTGTATCTTGTTTATATTAATAGCATTCAGAAAATACAAAAGACTTTTCATAAACACCTTTGCTATAGGTTTGGACACACGTGTAGTGGCGCTGTATCTATGCAAATAGGTGTACATTCATTACAATCTCGACGTCTTATTAGAGACCAAATTTTTTTGTTTAAAATTTTAAATTATCACGTCGATAGTCCAAACCTCGTAATTAAGATCAATTTACGTTGCCCGAATCGTGATTTCCGTAAAAAAAAGCTTTTTCACGTACCCCTTCATAAAACGAATTATGCAAAAAATACGTTTATTTCTCGAGCTTGTGATTGTTATAATCGTTGTTTTAATAATATCGAAATATTCAATATTTCTTTAGTTACTTTTAAATGTGCCTTGTATAAAACAAAACTTTGTTAACATGTTTCTACCTACCATGTATTTATGTATTTCTCAGTCAAGATGGCGTATTTGCATGTGTGCGCTATCTATCTATCTCTCTTCCTGTTCTTTGTTACTTGACTAGTTAAGAGGTCTGATTACTTTATATTTTATATTCCACCTGTGAACACTGTTTGTCAATGAACCATTTTCCTTATAATCTAATAAGATATATGAAAATGACTGTTTGTGTTCCAAATAAGTAAATAAATAAATAAATAAATAAATAAATAAATAAATTATAGCCGAGTGTTCTTCAAAAAGAACAAAAACAATATTGTCACTGAGTCCTGAACCTTAAACACAGATTTTTACTGTTTTATACTTGTGCCGCCATTATCACATGTTGCCGGCTACTAAGAATAAATATGGCGTCTTTCTTTCGCTTGATTCGACGCGTGGGATAGAGAAAAATATATGACGATGGAGATAATGCTGTTTCTTCTAAAAATTCGCGGTAAATTTAAAATACTCGATTTTGTTATTTTAATAGGTAGTTCGGTCATAATGATATAATTTATTTTTGAATTGTCAGGACTTAATGATGGTTGCCATTTTGTTCTATAGATAGTAAGTTAGGTCTTTATGACAAGTAATATTTTAGGGACCCGGGTCTCAGGAGGAGAGATCTGTATATTCACCCATGTTACTTATTTGAAATGTATCCCATACACGTTGAGCGAGTTATAAAACGAACTCTTTTCAGGTAGCTCAATTTCTATAAATTTATCGCAGCCGGTCATATAATCCTAAGGATATACTCCTTTGCATAATAAATTAAATTCTTCTAATCGAGGATAAAATTTACTTCAGTGGAAGAAATCTGATCTACAAAAACCCTTAGCTAACTCTTCTAAACTAGCACCTAGGAATTTAAATGAGTCTACAAACCGTATTTGCACATACTGATCATTAGATAACCTTAAAAACTTTGTAAATGAAATATAGTTTTCTTTATTTTTAAGTATTACTTTTATAAGTCCAGAACGGTGTACTGCCGTTTGGTCAAAATATTTTTCGTCAAATTTCACTTCCCAAAAAACTTATCGCTGTAGTTTCATTTCCCAAACGAATCTTTAGCACATTTACATTTCGCATTTTATTCATTTGGTTAAATTATCATTTGGCATCATTTTACTTTGTCAAGTTTTCTTAAGACAAAATGTTTATTAAGCAAACGTTTTCCTTTGGCAAATATTATATTCCAACAAAATGTTTGTTCAAAATGTTATTTCGCACATTCAATTTATAGCATAATTTTGCCAAATAACAATTTCTTTTTATTGAGATTAAAGTATATAGGAATTCCAAGTATAAAACGAACAAATGGCAAAAACATATTTAATTGCATAAATCAAGGAACAATTTGTACAATTCAGTACCAAAACCGATTTACTGTTTTTCTTTTAATTAGAAGGATAGCAAAAACATATTTATTTTCATAAACAAAGAATCAGTTCGTACAATTCAGTATTCAGCAAGTATTTTTAAAGCTTAAATTTATAAATTACTTGCAAGACACATCAGTAATTTAACCTCTGAATATTCAGCTTTGTGTTTTAAAATCATTTCAATTCTGTCGTTGTTATCTGAATATTTCTTACTCTTTTCAGGGTTCCGTACCAAAATGGTACAAAAGGAACCCTTATGGTGAGACTTCGTTGTCTGTCTGTCTGTCTGTCTGTCTGTCTGTCTGTCTGTCTGTATGTCACAGCAGGTTTTCTCAGCAACTACAAATGCAATCAACTTGAAATTTGGCATAGTTGTACAAATTGCTTGCCCGCATCTATTTGTAGTAAAAAAAAATGAAATTAATTTTATTAGTAATTGAAAAGGGGTCTAGAATGAATATCCGTGAAGTTAGCAGATCATTTTCCGGAAAATCAAAAATAAATCGGAGTTCTATTGGCATGCAGGATAGTTCTATAGTTCCTGATACTTTTTAAACATAGTTCTGGCGATTTAAGCTGAAAAAATGAAACTCGTTTTTAGGTGAAAATGCTCTGCTAACTTCACGCACATAGCATATCATTTTTCGTCAAATTAAAAAACAAAAGGTGTTTTGGCATCGCACAGTAGAGTTCTATAGTTCTAGATACATTTTGGAAAAGTACAAGACGATATAACAACAAAAAAATTTTTTTTACTTGCAATGAAAATGCTCTGCTAACTTCACGCACATAGCATATCATTTTTCATCAAATTAAAAAACCAAAGGTGTTTTGGCATCGCACAGCAGAGTTCTATAGTTCTAGATACATTTTGGAAAAGTACAAGACGGTAAAATCATTTTTTTTACTTGCAATGAAAATGCTTTGCTAACTACACGCACAAAAAATAATAATATCATTTTTCAGTAAATCAAAAATCAAAATATGTTTGGGTACCGTAGTACAATAGAGTTCTACAGTCCTAGATCGATTGATAAAAAAATATTACTAAAATATATTAATTATTAAAAAAAAGATCTGCTAACTTCACATATGCTCTGCTAGGCGGTAGGCAAGAGTTCTGGTCTTAACTATTATGGCATTAAACGGTTCAAATAACTGCGTTCGCGATAGATCCGAGGAGTTCTAGCCACTAACTAGATCACTTGTTTATTTTTTCATTATAACACGAAAAATCGTAAATTCCTAGACACGTCTATGCTCTGCTTGGCGGTTGGCTAGAGTTCTGGGCTTGATTTTGGTCTTTAACGGTTTAAATGGCCATGTTTGCGAAAGGGCTGAGAAGCTCTAGCCTCTAACTCACTTGTGTATATTTTTCATGATGTCATATAAAAAATCGTACAATCTAAGATACGTCTATGCTCTGCTAGACGTTGGGATAGAGTTCTGGGTTTTATTATGGTCTAAACCGGTTACAGAGACTGTGTGTGTGATAATTCCAAGTAGTTCTAGCCCCTAAGATCACTTATTTATATTTTTCATGATTTTATTTGAAAAATCGTAAAATCCAAGATATGCCTATGCTCTGCTAGGTGGTGGGCTAGAGTTCTAGGCTATATTTTAGTCTCAAAAGTTTAAAGTGACTGTGTTTGCAATAAATCAGAGGAGCTCTAGCCCCTAGATCACTCCTTTATATTTTTCATGATTTTATTTGAAAAAATCGTAAAATCCAAGATATGCCTATGCTCTGCTAGGCGGTTGGACAGAGTTCTGGGATTTATTTTGGTCTCAAACATTTAATGTGACTGTGTTTGCGATAGATCTGAGGAGTTCTAGCTCCTAGATTACCTACTTGTTTATATTTTTCATGATGTCATATGAAAAATCGAAAAATCCAAGATATGCCTATGCTCTGCTAGGCGGTGGGACAGAGTTCTAGGCTTTATTTTGATCTCAAACGTTTAAGGTGACCGTGTTTGCAATAAATCTGAGGAGTTCTAGCCCCTAGGTCACTTGTTTATGTTTTTGACGATTTTATTTGAAAAATCGTAAAATCCAAGATATGCCTATGCTCTGCTAGGCGGTGGGCTAGAGTTCTGGGCTTTATTTTGGTCTCAAATGTTTAAGGTTACTGTATTTGCATTAGATCTAAGGAGTTCTAGCTCCTAGATCACTTGTTTGTAATATTAATGATGTCATATGAAAAATCGTAAAATCCAAGATACCCCTATGCTCTGCTAGGCGAGGGGATAGAGTTCTGGGCTACATTTTAGTCTCAAACGTTTAAAGTGACCGTGTTTGCAATAAATCTGAGGAGTTCTAGCCCCTAGGTCACTTGTTTATGTTTTTGACGATTTTATTTGAAAAATCTTAAAATCCAAGATATGCCTATGCTCTGCTAGGCGGTGGGCTAGAGTTCTGGGCTTTATTTTGGTCTCAAACGTTTAAGGTAACTGTATTTGCAATAGGTCTAAGGAGTTCTAGCTTCTAGATCACTTGTTTTTATTTTTCATGATGTCATATGAAAAATCGTAAAATCCAAGATACGCCTAAGCTCTGCTAGGCGGTTGGACAAAGTTCTGGGCTTTATTTTGGTCTCAAACGTTTAATGTGACTGTGTTTGCGATAGATCTGAGGAGTTCTAGCTCCTAGATCACTTGTTTATATTTTTCATGATGTCATATGAAAAATCGAAAAATCCAAGATATGCCTATGCTCTGCTAGGCGGTGGGACAGAGTTCTGGGCTTTATTTTGATCTCAAACGTTTAAGGTGACCGTGTTTGCAATAAATCTGAGGAGTTCTAGCCCCTAGATCACTTGTTTATGTTTTTGACGATTTTATTTGAAAAATCGTAAAATCCAAGATATGCCTATGCTCTGCTAGGCGGTGGGCTAGAGTTCTGGGCTTTATTTTGGTCTCAAACGTTTAAAGTAACTGTATTTGCAATAGGTCTAAGGAGTTCTAGCTTCTAGATCACTTGTTTTTATTTTTCATGATGTCATATGAAAAATCGTAAAATCCAAGATATGCTTATGCTCTGCTAGGCGGTGGGATAGAGTTCTGGGCTTTATTTTGATCTCAAACGTTTGAAGTGACTAAGTTTGCAATAGACCTGAGGAGTTCCAGCCCCTAGACTACTTGTTTATATTTTTCATGATCTTATTTGAAAAAATCGTAAAATCCAAGATATGCCTATGCTCTGCTAGGCGGTGGGCTAGAGTTCTGGGCTAAATTTAAATCTCAAACGTTTAAAGTGACTATGTTTTCAATAGATCTGAGGAGTTCTAGCTCCTAGATCACTTGTTTATATTTTTCATGATGTCATATGAAAAATCGAAAAATTTAAGATATACCTATGCTCTGCTAGGCGGTGGGAGAGAGTTCTGGGCTTTATTTTAATCTCAAACGTTTAAGGTGACCGTGTTTGCAATAAATCTGAGGAGTTCTAGCCCCTAGGTCACTTGTTTATGTTTTTGACGATTTTATTTGAAAAATCTTAAAATCCAAGATATGCCTATGCTCTGCTAGGCGGTGGGCTAGAGTTCTGGGCTTTATTTTGGTCTCAAACGTTTAAAGTAACTGTATTTGCAATAGGTCTAAGGAGTTCTAGCTTCTAGATCACTTGTTTTTATTTTTCATGATGTCATATGAAAAATCGTAAAATCCAAGATATGCTTATGCTCTGCTAGGCGGTGGGATAGAGTTCTGGGCTTTATTTTGATCTCAAACGTTTGAAGTGACTAAGTTTGCAATAGACCTGAGGAGTTCCAGCCCCTAGACTACTTGTTTATATTTTTCATGATCTTATTTGAAAAAATCGTAAAATCCAAGATATGCCTATGCTCTGCTAGGCGGTGGGCTAGAGTTCTGGGCTAAATTTAAATCTCAAACGTTTAAAGTGACTATGTTTTCAATAGATCTGAGGAGTTCTAGCTCCTAGATCACTTGTTTATATTTTTCATGATGTCATATGAAAAATCGAAAAATCCAAGATATACCTATGCTCTGCTAGGCGGTGGGACAGAGTTCTGGGCTTTATTTTAATCTCAAACGTTTAAAGTGACCGTGTTTGCAATAAATCTGAGGAGTTTTGCCCCTAGATCACTTGTTTATATTTTTGACGATTTTATTTGAAAAATCATAAAATCTAAGATTCGCCTATGCTCTGCTAGGCGGTGGGCTAGAGTTCTGGGCTTTATTTTGGTCTCAAACGTTTAAGGTAACTGTATTTGCAATAGATCTAAGGATATCTAGCTCCTAGATCACTTGTTTATAATATTAATGATGTCATATGAAAAATCGTAAAATCCAAGATACCCCTATGCTCTGCTAGGCGGTGGGATAGAGTTCTGGTTTTTATTTTGATCTCAAACGTTTAAGGTGACCGTATTTGCGATAGATCTGAGGAGTTCTAGCCCCTAGATCACTTATTTATATTTTTCATGATGTCAAGAGAAAATATTGTAGTATCTAAGATATGCCTATGCTCTGCTAGGCGGTGGAATAAAGCTCTTGGTTTGATTTTGGTCTGAACCGGTTGCAGTGATAGTGTGTATTTGAATTGTCAACATGGATATGTTGGACTGCTGTATCATAAGCTAAAATTAGCGAATGAATGAAGTCTATAGAATGGAAACGTTAGGTTGACTGATTTTTCCCATCATAACCAATAGGTAGGTAAGTCGGTACTAATAATTTGCACTTAACCTAACGTTTGCATATTCTATAGGCTTCATACTTTCGATCAGTATATAATTGGTCTATTAAACAAGCTATTGCTTGTTTAAAAGCTATTGCAAGTTAAAAAAAGTTTATATTTAGTTTTTTTTTTAATTATGGACTATACTGGACTGAAATTTTTTAGTCATTTTATTCGCCATATATTACTTACCATATTAAATTTTAATTTAAATACTTTTTATCGGATAAACAGCTGGGTGAAGGTCGTCTCCTATTCGGTTCTTAGACCATGTTGTACCTATGTTACGACTTTTATAGTAATGTTTATTTACTACATCTGTAGTTTGTTGAGAAATGGTTTAATTTACGCTAGGCATTACTAATCATAAAATAATAAGACTTAATAATTAAAGCTGTAATGATAAAAATGATTTAAAGGTGTCATTTCTAGAAATAAGAAATTAGTTTTTTTAAATATAGGTTTCAATTAATAAAACAATACTGATATTATTTCATTACTCATACTAAAAAGTGTCAACAATTACTTAGTTCATACTCATTTTGGTAAAGCTTTAGCAAACAAAAACACATCCTTCAGCGCCAGCGCAAACGTAGTAACTGTTCGGCGCGCGTCGACGACCCTTCCCCCCAACGCCGCGCACCGCACCGCTCGCCCCGCAGCTGAACTCCTTTCGCATCGACTTGCTAGATTTTGTATAGGAATAAAATACAAATTCTACAATACTGAGTAGTTCGTTTCGTAAATCAAAAACCTAGTATAGGTAATTTACCAATTAAATTAACAAATACAAAATCCTAGTAAGTGCAAATTCCTAAACCAAAAACCTAGTATAAGCCGTCCGTTTCATAAATCAAAAACCTAGTGTGAATAATTTCCCAATTCAAAAACCTAGTGCGCGCTATTTAACAAATACAAAAACCTAGTAGGTGCTAATTCCAGAATCAAAAACCTAGTATAAGCCGCAGTTACTAGTTGTTTGAATTTGAATATGTAACTTGCTAGGATTTTGATTTTGGTATCGACGAGTAGCAGATGGAGTTGCTAGGTTTAGGGGGTCTCATATCTTGGAAACTAAGCGTGATAGAATTATGGGTGTTTTTGCATTACACGCAGCACTTAATTTAAAGATGTATGGTGTAAAAAAACAAATTTTGACAAATTTGGCTCTTGCTAGGTTTTGGTTTGGGACAGCCGATCAGTCAGACGATATAAGTTTTTCAAGTAGGTAGCTATTGGGGTTTTTGAAAACGGTTTTATTTCTTGTTACAAAAAAATATATACGACGATTTACAAGCCCACAATATTATATATATTATATTAAATTAAGAAAAAATTGCTTGAGTTGTTTATAATTAAACCCACCTGCTACCCACCTTAATAATGTTACTTAAATGTAAAGCTACT
The DNA here is from genome assembly GCA_948252455.1 of Acleris cristana. Classification (NCBI taxonomy): domain Eukaryota; kingdom Metazoa; phylum Arthropoda; class Insecta; order Lepidoptera; family Tortricidae; genus Acleris; species Acleris cristana. The sequence goes on from OX411771.1 coordinate 36,975,938, forward strand.
CCATTTGTACTCTGTTCGCGGTGTCATCGGCACTCCGCTATTAGAAGCTGCATAAGGTTATACGAGCCTCTGGTCGAAGCCACATAAGATGATAAATTGTTACAAGCAAAATTAAGCATTGCGTTAATGACATACCATTTAAATTGGAATGTTTTGTTTTGACAATGATTTTATACAAGTATGAAGTATTGTATAGGTCACCCTAGGACACTTTTCGAAGAGGATTTTGTATAGAACCCGGCGTCTATAGTTGGTATGTCGATATACTTAATGCATCGTTTGTCCGAAGTTTCGTTTATCGCTTAAATTTTAAAACTTTTTAGTGTTGTTATATTCTTATATATAATACAACCCAGATATAATTAGAAAACTTAAAAACTTGCCTGACTCATCTGAAAACCAGTGTAGGGCAAATGAAAAATCGGACAAAACGATGTGTTAGGCGAAACGTTGCAGTTGTCAGGGATTCCGAGGGACACCCGTTTCCTGCTACTCTCCGTATTTCTTCCCGTTGGGGGTCAATTTTCGGAAAATCCTTTCTTAGTGCACCCCTAGACCTTATATTTTGGAACCTACATGCCAAAATTTGTAATCTCTAGACCCAGTGGTTTGGGCTGTGCGTTGATATGTCAGTCAGTTTCTTCTTTTAGTATTAGCGGCCCGCCAGCGGCTTCGCCCCGCTGCAAAGTTCTGAATTTCCCGGTGGAGTTTTGAATTAATTTTTATCATTAAAACCTTGTCCTGACAATGACGAACACAACAAAAAAGAAATCAGCCAAATCGGTTCAGCCGTTCTCGAGTTTTGCGCTTATCAACACATTTAGCGATTCATTTTTATTATATAGATATATAGATCCCACCAAAAACATTTTCATGTAAAATGTTGCCAAGACGACCATATATATAGCTCGCACTGTCAAAAAGTTGTCAGATGTCATGTAGAGCCAAGCTTCTAACTCTGCACGCCCTAACTCTACAAGCTCTAATTTCACAAACTCTACAACTTAGTCAAAATATGTGCCTTGTCCGTTTCGTTACTATAGGTACTAGAACTATTTATTGTACCTATAACAGAAAAGCCCATGCGACGGTAGCGAAACGGCCAAGGCACATATTAGAGTTAGGGCGTGTTGGTCTAAGATTCGAATAGGAGACGATTTGCACCGGGCTGCTTATTCGATCAAAAGTATTTTATATCAAATTTGATACGCTGAATAATATGTATGTGGCGAATAGGCTGGCTGAAAAATATCAGTCCAGTAGTAAAAAAAATATTAAAAGTGAACTTTTTTATAAATTGCAAATGCTTGTTTAATAGACAAATTACATACTAATCGAAAGTATGAAGCCTATAGAATATGCAAACGTTAGGTTTGGTGCAAATTATTAGTACCGACATACCTGTTTATACCTGCCTATCCAATAGTTTGACGGGAAAAAAATAGTCAACCTAACGTTTGCAAATTCTATAGGCTTCATACTTTCGATTGGTATGTAATTTGTCTATTAAACAAGCAATTGCATTTTTGTAAGCCAAAGTTAATTCTTATTTTTTTAATTAATTATATACTGGACTGAAATTTTTCAGCCAACGTATTCGCCACATAATATTTAGCGTATCAAATTTGATATAAAATACTTTTGATCGAATAAGCAGCCCGGTGCAAATCGTCTCCTATTCAGATCTCCTACTATGTAGATTTAGAAGCTTGGCTCTACATGACATCTGACAACTTTTTGAGAGTGCGAGCTATATTAAATATATGGTCGTCTAGGCAACATTTTACATGAAAATGTTTTTGGTGGGATTTCACTTCTTTTTGAAAGTTGCTTATTATGAGTTCCCTTCATCTTGCATAATATCTATTGTCCGAAATACACTTCACATAACAGTTATCGCAGAACAACGTCAAACATTATTTTATCTGGTGTTACTAGAATATCTAATGAAATAAATCGTTCAAATCTGTCAAGCAACTTGTAAGATAGAAACCCATAGAATAAGAATAGCATAAAAGCCGGACTATAAAATGAACTTTGCACCAACTATATCTCTACACTGTCTACAGAATTCCCAGCTTCTTAATAGCTTTCGGCTGGCTATCGCTATTACGCTTGCACTCGCAACTGACAGTATATTTGTCACTCGTGTGTCATAGAAAAACGAAGATTGCCGATCGCTATTAAGAAAATGGCGTCACTGTTTTTTTTACATTTTTAAAGACCTAAATTGCGATATATGTATTTACTAAGTATATTGAAATACTCATTCATTCTGTTATTTTTAAAATTCTTTGGGAATTTAATTCGTGAGTTAATTTTTTCTCTGCACTATAATTAAAAGATATATAGGCATTTTTTTTTAAACCAAGATTTAAGACGCTTTTGCCCCAAGTTGGGAAAATGCATCTTTTTAAATTAATTGTTAAAAGATTGCGATTAGGCCTTTAAAACTTCATGACACTTTTCTGCAATACAGTCTTCTAGATGGTTTTACGAGTATAATTAGAAGGTCCCAAAAACAGCTATTAACAAGCTGAGACAATAAATAATATAATTGGGGAAAATGCGTCTTCAATTTGTAAACGCTTTTATCCAAACCTAAATACCAGATGTCGTAAATATTTTTCTTCGATTGAAAAGAGTGAGATAGAAAATTTAGAAGAAATATATTATTTTCATCTTCTGACCGATTCAACGGGTAAAATAAAATAGTTTTTCGACAGATGATGTTTGATTTTTAATAAAAACAGCTAATATTTATGGTTTTCCTTCTCTCTACCCTGTGTTTCATTTATGTCACTTCTATGATTGTAAGTATTTATTCTGATATACAAATAGAGCGAATAAGTACGACTCAGAATTTGATTATAGGTACAAACAAAACACCAAAATCATGTATGTTACTATTTATTCATCATAATTTTAAACTATGTATAGAAGAACTCTCTACTAGGCTCTTAATTTCGGAACGAAAATCTTAGTTGAGTCAAAAACGTTTTGTATATAAAATACGTGTTTGAAAAACGTTGACGTAAAAAGAGGCATGAAAAATGTGATATAAACTGTTAAAATTACGTATTAAGGAAAAAGTTGTTCACCACTGACATTGGGGTAAAAGCGTTACACTGACGCAATTACCCCAAAGGTACTGGAATTTAGCCAAATTTAAAAAATAACCTCCAAACATTTTATATTAAAAATGACTTTAAAAATTAAGCATTTTAAATACAAATTGGAGTTCGTACGTGTGAGCCAACTAATACTGGTCATGTTTCAATACAAATTAAAACCGAAACCTAAAGAAAAAATAGGATAAAATGGATTTTGAAAACTTACCTCACGCTTCGCGTTGGTCTGTATAGACACTAAAGGACCCCGCAGCAAACATAGGGAGAAAGTGCTTTCAGTCAAATCTTACGAAATTTTAATATAATCTATCCAAGTCTCCTGATTATTTTTATTACAGCGCAACTCTCCTAGAAGTATACTTTCAGAAATAATCAATCATACAAACTTCCATCCCGTATTTTAAGAGGTTGGGTGGTAAAAGTTCCAAGTTTTAGAATTTTTATGTTGTTTTTGTACTAATACTAGCTTACATTCCAAATTTCAGCTTTCTACGACTTCGGGAAGTACCCTAACAATTTTGATGACCATCAGTGAGTCAGTGACGAAATCGGGGTTTTTTAGATATCAATAAAATCAAAAGTATAAGAGCTATGCAATTGAAATTTTATATGTTTAATAAGTCTACTACTGACAAAATATCCTGAGAATTTTGTTTATCTGGTATAATCCAAACCCAAGTTATGAGGGTTCAAAAAAACGACGAACCGCTTCGAGAAAAGGTAGGTAGTGCCCCTTTGCTCTTCGTTCGCTTGGCTCGTCTTGGCGGGGGCACTGCCGTGCCCCCAGATTTAGTAGTTTCATACAAAATATATGAAACATGCCTATTTCTTGCAAATCCTCCTCTTTGGTCTGCTATGCACGTCGTTCGTAACATAGATAAATGATCATATGCGATGTCAACGTGACAAACAAATGCATTATTGTAAGTAGAACCTTATGTCCACCATGGCTTCCTGCTACATTCATCCGGTAGTCTCACCATTGGGACGAATCAAGATTACAAGGACTCAAAACAGATACCTATACATAACTACAGTTAATAACTACATCGTAAGTTTACGTCATAACGTCAGCAACTGTCAGTGTAAGTTATTTCAAAGTATCGACTTCAGGAAACACGTCACATAAATATAAAAATATAAACTTGATTATTTCTGAAAGTATACTTCTGAGAGAGTTGTGTCCTTATAAAAAATAATCAGGAGGCTTGAATCTACATCATGCTAAAATTTCGTAAGATTTGACTGAAACCACTTTCTCCCTATGTTTGCTGCGGGGTCCTTTCAAAATGGTCAACGACTCGAATACCATTGATTAAAACGCCCTCTATGTTACGCGTTTTCCTCCAAGTAGTTCAAGTGTCTATGACTAGATGGCGGGAGTTGTTGTAGCTTTCGTTGTTTAAAAAATAATTCAAATAAACGCAATAACCCCATAGTGGTTTTTACCCCGGTTGACCTTACTAAGTTTTTAGATGGTGCATTACGTAAGAGAAAATGAAATAGTGGTAGTTTTCCTCAATCACCCAAAGGTTAGCTGGAAGAGATCCCTTAAAGGGATAAGTTCGCCATTGTACATTACCATTCTGTAAAAAGTGTTTACATACATACGTACACACGTTCGCGGACATATCGAGATCCATTCAAATTGGACGTAACCTTGTGAAAATGCCAGTTAAAGAAAAAAACTTAATTTTTGCTTTATTTTCTCTTATATACAGTCGAGGAAATTGATTCCTAGACCACTTTGGACTACGTCAAAGTGACACTGTAAATAAAATCATAAGAAGTCTCTTACGGTTTGATTGATTACGTCACGTTGACATAGTCCAAAGTGGTCTAGGTATCAATTTCCTCGACTGTACTTAATAAGTAATCTAAAAAAGTATAGAGAAATATATCTGGTGCAAAGTTCATTTTATAGTCCGGCTTCTATGCTATATATAATAAGTTAGACCCGTAGTCTCAAGAAGTCTCATACAACACTTCCATCCCGTAGTTTAAGGGGTTGGGGGGTAAAAGTTCCAAGTTTTAGAATTTTTATGTTGTTTGTGTACTAATACTAGCTTACATACCAAATTTCAGCTTTGTAGGACTTCAGGAAGTACCCTAATAATTTTGATGACCATCAGTGAGTCAGTGACGAAATCGGGGTTTTTAGATATCAATAAAATCTAAAGTATAAGAGCTATGCAATTGATAGTTTATATGTTTAATAAGTCTACTACTGACATCATATCCCGAGAATTTTGTTTATCTGGTATAATCCAAACCCAAGTTATGAGGGTTCAAAAAAACAACGAACTGCTTCGAGTAAAGGTAGGTAGTGACTCTTGCGCTTCATTCGCTTGGCTCGTCTAGGCGGGGGCACTGCCGTGCCCCCGGATTAACATGGGTCGTCTTTTGAGTTAAATGGAATATTTTCGGTTCTCCAGGAAACATAGCCTCAGGACGAGCTGGCAACGCTTTTCTTGTAATTACCACTTGTTTTTGGGAAATCCTCTAGAAAGTTTTGAAAGCGACTAATTTGTCCCTTTTTTTACTTGTTATATTGGAAGAGTTAATCGAAGAAAGAGACTAAACTGTGACATGAATAAGAGGATGTTAGTGTATAATTCAATAATTAGCGTCAAAAGCATATATTATTTCAAAGCAGGATTTACTTAGTAAAGTCAATCATAAATCCTTTTTAAACCCTGAATAATTTAAAGGCTTGGCTCACAAGCACCTAACACGTTACACAAATCGGCGCATAACAAACGCTCCAATTAATTTTGTTTTGTTATCTAATGATAAATAAAATAAATAGGTAGCAACACTTCTTCGTAGCAAAAAGGCAAAATGTAGACAAAAACAACATTATCTTGGACCTTGTCTCAAGTGCTGCACTTGGATTTTGTTTCAACGAACTAGTAGATTTTAAAATAAAGATATTGCTCATTTAATTAACGGTTGATACAAGCGTGTTACACTCCCCATTAATCCTGTTTTTTTTTTAAGATACTTACGTCTCTTTTTGTGAATCGGTTACTTCCTTTTTAATATAAATAATATATATATATATATATATATATTATTATTAGAGAATATTTTGTTTTTAAAAATATATTCGAAATGAAAATGTAGTGATGATTTGATAGATTTGATAGATTAATAATAAGATAAGAGAGGTGTTCGTCTCTATCGCACCCAGCAGTGATTTACAATGATAATGCTGAATATATATTCAACCTTTTTAATTAACTAATTAGAGGTTCCCGTGTGAAAACTATAGAAGACTAGCTTCTGCCCGCGACTTCGTCCGCTTAGAATTAGTAATTTTGCAATCCCACGGGAACACTATGTATGTATTAATCCAGTGTATAAGCAAATTCCAAATTATATCCAACCAAATTCGTCCATCCGTTTTAGCGAAGAAGTAACAAAGTCACGCACGCTTAACCTTTCGCATTGATATTATATGTAGGATAGGATGTAAATAGGTACATCCAGCGCACACAATCGCTCCGGCCGAAATCGTAGTCGATAAAAATACCCTCGGTGTGTGAGTCCGACTCGCACTTGACGGTCGGTTTTCAGTATTTGACGCTTGTGTATTTTACCGTTATAACGATACAACAACAAAAAAATGCTTCGCAGTTTTTTAATCTTAATTTTGTATAGAATAATACAAACTGACAATATCCCAAACAAAGCAAGTAGGACGAAGTTCTTCGATCCATGAGCGCGAGCGACCTCTGCCGCTCCTATTTACTCCCCTGGCGTCCGCGACACGCTGCGTAGAACTTTGTCGCTGTATATTATACTTTCATGTATAAACTTTCAGAATGAACGAATTTTACGATTTAGATGTTAATGCTTAATGTATATTTTAGTAGATGTAAGTGCCCAAATAGTTTTTACTTCTAAAGTTGAATAGGTAATAAAGAAAAGTTAGTGTATTTAATTTTCTACATGACTAATTTTCGGTACTTGGTGGTCAAAAAATAACTTAACCTAACTAAGCCTATTCGGATTATGGATGGTTAGAAAAAAACTTTACCCTAACCTAACCTTAGCTATTAGTTTATATAACTTCGATACATACCTCTATCCCCCATTTCACTCCTTAGGAATACCTATTGTTTTCAAAATCGCCAAAAGTAAGATTTTTTTAGTAACACCAATTTTAACGTTTTTAACTACAAACATGACGAACTCTCATATAAAATTCTACATCCCCCTTTTATTCCTTAGTCGCTGTAAGCTATATATTTTATTTGTGTTTGTATATGCCAATTTTCACGTTTCTAACTTCACAAAAGAAATGCGTTTTCGAAGGTGGATTTTCGTTTTTTAAAACATTTGTTTTATTTTGTACTTTTTACAGAGCATAATACGCTTATGTACCTACCTAGTCCCACTTCTTAGTTGATATGAAACTTTAAGACATTTCACGATCGCCGCCAGCAACGCCGCGGGAAGGTCATAGTCATGTTTAAACAATTAAATGTCCTTCGTTGTAGTCGCTCAACTATCTTAATTGGGATATCTTATCGCCACCCTTGAGAAAGGTATCGTTGAGGAGTTCCGGTGGCCATTCGGTGGTCTTTATCATCAGTTCCATTTCACCAAAATATACTAAAATCGCTATATGTTTGCCTACAATATTTGACGAGTTCCCTCAATTCGAAACTGATCCCCTGATTGGATTTAGATTTGGTGACAATGGGACCACCTCAAAAGTACACTCTATCAACACAAAAAAGATTTTTTAAAATCGGTCCACAATTGATGGAGAAATCAGTGAAAATACATAAAAAATAATGAAATACATACAGTGGAAAGTATAAACTCCTCCTTTTTTGAAGTCGGTTAAAAATGACGAAACTCATACAAAAATTTACACCCTCCTTTTACCCCTTAGGGTTTATAATATGAGTAGGATTAGATTTCTTAGATTTCGATTATAGTTATTCCCTCGGGAACTTTTAAATTTTCCGGGATAAAAAGTAGCATATGTGTTAATCCAGGGTATAAGCTATCTCCATTCCAAATTTCATCCAAATCCGTCCAGCCGTTGCAGCGTGAAGAGGTAACAAACACAAACACACACACACACACACACGCACACACACGCACACACACGCGCACACACACACACACACACACACACACACACACACACACACACAAACTTTCGCATTTATAATATTAGTAGGATAGGATATATAAATAATAAATATTGCTTTCGGAGATTTTGGAAAAAATATCCCTGTAAATGGCGGTGTAAGAGATTTGTACGGGATTTTAGTCATTTTTGAAGCAAGAAATGTGGAAATATATATAAGCCTAAAGAGATGAAATGAAGTATGTAAGAGAGTTCGGTTATTTTTGAAATGAGAATCGTGAGCATCATTATTTAGGAGATAAATAAAAACCCTTACGGCAATTCCGGAAAAGGAGGAAAACTGGGGGTTGAACTTTGTATTGGAATTTGGTCGTTTTTCAAGTGAGAAATGTAGGAATTGGCATAAAGGTTACTGTTTACCTATACAAATAATAAGAATTGTGATTGGACGAGTTAGATACATGAAACTCAGTATCAACACCATTACAAATCAAATAAAAAACCAGTTTTTTAAATATGTCCCTAACGTTCATGTTTCGATTTTTTTAATTAAATAAATCCCTTTGAAGGTAATGTAAACTAATATCTGTACTTTTACAAAAGGTTCTGACTCTTCGCAGACGAAGTCGCGCGCGGAAAGCTAGTGGACACATGTCCGTAAATAAAACTATTTTTGACTAAAGGTTAAGGGGACGAGTTACTGATGTGATGCAAATGATGCGTAGATGAGAACTTAGATTGGTTACCCGAACAGACTAATTCCGCGCAGCAAACTTGCCATTCGCATTTTTCCCCGTTTTATTTTTTCTCCAATCGTATTACTATCCATTGTTTTTTTTTTACCAATTGCATATTTTCCATTTTGGATTGTCCTCACTTGCATGTTTTCTCAATTTAAAATCAATTTTACTGAGTCGACGGAGCTCCTTTTTCTAGAAGCTATGGCCCTTCGGGCCTTCTGCAAAACTAACATGACCTTAACCTATCTACCTATTTCCATCTATTTCGACTTAATAACAGTGGCAAATTTTGCGAGTGGGGAAAATCCTAAATGGAAAATATGCGATGGCTGAAAATTCAAAATGGGAAACAATGCGTTCAGTGAAAAATTAAAAAGAGGAAAAATGCGACTGGAAAGTTTGCTACGCGGAATTAATAAGTTTGAAGAACCGATCTACCTATTCATATGTAAACATTATGAGAATGCTACTAGCATACTCGTATGTTTGTCATATTCATTCATTCTTCCGAGTGTCATATTAAACGCAACAAGTTCAGGGAATGTTGCAGACGAATAATAAACCATTACTGTAGAAGTTACGTCTGTGCTTTGCATACAAGTTACATTTGATTCAGTTCAAAATCAGGCCATAACTTTAGCATACCGCCTAGCAGAGCATACGAGTATCTAGGAATTTAAGATTTTTCATATTATGACATCATGAAAAATATAAACAAGTGATCTAGGGGATAGAACCCCTGAGGTATATCGCAAGCACGGTCATTTGAAGCATTTGAGACCAAAATTAAGCCCAGAACTCCAATAAATCGTCGAGCAGAGCATAGGCATATCTTGGATTTTACGATTTGTCATAATAATATGACATTATGAAAAATATAAACAAGTGATCTAGGGGCTAGAACTCCTCGGAATTATCACACACAGTCACTGCAACCGGTTTAGACCAAAATAAAGCCCAGAACTCTAGCCCACCGCTTAGCAGAGCATAGGCATATCTTGGATTTTACGATTTTTCAAATAAAATCGTCAAAAAAATAAACAAGTGATCTAGGGGCTAGAACTCGTCAGATCTATTGCAATCACAGTCACTTTAAACGTTTGAGATCAAAATAAAGCCAAGAACTCTATCCCACCGCCTAGCAGAGCATAATCTTGGATATTACGATTTTTCATATGACATCATGAAAAATATAAACAAGTGATCTAGGAGCTAGAACTCCTCAGATCTATCGCAAACACAGTCACATTAAACGTTTGAGACCAAAATAAAGCCCAGAACTCTAGCCCACCGCCTAGCAGAGCATAGGCATATCTTGGATTTTACGATTTTTTCAAATAAGATTATGAAAAATATAAACAAGTAGTCTAGGGGCTAGAACTCCTCAGATCTATTGCAAACACAGTCATTTTAAACGTTTGAGATCAAAATAAAGCCCAGAACTCTATCCCACCGCTTAGCAGATCATAGGCGTATCTTGGATTTTACGATTTTTCATATGACATCATGAAAAATAAAAACAAGTGATCTAGAAGCTAGAAATCCTTAGATCTATTGCAAATACAGTTACCTTAAACGTTTGAGACCAAAATAAAGCCCAGAACTCTAGCCCACCGCCTAGCAGAGCATAGGCATATCTTGGATTTTACGATTTTTCAAATAAAATCGTCAAAAATATAAACAAGTGACCTAGGGGCTAGAACTCCACAGATTTATTGCAAACACGGTCACCTTAAACGTTTGAGATCAAAATAAAGCCCAGAACTCTGTCCCACCGCCTAGCGGAGCATAGGCATATCTTGGATTTTACGATTTTTCATATGACATCATGAAAAATATAAACAAGTGATCTAGGAGCTAGAACTCCTCAGACCTATTGAAAACACAGTCACTTTAAACGTTTGAGATTTAAATATAGCCCAGAACTCTAGCCCACCGCCTAGCAGAGCACAGGCATATCTTGGATTTTACGATTTTTCAAATAAAATCGTCAAAAATACAGGGTGCCATCGGAGACGTAATCAGAAACAACTTTTTCAGACCTGGTAATTGATGGTCATAACAACGTAATAGGAGTTACTTGAAATAAACGTTCTTTTTTTTTGTTAATTTTATTGTTCAATTATGTCACTAATTCACTAAATCATGGTTACCCTAATTATTTCATGAAAACCTCTTTGGTTTTCATTCAGAAAAGTTTATTATTATGATACTTTTAAAAATAAAATGACAATGTCACTGTAAGTCACTCTTAGTAAACATGTGTTACGCATTACGCATGTGGAACAAGTGTATCTTTGCATCTCTTTCTTGATTGTAGGGTGACCACGCTGTTTGAAGGTCATAATTTAATTTTAAAGATTACATGATTAAAATTAAATAATGCAACTATCGACCTGCATTCCTGTGTTACTGTAATCTCAATTTAATGCTTAATTAAGTATTGTCACTTCTGATTACGTCTCCGATGGCATCCTGTATAAACAAGTGACCTAGGGGCTAGAACTCCTCGGATTTATTGCAAACACGGTCACTTTAAACGTTTGAGATCAAAATAAAGACCAGAACTCTGTCCCACCGCCTAGCAGAGCATAGGCATATCTTGGATTTTACGATTTTTTCAAATAAGATCATGAAAAATATAAACAAGTAGTCTAGGGGCTAGAACTCCTCAGATCTATTGCAAACACAGTCACTTTAAACGTTTGAGATCAAAATAAAGCCCAGAACTCTATCCCACCGCCTAGCAGAGCATAGGCATATCTTGGATTTTACGATTTTTCATATGACATCATGAAAAATATAAAGGAGTGATCTAGGGGCTAGAACTCCTCAGATCTATTGCAAATACAGTTACCTTAAATGTTTGAGACCAAAATAAAGCCCAGAACTCTAGCCCACCGCCTAGCAGAGCATAGGCATATCTTGGATTTTACGATTTTTTCAAATAAAATCGTCAAAAATATAAACAAGTGATCTAGGGGCTAGAACTCCTCAGATTTAATGCAAACACGGTTGTTTTAAACATTTGAGACCAAAATAAAGCCCAGAACTCTAGCCCACCGCCTAGCAGAGCATAGGCATATCTTGGATTTTACGATTTTTCATATGACATCATGAAAAATATAAACAAGTGATCTAGGAGCTAGAACTCCTTAGATCTATTGCAAATACAGTTATCTTAAATGTTTGAGACCAAAATAAAGCCCAGAACTCTAGCCCACCGCCTAGCAGAGCATAGGCATATCTTGGATTTTTCGATTTTTCATATGACATCATGAAAAATATTAAGAAGTGACCTAGGGGCTAGAACTCCTCAGATTTATTGCAAACACGGTCACCTTAAATTTTTGAGACCAAAATAAAGCCCAGAACTCTAGCCCACCGCCTAGCAGAGCATAGGCATATCTTGGATTTTTCGATTTTTCATATGACATCATGAAAAATATAAACAAGTGATCTAGGAGCTAGAACTCCTCAGATCTATCGCAAACACGGTCACCTTAAACGTTTGAGATCAAAATAAAGCCCAGAACTCTGTCCCACCGCCTAGCAGAGCATAGGCATATCTTGGATTTTTCGATTTTTCATATGACATCATGAAAAATATAAAGAAGTGACCTAAAGATAAGATAAGATAAGATAAGATAAGATAGATTTATTTACCATAAAGCACATACAAAAAATAAATAAAGTGAAAACAAGTTAAACAGCAACACAGAACTATAAGCACATTATGCCAAAAAGGGCCCCTCTCAGCATTGTGCCGCGGCAAGCCGTGACGCTGGTATTCTGAGGAACCCTGATTAAAACTAACTTAATCTAAACAAACAAACAAGCAAACAAGTGACGCACAAACGCTAGCGACATATAAAAAGACACTTAAAATGTAAAGAAACAGAATAAAAGAAGGAAAAATAATAATTGAATACTGACTAAGTAACACTAAACAAAAATGATATTTTTTAACCTTAATTATAATGGCTGTATGGCAACATTTAACAATACAACAGTTTCCGGTGAGACGTTGCAAGTTACTGCCAGTTTACTTGAAGAAGACAAATTTGTGCATACCATCAGTTTAATTATTAAACAATTAAACAGTGATATAACACCTCATCTTAGAGACACATTCTAAATAGAAAAAAAGAAATATCTCGCTAGAAGGTAACACATTAAAAAAATAAAATTAAAATGGCGGTAGCACAAACCCAGCATAAGTTCGCGTAGGGATACCGTTACTTCGTGACTTTATATGTACAAAAGGAGGGAACGTAGTCCACTAGCGACATGAAATGAAATGAAATCATTTTGGATCAAGCCCGGTAAGAAGGCCAGGTAAGAAGAAACATTGAAAAATAGTAATGAATAAATTTTAAAAGACAATTGTAGCCTTATCTGCCCTGTTTCATAAATGTTAATATTAGTAAATAAAAATAAAAAATAGATTTAAATGTAAGTAAAATAATTAAATGGTTTGTAAGTTTTTATTTTTATTTGCTGAATTGCTCCCCAAATAGAAGATTCCGACATTTAATTTTAAATAACCCTATTGTTTTTAGCACACGAATTGGAGGAGGGAGATTATTCCAGCACTTCGTGGCAGCTTATCGGAAGCTGCCGCGAAATGCATCTGAGTGGTGTCGAGGACAGACAAGCTGGAGGGCCCTCGCCAACCTGGCGGCCGTACTTCTGGAGTTCTTCGCCCAGGTCAGCTTGTTGTAGAGGTACGAGGGCTGCTGTTGGTGCACGACGCCGAACATTAAAATAGCCAAGTGCATTTTTTGTCGTGTAGACATATTTAGAATTCCGTATTTATTTTAATACCTAGGGGCTAGAACTCCTCAGATTTATTGCAAACACGGTCACCTTAAACGTTTGAGATCAAAATAAAGCCCAGAACTCTGTCCCACCGCCTAGCAGAGCTTAGGCATATCTTGGATTTTTCGATTTTTCATATGACATCATGAAAAATATAAACAAGTGATCTAGGAGCTAGAACTCCTCAGATCTATCGCAAACACAGTAACATTAAACGTTTGAGACCAAAATAAAGTCCAAAACTCTGTCCAACCGCCTAGCAGAGCATAGGCGTATCTCGGATTTTACGATTTTTCATATGACATCATTAATATTACAAACAAGTGATCTAGAAGCTAGAACTCCTTAGATCTATTGCAAATACAGTTACTTTAAACGTTTGAGACCAAAATAAAGCCCAGAACTCTAGCCCACCGCCTAGCAGAGCATAGGCATATCTCGGATTTTACGATTTTTCAAATAAAATCGTCAAAAATATAAACAAGTGATATAGGGACTAGAACTCCTCAGATTTATTGCAAACACGGTCACCTTAAACGTTTGAGATCAAAATAAAGTCCAGAACTCTGTCCCACCGCCTAGCAGAGCATAAGCATATCTTGGATTTTTCGATTTTTCATATGACATCATGAAAAATATAAACAAGTGATCTAGGAGCTAGAACTCCTCAGATCTATTGCAAACACAGTCACATTAAACGTTTGAGACCAAAATAAAGCCCAGAACTCTGTCCAACCGCCTAGCAGAGCATAGGTGTATCTTGGATTTTACGATTTTTCATATGACATCATAAAAAATAAAAACAAGTGATCTAGAAGCTAGAACTCCTTAGATCTATTGCAAATACAGTTACTTTAAACGTTTGAGACTAAAATAAAGCCCAGAACTCTAGCCCACCACCTAGCAGAGCATAGGCATATCTTGGATTTTTCGATTTTTCATATGACATCATGAAAAATATAAAGAAGTGATCTAGGAGCTAGAACTCCTCAGATCTATTGAAAACACAGTCATTTTAAACGTTTGAGACTAAAATGTAGCCCAGAACTCTATCCCACCGCCTAGCAGAGCATAGGGGTATCTTGGATTTTTTATTTTTCATATGACATCATGAAAAATATAAACAAGTGATCTAGGAGCTAGAACTCCTTAGATCTATTGCAAATACAGTTTCCTTAAACGTCTGAGATCAAAATAAAGCCCAGAACTCTAGCCCACCACCTAGCAGAGCATAGGCATATCTTGGATTTTACGATTTTTTCAAATAAGATCATGAAAAATATAAACAAGTAGTCTAGGGGCTAGAACTCCTCAGATCTATTGCAAACTTAGTCACTTTAAACGTTTGAGATTAAAATAAAGCCCAGAACTCTAGCCCACCGCCTAGCAGAGCATAGGCATATCTTGGTTTTTACGATTTTTCATATGACATCATGAAAAATATAAAGGAGTGATCTAGGGGCTAGAACTCCTCAGATCTATTGCAAATACAGTTACCTTAAACGTTTGAGACCAAAATAAAGCCCAGAACTCTAGCCCACCGCCTAGCAGAGCATAGGCATATCTTGGATTTTACGATTTTTCATATGACATCATGAAAAGTATAAACAAGTGACCTAGGGGCTAGAACTCCTCAGATTTATTGTAAACACAGTCACTTTAAACGTTTGAGACTAAAATGTAGCCCAGAACTCTATCCCACCGCCTAGCAGAGCATAGGGGTATCTTGGATTTTACGATTTTTCATATGACATCATTAATATTACAAACAAGTGATCTAGGAGCTAGACCTCCTTAGATCTATTGCAAATACAGTTACCTTAAACGTTTGAGACCAAAATAAAGCCCAGAACTCTAGCCCACCGCCTAGCAGAGCATAGGCATATCTTGGATTTTACGATTTTTCATATGACATCATGAAAAATATAAACTAGTGATCTAGGAGCTAGAACTCCTCAGATCTATTGCAAATACAGTTACCTTAAACGTTTGAGATTAAAATATAGCCCAGAACTCTAGCCCACCGCTTAGCAGAGCATAGGCATATCTTGGATTTTACGATTTTTTCAAATAAGATCATGAAAAATATAAACAAGTAGTCTAGGGGCTAGAACTCCTCAAATCTATTGCAAACACAGTCACTTTACACGTTTGAGATTAAAATAAAGCCCAGAACTCTATCCCACCGCCTAGCAGAGCATAGGCATATCTTGGATTGTACGATTTTTCATATGACATCATGAAAAATATAAAGGAGTGATCTAGGTGCTAGAACTCCTCAGATCTATTGCAAATACAGTTACCTTAAACGTTTGAGACCAAAATAAAGCCCAGGACTCTAGCCCACCGCCTAGCAGAGCATAGGGGTATCTTGGATTTTACGATTTTTCATATGACATCATTAATATTACAAACAAGTGATCTAGGAGCTAGAACTCCTTAGATCTATTGCAAATACAGTTACCTTAAACGTTTGAGACCAAAATAAAGCCCAGAACTCTGTCCAACCGCCTAGCAGAGCATAGACATGTCTAGGAATTTACGATTTTTCGTGTTATAATGAAAAAATAAACAAGTGATCTAGTTAGTGGCTAGAACTCCTCGGATCTATCGCGAACGCAGTTATTTGAACCGTCTAATGCCATAATAGTTAAGACCAGAACTCTTTCCTACCGCCTAGCAGAGCATATGTGAAGTTAGCAGATCATTTTTTTAATAATTAATATATTTTAGTAATATTTTTTTATCAATCGATCTAGGACTGTAGAACTCTATTGTACTACGGTACCCAAACATATTTTGATTTTTGATTTACTGAAAAATGATATTATTATTTTTTGTGCTTGTAGTTAGCAAAGCATTTTCATTGCAAGTAAAAAAAAATGATTTTAACGTTTTGTACTTTTCCAAAATGTATCTAGAACTATAGAACTCTGCTGTGCGATGCCAAAACACCTTTGGTTTTTTAATTTGATGAAAAATGATATGCTATGTGCGTGAAGTTAGCAGAGCATTTTCATTGCAAGTAAAAAAAATTTTTTTGTTGTTATATCGTCTTGTACTTTTCCAAAATGTATCTAGAACTATAGAACTCTACTGTGCGATGCCAAAACACCTTTTGTTTTTTAATTTGACGAAAAATGATATGCTATGTGCGTGAAGTTAGCAGAGCATTTTCACCTAAAAACGAGTTTCATTTTTTCAGCTTAAATCGCCAGAACTATGTTTAAAAAGTATCAGGAACTATAGAACTATCCTGCATGCCAATAGAACTCCGATTTATTTTTGATTTTCCGGAAAATGATCTGCTAACTTCACGGACATCTAGAATGGGGGGTTCAAAAATGAAAGTGGTTCGATTATAGCAAATCGGGTGTCATATGAAAGGTCTTAATCTGCACATTTTAAAACTATTTTTTTGAATTTTTTTTGTGATGTTCTTTTTGATTTATAGCCAAAAATGTACAAAAAATGACCGTTCCCCCCCCTTATTTCCGAAGTTTATTATTCAAAAATTCTGAAAAAAATCCTGACGTATAGATAATTACTTATATTTTCTGGGAAAAATAAAATTAAGTGTTCATTATTTACAGTTTTTGAGATATAACAAAAAAACTAAGAAAATCTGTATTAAAATTTAGGCTAGTCAAAATCGACCTTATTGCCTGGATAATAAAGCTTATAACAAAATGAGTATTTTCTTTTACGGTTACCAAGCATATTATCTTCAATACGGAACCCTCGGTGCGCGAGTCCGACTCGCACTTGACCGGTTTTTTATGCTGGCCACGCACTAGGCCTCCGTGCCCGGCCCGTCCACGCGCTCGGCCCCCGCGCCACGCTCCAAGCCATCGCACCCGACCTGTCCCTGTCGTTACACCGCCGCTCTCAATACAGTCGCCGCACTCCACTACCCCAAACCGTTCATCAAAAGTAGCGGAGTTGCATAAGCGCAACAAGGACAGGCAGGAGACCGCGCGCCTGCAGCTGGCGGAGTTGCAGGAGCGCAATAAGGACAGGCAGGAGACCGCGCGCCAGCAGCTGGCGGAGTTGCAGGAGCGTAACAAAGACAGGCAGGAGACCGCGCGTCAGCAGCTGGCGGAATTGCAAGAGCGCAATAATGACAGGCGGGAGACCGAGCGCCTTCGCATTGAGGCTTGAGGCGCGTCGCATGGAGGTGGACGCACTCTTCCATGAAGTATTGCACAATTTTAAAGTGTTTGACAGCGTGCCGGGTGTCGCAAGACTATATTTAAGCCTAGAGGCCCTACTTTGAAAATCGAAGTTCTAAGTCACGTTCTTTCCATCCCTTTCTCTCGATTTAGTCTCGAATAACGAGTATCAGAGATGGAACTAACGTAACTTTAAACTTCGATTTTCACAGTAGGGCCTCAGCAGGTCACCGAACATTTAAATAATTAAGATAATTATGAATAATTTAGATTTGAAATTATTTAACTGATGACTATAAAATATGTAATTTTTGAGTGTTGTTTTTGAATTATTTTATTATTTGTATTAAGGCTTATGCAGATTGACAAAGTAATCTGCTCTGGGAAAACATGGAAAAAATACTGCACTGTTTGATTTTGATTATTAAGAGTGTTAAGAAGAAGAAGAAAAACAATATATTCAAAAATAATGAAGACACAGCGAAAGTAAGAAGGTTTTTACAGCAAAATTAAGTAATGTATTGTTCCTATTTTTCTGTTGATTTATGCACAAATTTAATAAAAGTCATATTTTGTAAAGACTGTTTCGATAACCCAACCTAATTATTTATTAAAAGTAAACTGTTAATGGTAGGATCTCAAAAAGTAAGATCTCAAATATATTTATTGTATAAAAGTTATTTCATATTTAGGAAGTACAAGAATACTGTTTTTACATCCACTTTTGTAAAAATAAATCTTAAAAAGATTAGTAAAATAAATAAAAAAGGATGTAGATATCAATAATTCAATAATTACTACACTTATATTATATTAAATTAATAACGTTGAGTAATGTTTAAAAAATATAAATGTGATCTACTACATCTTTTGTTAAATTGTAAAGAATTAGATGTTAAAACTATGCTAATTTTGCGGAACTAATTATAATAAAGAGATGACTTGCCATGATAAAAAAGCGTTTTGAATGTAAAGTCCCTTTCCATTGTTGATAAATGTTACTTGTTTATTACTACTCGCGTCAAAATGTTTTTTCTTTACCTTAAAGAAAAAAAAAAAGGCCCGGTTCCCACTATGCCGGACCGGCAATTTTGCCGGATGCCGGTAAGGGTAGTGGCTGTACAATTTATATGAAGCTGTTCACATTATGCCGTGTGAACAGCTTCATAGCTAGCCTTACCGGCATCCGGCAAAATTGCCGGTCCGGCATAGTGGGAACCGGGCCATATATGTCGAAATATGAAGATCAAAAAATTACTCTTTTGTCATTCTTAGTACTTTATTGTAGAATTCAATAAAATAATAATTCTACTAATATTATAAATGTGAAAGTCTGTGTGTTAGTTTGTTACTCTTTCACGGTGCAACGGCTAGACGGATTTGGATGAAATTTAGGATGGAGATAGCTTATACCTTGGATTAACACATAGGCTACTTTACATCCCAGAAAACTTACGGACTAATAATAATAATAATAAGCCTTTATTATTCCTTAAACATTTTTGTTGTTAGTATTCATGATTTATATTAAGGACCCCTGTCGGGTATAGGCCTCCTCCATGTCTTTCTATTATCTCTCTATTTTTGGCGCTGTTAGTCCATTTTTCCGGCTATATTAGAGATATCGTCTGACCATCTTGCCTTGGGTCTTCCCATTTTTCTGATTGACATTGTGATTCGGTTGGTCCACCTCTCGTCTGACATCCTGGTTATGTGACCGGCCCATCTCCATTTCTGCTTTAGTATAAAATCGAATGCATCAGTGAGTTTCGTTTGGGATCTGATGTTTATGCTGTTGATCCTGTCTTTCTTTCAAATTTTTAGCATGCTCCTCTACATTGCTCTTAGACAGGTTCGTATTTTTAGGGTTCCGTACCAAAATGGTACAAAAGGAACCCTTATGGTGAGACTTCGTTGTCTGTCTGTCTGTCTGTCTGTCTGTCTGTCTGTCTGTCTGTCTGTCTGTCTGTCTGTCTGTCTGTCTGTCTGTCTGTCTGTCTGTCTGTCTGTCTGTCTGTCTGTCTGTCTGTCTGTCTGTCTGTCTGTCTGTCTGTCTGTCTGTCTGTCTGTCTGTCTGTCTGTCTGTCTGTCTGTCTGTCTGTCTGTCTGTCTGTCTGTCTGTCTGTCTGTCTGTCTGTCTGTCTGTCTGTCTGTCTGTCTGTCTGTCTGTCTGTCTGTCTGTCTGTCTGTCTGTCTGTCTGTCTGTCTGTCTGTCTGTCTGTCTGTCTGTCTGTCTGTCTGTCTGTCTGTCTGTCTGTCTGTCTGTCTGTCTGTCTGTCCGTCCGTCCGTCCGTCCGTCCGTCCGTCCGTCCGTCCGTCCGTCCGTCCGTCCGTCCGTCCGTCCGTCCGTCCGTCCGTCCGTCCGTCCGTCCGTCCGTCCGTCCGTCCGTCCGTCCGTCCGTCAACTTCAAATTCAATTCAATGCTATCAACTTGAAATTTGGCATAGTTGTACAACTTGCATGCCCGCATCTATTTGTAGTAAAAAAAATATGAAATTAATTTTATTAATAATTGAAAAGGGGTCTAGAATGGGGGGTTCAAAATTGAAAGTGATTCGATTATAGCAAATGGGGTGTCATATGAAAGGTCTTAATCTGCACATTTCAAAACAATTTTTTTGAAAAATTTTGGTGATGTACTTTTTGATTTATAGCCAAAAATTTACAAAAAATGACCGTTCCCCCCCCCCTTATCTCCGAAGGTTATTAATCAAAAGTTCTGAAAAAAATCCTGGCGTATAGATAATTATTTATATTTTCTGGGAAAAATAAAATAAAGTGTTCATTATTTACAGTTTTTGAGAAATAACAAAATAACTAAGAAAATCTGTATTAAAATTTAGGCTAGTCAAAATCGACCTTATTGCCTGGAAAATAAAGCTTATAACAAAAATGAGTATTTTCTTTTGCGGTTACCAAGCATATTATCTTCAAAATGGAACCCTCGGTGCGCGAGTCCGACTCGCACTTTTTTTGTGGTGGTGCACCTGATAATATTCTTTCTATATCACCCGAGTTTGCTAAACTCTCTTTGATCAATGTACTAATCAAACTGTACACGCCCGGATGATGTTTATTGATTAAAGTGTTTATTTTATGGTGTCAAGTCTCGGCTGAATTGAATGAAGTTCTGGGTATATTAATTTTGTTACTGTTATGGCAACTCCAAAAATTTGGTGCATATTTTGGTTGCGTGTTCCATGTGCCGCTGATGTAGTTTTCTTCAAACCAAAGAGCTACACGTTTCCAATCCGGATCTTTTATACAATCTAGGAGCTTATTAAAATATACAGGAATTTCTTCTTCAGGCAAATAGCTCAGTGCTAACAAACATTTTACTTGCTTATCATATCATAATTTTAATATGTAAGGTCATGTCTAATGCGTACTTTTTTGCACAAGTTTGAGCTTGAACATGCCTGGAACGAAAAGTGTATCTCATTAATCTTTGACAAGTTAAAGAAATTAAAATAGGTTATTTTAGGTTTCCGTTTTTATATATTATTTGTGTCCTTACAAGATTTTTTTCCTTTGAAAGGAAAACATACAGACCTAATTTTTCATAATATCTACAACATATTCAAAACTATTATAAATCGGATTTTAAGGGGGGAGGGGAAAAGCGTTATCGCATTTTGTATCGAAATGTTTAGCTTCACAATCCTCTTAAGTACGTTAGATTAGGCTGGGTTAGGTGAGTGAGAACCGTGCCATGGTGCTGCGCTCCGAACTCCAACGGCTGCACACCTCGAGGGTGTGCTGAGCCGTGTCGTCCGGATCGCCGCACTCATGGCACTGCGGGCCAGGCTCCCTACCAATTTTGTGCAGGTAATGACCGAAACACCCATGTCCGGTCATCACCTGCACAAGCCTGTACGACATAGCGCCGACTGCCCTATCCAACCACAGGTCCAGCGACCCCAGGATCGCCCCTATAGTACGAGTACCATAGGGGGAGTCCTCGAGGTCGCTTTTCCATCTCTCCCGCAGTCGGCGCTCCGTCATACGGCGCGTCTCCTCCACCTCCTCAGGGTCCGGGCGTTCACCCCTCGCCCGGGCCCTAGACCTAACTATATAGGTCTCCGCCTGTACCTCTGCGTCCAACTCCCAGGGCGGGGTGCAGGCGAGGAGGCAGGCCGCGGCGTGGGCCACCGTCATATAGGCCCTCACAATTCGGAGGGCCACCACCCGCTGCGGCCTCTGTAGCAGGGCCCTGTTCCGGGCGGACAACTTGTCCGCCCAGATGGGGGCCCCGTACAGAGCCATGCTCCTTGTAACGCCGGCATATAGCCGGCGGCACAAGGAGCCCGGCCCACCCACGTTCGGCAGAAGCCGTCCCAGCGCCGACGCGGCGCCTACGATTCGGGGAGCTAATTGGGTAAAATGCTCCCCGAAGTTCCAACGTCGGTCCAGAACAAGCCCCAAATATTTGATGTGGGGCCTGATCCGGACCGATTCCCCCCCCAGGGTGAGCGCCGCGCCCGCCGGCAGCCTCCACCCCCGCCCCCCGAAGACTATCGCCTCAGTCTTCGGGAGGGCCACACTCAGGCCGAGCCGACCAATCCGGTTAATGGTCAGCTCGGCCGCCGCTTCCGCCCGGCACAGCGCCTCCCTCAAGTCGGTCCCGCGCACGGCCACCATGGTGTCATCTGCGTAGCAGATGGTGGCCGTCCGCGGGAGCAACTCCCCCCTGATGGCCCAATCGTACCCCAGGTTCCATAAAAGTGGACCGAGCACGGAACCTTGGGGTACGCCACAGGCCATCTCCGTCGACCCCCGTCGACCGTCCCTCTGCTCATAGAGCACTACCCTCTCGGTGAGGTAGTGCTCTATGACCCGCCGCAGGTAGGGAGGCACTCGGTGATAGATGAGTGCCTCCCTTATCACCCCATAGGGGAGGGTGCCAAATGCGTTGGCGATGTCCAACGACACCGCCACGACACCCTCCCCTCTGCTCGACGCGTACTCACAGAAGTCCCTAAGGGACTTCAGTGCGTCGAGCGTAGACCGCCCCTCTCTGAACCCGAACTGTCTCTCAGAGACGTTCGGGCCGGCGGTCTCTAGGTGCTGCTGAATCCTAGAGGCCAGGATTCTCTCGAACATCTTCCCGACCTCATCCAGCAGCACTATGGGGCGATAGGCAGAAGGACTGTCCGGGGGTCGACCCTCTTTCCGGAGGAGGCAAAGCCTCCCCTCCTTCCACACCCTCGGGAACCGTCCCTCCCTCAGGCAGTCATCCATCAACTGCCTGAGTCGGTCCCCGAGATGTTTTAGGGCGATGGGGAGTACCCGGCCCGGTACTCCGTCGGGCCCCGGGGCTTTCTTGCAGCCTCGGAGCCGGTCCACCGCCCTCTCGAACTCGTCATCGTTTACCGGAGCGATGGCGAGCTCGAGTGGGTTCTCCACGTCCCCCGGTGGCTCGGACATCACCAGGGCAGTTATCGAGGGAGCTGCCGGAAACAGCCCCTCGATGACCCTCCTCAGGAGGGGGGGCTCTAGGGAGTCCATGGGGGGGGCGGTGCGCATTTTGTTGCGCACCACCCTGTACGGCCGCCCCCACGGATCCCTGTCCAGCGTGGCCAAGAATGAGGCGTGCGCCTCATCCTTGGCCTTTGCAATAGACAAGACGAGGGCCCCTTTGGCTTCTTTAAGGGCCCGGTAGAGCCCCTCCTCCTCCTCGTCGGTGTGCCGCCTGCGCCTACAATGTTGGTAAGCGCGGCGGGCACCGTTACTGGTGCTCCGCAGGGCCGCAATTTCTACGGACCACCAGTACACCTTCCTCCGGGCGAAGAGTCGCCTCGTCCGGGGCATGGCCGCTCCGCAAACGGCCTGAAGCGTCGAGCGGAACCGGCGCGCCCTCTCCTCCACTCCCAAGGCGGCGGGTGGGGCAGCACACCAAGCCTCCACCATCGCCGCCTCGTCTGCCCTGGCCCTGTCCAGGTGGGCCAGGGACCACTTAGGGAACTCCTCCCCTCCCCCTCTACGTCCCCCCCCTGGGATGGGTGGCGGTTGGCCTCCTCCTGTGGAGACCCTCAATCTGATATAGAGATGGTCAGAGAGGGTCTCCACGTCTTCCAGGACGCGCCAATCTGTGAGGCGTGCGGCAATGGCAGGGGTCGCGAACGTCACGTCCACGATGGACCCCCCCTGCCGCCGCACGCAGGTGTTGGCGCTGCCCTGGTTCAAGACCGCCAGGCCCGTTGCCGCCACCCAATCCCTAAGCACACCCCCGCGCGCGTCCGTTACAGGGGAACCCCACGCCGCGCTTTTGGCGTTAAGGTCCCCCAGGACCATAACTTGGCGCGGGGCCGCCCTCCTTACGACCCCCCCCAGGACCCCCAGAAAGACTTCGAAAGCGGCCAGCGGCCTATTGGGGGAGAAGTACACCGCAACCAGTACGGTGTCACTCCCCCACTTGGCCGCAACAAATCCTGGGCCGCTCTCTATCTTCACCGGGGGGGGGCCGTTGCTGATTGCCGGCACCACCACGGCAACCCACTCGTCCGTTGACCCTACCCAATTGGGTAGGGGAGGGACGAAGTATGGTTCCGCGACCACCGCAACGTCGATCGACCACTCTGCCATGACCTGCATGAGCAGGTCTTGTGCTCTGGCGGAGTGGTTGACGTTGACCTGCAGGAGCTCTAAGTGGTGTGCTGGCATTTAGAGCTCCATGCGGGTCTCCTCGGGGGCCCGGCCGGCGGCGGTCGCTGCGGGGGCATCAACACTCGGGACGGGGGGGCGGGGACGCTGTGGTCTCGTGTCCCTCCCTTTGGTTACGGGGGGGAAACAATTCCTCCCCCCCAGCATGTGGTTGGCCGGGAGGTTGGCCTGGTGGCACACGGCACACCACGCCTTCTCCCAGCACTCGCCCATTCTGTGCCCCTCCCTACTGCACCGGAAGCAGTAATTGCTCCGGTCTACCTCCGAGGGGCACAGCTCTCGCGCATGGCCGACGCCGTAGCAGCGGTAGCACCTCATAGGTGCCCGCCCCACCGTCGTGACCCTGGCGGAGGCCCAGCCCACCAGGATCTTTCCGGCCCTTGTTAGGGCCACCGCGGCCTGCACGGGGCACTGGATCAAGACTGATCCAGTGCCGTTGTAGAGGGCGCGGACGGCCCCCACCCTCACCTGTCCCGGCAGGCATGGGCCCGCTAAGGCGACGGCCTGCGCCACCGACTCTTTTGTGGCCGACTCGTCCAGGCCAGCGATCTGGATGCCGGCCATTTTTACGGGGCGGCTCACGTCGGCGACGTCGCCGACTAACCCCTGCAGCTTGGCTGCAAGGGTGTCAGCGACCTTGTGGCCCTCTTCCCCGGGAACCTCGATGACCCGGGACCCCGTCATCGAGGTCCTGACCCGCACATGCTGCAAGCCTACCTCACTGAGGCTAAGGCCGTTAATAGCCTTAGCCATGGTGGCCTGCAGAGTGGTGGTAGCCCCTTTCTTAAGGGAGACCACCACCGCCGCCGTCTTAGGGACGGACAGCTTGGCGGGTCTGGGCCCGTGTGCCGCCTTCCCGGTCTTCTTGGTTGGGGGAGAGGGGGAGGTCTTGGCCTTGTCCTTCCCCTTCTTCCGGACCACCTCCGACCACGACATCTGCTCGTGTGGAGGTGGCATTCGGCCCGAGGGGCCGGGTTCTCCCTCCGAGGGCATTACGGCTCTCGGGGCCGGGGTAGTCTTGGCGGCCTTGGCGGACTTCTTGGCGGCCGGAACAGGAGCAGGGGCGGGGACCGCAGCCTTCTTGGCCACCTTGGCCTTCGGCCGCCCATCTCCAAGTCTGGCCCTTGGAACCGACTTGGGAGCTTCCAGCGGGGCCGAGGGTGGTGGGGCCGGCCCTGCTTCCTTCCGCTGAGGGGGGGCTGATACGGCAGGCTTGTTGGCCCGCCTTTCATGCGCCAACGGGGGGCGAAGGATGGGCTCCGCCGGGAGGCGCCTGCTCACCTCCTCAATCCGGTCATTGACCATTTTCCCGAGGCTGAGGAATAGGTCCCGTTTCATGGCCTCGATGGCCTCGGTCAATTCGGCCGTGCCGAACTGTAGGGCAGCAGCAGCGGGTGTGGCTGGGACCTCCCGCTCACTGAAGGCGGTGCGGAGCGCCTTTAGTTCCGCCGAGTTGAGAGCGAGTTGCTCCCGCATCCTTTTATTATCCGCTTTCAGGATGCGGATCTCCTCGTTCTCGGACCTGGTGGCCTCGACCTCGTCCATCGCGATCAAGATTGACCGGCAGGCCCGGTTCATCTCCCCGCGGATGGACCCTTTGAGGTGTCCGGATTTCCGGGTCGCCTCCATAATCTCCTTAACCGCCACACGGACAGCCTCTGTGTGGTCGGTGTAATAGCCACCCTCCAAACCAGCCACGGGTATGTGCGAAGGAGAGCGCAAGCGCTGCCCCTCTTTTCCTTCCTTGGGGCTGCGGTCTCTAGGTGTCGAAAGGCCGGAGCCGCCGTTTGACGCCGGTAGGCTACCCCCTTTCTGTTTCCCCGCCTTTTTTTTCTTCCCCCGCTGAGCACCAGGCGGGTCCTCAGGAGCCAAAAGGGATCTGATGGCCACATCCACCTCCGCCAAATCATTGCCTAGGTCCTGGGACCCGAGACTCGCCCTTGTGGCATAAAAGCCCGCACTTTTGCCCCGTCGGGCGGTATTAATTTTTGGCTTGTTATAAGCTCCGGTTAATACCTCCCCTTCGTCCTCGTACGGTCTTTTGGCGGGCCTCGGGGCGTCGTTCTCCAGCCTCTCAACCTCAATTACCTCGCCGGTCAAGTCAACCTCCTCGATCAGCTCCTCGAACAGTTCTCTTTCCTTCGTTCTTGCCATTTCGTGCAAGTTCCTTTCGGTGTCCAGTGTATTGCCATTTTCGTTGTTGAGGAAGTCGCCATCTTGGCGAACTCCCTCCTCCCTGCCCTCTACCATCTGTTTGTTTTTTTTTAAGTTTTCCATTTTTAGTCCCACGAGATAGGCCGACATAAAGGTCCGCCCCCAGGTGACGCCCATCCTGAGGGTAAGGCTAGATACTACAGAGGTCGCCTGGTATCTGTAGGTTTTTACGACTTTGCTGTCGGGTTTTATAGAGTTTTCCATCTCGCGGGCCGGCCAGTAAAGGCAAGCCCTCCGTTCTAGTGTCTCTCGACTACTCCATAACGCCGCCAGATGGGGATTGTTGAAGAGAGACACCAGAGTACGGGGTACTAGAGGAGTCGACGTGCCCCCTCTAGTTTTGGGTGGTTAGTGCTCGACGGCATTGTAAGTGCACGCCGAGCCCACCCAGTGTGACGGTGACGAAGCAGCTTTTCAACCGAAAAGCCACTCGTCACCTTCCCCCCCACACCCCTGCCGGATATTCGCCATGGGCTGAAAGAATCCCCCATAAGGAGAAAGTCTCAGCCAATGCCCAGGGTGCACCAGCCCAGATGCTGCGTTCTCTCCGGATCGAGATCAAGAAAGACTGCAACACCCAGGCCAACGTGGAGGAATCCGGCCACAGGGCAATGGGACCTCTCGCTGCACAGCGTTGTCTCTGCAATGCTGTGCAGCGACAGGTCCTGGAAGGCTGTGGCTTCCTTCTGCGAGTCGGTTATCTCGCAGAAGGAGGCCGCGGAGCGGGAGCGCGAGGAGTCTCCTCTCGCGCATCCCCTCCGGCGCAGACGGCGGGGTTTGAGGCGGCGGCGCTTTGCCGCCCGCCTTAACCCTTAGTGACTGCAGGTGGGGGATGGGAGTCCCCTGCCTGCCGTAGGCTAGTCACTGGGCGGTCTGGGAGGGGGGCCACGCGTGCTCGGCTCCCCTCTCCTTTGGCGCGGGTAGCCCTGGCAGCAGCCGGGGCAGCCGGTAGACGTCGTGGGGAATGCTTCGGCGGGTTCCACGGCGTCTTGCCAAGTCGGCAGGAGGGTACGCCAGGGTGGTTTTTAGTGGGTTGCGCTCCTCTCCCCCCTCTCGCTCTGAGAGGGGGGACGATGGGGTGAGTCCCACATACCCCCCCACCACTCCCATGGTGGGGGAAATGCATAAAGCATTTTCCACCCTGTCAAAAAAAAAAAAAAAAAAAAGGTGAGTGAGAACCGTGACTCTAATAGAAACGAACTGCTGCCATGAAAGTAGGTTAGGTTAGGTTAGAATTGTGACCCCCCACCAAAACGAACAGCTACGAGAAAAGTACCGAGAGTAGTTTAGTTTTGCTTAGGGTAAATTCGCAACTGATAGGGTAAATTATTATACCTGTAAATTATTTGTCCAAGGTGAAACAAACATCCTTGCAGTATGAAATTTTTAAAATTGGATCGTAAGCTTAAAATACTAGCTTTTTCGAAATCCAATATGCAGACTTTTGGTGCCATGTTCAAGTTATGGTCTTGTCCGTATTCAACTATTAATTCCAACATGACGTCATAGGTACGTTTATCCTTATTTGTGTTCAAACAAAAACACGTTCATCTTGAATAATATATCATCGGGTTCACTAATAACATCCTTCTTTCTTCTGTGGCGGTAAATTGTTTGTTTTAAAGCGGAAGTTGATGGTAAACTTGTAACACTCGATTTTTGCCCGTGGCATGAGACTGGGGTCGTGTGGTCACTTGGCTCGAGGGCCAATCGCTAGAGGATTGGGCGCCGTAGAAAGAGCGACCGGCCACAAACAGGATCGATGGTGGAGTTAATTAATAAACCGTTAGTTCATTCGTTGTAATTTAATAAGTATAGGTTAGGTTCACATCCCCAATAAATCAACTATAATTAGGTTCAATCCAAACAAGAGTGGTAAGAATAGAGGGCGTCCCCCCTGATTGGTACTTAAATACTAATCAACCATGCCTTTAGGCCTGCACAGTTAGAGGTTACAAAAATAGATAACAATGGGTAAGTAAAGAGAAGCCCGGGTCACCTACGAGATTAGCATCAGTAAACCCGTGCCACACTTATCCCCTATTAGAATTATTATCGAGGACAAAAGAGGCGCTTGTTACCTACGCAGTCTAAGGATGGCTCAGGTAGCATAATAGGTTAATGTGAAAAATAGAAAGTAAGGAAAATAAGGTCAACGTCACGCGGCATCCATGTACGCGGGGCTGCAGGATCCCACGAGAGGTGTGCGCATCACCGCTCGGTTACTCCCTCATGCACAGCCACGTCGCAGCACTCACGGGCACGCAGCATGCAAGACGATAACCTCCGCCTTGAAGCTTCCAGAATAGCCTTGGAGCTTCCAGGGTAGCCTTGGAGCTTCCAGGGTAGCCTTGGAGCCCTTAAATGTATAATATAACATTTCAGAAAAGAAACAAACACAGACACCTCACCCGACAGACAACTCATCACTTTTAATGAATAAAGTTTACCTTTTCGGGCAGTAAATTAGAAGCAATTGGCTTTTATACTCAGAGACCGCAGAGTTGGGTTAGCAATAACACCGTATTGACCATCTGAAACAGACCGGGCGTACTTTAGAAACAGAACGTGGCGATTACGTGACGCTATTGCGACGTACACTTTCAACATGAAAATTTACCTTTAAGACGCGCGACAGCGCACGTTAAGACCCTAGACACGAGCACAGCAGTTATTCGTGTTGAACAAGAGGCATCCTGACCTGAAAGGAATCGAAGTGAGTCTTTATTTAAAAGCCGGCATCGGCGCGGCACCGTGAATAATATACGCGAAAGTTACAGCATACTCACTGTGAAACCCGGCCTCAAGGGCAAAGTAAACGTCTAGACATGATTAGCAACGATATGATTTACTCGGCCACGGCATTTATCGGCTTTTATTCACACGGAATCACAGCAGAAGATCTGAATCATCTCTCAATGACAGGCCTGCAAACGTAAGTGACGCCGTAGTGATGTTCCTGCCGCATTCCAATGCATCTCCGGTCGCTGCCAACCTAGCCGATTCAAATCGAAGAGAAAAGCACTAACACTTCCGATCCTTCCCAGTAAAGAAGGACTTTTGCTTAGCTGAAATTAAGTGAATAAAACATCTGGAACTAGTAAATAAGAATGTAAGATGGAAACCGGTAAATCAATCTGCTCACACGCCGACTAGACGATGCCTTAGTCTAATGTCAAACGTCAAAGTGACGTTTTATACTATGACAAAACAACTAACCAAACAATACCGCTGTCCGGGTTTTGCATTGAAAATAACAAGGAATTACTGTTGTAAAACGGGTTAAATATGAGTTCAGAATGTGGATAGAGGAACCTAGATCTAGGATAATAAACGCTCGGTGTCGAAATGCGTGAGATAAAGTGAGTTCCTAAGTGTAAATCAAGCCGGTTCAATGTCGACGGTTTGTTATTCAAGACGAGAGAGTAATTTACAAGTTATTAGAAGTACACCGGCTCCTTCAAGTATGGGCGTGAAGCTCGTCCGCTCGTTAAATAGCCGCCACGAGACTCGGCCAGGAACCAGCGAGGAAAGCCTCCAAACAAAAGAAAGGATGAACTAAATGATCAGGTATTGTACCGACAGTCCTTTTCGAATACTAGCTGTAAGTAGTCAATGGTAGGCGTCAAAACGGCGCTCTGAGCGAGCCAGGGCTGACGCCTCCCCCGTCTTCATGTAAACCAAGCAAGAAAAGGTGACATCACACTTTTGGGGTGTTACAAACTTTCCACTACAGAAGAAGGAGCGTTTGCTTTACTAGTTAGTACTATTTTACAAATCTTCACCTCCGCGGACTTAGCATTTTTTTCATGTTTTGGATAAAGTCCCTTATAGGTTTCTTACTAGGGTCCGGACTGTGATTGTGATTTCCGCTGCTTCTCAGTACTACATGCTTACCACCTTTTAATGTAGTACTCATAGATGCACTGCATTTATTCACTTTATCCCGCCGTAATTCGCAATACCAGTAATATTTTTCTTTATTCTTTCCAGTGTTTTCATAAGCAAAACCATTCTTGAACAATTTTAAACATCCTTTGGTAGAAGTAAAACTTTCACACTCGTCATTAGAATCACTCATTCTTAGCACGTAAACAGGAAAATTAAGTTAATATAACTAAAACAACAATATCAACTATTTATTACGCTACAAGCGAAACAATGCGTAAAGGAATGCTACATACAAACGAATGAATAGTGGATATCGCCGTGTCACGCCAGTAAGAAAACTACCCACTTAACAAAATATAATCATACCCTAAATTTTATCCAATGCACTACATGATATAAATTGTATACCATACCATAGTTTAGGAAAAGTATGTTATGCAAAACGAAACATATGACTACATGAAATTTGGTAAAATAAAACATGACCAAATGATAATTTGTTAAACAATAATTTGCCACAAAAAAAAATGCTAACTGATAATTTGCCATACGTTGTTTTGACTTGTGATTTTTTGCCAAATGATAATATGGGAAAAATTGTTTGGGAAGTGATACATTGGGAAACGATTTTTGACCAAACATTAGTAAACCGTCCAGAACATTTACCAAGTTCTTTGATATATAAATGACAGTCGTACCCAGACAATTTGTGGAAAAATATAGGAATAAGTTTCGGCTCTCGAAAACGTAAGTTACAGTATTGATGCGCCGCTCCGGGATAAAACCTTGTTAAATGACAGTGATCTATAACTTTATCACCAAACAAAGGGGTTTTGCAAATGTGACAATTTTTTGCATTTTTGTATGCTAAAGCATCTTCATTGTCGAAAATCATAGGAACCTCTTTATTTAAGATCACATGTATTTCATTTACATGTCTGTACTAGTACTCTAAAAACTTGCATACGCAATCGGGTCCGCGATACTGAATAAAACGATTCAGACTTCCGTCATAAGAACAAACTATGTAATACGCAAAAGCTGCAGGCTTATGAATTTGTTTATTTCAGGTGAAGCTAATCGATGTTGCTTGGTCGCAACCCTGGTAAGGTTTAAGAATAGTTTCAAAGTCAGCGTACACTACGAATGGTACGTCTTATTTACGATGGAAATTTTGAAATTGCAGATATGTACCTTTATCTGGAAGTACAGTACCTAGCAATTCCACTACAAACATGCATATCAGATTTGTATTCCGATACAAAAAATATAAGACAGTCTTCGCAAAAATAAAGTTTACCATGATGCTTAGTAATTTGAGAACGTACAAGTCGCGACAAGTTATGAATCAAAACATAATGCGAGTTATTACCGCGCTCGATTAAAAGTAAATTGATCCTATGTTTCCTTTTGTACTCGGACCTGTAAAGAGGTCCTTCAACAGTTAGATTGTTTTTTAAAGAATACACATTAATACTGATATCAATATTATTGGATTCAAATGTCTTAATATCAGCAAAGGTGACAGGGAGACTCATATTATCAGTTTTTAAAACAGTCTTAAAATAGGGATACGATGATGTATGCTCGCTATGATGTGAGTACGGGTAAATGGCAGCAACAACGCACCAGAGAAAACATTAATTATCGTTATTGCGAATATTTATGCAAGCCTTTTTACTTTTTATTAATTTAGGCAAATCCAAGTAAGATGACGCTTTTAATGGATCAAAATTATTGACATTTATTTCTAAATACAAATTTGATAAAAATGTCCAACCAGAATTGCGGTCTTCAAATTCCTCTATCTTTTTTCTTATATTTACAAAGAATGTTTGAAAGAGCTTCTCCAAATTATAATTTTGATGCACAGAAAAGTTTTTTGTTGCAAAAGACTTAATTTCTTGCCTGTCATCTTTGAATAAAAGAAAATTGCAAAAGTATTCGAAATTAACTTTAAGGATCACACAAACGTTAAAATAATACTGAATTACTTATTGTTAGAGTAAAATGTAACGTCAGCCTCTACAAAAAGTTCTTGGAGTCGTCGGACAAATTTTTGCAACGAGTTCCACTGTGGTGTTTCACTGTTGATTTGAGCCTTAACTGCAAGTTGGGCTTCCAACGCTGATCGGGCAACTCACCGCGAATGTCTTCGGTGTGAGACACCTTCAGCTCCACGAAGAAATCTCCGTTCAGAACGCATGCTCGTTTCGTTGCTCCTGTCGGCAGCCGGTTTATAATAGACGAGTCGAGCGCATTTGAAGAAACAGAGGGTTTCGGCGTAATATTAAAATCTTCTTGAAATATACCATACAAATCAAATCATGAGGGTTGGTTTCCTTTTTTCTTCGATGCGGCAGAACTGCAAAAAAACAATTAAATTAGTACAATCACTTTGATGTTAGACGGTTTACTAGAAAGTTTACTAGAATTACCTTTTAAAAAGATAGTAAGAATAAATACCTTGTTCATGATGATTGTCGTTTCTTAATGGTTTTTTTCGATTTGATATTATCTCGGTTTTCACTGTCTTCTGAATCAGATCTAAAACAAGATATATGGATAATTATTAATCGTTTTTGGTTAAAAACATACATTAACAGTGAAAACAAGTCAACGGGAAATATACCTATTAGCTGCACTTCTTTTTTGTTTTCCAAGTTTTGAGGTGACGGGGGTCACGTTAGCAGCAACGATACTTTCGAATTCGGTATCAGACCTATAAATGAATAATAATTGATATAATTAAATCACTGATACATTTTAAAGTTATTTGGAAAAAAGTGTACTTACTCACATTTTAACAGTAGCGAGATGAAACAGCAGGAGGTGGTAATGCACTGGGCAGTCAGCTGGCGAACGGTGTGTAGGGTGGCGGTGGCAATAGCTGGAAGTCTTGGAGCACAAAAAGAACGCAGTTGTGGAAGTTGACGAATAAATAGCTAATTCTTGATGACTTTGTTACATACGCCAGTGGTGTTACTTGAGTAATTTTGCATAAAGCAGTTATTATCTCTATTATTACTTTAATATTATTGTAATTTTTATTGCACTGGAAGAACCAGTGAGAGATGATCCCATCTTCACATCGCTATAGTGGTAATTAACATTATTTTCATTATAAGTAGTGTAAATTGGATTTTTTTCTTTAAGCGTACATGTTGTGATAGTTTGGATGTTTATTCTAGTAACTGTTAACATTTAACTGGAGTTTCTCACTAGTAAAATAATTATATCAAGTTTAATAACAAAATTTAAATTATAAATTATATACGCAAATTTACTTGAGACAAAAAAGTATTTTCCCGAACATGCGATCTTCACAAATGGATTTCAATCCAGAAAACACCTATAATTGTAAATTTATTGTAATTCCAACATTGAATACAAAAATTAAATATTACCAATAAAGAATTTAACAATGGTTTCATCATAAGCGCCCTCTGCAGGCTAAGTACTGAACTAATTTATTAGCTTAATGAATGCATTACACTTTCATATAGGTTGCAAATGTTTCCGATTAATTCCGATAGATCAAGCAAAATATTAGTTATTCTACGCCACCTATGTTCATTTGCGTGAAATCATCACAATAAATAGCGAGCGTTCATGGTTGAAATGTGATCGCGATCTCATACCGCACGTTCCTCGAGTTCTAATTACAATTACGCAAAACATTGTATGTCGCATTCGATTAGCTTTTTAGCTAAGCTTTATTTTGCACACAATAAAACTGATTTTTACATCAATATGTTAACATGAGATATGTTTATTTTTATTTTTAAGAAATGTATTAATATTGGGTCCTTACCTATGAAATTGGCGTTATTTTAACGTGTTTTATTTCGTACGTAATTTATTCATTTCAATTTTAACTTCCAAATTATTTTTAAATTTCATTAAAACAGTATGTTACAAAGGTTTTAGATTCAAATAATATGGTTCAATTTCTTACTTAGTGTTTAAAATTAAAGTGTGAACTCACCTCTTTTCATGTGCTGTGAGTTCAAGTGTTTCAATTACGCAGAGTTTTATGAAGCTAACTATTTTTAAGTAATTAAGATATCGATGGGTCCTACGTAAGTTATCGTAACCCACAAAATGGCAAAATTCGGTTTATAGCAAAAATGCATTGTATTATTCCATTACTATTAGTATCTAAAACAAAAAAAAGGAAATTCGTAGTATAAACCAGTTTTTCGAAACGTAAACTGTTGTATGTTTCAAACGGCTCCTATGTTTTCTATCGTAAGTATCTTGACGACAAAGTACGCGGGACGGCGCGGGGGGCGCCGCCCGCGTTTGCGTATCGCATGTGTCAGTTGCGACCGGCTACGCGGGGCGGCGGGTGAGTACACGTTTTTAGTCGGCTATTAACAAAATTTGTGGTTTAGATGCTCCATATAAGCGTAATATTAACAAAAAGTCTGGTTGTGCTAATAAAGTACCAAACGTATCGTCGAGAACGAAATTATTATACGAAAACGCTATAGCCCAGAAACGAAAAACAGTTGTAATTTAAACGATGACGCTGTGGGAGGAGAAATTCCCAATAAAAAAAGACGTAGAAATTACACTCCATCGGATACATCTACGGAATCAGGTAAACGCATTCAGATTCCTATTTTTTTAATTCCATATTTATTTAATTGTAGGTTCCAGCGTACAATATGGTAACTATTACTAACGGTCATTTACGTTGGAGTCTAGCATGTAAAAGCTATTGTATGTATGACTTACGATTATTTACGACGGGATTTTTGTAAAAAAAACATGTGGTACAATTACTTACAATGGTATACTTCGGATTGTGATTAATTTTATTTGTTGTAAGTCTTACTTGCTATAGTTTACTCCGGATGGGAAATAAACATACGATATTATACCGATTACGAGGTACAAATTTTGCCTTCATTTTTATTTTTCTTGCAGAATCCCCACTTCCATTTGGACCTGATAACCGGTCAATGCAGCTACCTACTTGGAAAAGTGTATTCAGCGACAGTGACAAGGAAATCAGTGACGATCCTCAGGACAATGATTATGAGTCTTTGCTTTACAACGCATCGCATGGGCAAGACCATGTTATTAATTGTTCTAATGATACTAACTTGGCGCAGAGTAAGCTTATTGGTTTTATTAGCAGAGCTGATTTGGGTATAATTTTGGGTTAAGAGGCTCGATTTTTTCTTTAAGTACACCGTTTAGCCTTTTATCACATTGCGCTACAATACCTCTAATAGTGGCATGGCATGCTCGTATAGAGGCCGTATACTAGTAACAATTTGCTACTCAATGCTAAGAAAATCAAATGTGTTAGGTTTGTTTTGCCTAATGTTAGACAGGTAGAATCTAGTAGGTACTTACATATATTTCTAAATGAGAAGTGTTTGGAAATGGTAGATAAGGCGCTTTTCTTAGGGATAACTATAGACAAAAACTTGCAATGGAGTCCCCATAATAGCAGTACTTACAGGTAAATTAAGTTCGGCAGCTTACGATGTTAGGAAAATAAGGTAACTCACCAATGTTGAGACAACTCGCTTAGTTTATAATAATTATTTTCATAGTACATTATTATGTCGCACGGTATTCTGATTTGGGGAAAAGCTGTTGAAGTACAGATTACATTCGTGTCGCAAAGAAGGGCCATTCGTTATATGTACCTAAAACTTAACTCTAACAAAACTCCCGTAATTCTTTAAGAAAAAACAAATTAATATTTTGACAGTAGCGTCACAATTTATTTATAAGAATATTATTTATGTTATTAAAAATCAAGACTCTTTTATTATGAATATTAGAATCGAAACCGGATTGTGTATAATTTTTTAATATTTATGTATGTGGTATTAAAACATAACATAAAAGTCTTCTAGTTTTTAAAGAAAGATCACACACAGGCCGAAAGTGACAGTGTACAGTCGACTACAAAGAGATGTATACCCTTTAACACCTTATTGTATTGTAATAAGGTCCAAAAGTGGATACATCTCTTTCAAAAATTAAACTCATATTTACGCCCTCTGAGTGGTATACTCTAGTAAGGTTTTCAAAAACAGACGGCAAACCTTAGGTCGTAAGAGAAATGAAATACACAATTTATTGCAAGGTAGAAACTGAAAGAAAAATTGAGTAGCACGAAAAGTAGAGTGGAATAAAATCAAAAAAAATGAAATAAACGCTGAAGATCCGTTTAAACACAGAAGTTTAAAGACACTATAAATACAGTAGCTTTTAAGTGATGAATATTCGATACGTAATATGTATAACAAGTAACACTACAGC
The DNA here is from genome assembly GCA_948252455.1 of Acleris cristana. NCBI lineage: Eukaryota > Metazoa > Arthropoda > Insecta > Lepidoptera > Tortricidae > Acleris > Acleris cristana. The sequence continues at coordinate 37,012,972 of OX411771.1, forward strand.
TAAAAATAAATCAGCTCCATTATCCTCACGCCGCCGCTTTATTCAAATCCGTTGTCTAATTTCGAAAGCAAAAATTGTTGATTTCTAATTTTAATTCCAATGATAATTAATGGCTTTCACTCCTGTTAGGATGTATTTTGCCAATGTCAAGTTATTTATAGACACTCCCATGGACTTATTAGAGAAATAGAAGAGTATTTTCTGTAGTGGACTAAACAGAAGCACATGGAGTTAGCTCCACGCTCTTCTGTCAAGTCTACATGATAAAGATAAAGATAAAGATAAATATGATTATTTATTAAGTTTATGCAGTAACAGGATCAATCCTAAGGTTTCATAGCGAATTTTTTGAGACTTAAAAAGCAGTAGATATAGTGGAACCGATGTCCGACAATGACTCGGATTAGTTAAACTTAAATTAGTACAAAAACAAGTCACTCAGAGGGCTATGGAGAGGGCTATGCTCGGAGTTTCTCTGCGCGATAGAATCAGAAATGATGATATCCGCAGTAGAACTAAGGTTACCGACATAGCCCGAAGAATAGCTAAACTTAAGTGGCAGTGGACGGGGCACATTGCTCGCAGGACTGATGGCCGATGGGGTCTGAAGGTTCTTGAGTGGCGTCCGCGGATCGGGAGACGAGCTGTAGGTAGGCCTCCAACAAGATGGAGTGACGACCTTGTAAAAATCGCGGGAACGAGGTGGATGCGAAAAGCACAAGACCGGGCTGAGTGGAGAGCCTTGGGGGAGGCCTATGTCCAGCAGTGGACGTCTTTCGGCTGACATGATGAACATTTAAAACCATCTCAAATACTATTAGTAGGTACTTAGTAAAAAGAGATAATCTATTTACCGAAGAATACAAAATATTTAGTCATTATAAATAAACGTTTTTTAACTGAAGTAATGTGTTTTAATACTTATCAATCTTAAATATAATAAATAAATAATCATTTTTAACTTTCTATAACGAAATTTAAGTTTTTTTTTAAAGAGTCGATATATTTTTGTTTTAAGTTCCCGTAGTACATTGTAGTATGTCCTACATTTGTATAACACTATTCCCACGTAAATTATGGTTTGTTGTACTTACAATATTTTATGCGCAAGCTTTTCCGACGTACAACATGGTTAGTATCACAAACAATAGTTATCGAAACCTTTAATCCACTTATAAGTATCGTAAGAACAATTGCAGCCAAACCAAAGTACTTTTTTAAATATTAATAAGATAAGTTTAAACATAAAATTATTGTTGACATTCGTACAAAATTTCATCAGGATCCATTAAAAATTGTATCCACGGCATCAATTTTCAACTTTAAACTACTCTGCTGTAAAGTTGCGTATTTCAAGTTACCATAACTTACGTAGGACCCATCGATATGTATAATATAGCTTAGAAGTGTCCAATATTCCTGACAGAATTTTGTTTGGTTTGCATTTGACGTTACTAAATAATCCGCAAAATTAAATGTATGAAAACCACCATTTTCATAAAATTCTCCATCTAAAACGCCAATTTCATAGGTAAGGACCTAATATTGTAACGTTCCTATAGATGACGTTACAATAATATTAACATTACCTGGAGCACATTTATGCGCAGTTTTTTGCGTTTTGGTTTAACAAACCAAAAATCAGCTGAATTAGCGAATTGTTTATAAAACATCTTATAGTTTCGTAATTTAAATGATGATAAGATTGGTTTTATACACCCGAAAACCAGTTAAAACCTACATCGCGCTATTGTAGTTTTTTATACTCATTTGATATATATAGTATGAATTTTTCCAAATGTATAAGTGACTTAGTACCCCTTGTGACCTACCGGCTTGGAAGTGCTAAGTCCCAGCTTGTCAATCTCGGTGCTCGATTTGATCACCCTTGCCCTGAGTATTGCTGAACTTATCTCGAATATTTGGGAGGGATTCTGTTATTATGCGGTGGTAGATATCGGATGACCTCGTCCCTGGTGAAGGATGCAAACTCACTATGTACACAAAAGCGGTCATACGACCACCGGGAACTAAGCGTCCTGGGTGACCCAATCTTGTCTGTGGAGCCTGATCACCTTGACAAGTTGCGCTCCGGCCAAGTGCAAGCTTTTGCATTTTACACTGCTCTCTTAGCGATTGCGGTGTAAGCTAAAATATGTAATTGAACGAACCAACAAAATCAAATCAAACACTGTCGCTAATCAGCGCGATTCCTAGTAGAAGGCGAATTATAATCGCAACATGACATTCTTTACGTTAGCAACACAGTTCACTGGAATTTGTCGGGAAATAGATTTGACATTAGGTTGATGAGTGTTGATGGCGAGGGTGAAGAGGAGAGAGTAGTGAGTAGAAGAAATAGGATTGAATACGGGAGATAAACGGATGCACGGGTGTCTATACATTATACAGAGTTGCATGAAGACCTTCCTGGTGAGTGCTTATAATTATTAGTGCTGAGAGGAATACGTTGAGAGGTTATAAGAGTAAACGAGTAACGGTGGACAGGGAAGGTCTATGGGGAAGGTGGAGGACCCTCCAAGGGGACCTTCGGGTCCCACGGAATAGGGTGAGAGTAGAGTTTCCGTGATGGCAATGGGCAGGATCACTAATGGCCTCCCATTAGCGATCCTGCCCATTGCCACCATGAGTGGCCGTCGCAGCTCTCACCTATTGTTAAGTAAAGCTGATGTATAGCTTTAGAACCTTTCAGCGTAAGCCTGTCAGATCTTTGTCGCATTGAACTTATTTTGAACCCTGGCATATTCTTTGTTATATGTTTATTTGTACCATATACGAGAACGTCGCGACAAACACTAAGTATGTATGTATGTATGTAAACACTTTATTGTACTAAAGAAAAATAGTACATTACTGAAGAGGCCGTGTCGCGTCTTATGAAGCTCCTATAGATACTTAGCTATAGCTGTATGTGTTCTAACCATAGTTTAGTAGCATTAAACAACACTTTGAAGCAAGACGCGTGTTCTTAAAAATAATCACCTGCAGAGGAAAGTAAACCTTATTCCCGTAGAAACATGGTCCATCGACCGAGGATCATTGACAGTGACCTATGAATTAAATCGTAATTATTTCAAATATTGATGTTATTTGGGTGAAATAAAGGTAAATTTGAACTGAAAAGTGTTAAATAAGTTGGACAAAGTGTGATAAATGTGAATCACGGCAAAAGAACACTAAGGAGTGCAACAATTTCGAATTATATAAGTGAACATTTTAAAATTTATTTGTGGTCGTACATTTTACTTCGTGCGGTGCTCAGAGTGAACTCATAACTATTACTTTTTCGTAAGGATTTACGCAGTTTATATCATCAAGATATAGTTGAAAGCGAATTCCTTTGTGCTCAGCGCAAAATCGCGTTTACCCTACACCTTTGAAATTTAACGTCGCCGTGGAATGTTCCAGAACTGACTCGTACGTCATCGATCTATTTCTTGGATATTTTAGCAATCTTTTAGTGATTAATAACTATGGAAAAAATAGAAAGATATATGTTGCTACAAGAAGATGCGCTTTCAAAGGTGAACAAAGGATATACGAACTACAAAAAGGCACCAAAAGACAGAATTACTGTTGAGTACGTAAATCAAAGATTGGAAAATTTGGAATCGTACTGAACGGAGTTTAAGGATGTACACAAGGAGTTAGTGGTGTCGGTTGAGAAGGAAGAACAACAAAGTTTAAATTATTTCTCCGATGATATGTTCAGTGAATTTGAAGAAATTTATTTTTCTTACAAAGGTGACATGAAGACTATCTTAGGCACGCTGGTAGTTCCCGAATCACGTGAGGACAGAGAGATAATTAGTAAGGCAGGCACATCAAATAGTGAAGTAAAATTGCCGCGAATTTCCATGTTACGGCACAAAATATCATGTATTTTTTGTAATGAAAACCACTACCTATGCCATTGCAAACAGTTCGCAAAGCATCCCGTAGAAGATAGGTACAGTTTTGTACAGAAGAACAACTTATGTTTTAATTGTCTCATACCAAATCATATTGTTTATAAATGTAAACAAAAGACATCATGTCAAATTTGCAGAAGAAAACATCACTCATTGTTACATCGGGATAAGAAACAAACAGGTGAAGAAACGCACACAAATGAAGAAACAATTAACAACAACGAAGAAGATAAACAAACTATGGTAGCAGCGCACGCATCCAGTTGGACACAGCCTGGTCAAGATATTTTATTGGCCACAGCACTGGTGAAGGTCTCGTCTGAGTCGGGGCAGTCACACGTTCTCCGTGCCCTCATCGACCAGGGCTCAGAGGCATCCTTCGTGACTGCGAGGGCAGTCGATCTGCTGGGATTGAAGAAAACCGAAGTCAGCGGAGTGATCTCGGGTGTGGGTGAGGACAATCAACAGCGCATCAAGTACATGGTAGGATTACAAATTAATTCAAGGTATGATATTAATTTTACTGTTAATTTAACAGCTTATGTATTGAAATCCTTAACACGCAAGCTACCAGCTAGGGAGTTTAGAGGTAACTGGCCTCAGCTCGACAAAAATGAAGTTAGCCGATCCCACTTTTAACATACCAGGTAAGATTGATATTTTACTTGGTGCTGATGTATTTCGGCAAATCATAGATACAGGTTTCATGAGAGGGCCGGGCAACGTAGTTGCTCAATTCACACATCTGGGTTGGATTTTGTCAGGTAATGTTTATCCGTCAACTTATGTTCCAAGGCACATCACAAGTTTACACATTACTCTTCAGGTAGAAGAAGATAACAACCTCTTGAGGAAATTTTGGGAAGTGGAATCAGAACTATACACCAAACAGAAGATGTGGACTAAAGAAGAAGAGAGTTGCGAAGAGATTTATCAAAACACAACCACAAGAGACGCTGAAGGGCGTTATGTGGTACAGTTACCGCTAAAGAAGAACATTGAAGATACAGTGGAACTATGTGGAGACACCAAACAACAAGCTGTAACCAGATTAAAGCAACTTGAAAGAAAATTTGCGAAGAATGAAAAGCTGAAAATAGAATACAAGAAAGTTATTCATGAATACTTAGAATTAGGTCACATGATAAAAGTTGAAGGAGAAGAATGTAACTCTATCTATCTCGCTCATTACGCGGTAATCAGAGAGGATAAGGATACCTCCAAGGTGCGTGTAGTGTTCGATGCATCAACCATAGGTTCACATGTTAACTCATTAAACCATACCATGATGGTAGGACCTACAATCCAGCCCGACCTGCGACACCTCATAATTCGCTGGAGAACTCACAAGATTTGTGTGATTGGAGATATAGTCAAAATGTATAGCCAAGTGAAAATGGTTGATAGTCACACCGATTTACAACGGATTGTATGGCGAGATGATGCATCCAAAGAAATTGAAAGTTATCAACTACTTACCGTAACCTTCGGAACAGCGGCCGCGCCTTTCCTAGCTGTACGAACATTGCAACGCTTAGCCGATGATGAAGAGCACATCTATCCTCGTGGAGCAGCAGTGATTAGAAACTCATTCTACATGGATGATCTCATGACAGGTCATGAAAACCTCACTGAAATAAAGATAATGTGTAAGGAAATTGATGAACTGTTGAAGGCAGGAGGTTTTCAGATGCAGAAGTGGTGTAGTAACTCCGATGAATTGCTAAAGGACTTGCTAGACGGCACGATAACTCCGGAATCTGTAAAAAACAAAAAAGAAATAAAATTGGATAAAGTTATTAAAATTCTAGGACTTACCTGGGATAGGAAAGATGACGTCTTCAAGGTTTCAGTAAACTTACCGGAAAGCAGAACACCTGTAACCAAAAGAATAATTTTATCAGATGTTGCAAGTCTTTTCGACCCATTCGGATGGCTCTCACCTGTTGTGGTAACCGCCAAAATTATGATCCAGAAGTTATGGTTATGCAGTCTTGGATGGTACGACGAGTTGCCTGCTGAGCTGGTTGATGAATGGATGAGCTACAGAGACGAACTTCATAGCCTGCAAATGGTAGAGATACCACGTTGGATAAAAACTACTTCCAACTGTAAGGAGGTACAACTTCATGGGTTTTCCGATGCATCGTCTCTTTCCCTGGCTGCAGTTGTTTATGCCAGAGTAGTAAACGAAGATGAGGAAGTTTATGTCACCATTTTAGCTTCTAAAACCAAAGTAGCTCCATTGAAGCAATTGACAATTCCCAGATTAGAACTTTGCGCTGCAGTCTTACTGGCAAAGCTATTGCATGAGTTTTCTAACTTACTGAACATACAAATGGATCGGATTTACGCCTGGTCAGACTCAATGGTCGTCCTTTCTTGGTTACAGTCCCAGCCAAATAGATGGCAAACATTCGTTGGTAACCGTGTATCGGAAATAATTCAGCAGATTGATAACGACAGATGGAGACACGTGCAGTCTGCTGAGAACCCTGCTGACATTGCATCTAGAGGCATTAGCGCGAGTGAGTTAGCAGGGCAGGATCTATGGTGGACCGGGCCAGGGTGGCTGAAAATCAGGGACACCGAGTTCATTCGAGTTACCACTATCCCAAAGACTGAATTAGAGACAAAAAAGTCGTTCCATGCTACTGTAGAAGCACCACCAATCTGGGAAAGATTTTCATCAATAAACAAAATGAAAAGAGTACTAGCCCGCTGCCGAAGAGTTGCACGTAGGAAAGATAAAAAACCAGATTTTTTGACTGTAGAAGAACTGAGAGCCATATAAAATGCATGTATTAAATACTATCAAAGTCTTTTATTTAGCGAAGAAATTGAAGATCTTAAAAAACATGGAAAGGTTAAACAAAGGAGTACTATCATCAGCCTTACACCTTACTTAGACGAGTGCGGTATTTTGAGAGTTGACGGGCGACTAAATAAAGCCGAGAAGCATCCGATTATTATACCTCGTAAACAGCATATTACAAAGCTGATCATATCGGATGCTCATACCCAAACCTTCCATGGCACTATTCAGCAAACCATGACATACATAAGAACCAAGTTCTGGATTCCAGGACTCAGGTCAGCTGTTAGAAAGTTCACAAAAACGTGCATAGTCTGCATAAAGCATGCAGCTGCAACCAAACAACAACTTATGGGTCAGTTGCCCACTTCAAGAGTCACAAGGCAGCGCGCATTCTACCACAGTGGCGTTGACTACGCTGGTCCTGTATATTTAAGAACGTCAAAGGGTCGAGGCCTAAAGTCCACGAAGGGATATATATGTTTATTCGTCTGTATGTGTACACGTGCCATCCATCTCGAAGCTGTGGCTGATCTCACGACGCAAGCATTTATAGCAGTATTTCGGAGATTTGTTGCTCGAAGAGGACATTGTGCACACATATGGAGCGATAATGGCACCAATTTCGTTGGTGCTAGTAAAGATTTACAGGAAATGTTCTCCAAAGGCACTAACAACTTAACTAATGAAATTGCGGAGGTACTGGCTAACGAAGGCACGACTTGGCACTTCATCTCTCCAAAGTCCCCTAACTTCGGTGGATTATGGGAAGCCGGGGTTCGTTCGGCAAAACGGCACCTTACAAGAGTCAACGGGACAAGTAAACTAACCTACGAAGAAATGTCAACCTTACTGGCACAAGTGGAAGCGTGTCTTAATTCTCGTCCACTGTGTCAATTAGACGAAAAGTGCGACACACTCAACCCACTCACCCCAGGACATTTCTTGATAGGCGAGCCTGTGATCAGTATTCCTGACATAAATTATGAAGCCGCAAATGTAAATCTATTAACTCGTTGGCAACTTGTACAGGCTCAAACGCAAGCTTTTTAGAGAAGATGGAAGGCTGAATACCTTAACACACTTCAGCAGGAGCGCAAATGGCATGAGATTGTCCCGGCGCCCGTGGTTGGAGATATTGTCATTATCAAGGAGGATGATCTTCCACCAGCAAAATGGCTTTTGGGTAAAGTTACAGAATTATACCCTGGAACAGACTACTTAGTACGTGTTGTTTCGGTACAATGTAAATCTGACAATGTGTTGAAACGTCCTCTGTCAAAATTAATATTGCTACCAAAGGACGCAGATGTGTGAATTTAGTTATTACTTACTCACGGAGTCACGGTGAGCTTGGCTTCATTTTTCATTTATTCATTTTCTGTTAACACTTGTACCCATTTGCGCGTGGATAAATTTTAGTTATTTTGCCAACATTCGATGTGTATTACGGTGTAAATTTAAAGGATTTAAATGTCAGAAATAAGTTTTGTAATCTAGTGTATTAATTAGTTAAGTAACCAGCATATTTATAAAATGAGTCGCAGTATAATAATAATATGTGTAGCTCAAGCATTTTGTATAAATATAATGCTCACTTAGGAAGTATGTGAGTATTGGTAAACTTTAAGTTAGAACTTTGTCTAAGAAAATGCATCAACGCATCTCATAAAATTCTTATTTAGATAATTTGCGTTTCTAAATTTAAGGATAACTTACGTTAGTAATTTGTTCCCATTTCGCATTGATGTTATACCTATTTCAACATAGCTATATTCGTAATCACAATATACAGTCCATTCAAGTCATAATTAGCATAATATGTTGATAGGGATAAACATCAAATGTTTATGATAGTAATAATAATTGGCCCAGGTAAAACTACGTTTAATTCTATATAAGAGGGTAGACATTTTACTCGTGCTAAAAATAGTCTGCGCCGCATTGTTTGTTTGGGCTGGCGTCCTGGCGCCTGCGCGTAGTTAACCATGTTATATTTTAGAGTTTAAGTTAACTTTGTGCATTAAATTTGTGTTTATTAAGTGTTTTTGATAAACGATAAACAATGGTTGCAAGGAACAGTACTCGTAAGTTTATTTATTACGTTTAATTAGAAAGTAAGTTGCGATAAGTAAATTTTAGTGCCCCTATTTAAAACCTGTTAGTTTTGGTGGGCGGTATGTCGCGTCTTATGAAGCTCCTATAGATACTTAGCTTTAGCTGTATGTGTTCTAACTAGGGAATGCAATTACCGGCCAAATTTGAAAACCGGTAAATTACCGGTCTTTGTACATTTTTACCGGTAATACCGGTTAATTACCAGTAATCACGCTGTTAAAAAGAAAATACAAAAACATATTCGAAATCTTATATTTTTTGACCAAAAGCTTTTTAAAACACAATTTAACATATTAATCAGTCTTCTATTCATGAAATTGCTTTAATAACTAGCTACATAGTAATCAAGGCAATGTAAAACTTAATTTTCTGGTCAACAATAAACTTTAACGTATAAAATTTACGCTTCTACTTCTAGACACCTCAAAAATGTACTTGTATTAAAATCATTATTCATCATTAATAGGTATATCAAGATAAAAAGTCTTGACTATAAAAATAACTGGACAACAATCAACTTTAAAATATAAAATAAACGATTCGCTTCACTGCAAATACATCTCTAGATATATTCAAATCTTTAATTATATCAAAAGAAAAGTCTTAATAATTTAAATCACTAAGTCAACTCCACAATCAACTTTAAAACATAAAATTAACGACTTGTTACAACCAACACAAAACAAACTCTACTTTTATTAATATCAAATAATAATCAACGGTACAATATAAGAAAACAAAATTTTGTCAGGTGATGATCTTTTACAAATCTACATTGAATAAAAAAATACTAAACAAAATTTGCTCACAATTACAAAAAATTAAAAACTTTTAAATAAGTACCAAAGTTTTTATCCTATGCGGTATGCACCGTATGCACCTACATGCTATTTGGACAGTATTTAAGTTCTTACAGTACTTAATGTTACAACAATTTAGGGCAAATTTCGAACGCGTATAACCACTGATAACCCTAATAATTCGAAGGTCAGTATAAGTTAGAGTTTTATTCAGAGATTTGCAACAGACTCTGCACGTACGCACGTACGTACGAACCATTCGGTAAATTACCGGTAATCTGCAAAATTTACCGGTAATTTACCGACACCTGATTGGGCCGGTATTACCGGTAAACCGGTAACCCGGTTTACCGGTTTGCATTCCCTAGTTCTAACCATAGTTTAGTAGCATTAAACAACACTTTGAAGCAAGACGCGTTTTCTTAAAAATAATCACCTGCAGAGGAAAGTAAACCTTATTTCCGTAGAAACAGGCCGTGAAGTCAGGGATTTAAGGACGAGTTTGGGATAGAACGAGTCTTCAATCCCTGTTCCGGCCGAGGATTGTATAGTACTTTTCTCAAGCAATGTGAGGAAATATTAATAGTACATTACTGCAATCTTACGAGGGCAATCTCGAGACTGCAATCTTACGACTGCAATATATGATAGCACTCTCAAGACTACAATATTAAAATGGCAATCTCAAGACTGTAATCTTACGATGTCAATCTCAAGACTGTGCAATCTTACGATGGCAATCTCAAAACTGCAATCTTACGATGGCAGTCTGAAGACTGCAATCTTACGATGGCAGTCTCAAGACTGTGCAATCTTACGATGGCAATCTCAAGACTGTGCAATCTTACGATGGCAATCTCAAGATTGCAATCTAACGATGGCAATCTCAAGACTGCAATCTTACGATTTTAATCTCAAGACTGTGTGATCTTACGATGGTAATCTCAAGACAACAATCTTGCGATAGCAATCTCAGGACTGCAATCTTACGACGGCCACCTCAAAACTGCACATAAATGTTAGTACCTACCATAGATTTTGTTTTTTTTTTATGTCGCAAAATATGGTTATAGAATCTAGTGGTGGTTGGCAAAATGTAATTTGTCCTTTGTCAGTTTAATGTTAGTAAGCAAATTTAAAAAGTTAGAGCAGCAGCCAATAATATTTTTTCTTAGGGATTTCATACATTAATTCTTGGCCTAGGCCAAGAAGTAATGTAGGGAGCCATAAACAAGAAACTTCATGTCTTCATTTCGTGCCATTAACGCATACATTTCCGAGCATGTTTGAGAAAAAAGTATTATTAAGTAGTAAGTAGTAAGTATTAAGTAGTATTGCTGCTTATTACATAAAATGTTCTGTTGTGATAAACTGTACGTAACGTTTTGATCGCCATAAAAATAATGTCCGTACTTAGTTGGTACGTACCGTCTGTTAAAAAAGTTTTATGCAAACCTATTTAACGTTCCAACGTGTTGTTTGTAAAAAGCGCGCGTTAATCCGAGAGTTGATCGTTTTATTTTGGGCACATACCGAATTTATTTTACAACGCGTTGCGCAAACCCAAATTTGAAATCCATATCGGGCATTTGAATCATACGAGTGAGGAGGACGAATTCCCCCGATATCGGACGAGGTGGGGCAGAATGCATGAATGAATTTTGAAATCCACAAAATAAGGCGAAAATTTCGCCCTCCTCACTCGTGTGATCCAAATGCCCAATATTATACTACTAGTGCTGACGTACTGCATTATCATGTGGGGTGGTGCTGCAAAAAAATCTTTTTCTCCCACATGCTCGGAAATGTAAACCTTACTGTCGTAAAATCAGCCCGCGAAGTTCTGAGTTCCAGGTCCAGGCAAAATTTGAAAAAAAAAAGTTATTATTTACCAGCGGCAGCGGCCGCGAAAATGTATAGAAATTTCATTCCGTACCTGGTGTTTTACTTTTTAAAACCATGTTTGGAAACTAACTAACTCCAAACAGCCAAACACTCTCGTGCAATCAAAATTCTTCCTTGTATATTTTTTTTCTTTTTAAATGTCACAGACTAAAAAGTTAAACATTTTCAAACAGCGTTTACAGCGTATTTAAAAGTGTATCAAATGTTTGACGTTTTTTTTATAGAAATTGAGTTCGTAAATAAATTGCCGAAATAACATAAACGCGTAATAAATGTTATAATTTAAACCATATTTTATTCGAATTGAATTTATTAAGTTTAAATGTGTGATTTTATTTAATGCTTTGTTTCAGTACTTTTAATCGTACGTGTTTCTGTTCTTTTATTTCAAGGAAATTTTGGGACTGTGATTAATTTTTTAACAATTTGTGTTATATTTTCTCGCATTGTTGGAGAAAAGCACTATACAAGCCTCGACCGGGAAGGGCGGTTGCTGGACTCGTATATAGCGCGGCCTCGACTGCGTCTCGGCCACGCTAACTCTACTCTTCCCGCAACGGCCTATTTCCCGGTCTGTGCAGTAATTTTTTTCTGTAAGTGCAGTAAGTTATAGTAATAACTTAAAAAAAAGTAAAGGTCACCGCTTAAAGTTTCATTTTTTAAGTCCATCCGATTTCCCACTAAAATGTATTACTTATGTAATATTCTGCCTATACTTATACTTATATCTTAGTGATACAGTAATGTAAACTAGGCTACTCATGTAAATTGCTGCGATAAACGATTGATTGATTGATTAATTGATGTATGGGAAAACATGAATGAATAAAAAATGTTTTAAAGTTTTAATTTTACAACTTGGTCGGCGTAATTTAAATGTATTACTATGCCAAATCACAGCTTTGTAATACCAAAAGTCTTCCAAGTTAAACCGCCAACAAACAGACATGGTGAAACTATAATGAAAATGAAAAATGAAAAAATGTTTATTCACTCAACTTAGTACTAATTTTACAATGGCTGGTGGCCCCTTTTTAAGTAAAAGAATACCTGTGGTAAGGGGCACCGCTCTTCCATATATAGGTAACAAATAGTACAAACATGTTCAGTAAAGAAGTAGGATAAGTTGACAAATTACAGTTGTAATAATATTTAAAACTTAAGATTAAGCTGTATGAGCAATTGTGCATATGCACACGTGTGTAAGTAGGTACGCATATTAAAGATATAGTTAAAAACAAAAGACAAAAGCAATTTAATTCAATTTAATATAAACGGGAAGCGTGTTTTAGTGTGTGTGTGTGTGTGCGTGTGCGTGTGCGTGTGTATTTGTGTGTATGTGTAGGAGTGGATCGATATTTTATCATCTCATGCATTTACATGTTCTTATAAGTATTTAATATAATGTATTCTATGTCGTCATATGTTTTCGTTTTCAGCCACTCAGTCACACGAATCCCACATTCATGCGCTGTGGTAGGGTAGATTTCAATTTATTTATTTACGAGGGCGGGTTGATAAGTTTCCGAAACGGCATAGAAATAATACAATATATATAAATATAATGTTTTATTTTTCAACGTAGGTACCTTCTAAGTCCACGCACTTAGCCCAACGTTTCTCCAAGGCCATTATCCCATTTCGAAAGAATGATTCATCAAGTCCCTCAAAATACCCATTTACAGCTTCTATGACTTCAGTGTTCGAGGAATATTTTTGTCCACCTAGCCACTTTTTAAGATTTGGAAACAGGTGGAAGTCGCAAGGGGCCAAATCCGGCGAATATGGGGGATGGGGTAACAATTCGAAGTGTAACTCCTCGATTTTGGCCATTGCGACTTTAGCCGTGTGAACAGGGGCGTTGTCTTGGTGCAGTAAAATTTTCTTCTTGTGCAAGTGAGGCCTTTTTTCTTTTATTGCGTCACTAAGATTTTGTAGCAGATCAGCATAATAATGGGCATTTATCGTTCTTCCTTTTTGGAGGTAATCTACAAAAATCACTCCTTTGGAATCCCAGAATACGGTCGCCATTACTTTACCGGCTGACAAAATCGTTTTTGCCTTCTTTGGGGCGGGCTCACCCCGATTCGTCCACTGCCTAGATTGTTCTTTTGTCTCCGGAGTGTAGTGGTGGATCCACGTCTCGTCAACTGTTATGTATCGACGTAAAAACTCGTTACGATTACGGCTGTACTTCTCCAAACATTCCTCCGAAACATCCTAGCGTTGTTGTTTTTGCTCGTCTGTCAACAGACGCGGCACCCAACGGGCACAAAGCTTGTTCATTTCCAAATGTTGGTGCAAAATGTAGAAAACACGTTCTTTTGAAATGTTTACTATCTCTGCTATTTCCACCAACTTCACACGGCGATCATCTAATACATTTTTTTTTATTTTATTGATCATTTCTGGAGTCGATACCTCATTGGGCCGTCCGCTGCGGGGAGCATCTTTACAGCTCTGCCGACCGCGTCTGAAGTCGGTAACCCAAGTGTGAACTGTGCTTAGAGATGGTGAAGAAGACCCCAATACGCGGTCAAGTTTGGTTTTTATCTGAGTTGCGGTTTTGCCTTTCAAAACATAAAACTTAATCACAGCAGATTTTTCCATTTTCACAAAAATGAAAACAGCTTTTCTTTGGATCACTATTATAAATTATTATTTTTATGTTAATTACTTAATATCACCTGTGTATTTACGTAAAAGTCAGGAGATTAGAATGACATTCTTATTTTATTTTTTTTAATCTTTCATTTCCGAAAATTATCAGCCAGCCCTCGTATTATATTGTACTCTATTGTAGAGAGAGATAGTATGACCCGCTGTCTGCGCGCAAAGGCGGTTTTCACAATCGGAGTTGAGATGAAGTTTATCCTTTTCCTCCTTTTCAGCTTGTCTATTGGTTCATATTTAGTGGATTTATGTCTTCTCAAGATCGCACTTAGTATATACAGTTTTCGCACCGACAACAGGTCACTCAGCACATATAAGTCAGAGGTCGGGAATCTGCGAGGCTTAAAGTACATTACTTTGAGAAGAGCCCGCTGAGCCCTTTCTAATTGAATAAAATTGGATTTAGTAGCTCCACCCCATATTGGTATGCAGTATACCAATACAGACTGTGCAAGTCTTAAGTTTTTGAAAATCCAGATCATCTTCCTAACTCTAGTCATGACCAGTTCCGAATGTGCATGCCAAGTAAGTCGTTGATCCACCATCACCCCCAGATACTTCGTACAGCCAACTTTGTCTATGATTGCACAAGAACAGTTATGCAGCCAAGGGTCTTGACACGAATGGATCACAATATTAAAATCTTTATCTGGCTGAGTGGTTACGTTATTTGTAAAACAGATATAGTTAGTCTTAGACTAGCTTAACTGCTTAACCTAACCTGCTGCTGCTTAGCTTAACCCCAAAAGTGTGATGTCACTTTTTCTTGCTTGGTTTACATGAAGACGGGGGAGGCGTCAGCCCTGTCTCGCTCAGAGCGCCGTTTCGACGCCTACCATTGACTACTTACAGCTAGTATTCGACAAGGACTGTCGGTACAATACCTGATCATTTAGTTCATTCTTTCTTTTATTTGGAGGCTTTCCTCGCTGGTTCCTGGCTGAGTGTCGTGGCGGCTATTTAACGAGCGAACGAGCTTCACGCCCATACTTGAAGGAGCCGGTGTACTTCTAATAACTTGTAAATTACTCTCTCGTCTTGGATAACAAACCGTCGACATTGAACCGGCTCGATTTACACTTAGGTACTCACTTTATCTCACGCATTTCGACGCGGAGCGTTTATATCCTAGATCTAGGTTCCTCTATCCACATTCTGAACTCATATTTAACCCGTTTTACAACAGTAATTCCTTGTTATTTTCAATGCAAAACCCGGACAGCGGTATTGTTTGGTTAGTTGTTTTGTCATAGTATGAAACGTCACCTTGACGTTTGACAAGAGGCTAAGGCGTCGTCCTGTCGGCGTGTGAGCAGATTGATTTACCGGTTTCCATCTTACATTCTTATTTACTAGTTCCAGATTTTTTACTCAATTAATTTCAGCTAAGCAAAAGTCCTTCTTAACTGGGAAAGATCGGAAGTGTTAGTGCTTTTCTCTTCGATTTGAATCGGCTAGGTTGGCAGCGACCGGAGATGCATTGGAATGCGGCAGGAACATCACTACGGCGTCACTTACGTTTGCAGGCCGGTCATCGAGAGATGATTCAGATCTTCTGCTGTGATTCCGTGTGAATAAAAGCCGATGAATGCCGTGGCCGAGTAAATTATATCGGTGCTAATCATGTCTAGACGTTTACTTTGCCCTTGAGGCCGAGTTTCACAGTCAGGATGCCTCTTGTTCATCACGAATACCTGCAGTGCTCGTGTCTAAGTCTTAACGTGCGCTGTCGCGTGTCTTAAAGATGGTCAATACGGTGTTATTGCTAACCCAACTCTGCGGTCTCTGAGTATAAAAGCCAATTGCTTCTAATTTACTGCCCGAAAAGGGCTCCAAGGCTACCCTGGAAGCTCCAAGTCTATTTTGGAAGTTCCAAGGCTACTCTGGAAACTTCAAGGCGGAGGTTATCGTCTTGCATGCCGCGTACCCGTGAGTGCTGTGACGTGGCTGTGCATGAGGGAGTAACCGAGCGGTGATGCGCACACCTCTCGTGGGATCCGGAAGCCCCGCGTACATGGATGCCGCGTGACGTTAACCTTATTTTCCTTACTTTCTATTTTTCACTTTAACCTATTATGCTACCTTGGCCATCCTTAGACTGCATAGATAACAAGCGCCTCTTTTGTCCTCGATAATAATTCTAATAGGGGATAAGTGTGGCACGGGTTTACTGATGCTAATCTCGTAGGTAACCCGGGCTTCTCTTTACTTACCCATTGGTATCTATTTTTGTAACCTCTAGCTGTGTGGGCCTAAAGGCATGGTTGATTAGTATTTAAGTACCAAGCAGGGGGGACGCCCTCTATTCTTAACACTCTTGTTTGGATTGAACCTAATTATAGTCAATTTATTGGGGATGTGAACCTAACCTACACTGAATAAATTACAACGAATGAACGAATGCTTAATTAATTAACTCCACCATCGATCCTGTTTGTGGCCGGTCGCTCTTTCTACGGCGCCCAACCCTCTAGCGATTGGCCCTCGAGTCAAGTGACCACACGACCCCAGTCTCATGCCACGGGCAAAAATCGAGTGTTACAAGTAACCGGAGAAAACAACGGCTGTATCATCTGCATACGCAAACATGCTACCCCCCACCAATTGCATATTACATAGGCTATTAATGAGGAATAAGGTGGGTCCAAGGACACTCCCTTGCGGGAATCCATATGTAATGTCACACACATCACTTATTATATTCACCTATTTTGACCTTTTGTTTTCTACTTCTTCTGAAATACTCATTCACCACATTAACAGACTCTAGGGGTGAGCTTTTTGCATCTAATAATTCCTTGTTATCACTATTGTTTTCTTTACGATATGTTATTTTGTTGATAGTACTCCATAGTTTTTTAGGGTTTTTTCCTGCCATTTCTAGCTGTTGCTTATCATACTTACGTTTAAGCTTTTTTATTAGACCATTACAGTGGTTTCTATACCTTCTATATGTTATACGTAAAATACAGTTATCAGGATCCGAACGTAGTTTTTTCTGCATATAATTTCTATTCCTTATACAGCGAAGTATACCTATGATTATCCATGGTTTAATGATACGTTCATTCCTGGGAATTACGATTTTTATAGTATTTCCATTAAACATTTCCTTATTTTACTAGTTAGGAGTTCAGTTAGCAAATTGGGATCTAAGATATTAATAAGATCGTCGATATTATCATTTGACAGGTCGAATAGTGCTTTACCAAAGTCTATTTTCAATCTGGTTTTTTGCAGATATTTTAGTATTACCTAGTTTTAATAGTATAGTAGCATGGTCGGTTATTGTAGTGTCTAGGATAAAAATACACACATCCGATCTGGTTTTATTTGTCTTTACCATGAAGTGGTCAAGACAAGTTTTGTCTCTTGTAGGTAATCGGTGTCCAGGCATTAAGCCGTGTGTTGCAAGCATATTAAGGTAGTTTAACCTGTTTGATTTTTCATAGGGGTATTGAGTATTTTTCTGTGCAATGTTGATGTTGATATCTCCAGTTAGGATAATAGTCTTAGATGAATTGATGGTGTCCAAATGAGAGCTTACAGAGTCAATAAAGTTGTCAGCGTTATTATTAGATGGCAAGCGATATATACCCAGTATCTTTAATTTTAAGACCGAAATTTCCAGACAGGAGGCGTTTACTAATTTTATTTCACGAACTTTAGTTTTGTGAGTATTTTTGATATAAGCTACCACCCCATCATTTTGATTTAGGTGATTGGTAGTACTAAATGTATAATTATCTACCGTGGGAATAGGTTTTTCAGAGTTCAGTCTACATTCGCTTAGTATAATTACGTCAACATTAAATTTTAATTGGGTGAGAGTTGAGAGGAGGTCGTCCATATTGCTATATACGCTTCTAATATTTTGAGAACTGCACCAGGGCAGGCAAGGAACCGACGGAGGTACAGCATGAGGCGTTTAGCCCCCACTGCAAAGAACGTCAGAAATGGGACACCATAGCACGGTCGAGAGTGGCATACTGTTGTTGACACAGTTGTACCGGCAACCAACACGCAAACCTCCCCCCCCACCGCCCCCCGCAAGACAAAGTTCCTGCAAGCCAATCTGCAACGGTCAAAGCTGGTAACAGCTGAACTCCACCAAGCCATGCAGAATGGAAACTGCGAAGTAGCACTGCTACAGGAACCGTACGTGGGCGGAAAGGGAGAGATGACGCCGCAACGAGGTTTCAATGTGATTCAGTGTACCCAAAATCGCGCGAAACCAGTCAAGTCAGCAATAGTAGTGCTAGGTGATCGAGTCCAGGTGCAACACGACCCACAACTGGTCACGGAGAACATCACGGCGGCACTCCTGAAGTTTGGTAACGTATCAGTCGGAGTAATCTCGGTTTATTTCGAAGGAGACCAAGACTTAGAAGGATACATGGCCAAAACAAAGGAGTTCATGCTTAAGCTGGGTGCAGACAGCTACATCGTGGGAGGTGATGTGAATGCCTGGAGTTACTGGTGGGGAAGCAGTTTGGAGAACCACAGGGGGGCAGCTTACCATAGCTTCCTCAATGAGGTAGATCTGAATGTTTTGAATGTTGGACACACTCTGACATTCGAGACATACCGGGGAGGCAAGCTATACACTAGCATTGTTGATGTGACGGCGTGCAGTACCAATATTCTGTCCAGGATCCAAGACTGGGAAGTAGACAGGAATGTTGTCACGTCCGATCACAACACCATAAAATTTGCAGTGTGTAGTGAAGCAGCCCCGAAGCCAGTACCAAGACCAACAACCAGGATTTACAACACAAAGAAAGCTGACTGGACCAAGTTTAAGAGAGCTCTGTCAGGGGAGCTTCTGGAAAGAGACTTGACAGTTCATTCTTTAAATAACATTGGAGACACCGAAGCACTGGAGCAGGCGACCAACGCCTATATCGGTGCGGTGTCGAAAGCATGTGAAGAATGCATCCCGAAACCGGGAGCCCCCAAGACAAACTCAAAGCCGCCGTGGTGGTCCAAAGATTTGGATCGACTGAAAAAAGAGGTGTTAAGAAGGAAAAGGCGAATAAGAAACGCAGCCCCAAACCGAAGGCAGTACGTACTCGACCAATACCTCCAGGTAAAGGAAGAGTACGCCGTGAAAGCAACAGAGGCTCAGACGGCTAGCTGGAAAGATTTTTGTACCACACAGGATAGGGAGTCTATGTGGGACAAAATCTACCGAGTAATCAGGAAAACGGCTAGACGTCAGGAAGACACGTTGCTCAGAGACGAACAGGGGCTCACCTTAACACCGAAACAGTCGGCTCAAAGACTGGCAGAATGCTTTTACCCGGATGACCGTCAGGACGGTGAGTCGGACCATCACAGGAGCATCAGGGACGATACGGAGGGAGACAACCCAGCAGTGGAGTCACACCTCACTGGCGATGATCCACCCTTCACACAAGTGGAAATGGATACAGTAGTCAGAAGTATGAACCCGAAAAAGGCACCTGGGTCGGACGGATTCACTGCAGACATATGCGCAGCAGCTATCCAGTGCAATGAAGAAGTATTTTTGTGCTTAGCGAATTCCTGCCTTAAGCTAGCCTACTTCCCCAAAGCCTGGAAGTCAGCACACGTCTGCATCCTACGGAAACCCGGTAAGGAGGACTATACCCACCCCAAGTCATACCGACCGATTGGTCTATTGTCGGTACTAGGGAAAATCCTGGAAAAAATGTTAGTAAACAGGATCAAGTGGCATATCCTCCCGGCCCTGAACAAACGTCAGTACGGGTTCATGCCCCAAAAGTCAACGGAAGACGCCCTCTATGACCTGATGAGACACATAAGAACAGAAGCAGAAACGAAGAAACGCATCGTGCTACTTGTCTCGCTAGACATAGAGGGAGCTTTCGATAACGCCTGGTGGCCGAAGCTCAGAGCCCAACTGGCCAAGAAAGGCTGCCCGAGAAATCTTTATCATACGGTCTGCTCCTACCTGGTCGACCGCATGATAAGGGTACACTACGCGGGCGAAATCAGCGAAAAACCCACAACAAAGGGATGTGTCCAAGGCTCTATAGGAGGTCCAATCTTCTGGAATGTAATTCTAGACGATCTCCTACAGATGCTCAACGACACGGACGCCCACTGTCAGGCCTTCGCTGACGACGTCACTCTGGTGTTCTCTGGCAACGACTCAGGTGCAGTAAAAGCAAAAGCCGAACGGACTCTCCAAAAAGTGGTCGAATGGGGTACCCAAAATAAGCTAAACTTCGCCGCTCACAAAACGGGAGCCATGGTGATAACGAGGAAGCTGAAATGGGACCCCATCCGAATCTCAATGGCTGGAACCGCACCAGTCGTTGTCGACGAAATCAAACTATTGGGACTTACCATAGACCGTAAGTTGACCTTCAACGCACACGTAGAAAAAACGTGCCGAAAGGTAACGAATATCTACAGACAGTTGTTACGTGCGGCGAGGGTGTCATGGGGTCTCAATAGCGAGATAGTGAAAACCATCTACGTGGCGGTGATAGAGCCGATCGTCCTGTACGCAGCAAGCGCATGGCACGAGTCTGCCAACAAGTTGATGGTGCGAAACCAGCTAGATTCAATACAGCGTGGTTTCGCCCAGAAGATTTGCAAAGCGTACAGGACGGTCTCTCTGACATCGGCGCTGATCCTGTCGGGAACCCTCCCACTGGATTTGCGCATTCACGAAGCGGCAAGCCTCTACGAGGTCAAAAAGGGCTACAGTGAGGACCACATTCCACCAGGAAGAGAAATTGAAGAAAAAACTGACGCCCTGAAGAGACCGCACCCGTCAAGGGTTGTGTCCATCGACTACGTCTGCTTGGAGGAATTCAACCAAGACGTGGTCGATAGATACGAACTCGAAGGCCCTCAAATTTACACCGATGGGAGTAAAATTGAGGGCCAAACGGGAGCGGCACTCACATGGTGGGAGAATGGCAGAGAAATCCGCCACTCAACCTTCAAGCTAGCGCCCTATAGCACAGTGTTTCAAACCGAACTGTACGCTCTACTTAGGGCAGTGCAGATCGCAGGGAAACACAAGGCGCGAAGCGTCAGCATCCTCAGTGACACAAGATCCTCACTGGAGCTCCTCAAATCACCGGACACGACACACCCCTTGGTTCAAGAGATCAAAAACGCCACAACCCAAACAAGAGCAATGGGGACCGATCTCAGGTTCTATTGGCTGCGAGCTCACGTTGGAACGCCAGGAAACGAGAGAGCAGATGAATTGGCAAAGCAAGCAGCCCTTAGGAAGAAGACCGCCCCCCAATACGACATGGTGCCGGTGTCCTACGCCAAGAGGTCGATAAGACAAAACACGGTCGAACAGTGGCAGGTTCGCTACGGGGCATCCGGGACAGGTGCGACAACCAAGAAGTTTTTTACAACTGTGAGAGATGCGAACAGCATATTAAAGAAACTCAAACTCACAAACTTCCTGGTTCAAGCGTTTACTGGTCACGGAGGCTTCGCCGCCTATCTCCACCGTTTTAAGATCAAAGACTCACCCTCGTGTGTCTGCGACCCGACCCTTGACGAGGACATCTGGTACATTGTCTGCGAGTGCCCGCGTTTCGGCGTGGAAAGGCTTGACCTTGAGCAAAAGACCGGAGTCAAAGTTTCTCCGGATAGCTCAAGCTGGAAAGCCCTACTGGGAACAGAAGCCAACCGCGAAAGCACGAAGGGTTTCATAGAAAAGGTGGTACGCGTAGCGTGTTTAAGGAACAAATAGTTCGGTACCCTGACTATTCTGTTAAACGCTACGCTGAAATCTGACACCACGCAAACCCCTCGGCCACAAGACCCCGGCAGGATCCCACGCCAAAACCACACCCCAAACATCTCCTAACCTTCCCCAAAAACCCTCGTACTCGTACCCTCCCCCCCTCCCCCTTTCCAACTTCAACCCCCTCCCCTATCCTGATCCCTCAACCCAAACTTTCTTCTTCCACATAAAAACTCCCCCCCCCCCCCCCCCCAGCCCAACCCAAACTAATCCCCAACGTACCCCTAATCTTGTAGGATAATGCAATAAATACTTATTTCTTATTTCTTTTTTAAATTGGACGATCTCTTACTTAACCCAGAACTAAACTAGCTTTAAGTTTTATATTAACAGCAACCCCTGACGCACGCATCTCCCGAACACCTAACGGGTGTCGGTAGGACAGGGGATGGAGAATCCTGCGGACACCTAAACGGGAGAATGATTTTCTCTCCCGGCCTTTCAGCACTGGCTGGGGTAAGGCTCCGCGCGCGATTCTCTTGTCCCTCGTCAAACTGACACCTGCTCCCCCCTTTTCATTATAGCAGATGTATAGGCTAGGTTGCAATGGAAGAGGTCATAAAAAAGAGGGCAGCGCAAGGAGACACGCGCAAAGAAAACATTATCTCCAGGCAAAAGAGTAAGCCTCAAAAAAAAGGGTAGCCCCACCCATAAAGATGGTGTCCACAGCCACACAAGCGGTCCAAAAAGATCTCCGACCCAACCCTTCCATTGTCGGGCAAAAGAAAGGAAGCCCGTAGTCTGTAAGCATGCATGCGTCGGGATTCCCACTCCGCGACTCACCTAAGTTAAGCAACCCCCTTCCCATTCCCCATTCCCCATTCCCACCCCCTTTTTTCTAACCCCGCGGATAAATAAACGGAGGAATGAACTTTTCCTCCGGCCTTTCAGCACTGGCTGGGGTAGTATCCGCGGGAGTTTATAACTTCATTCACAACAAGGGGCATTGGTGTTTTTAGCCGGTGCGAGCCCGGCCAGTACCTGGGCCCTCCATTCCCAGGTCTCCGGAAGGGATTTTTATCTCTGCCCCTTTTAAATGTAAATTTCAATATCCTGCTAACAAAAGCAAGGACTTAAGTCTTTGGCCCTTCAGGCGACAACCCAAAAAAAAAAAAATTTGAGAGACAACTGTAAAGTCAGAGTGTTTAGAGTTAGTATAGTGAGAGAGCTCTTCGATTTTGCAGCTTATAGATTGGGCAATGTCTATATCGTCTAATTCTAAGTCCTTTAGAGTCGAATTGTCACTCATCATACTCTAGAGTAGCGGTACCAGGAGATTATGAATCAGTAGGAACAAAGCTAAGCTGCGCGCGAGTACGACAGACAGTGTGTTTATACGTACCGCAGCATATGTAGGAGTGGGTGGAGCTCAGGCAGCCAATCGCGCGGAGTGGGCGCGGCTTAGTGTAGCGACGTCGGCGTGCGCGTGCGGCGATTGGATTACATACGCTGTGAAGTACCAGGGCAACAGCGGTTGCGCGGAGTGTTTGACGATCTTGCTTTGTACAGTCCACAACTTGCTCAAACTTATGCACTCCTAATTTTTTCTTGGATTAAATGTTACATTTTAATTATTTTTAGAAAATAATTATACGGGCACTCAAACGCGTCTATGCTAGAGGGCAGTCCGAGGGGAAGAGGAGCTATAAGCATTCCTAGTTTGATTTCGGAACCCTAAAAACCGGCCGAGTTCGACTGAGAATGACACTCGCAAACCGGAGTTTTCATACAATACAAATCTAGACTTCATTTTTTAATGTTGTTACAGAGCACATGAGTTCAATATTGAAACCTTTTCATTTTGTTAATGTTGTGTAAGACTAGGTATATTTGCATGTATTATGCGCGACTCGTACCGTAAAACGGGTTGAATAGGGACTAAGGGGTGAATAAGACTGAAATAATTTCCAATTGACGTAACGTTAATTTACATTGAATACTTGTTCTTATTTGTAACAACTTATGACTTATTTTAGATTGTGTCCCTATTCACCCCGTTTCACGGTATAAAGGGAAGAGAGAAATTTTAATCACCGGCCAAATTTTAGGGACTAACTCTGTTGGTCATAATGATCAACTTTTGCTATGGGACCAACATCCAAATCGCGAAAAAAAAATCAGCTGTTCCATATATTACGGCTGTTTAGCTCTCGAAGTTTGTATGGAACAGCATATGACCAACAGAGTAAAGGTGCTTTTCCACCGGCAAGTTGAGAAGAGACGAGGTGGGACGAGAATTGAAAACGCGCCGACCCATTTCCACCAAAAATTGCCGGTGCGTTCCCACGCGAGCTAACACGCTAAGTGTGTTGGTAGTATTGTCTTTATGTTAACTGTCCTTACGTTAAATCTATCAGTTATAAATTTTATAACTAAACCACACCCGAGCGAAGCCGGGGCGGGCCGCTAGTATTTACGTAATCGCGGGCAAAATTGCTACAATGACGAAGTGCTAGATAAAATATTTAAAGGTATCTGCATACGTATCGTGATCAGAACGTGGACGGGAAGGGGACGGGACGTGGTTGCATACATTTTTGGTATTCCTGTCCCGTCCGTGTAATCATTACGTATGCACATTCCGATACATTTTCTATGAAACGATATTGTAAAAATTCCCCGTCCCGTCCCTTCTTGTAAAATCACGTTACGTATACAGGGACCTTAAAATTGCCATCGCGAGCCAGCGAGAGCACGCGCGAGTCAGCGCGAGCACGCGCAATGCCGCGCGGGCTGGCTGGCGCGATGACACGCGAGAATTGTGTTTCCGTTGCAGAGTTAATAAACACACTATGTACGCAGCAATACGGTTTATTATTACAATACCAAAAATTTCAATTCTCGTGTCGCACATCTTTGCCAATCCATACTGTTTCCTCCGAAGATGCGTTAGGAGAGAAAATTTTTGCCATACAAATTTCAATTATCGTCTCGCGCCGCCTCGTCCCGCCTCGCCCCGCCTCGCCGGTGGAAAAGCACCTTTAGTCCCTAAAATTTGGCCGGTGATTAAACCCTACCCTGTATAATGACTTACTTACTAACAACACAGTCACGGAGGCGCAGTTGGCAAAAAGGCTGTTTGTTCGATTGTTTTGTACTGGAACACGAGTGTAAAGTGACCTTTAAATCCAGTTTAAAATCTCATGTTAATCACAACATCAAATGACTAAGACTTGTTATTAGTGTTCTAAACAAACTGAGAGCAGCGCCCTCTTTGGAGAATATTGACAGCTATTTAAACGATTAGACATTAAGTCAGTCGCTCGCAAGGACTACTATATGGTCACGCGCGCGTATCCAGACGTGACGGCTGTGCGTGTTAACGGCCGCGGGTGTGAGCTATCTCGCTCAAAAAATGACGTCTGTTGTGAAGTGCAATACGTGCAATATTGTAATAGACGAGTTGCTAGCCTTTGTGCAGAAGGTATTGGTCATCGATGACTATAGTTTGATCCAGATATTATTGTCGGCTTTTAAAAGAGGATAAATTGCCAGATCTAAGTCACTGTTATTTGAATCTTTACCAACGGATAAGCGGAAAACTACGCGCAAAGGAGCCGGAAAAGAAACTCGTGATATAGAAGACATATTAGCCCTTTTTAGAGGAACTAGCTCGTAGCTCAGACCGGTATTTGTGGCAAAGGATTTAGAGAAACTGCCCCCTGTAACATTCGACCACTTAGACGTTACGAAATTGCTTAAGGACCCAAGTATCACGTAAGTGTCGGCAACAGCAATATACCAGCCAATTTATAATTTAGAGTCCTCTAAGAGATGCATAAGAATTTCAAAAACAGCTTTAAGATTTATAAGAGTCATTTAACAGTTATTATACAGTTCATGCTGTATAAAATCATTGTAGAGGAATCCGTGTAAGCTTAGGGTGCCTTATCAGAATATAAAAACTCTATTATAAAACTTTAAGTGTTGTGTGACACTCAAAGCTAATTATATCGTTAAAGCTGTATACTGGCTGTATGTTACATGTAATCACTTACTTATTACAACTTTAAGTGTTATAATAGTATCACTTGGCACTTGTCGCTGTACAATGGTATATATCAACTCCATTTTAATACTATTTCTGGTGGCGTAATTTTACACTCTTATAAGTATAGTAGTTTTATGACTATTCTATTATAAATCTGATTAAAAGCTAAAAGCTGTATAAGTGACTCCATTAATTACATAATGCAGCTATTAAGCTTAATACAGAGTGTAAGCGACGGCTCACCGAAAACTGAAACCATAGCTTCAGACCATTGTACTGAAGTGAAATCCAGTGGATTTTTTACCGGGAAAACTAAAATTGTCTCCAATTTTTTTTTACGTTTTTGCGTATTAACCGATCTAGGACAACATATTATGACATACTGAAGCTCATTATGTAAAAAAAACTGTGAAAATAGCATTTTCACGAAAACGAGCAATGCAACTCGAACGAAAATCTTATGAATGAATTACGACCGCCGCGCGTTACTACTAGCCTATTCTGTAGAGTTCGTTCACCGCACGCCGGCACATACCTATTATGCCGCCGTCGCCGCCATTCGCGAGTGAGCAAGACGGACGGGTTCGTCTCCCGCGCCGTGTATAGGTGAGCGAGCGAGCGCTTCACGGGGACTCAGTTTGCAATGGCCTGCTGCGCAGACGGATGTCATTATTGTGATTGGATCGCGGTGGAAAAATTTTAGGTACAGCGGACAGCGGAATCATTCGAAAATGCATATCATGGCTTAATTAAATTATTCACATGTTTTTCACGAAAAGGTGTTCTTGTGGAGTGGCTTTTTTAAATGCAAGTTGAGCCGACACACTGTGGAACGAAAATGGCCTCTCCATAGAAATAGGGACTTAATTTTCTAAGTGCCTGTTTTTTTTTATTGAAATCGAATCTACTCCTCATAATCTATATATATAAAAGGCAAAACTGACTGACTGACATATCAACGCACAGCCGAAACTACTGTACCTAGAAACTTGAAATTTGGTACATGGGTTCCTTTCATGATGTAAGTGAGCACTAAGAAAGGATTTTCCGAAAATCGACCCCCAACGGGAAGAAATGGGGGGGAGTAGCGGGAAACTAATTCTACGCGTACGAAGTCGCGGGCGTCCTCTATTAGGTATAAAAATGAATATGGGTCAATTTGGCTGAAAATCCGCCAAGTAATATTTTTTTTACGAAAATTTTATATGGAGCGTATATGAAAAAACGGAATATCTCAGAAAGTGCTCAATTTTCCGTAATATCCTTCCGCACGAATTAAGTACCAATTATTTATAATTTTTCGGCGTACTCAAAATTTTCCGGGCAGGTGCATTTAAAAAAAAATGTTTTATATAGGGAAAACTTGGTTTTTAGTTGGTATTTAAGTTTGTAAGACACGTTTAATCATGGGATAAAATTAAATAATGGCTTTAGATGAGATGGATGTTCAAAAATGAGGTCATTGGAATAATGACATATCTCACTTTTTGGCTCTTTATCTCCCTGCCCCCTAATGAGCACAATCAGTGCTCATTAAGTGTATGATTAAAAGTAAAAATTTACTATATTACTCTTAATTATTCTTAATGAGTTGGCATTAAGTAAAGGTATAAATTTAAATATTATCTTATTATCATTTAGGATAATAATTACACAGATTTCAATGGGTTCTTAATATGCAATAAATAGATTGCAGTTAAATTTTATTGTTTTTTCCTTCTGGAACATTTCAACTGCTAACATCACTAGCAAGCAATGGAGGGTTTAACGACCAACTTAGATTTGTACGTCATTTTGAGAAATCAGGAACCTTCTTTTAACTACAAAGCCTTGATTTAAGAAGTGGTTACTAAAATCAATGGACAACTATCTGAAGATGACTATGATTCCCTCAAGGAATTTTGCCAAAGATTTTCAAGAGCTGCTTTGTAAAGATGGCAGAAGTGCCGAAGAGATACGAAAAGGTTTAGAAGTACTTATGAACATTTTGATTTGATTGGCCAAGCTTTGTAGTTTGGCGAACCGATTCACCCACCCAAGAATCAGGTGATTTAAACTATGAAGAACCTTCGACCTCATCAGTTGGAACAATGACTACAACAAAACGTAAGTCATTCGAAGATCTGGGAACCAAACAGAAGAAAAAAAGATCGAGTGACTTACAATCCGAAAACGCTGATGAATTGGCATATGCTGCAGTAGAACGTTTTAAGCATGATGGCCGCGATGATATTGCGGCCGTAATTGAATATATGCTGAAAAACCCAGAAGCAGCATCTAAATTAAGAGAAGTGACAATCTCTACGTAGAAACCCGTAACATCTACGATATATACACCTGAAAAAGCACTAACTGTCCTACTCAGAGACGTCAATTAAATTTAACGCTGGTTTAGTAACGTGTTGTCTTATTCTATTGCTATAGCAAAGAAAGTGACAGCCTCTACTTTAATCATGCCTTAAATTTAATTCACGTCTCTGAGTGCGGCAGTAAGTCTTTTCATTTCACTCAAGTTGTCGAAATGGCAATATATCATACTGCGAGAGAGTGCTATTAGAGAAGGTGCAGAAAATGTGTATCCGTCATACTACAGAGTACAAAAAGCTAAACTAGATTGCTATCCTCCGACTGAATCCATGACTATTACGGATTCTTCAGCCAAAATTAAACTGCAAGAATTATTGAAAATTACAGTGAACAGAATAATGGAGAGTATACCGGAGCACGTAGAAGACAAACAGATGGTAGTTATTTCTAAATGGGGGTTTGATGGCGCTTCGAGCCAAAGCAGGTACAAGCAAAAGATGAGTGACTCCGAGCAAGATGATTCTAGTGTTTTCATGACAACCCTGGTACCATTAAAATTAACTTCAGGAAATGATACAATATGGACGAATCCCAAGCCTTGTTCAGCGTTATATTGGCGTCCAATACAGTTCAAGTTCATTAAGGAGAACGAAGCCGTTGTGCTTGCTCAAAAAACGGAGATGGACAAGGAAATTGAAGATCTACTACCTACAGAACACAAAACCAACACAGTGAAGCATGAACTGAAGATGACGGTGTTGGACGGCAAAATATGCACTTTTCTTTCAAAAGCCAGATCAAATGCAACTTGCAGTTTATGTTTGGCTAAACCAACGGAGATGAACCTTCTTGATAAAGTTCTTACAAAACCTGTGGATACTGGTATATACCAATATGGGTTATCATCTCTACATGCTCGCATCAATACGATGGAATGCCTTCTTCACATAGCATATCGCCAGGATTTTAAACAATGGGCTGCGATAGGAAACGAGCTTAAAGAAAAAATGCCATCAAGGAAGAAAATCATTCAAGATAGTTTTAAGGAAGAAATGAAACTCTTGATAGATGTGGTCAAACAGGGGTCAGGGACAACTAATGATGGAAACACAGCCAGAAAGTTTTTTGAGGACCCCTGTAAAACAGCAAGCATTACAGGACTAGATGAGGGATTAATCAGGAGATTTGCAGTAATCTTGCAAGCAGTTACTTCAGGAGATGTTATAGATGTCAACAAATATAAAGATTACGCCCACGATACAGTAAAAAAATATGTGGAATTAT
Source organism: Acleris cristana (assembly GCA_948252455.1). Lineage (NCBI taxonomy): Eukaryota > Metazoa > Arthropoda > Insecta > Lepidoptera > Tortricidae > Acleris > Acleris cristana. Next base: position 37,042,586 of record OX411771.1, read on the forward strand.
ACAACTGGTATCATATGTCCGCAACGGATCATAAATTACTGGTGCATGGAGCAGACATTATAGCCCATAACGCAGTTATACCGATCGGCAATCTCTCAGAAGAAGCGTCAGAGGCCCGGAAAAAAGACTTTAGAATGTTCAGGGAACACAACTCACAGAAAAAGAGTAGACAAGATTCAAATCATGACATTCTCAATATGTTACTTCTGTCATCGGATCCCAAACTTACCTCAATGAGACCAACACTGAATAAAAGGAACAAACAAACCTTATTTATTGAGACCTCGGACATTCTAATCAATCCCGAATCGCAAAATGATTCGGAATTGGAAGCCGAAATAAGTGACGCAGAGCAATATACAATAAAATTAAACTGCAACCTATTTATTGCACATTACTAACGACATCTGGGTAATCATCATCCTTAATGATAATAAGATAATATTTAATTTATACTTTTATCGTAACAGGTGGAAAGAAGTGGTCTCTGCCTACCCCTCTGGGAAACAGGCGTTATTTAATGTATGTATGTATGTAGTTTTACTTAATGCCAACTAATTAATAATAATTAAGAGTCATTTAGTTAATTTTTACCTTTAATCATACACTTAATGAGCACCGAATGTGCTCATTAGGGGGCAGGGAGATAAAGAGCCAAAAAGTGAGATATGTCATTATTCCAATGACCTCATTTTTGAAAATCCATCTCATCTAAAGCCATTATTAAATTTTTCTCCCATATGCTCGGAAATGTTAACCTTACTGTCGTAAAATCAGCCCGCGAAGTTCCGAGTTCCAGGTCAAGGCAAAATTAAAAAAAAAAAGTTATTATTTACCAGCGACAGCGGCCGCGAAAATGTATACAAATTTCATTACCTACCTGGTGTTTTACTTTTTAAAACTATGTTTGGACTAGGATAACTAACTCCAAACAGCCAAACACTCGTGCAATCAAAATTCTTCCTTGTATATTTTACTTTTTAAATGTCATAGACTAAAATGTTAAACATTCTCAAACAGCGTTTACAACGTACCTATTTAAAAGTGTATCAAATAGTTTGACATTTTTTTTAAAATTAAATGGCCGAAATAACATAAACGCGTAATAAATGTTATAATTTAAACCATATTTTATTAAAATTTAATTTATTACGTTTAAATGTGTGATTTTATTTAATGCTTTGTTTCAGTACTTTTAATCGTACGTGCTTCTGTTATTTTTTTTCAAGGAAATGAAATGAAAAATGGAACTGTGTTTAATATTTTAAGAATTTGTGTTATATTTTCTCGCATTGTTGGAGAAAAGCACTATACAAGACTCGACCGGGAAGGGCGGTTGCTGGACTCGTATATAGCGCGGCTAACTCTACTCGTCCCGCAACGGCCTATTTCCCGGTCTGTGCAGTAATGTACTATTATTCCATGATTAAACGTGTCTTGAAAACTTAAATACCTACTTAAAACCAAGTTTTCCCTATATAAAAAGTTTTTGATTAAAAAAAAAATGCACCTGCCCGGAAAATTTTGAGTACGCCGAAAAATCATAAAAGCTTTTGGTTTGTAGGTAGATTAGACAAAATATCGGTAAAGAATGTTAAGATTTAAATTTAATAGTTAGGTACCTACCAACCTACTACGATTGTTATTCTAATTTTAATTAATGGCTTTCACTTCTGTTACCATGTATTTCGCCTATGTAAAGTTATTTATAGAAACTCCCATGGACTTACTAGAATAACCTAACCAACAAAAAGTTGGAAAACCCCCGACACTGACATTTCAAAGTTCAATACTTCAAAAACGGCTGAACCGATTTCGATATAAAATGTCTAAGAACCACCGCTAGAAAACGTGCTTTCAAATAAAAAAAACCGCATCCAAATCGGTTCATCCGTTTAAGAGCTACGATGCCACAGACAGACAGACAGACAGACGGACAGACGGACAGACGGACAGACGGACAGACGGACAGACGGACAGACGGACAGACGGACAGACGGACAGACGGACAGACGGACAGACGGACAGACGGACACACACACACACACACACAGACACACACACACACACACACACACACACACACACACACACACACAGACACGCACACACGCACGCACGCACGCACGCACGCACGCACGCACGCACGCACGCACGCACGCACGCACGCACGCACGCACGCACACACGCACACACGCACACACACACACACACACACACACACACACACACACGTCAAACTTATAACACCCCTCTGTTTTGCGTCGGGGGTTAAAAATACGTCCATGGATATCACACGCGAGGACAATTATTAGGTAAAAGAGTATTTTCTTTAATGGACTAAACAGGCAAACAACTCCACGCGCTTCTGTCAAGTGATCAAGTCGTAGGTAGATATCATATCAACGATAATGATTGTTTATTTTTACTGCCCAGAATAAATAACCTGGGTACCTACCTACTTTTAAATCTGACGTACCTACTTATTCGTGTTTGTCAGATGAGGTCGTAACTTTGTCAAGTAGGCAGGTAGTAAGGTAGGTACCTATATCGGGTTTTTGACGAGCCATAGCTTTGGTGTTCAACATGCTGTGGTTATGATGTACTAGAAATTTGACATTTAGGTACGTTGTGACAATAAGCAAAGAAGGTAAAAACTAAAATAGAAAATCTAGGTAAGCACCTAGGTACCTACTAATACAAAAATAGTTTGACGTGTAGGTACAATCTCATGTGAAGTCATGTGGCATTAACCAACTAGGTAGGTACCTAATCCAAACACTTATGTTTCTCAAGCTAAGCATTATTGATCAAAATTTATAGGAAAGTTGTTTAATTTTGAAACTGTACGTGTCCTATTTTTGTGTGGTATAGTAAAAAAAGAACATTATTGGAGTTAAGTATTGACCAGCGTTATTGTGCCTAGACGCGCAGAATTTTTTACTTGTTCAAAAAGTAAGTAATAAACTTACTACTAAATTTATGACTATTACGAGTTCGAAACTAAACACCTACTCGTAAGTTACTTACTTAAATCAAAGATAATCCAGCGAGTTAGCACAGAGTACAACACTGAAACACACGCACACACAGCCACACGCTAAAGAACAGAGTCACTTCACAAACAAACACTTAACTCAAGTAAAGGAAATCAGTAATGGAATTAGACGTCAATTGCGCACACTCAGTCTCAGCCGCTGCCTGACAGCTCGAGTTCTAGCTAGCAAAGCTAGCCTTGCACTGCCATACCAAAAGTGCCAGAACCGGTCACGGGCCGGCCGGGCATCCCTACCGCCCGCCCCGTCGCGCGCGCTCGGTCGGTGTCTGATTGAGGTGCTGTAAGTACTTACGTTCCTAATATTGTAACATCTTTAACCACGGATAGGTTCCTACTTCAGTTAAAATTTTACATTTCCCAAGCGTAAAACGTGTCAAATTTTGACCTGAAGTTTCAAACTATTCACGTTTTAATTCGTCGACGAGTTATTAACTGCCGACGCCAAGTTGTCCCAGCAGAGATGTGATTCTCTCAACGATGACGGACGGACGGACGAACGAGTGAATGGCCAAGCGGCGAGTTTGAGTAGTCCCGTCAGAGCGAACAAATCACATTTTAGCGCGTGTATTCAATTTGGCCGCATGGCTTCTCGAACGTATAAGGCTGTCTAATTGTAAATGCACGCGCTAAAATGTGTATTGTTCGTTCGGACGGGACTACTTAAACTCGCAGCTGCGCTTTCGCTCGTTTGTTCGACCGACCGCCGGTTTTAAGAGAATAACACCCCAGAGCTTTATTGGTATTACTATTAACATTTTAGTGCGTGGAGCGATCGGCCAAAGCGACAATCTGCACTACCTACGTATCTTACGTATTAAGAGGCCGTATACGAAATTTTGCCGATTTCGCTGATTTACGTGATTTTACAGACGTGATTTTACAGTTGAAATACTGTATTTCTACAAGGTTTATTGCGCAAAACGAAAGATAATTTCTAATTTTAACGAATGCATGAGCTACTTTTTTGTTTTTAATATTTCATTTTGATTAATCGACCTGACACCGGTGACTGTTATGTGAATTTTGCTGGAAGAGGTTTAGAATGTCACATATTCATGAATCGTTTAAACGTATTAACGGTATGAAAAATTTACAATGTATTTCTTTGAAATTGTTTGAAAAAAATGTATAAATTACTTTTTACCACTTTCATATAAATTTTTCGAGTAAAAAAAATAATAAACTTGGTAAGTTTTTATAGAAAACGGGCAAAAAATATTTTTGATTTCGGCTACCAGAACTCTCGTTCATAAAATTAAAACAAAAGAAATAAGCTTTAGTTCAAAATCAGTCCAATACCTCAAAAAACATCCAAAAATTTCAAAAGAATTGGCAATAAAATAAAGTTTTAAAACAACCTAAATTTTTTGGTTATTCCATTCAAATAACTAACACAAATTAGAAATAAAGAGACTCGTTTATAAGTACTGCATATTTCAACACCTTAAAGATTGACAATAAGGTTAAGGGATAAACCCAGGTAGTAAAATAAACAAAGGAGCAGCGTAGACATCGGATTAGTCACACGTAGTTAGTAACTTTCTAGCCTGGCGTAAAAAGAGAAAGATATATGAAAGAGTGAGATAGCAACGTTTTCTTATCAGTTGTTCATTCCTGAGCGAATCTAATACCTAGTTTATATTTGCCAGTTATTGTTTAGTTGCAGTGCATTGCACATCACACTTGTCAATACTTTCGAAACGTATCGCGTCGTGGTATTTTTTTTTGAAAATGAGTGATTAAGCGATGATGAAGAATATTCACATTCCCGAAGTGATAGTAATAGCTCATCTAACGTTACCTTCAATGAAACAAGTGATGATGTAGAAAACAGTCGCACAAAAAGATTATTAGCAATACTTGATGGCAAATTTTTCAAAGTGGATACAGATACTCCTAATCTTAATGAACAAAGTGTTTCAGCTACTTGTGTTACGTGCTTACCTAGAATTGTGAAAATAAAAGGACACGTCAATTCAATATCAAACTATTTGAGCCACTTGAAACGAAAACACGGAGAGGAAGTTACTGCTGAGTACCACCACAAAATAGATAGGTACAGAAGTCAATCTACATACAAAGTGCGCTCGAGCAACGCACACATAGACACTGCTCACGGACACGATATCTCGGACCGGTTAGGACCAGTGCGAGCGCGAGTGCCATCCGCTCGAGACACGCGTCTGTGAACTTTTTGTGCAATAATGGAGCAACAAAAAAAAAGTTATTATAACTGTTCAGTGGACGGTTGTTTAAATTTGACATTAAACGGTGTAAGATCGATTTATATAATAGTTTCCTATTTTCAATCAGTATAAACAAAGTAACAACATTTTTGTAAGGTAAATTCACGCCACATTACGTAAGTTGAAAACATGTTTTTTTGTTTGTGTAGATATTGTGTTGTTTTTAGTGTCATTTGACAGGTTTAGGTCTAAAATGGATAGGGCAATAGAAATTGTGTAACTAGGGTAATCCGTTTAGAAGTTATTAGGGATTTGCAATAGTCAAATTTGTAATAACATAACAATGACATTAAAATAAAAATATTTTAGTAACTATTCATTTATATTTCCATTCTTCCCGTTTAATTCTCATCAATAAATCAAACAACTAGATACCTACGAGTGCCACTACCACGATAGTTTTTTGTGCATAAGCCATAGTTGACAACCATAGAGCGAACGCCGAGCGTAGGTATGAAAATTGAAGTACATACATGTGATTGACTTCTGTACCTATCTATTTTGTGGTACCACGAATACGTAAAACAAAAGCAAAAAAGACGCCGAAACGACACGTTAGAGAGCGAACCTAGCGGGGATCCAACGATTGCAAGCGGAACCACTCAAACCAACTTTGAACGTGATCTCAAGAATTTCTTTATTCACTCAATGATTCCATTAAATGTAGTGGAAAATCCTTATTTTGCGATAATGCTAAAAAAATTGCAAATTGAAAAACACGGCTTACATGTAATAAGTCGAAGATCACTAGCACGCAAAATTTCTGAATCCTATATAACGGAAATGTCTCGAATAAAACTCGAATTGGAAGGAGTTGAACACGTCTGTACCGTTTTAGATATTTGGTCGTGCTGCAAAAGGAGCTTCTTTGGAATGACAGTTCATTGGCTTGATTCAGAACTCAAAAGACAATCAAAAACATTAGCATGTCGTAGGTTCGCCGGTGTTCATAACTATGAGCGTATCGCCATGTTAATAAACGAGCTTCATGCAAATTTTGGTTTAAATCCAGAGAAAATCACAGCAACCGTGACCGACAACGGCTCCAACTTTGTAAAAGCATTCAAGGAATTTGGCTTATCAATCGACATAATTAAAAGTTTTGACACTGACTCAGATGACGAAAACGATTCAAGTGAATTGGAGACTGAATTAGACGAGCTAAACATCGTATTGCCTTCGCACCTTAGATGTGCTGCACACACACTGAATTTGTGTGCAGTAACAGATGCCAATCGCCTTCTTAAAAAAAACAACAATACAACCTTGTCACAAATTCACCATAAGGTCATTGATAAATGTAATGTGCTTTGGAATGCTGCTGGACGGCCAAAAACAGCGGAAATTATACAAGATATTTTGGGCCACACACTGAGCAAGCCCGGCATTACTAGATGGAATAGTTTATACGACGCAGTTAAACAAATTTATGCGATAAAAGAAAAAAACGTGCCACTTCACAGAGCTTTAGACTTGACAAGTTTTATAAGCGACCTGGAATTTGAATACATCAGGAAGTATATTGCATGCTCAGGCCCGATTGCTGAAGCTCTTGACATTCTGCAGGGAGAACAAAATATGTACTATGGTATTTTACTGCCCTGTTTGATGGCGTTACGAAAAAAATTAAAGAAGCTGAAAAATACTGCTTTGAAATACTACAGTGAACTTGTATAAACAGTGTGGAGAGAAGATTTCATGACTTTTTTAACTTTTCCTCTGCTGTTGCCGAACAGGCTGCGATTGCAGCTATGTCCTACCCAAGGTTTAAAAGCAGATGGTTTGCCTGCATTACTCCACAACATCAAGAAAGGCTGAAAACCATTTTTAAAAATGTGCTTGCAAGAGAAATATCAAAAACAAATAGACACGAGGCAGAAAAACTTACAAGACCCCAACAAAATTCATTTTTTGACTTTTATTCAGACTCCGACAGCGAAATTGACCTACAAACAAACTCACCGAAAACTAAAGCAGAAATAATGATTTCTCAGTTCTTTGTCGAACAAGATTGCGGTATGTTAGTTTTGGATCGCTACCCTGAAATCAAAACTATATTTTAAAAAACTAACAAACCTCTACCGTCTTCAGCAGCTGTGGAACGACTATTTTCATACGCAACTATGATAAACTTTCCAAAATCGAACAGGCTGTCTGACCATTTATTCGAAGAACGTGTTGTTTTAAAAACTAATTTAAAAGCATAATTATATTTATACGTTATTGTTCTTAATTTTGATGATACTTGATTGTTAGATTTTTTTTTTGTTGATTTTAATGAATATTTTTGATGTAATTATAGTAAAGTTCTTTATTTGACTTAAGAATGATTTTACCATGTTGATTTTGTGAATGCTTTAACTTTTTAACCGACTTCAAAAAAGGAGAAGGTTATACGTTCCACTGTATGTATTTTTTTTTTTTTTTTATGTATGTTCACCGATTACTCCGTCAATTGTGGACCGATTTTAAAAATTCTTTTTTGGTTTGATAGAATATACTTTCGAGGTGGTCCCATTGTCAGCAAATCTGAATCTGATGAAGGGATCAGTGAGGAATTGAGGGAACTCCTCAAATATTGTATGCAAACATATAGCGATTTTAATATTTTTATTAACAAATGTAGCATTTGCATTCAGAAAGTGTCACTTGGTGAAGCGGAACTGATGATGAAGACCACAGATGGCCACCGGAACTCCTCAACGGTACCGATTTCAAGGGTGGCGATAAGATATCTCGATTAAGATAGTTGAGCGATTACAACGAAGCACATTTAATTGTTTTAAAATGACTATAATTTTCCCGCGGCGTTGCTTGCGCGAGCTTGAAATGTCTTAAAGTTTTATATATCAACAAAAAAGTGGGACTACATAAGCTTATTATGATCACTAAAAAGTGTAAAATAAAATAAATGTTTTAAAAAACAAAAAACCGCCTTCAAAAACGCGAAAAATAACTTCTACTACTAGGTACTTAGTAGAAGGTACCTATCCTATTAGGTTAGTCCAACTGAAGTCGGCTTTTTGTTGAAAATATTGTGGTCGCCGACTTCAGTTAGACTAACCTAATAGGATAGGTACCTACTACTAAGTACCTAGTAGTAGAAGTTATTTTTGGCGTTTTTGAAGGCGGTTTTTTGTTTTTTATTTAATTCAAATTTGTTTACTATCCTTTCAAACGAAGCTATTGGCCCGATACCTAATTTTAGTAACGTGAGATATGATTTTTATTGGTTTAATATTTAAGAAATCAACGCGTTCTGTTAAAAACTAGTGTAAAAGCATAAAATGTTACAATGTTCTTAATTAAGTTGATTTTTTTTTACCTAAAAATGTTTTTCATGTTGATTTTGAAAGTGTTTTTGTCTTTTTGTATTTAATTTCATTTACTGTCTTTTTCAAAGGAAGTTATTAACGTAACATCTGATTTTTACTATTTTTGTAATAATTATAATTATAATAAATAAACCAATGTTGATTTAAAAGTGTTTTATTATTTACTTATAATCGAAACGATTAAAGCAAACCCAATACTTTTATCTAAACCGTATAAACGTAAACATTAATTTAACGTAAAATATTTGTAGACCAAACAAATAATAGAAGAATATCTTATGTAAGGTGAAAATTAACTTAGTCCGTTCTGTTAGTCATCTTTCAGTTATGTTTAGTTATTAATTTTCTAGAAAAATGGAGCAGGTATTCCAGTACATAATAATTATTCGTGGCAATTCATTCAACGAATAAATTATTCGCAAATAAATTATTCGACGAATAATTTATTCGAATAAGAATAATCATTCGAGAATTTCATTCGTTATTCGCGAATAATTTGGTTATTCTTATTCGTTATTCGTCATTCGAATAAATTTTGCCCATCTCTGATTACAATACTCGACAAAAAAAAAGTGGCTCATTTATTTGATCATAACTAAAATGACATTTAATGTTGAGAATTAAAACTTATAGAAAAGCAGTATTTTCGGTACCTACAAATTTAATGAAGATGAACTGCGCATGGTTGGTCTAGGTTTCTCCCAACTCGATGGAAAAATTACCTATTAGCGCATGACAAGTTGAGAGTAATTTAGCTATCAACATTTGTAAAATGAAATTGCTGTCTCCCTATTGTTATCGAATGATTACCGTCATAACATCTCTTATCGTCCGAACGAAGTGGGGTCTATGAGTACCTAACTCAGTGGACATTCGTATGTTTGTATGTTTGTTCGACAATAACTTGATTATGGTTCATCTGATCTGTATGAAATTTGTTAGAAGAGTAGGAGAGCTGAATACAATTTTTAAGTTCGATAATGATTATAGGATCGGTCTGGGGGTTACAGAGTTAGGGGGTAAATCGAGAGGTCTCTGTACGCGTTAAACTAGGTACTACTTAACTTGAAGTACAGGCGGCCGAGCGGTCAACAATACAATGCAATAGAGCCAATAGAGGTGAAGCCAACTAGAATTGAGGCCCTGGCTAGTTTTTAGGTTTCCGCAGCTAAAATGGCTGTTTCGTGATGCCCGAGTGCAATAGCTCCGAGAGTGAAGTGAGTGAAAAAATTGTACCCCCGCCCTGTCCTCTTTATCTTTTAAACCACATGTTCAAAAAATGGATCTATATCTGAATCCCTAAAGTTTTTTAACCTATTTTTGTATTCCCTAACATTGTATGTCATAATGATCACTTGTCCTAACGCTCACATGGCCTATCTTTAGGATTCCTAACATCGTATGGATGTTTTTTTTTTCCATAATGTTTTATTTCCTAACATCACTTGCCATATTGATTCTTCATCCTAACGTTATATGCCATAATAGTCATGTGTCATAATTATCCGTAAGCATAATGATCGTTAATCCTAATGATTATTTTTCCTAACTTTGTATGGCATATTGTAATTTGTCCTATATTTGTACTACCTAACATTATTTGCCCTAATGCATATTTTCCCTAATTGTGATTAACCTACTTTTCTGCCAATAGTAACCTACTTACCTGACAGCAGTCTGGTTCTGGCGCTTCGGCGGCCGCTGCCACGGCACGCTCGCTACGCTCGCTCAGCTCGCGCGCTTTAGGGTCACAGTTCAACCTAACACTCCTCCTCGCTACGCTCGTCGTCGTACCTAACTGGGCTCTGCCTTACACTTGATATTTATAGTATACCTATTTCGGACAAATGAGTTTTAGGGTAATCATTACATTATGGAAAATTATTGTTATGCCTATTCATCGTTAGGGCTAATGTCCATAGGACAACTACACTTAGGATAAATGACATGAGGTGAAATGATATTAGGGATTTTGAGGAATATGCCAAATAACATTAGGAATATTAATAGTTATGGTAAAAAATACTCGGGCAAATGAGTTTTAGGGCAATCATTACATTATGGAAAATGATTGTTATGGCAATTGATCGTTAGGGCTAATGCCCATTAGAGCAAAACAGTTCGGGCAAGTGATTTTAGGACAAACGATGTTAGGGATCGCGAGGGAGACCCTCAAAAAATAATACCAAGGTAACGCTTAATAAATAACTAGGTACTTTTAACAAAAAATATTTTCATCATAATCAGATATACCGTTTTTGAGTTATTGCTGAAAAACTGAGCTTCTCAACAAAAGGACGTAAGTGCCATGAAGATACGCTTTTTTGATGGTGTACTTTTTGAGTTTTGTAGTAACGACTTCGGAACCCTTTACTGAGCATGGCCCGGGTTTTGTTTTTATTTTTCTAACAATATCAGTGACTACTCTTACTATTTAGAATCGTTTTATGCTAATGACATCCTATGATATAAAAGAAACATAACTTTTAGTCATAAATAGAAAAATGAAGTACCTATCTGACGCGGTCGGGAATGCATCACCACCGATGAGTTGACGTTGCGTTGGAAATCACATTAGCTGTTCGAAGAGCAAAAACCCACATACAGCTTATTGCGGCCTAACCACTACGCAATATTCGTATGGCCGTTAAATCTGTCACCTATTAGGCTATTACACATTATCAGTTTTCAAACGATGACAGATGACGAGATTGTACGATTACCAAGTGACAACGATCGTCACCCCGCTAGTCGGCCACCCGCAAATGTAGAGTTATAGCGTGTTTGGCCGTAACGCATCCGACTGTCCAATGGCCGTGTGGCTAATCACCATGCGCCACCAAGGCTTGGCAAGCTGTTATTTTTTTTAAACCAGCTCGAAAGAAACGCCATACATTTCAAATTAAGAATTTTCATTTCTATTCTACTTGAACAGAATCGATATTATATTAAAGCGAAAAAATTTCGTCGGTCTTAGGCAGGATTCGAACCTACATCTCCTCTTGCAATCCGGGCCAATGCAGGCGCAATACCAATTATGCCACCAAGGCCCTACTTAAGATCCACGAAATTAGCGATCGCTTACTTTCCCATACTCGGAGGGTATGCTGACGCCATCTATCGTTGTTTTTTTTTTTCGTGGATCTTAAGTAGGGTCAATCTGTGTTGTTATAAAGGCCCATCTTTGCTAGGAGATGTTTAACTCTTAAAGTGCCCAGTAAACACTCCGATAATGTATCGGAGTTGTCTTCTGCTGAGTTTCCAAAGCTTCTGGTCCAGCACTGGTCAACTCTTTCTATGAATAGCTTTGCATGCCCTAACCCCATAGTAGTTTTCCACTCTTTTTGGTGATATTCTAGGGCTTTGTTGTTCAGGGCTGCGTTTATGGTGCCCAGTGAGGGTGCCACAAATGGTTCAGGTCCGACGTATGTGCCCTTGGACCCTTCCCTTGCCAGCTCGTCCGCGGCTTCATTCCCGGGAAAGCCTTCGTATCCTGGAATCCAAATCAGTTTCACTTTATTGTGCCTGCCAAGCCTGTTTAAGGCTTGGATTCCATTGTAGACTAGTTTAGAGTCTACTCTTGGCACTGCAAGCGCCTTAAGCGCCGCTTGGCTGTTGCTTAGAATATAGATAGTTCTCTTCTGTGGAGGCCTGCCAATATTCTCCTGCGTGCAGGCAATTATCGCATACAACTCCGCCTGGAAGACCGTTGCGTTATTGCCCATACTAATGCTACTTTTATAGTCTTTGGCGTGAATATCCGCCCCCGTACCGAAGCTCATTTTTGAACCATCCATGTACAGTCGGCCTTATAAGACGCTGAACACTTTTGTACCTTGTCGCTTTGACGCCTTTGACAGATTAGTGCAGAAGTTCAAACATGGCGTTAAAGTGACAAAACACTAAAGTGTGCAGCTTCTTATAAGGCTGACCGTACCATATCGCGTTGTCTTCCTCTGATAGGTGCAACCCATCCTTCCATTCATCCCTTGTTGGAATGTGGACTTTGAAGTTCCTCCGGAATACATACTTGGGTTGCATTTTTTCGCAACTCATCGTCAGTATTCTGTCTAGAACAACATTGTGTGCCATTTTTGTGTGTCTGGTTCTAGGCGCTGCGTCGTTCCACAGGCCAGTCTCTTTCAACCTTTGTACTGACTTGCACGCCTCAGACTGTATGACGATATGCAGTGGTGGGAGGTTTATTAGGACCTCCATTGCCGCCGTCGGCGTCGTTCTGAACGCCCCTGTTATAGCCATGCAGGCCACCCTCTGCACCTTAGTTAGAGAGTCCTTGCATATCCTTAGTGTTGTTCTTGGCCACCAGGCCAAGCAGCCTCACATAATTATGGACCTTACCAAGGTAAGGTAAGAAGGAGTATAAATTAATATAACAACAACGCATAACAGCTATAGTTTAGCAGATAATGGGTATGGGCAAACATGGACGCAAGTGAAAGTAAATTTGCTCGCCATTAAAATCATAAGTTGCTCGAAATCGTATATAAATAAGACTGAATTAACAACGGTAACGCAATTCTAGGGTCAAAATGCCACCCTTGAAAAAGCATACCGAAACATTATTATTTTTAAAGAAAATCAAGATAATAAGTAAATAATCCCGATTATTTACTATTATCTTGATTTTCTTTAAACTTGGACGGTTTCACAGTATTAATAGTTTTTAAAATATCAGTAGGTAGTTTTAAACATCTCTTATGTTTAAAACTAGCTACTGATATTTTAAAAAGTACTTAACCGATACACATTATTTGAAAGAATCTAACAAAAAACCGGTCAAGAGCGAGTCGGACTCGCGCACCGAGGGTTCCGTATTTAAGATAATATGCTTGGTAACCGCAAAAGAAAATACTCATTTTGTTATAAGCTTTATTTTCCAGGTAATAAGGTTTAAGGATTTTGACTAGCCTAAATTTTAATACAGATTTTCTTAGTTTTCTTGTTATTTCTCAAAAACCGTAAATAATTAACACTTTATTTTATTTTTCCCAGAAAATATAAGTAATTATCTATACGTCAGGATTTTTTTCAGAATTTTTGATTTTTAAACTTCGGAGATAAAGGGGGGGGGACGGTAATTTTTTGTACGTTTTTGGCTATAAATCAACGATGTACATGACAGAAAATTTAAAAAAAAAATAGTTTTGAAATGTGCAGATTAAGACCTTTCATATGACACCCCATTTGCTATAATCGAACTACTTTCATTTTTGAACCCCCCATTCTAGACCCCTTTTCAATTATTAATAAATTTAATTTCATTTTTTTTTTACTACAAATAGATGCGGGCAAGCAAGTTGTACAACTATGCCAAATTTCAAGTTTCAAGCATTTGTAGTTGCTGAGAAAACCTGCTGTGACGTACAGACAGACAGACAACGAAGTCTCACCATAAGGGTTCCTTTTGTACCATTTTGGTACGGAACCCTAAAAACAACAAATTTACCTATTTCGTCAATAATTTGATCAGTAATTAGCATGCATCATGATTGGAAGTATCCTAGACGTCAATTTTTAAGTTTTTGATACTGTCAAGGTATATATTTTTTTCAATTACTGGCCAGAATTGGGGTGGCGCACGTATTCGAGGTCAATGACCCCGTCGCCCCGTCGCATATAATCGTGAATATCTCTCTAAATATTAAAGGTATTGACATGTAGTTTTTTTTATTAAATGTGATATGAACAGCGTAATCATGCAAGTTAATAAAATAATACCCTTTTCTTGTAAGTAAATAAAAAACTGGTGAATAGCTAAAAAAAATTTACAAAAATGAAGGGGTTTTTGGTAGCAAATATGTTTTGTTTTTTATGGTATATTATTTTTATGATACATTGTTTAATTACCTTTCGATCGATACCCTAATTATTGAAATCGAAACAGCCGTTTAGGTTGTAGAATTTTTTGAAAAATGATAAATGTAAGTGGCGCCATCTGTGTTCCTAAGCGGTGAAAGTTTTGCTGCTGCGGGTAAAATCACTTATTTTGATCCCTACTAACACTGTGCAAAGCGGCTTGCTTCCATCACAAAATGCAGCTTTCGAACTGTAACAACTAGGACTAAGAGGCGAACACATCGCAGTGTGGCGCCTCGCTGAGCATGGAGTTGACAATGAGAAGCGCGCGGCGCGGCGCAGCGGCGAGTGCAAGGCCCGCGCGTCGGATACGAATACTCTCACCACCTCACCACCTTACCTACCAAATGGGCATAGTCTATGGTGTTGTGAATTAATCCTAACGCGAATTTATCGACAGCTACGGATCGTCTCAACTCGAGGGGCTCGTATTCCAGCCGGCCCTGTAGGGAACGTGTCGGGTTTAAGTACGGATACTGCTTTCTGTAAGTATAGAAAAAAAAGAAAAGAAAAGAAATTGTTTATTCGTCACAAACATACTATAGGTTTCTTAGGAACTGCTTCTGCACTTTTTATAACACTAGAAACTTCATTTCGTAGGGATTGGGTCCATATTGGCTCATATAAAATTGGTTTTTAGATTTTTCATAAAAATAACGATTTGTGTCTATACTCATCATTTCTTCTAAAAATTTTGCTCATACTTCATTTCTTCGAAAAATTTTGCTCATACTTATCGCAACTTATAATGTTTTTTTTTAAGAAACTGTTACTTTTTGAGGATTGTTATAAATCTAACCTAACCTAACCTAATTTTATCTACACGTAAGATATTTAAGAAATTCTGAAAAGTGTACAGTTCCATGAATATTGGCGTTATAATTTCAGATGAGTATAAGTTCCGATCATTAGTATAAACATTTTTTATGAAGATTATGAGGAGTGATCATTATGATGTAAAATGTTATGAGAAAAAAATTCGAAGTTCCAATAATCGGAGTTGCAATTTTATATGAACTTTGGCGCACCCGTAGGGATTACATACTACTGCGTTTGTCTCTAGTATACTCCGAACGAGGGGCATGTAAAGTGAACGAAGGTGTCAAATACCTATGTAGAATTGCGCAGTACTAACGAAACCCAACTTATGATTGTGAAAAACAGCAGGGCTGCTCGCGTCTTAATCTTAAACTCGCCCGAACGAAAAAGCGAAATGTTCCGTGCTGGAGCACGGACAGCACATGTTGTCCGCGACTTGTTTGTCGCTCAGATCTGTAAAGATAGAGACGCACTGAGCGACAAGCGAGAAAATACAACTAGTGCTACCCATGCAGGGTTTTTTTATCCGTTTACAACTAGGAAGACAGTTTCTAGAGGCCTGCGATTATGGTGATAATGGTCACTATTCGGTTTATTGGATCATTTTCACAAAAACATTTTTTCATAGTAGCGAATTTTCACATCGCGTCCTTTCATGATCGCAAATTTAATTATTCATCTTTCTTCATGTAGCGTTATTTATTGTTCGGTGACTTAACTATTCGCATTTTTTCCATTCCCAATTTTTCCAACTCGCAAATTTTCCGTAGTAATTACATCGTAATTTTTGTCTTTTTTTGTAAAGTAATAATAGCTGTGCATTGGGCAGCGCTTATTGCAAAATGCCTTTAAGCTAATAAAGTACACTTTTTAAATTAAAATCTACCTATTGTACTTGTATTGTTTTTTTTTTGTTTATATTTTTTATTGATTCTTGTGTGCACAAAACACTTTAGAAACGAGAACACATTATGATGTTTCTCGCCAGACAGATACTTTTTATTGATATATTGTCCGGCAGCATGAGCATGTCATGCTCACTCAAAGGTCTTTGCTTACGGCGGCGTCGTTGATCGGGTCGCCACCTTGTAACGGGGCGTTTTACGTCCCTTGTTAACATTAATCTCGTCCCCTGTATTGGTACTGAGGGACTGGAGATGTTTTATTCAGTTAGCTCAGGAGGATCAGGGTTTCTAGGTTTGAAATATAAACAACAAGATTTACTAATAAAATACTGAGGCTTTATGCCTGTTTATTATAACTTAAACGGTATCCCTAGTGCTTAAACTTAAGATTGAATGATTGATAGACGTATATAGCCTAGCAGGATGCCGCCCAGCGCGACGCGAGGGTAACCGCACCGCCCTGGCTCAGCAAGGGTTTGTTATTGGGTAGCTGCTGTTTCACAGCGCGACGCGAGGGTAACCGCACCGCCCTGGACCAGCAAGGGGTTGTTATGGGGTAGCTGCTGCTTCGCAGCGCGACGCGAGGGTAACCGCACCGCCCTGGACCAGCAAGGGGTTGTTATGGGGTAGCTGCTGCCTCACAGCGCGACGCGAGGGTAACCGCACCGCCCTGGACCAGCAAGGGTTTTATATGAGGATGCCGGGAGCTGTTTCAGCGCGACGCGAGGGGAACCGCACCGCCCTGTTACAGCGAGAGGGGGAGGAGGAGAGGAGTCGGGTGAGCACCACCTGATGTGCTCCTAGCTTCGAGAGCGTTTATTGAACGTCTTGTCAGCTCGAGAGCACACCACGCAGTGCTGGTTTGGACGCCGCGGCCGCGGTATATAAAGGCCCCGGTGACGACCGCGGGGATTTGCGGGCGCGGGCGGAGTGGGCTCGGAGTGCGCGCCGCCACCGGTGCCGCGCGTATGGCCGTGACGTCACGCCGGACCGTTCGCCCGTTCGATGACCGGCCGGCGCTCGTTACATTCCCCTCCCTCGTATGGAGATTTTTACCTGTAAAAATCACAGTTATAATGCTTGGTATTCTCTTTTTCCCCTAACAATTTACTCGGTACTGGTTGTTGTAACGAGTGCTTATATAATCCTTATTCTATATTATTTCGTTACATCTCTATATTCTATTTGTTGGACTTCAAATGGTAAACGGGCGGAATGCTTCTATAATTTTAAATTTGTTTAGCTTCAACGCAAATATTTTTTTACGTGTTGCATTCATTCCGGAGTAGATAATCTTTGTTCGATAACCTTGTTATCTTACTGGGCCGGTCTCGCGGCGCTCGGCGGCGCGAGATTCACTTCTACCCTCCAATATATTCCCGCGGTATTAACTGTGCGTCTTGTGAGTTTATTTTTAGCTATCTAATATTTGCTTCTTTATTTTGATGACTTTATGTTTTC
Organism: Acleris cristana; assembly: GCA_948252455.1. Classification (NCBI taxonomy): domain Eukaryota; kingdom Metazoa; phylum Arthropoda; class Insecta; order Lepidoptera; family Tortricidae; genus Acleris; species Acleris cristana. The sequence continues at coordinate 37,060,287 of OX411771.1, forward strand.
GTTATTTGTCATACGGCCTTATCGGATTGGAATGTTATGTTATCGATTTATAACTGGTATTGGATATTGTTGTTACTACTAACTTATATTATTGTTTCGGTTTTTGATTTTGGTAATTATACTTGTTTATACATATTTATCCTCTTTTATCACTGTATAATTTTGTTAGGCTGAACTGGGGTGTCAAATAGTTTATGGGTATTATGTTGTTGTTCACGGTACCTTATTTTTCATTGCTTCTTTTTGTACTTGGGAAGCCGCACTACGCCCTTTCTGTCCCCTCCGTTGCGTTTCTTGCCGGACCTTGGTTTTTTCCTCTTCGTCCTTTGTTCCTCCGGGACGACCTTGGTCTGGTCTGGCTCCTCCCGACTTGGTGTCACCAATTCCTCCACGATGGCGGCGATCTCGTCCGGGTGTATGTCGACCTGCAGAATGTCGTCGAGGTCGACCTCATCCCATGCCGCCCCCGCGGGTCTTGCCCGAGACTCCTCCGGTTTCGGTTTCGGTGCCGGTATTGGCCGTTCTTCCTGTGGGGACAGTCTCGTCCGTTCCCCTTTCTTGGCCGTTTGCATCGGTCGCGGTCGGGTGGGTACGCGCACTGTAGGGTCCATTTCTTTTAGCGATAATACTACACTCCGGTGTGTGGGCACTTTGCGCGCTATTTATCTCCCGTACCATTTTTTTTTTCTTTATTGCTGGTAGTTGATTTTTAACATTCTGTGTGTACCCTAAACTGATTTAACTTTTTTTTTCTTTCTTTTTCTGTTGCTGTTGTTTCTTACATATGGAACGGTTTCAAATCTTTCACATGTGCCGTTATTATTTGTTTCTTTTTACCGGTGTCTTGTAATAGGTATATCACTGGTGATTTTTGTCCTATTATCGTGTACGGGCCTATGTATTTCGGTGCCAATTTGGCGCAAAAATTTTTGCTTGCGTCGGACAAAACAAAGTTTCTTTTTAACACCTGCTCGCCCGTCCTTGGTTCCCATTGTCTCCTACCTTTGTCGTAGTTTTGTTTTTGCTTATCGGAGGCCTTGTTTTGTTGTTTTTTAACTATGTCGTAGACTTCATTTATTTTTCTTATTTCTTTTATTTGCGGTGTGGGAAATGTATTTTGATCCCCCGGTAATCGGAGTTCTCTGCCAAACAACAAAAATGCGGGTGTGTACGATGTGGATGCTTGTACTGTTGTGTTTATTGCGTAATTAAATTCCGGTAAATACTCGTCCCATTTTTTATGATTGTCCGTTATGAATGTGGATATCATTGTTTCTAAAGTTCTATTTACTCTCTCGGTTGGGTTACATTGCGGTGTGTACGGGGCGGTCAGGCGATGTTCTATTCCATAACTCTTTAATGTGTCGGTAAATAACTTGCTTGTGAACTGTTTTCCATTGTCACTTAGTAATTTTTGTGGGCAGCCGTAACGCATGACTATGCATTCCTTAAATGCCTTTGTTACTGTATTTGCCGTTGCCGTCCGCAATGGGCGTAACTCAGTCCATTTTGTGAATTTGTCATGAAACACTATTAGCCAGTTATAACCTTTTGACGACCTTGGTAAAGGGCCTATTAAATCGGTGTTCACTACCTCCCATGGTACCGACGCATTATTTATATGCATTAAACCGGGTGTTTTTTGTTGCGATGGCTTATGCGTTTGGCATGCCACACACTTCTTTATGTATCCTGCTACTGACTTGTACTCGTACATCCCGGGCCAGTAATACCTCTGCGCTACCTTTTGCAATGTCTTAGCAGTACCCAAATGTCCCGCCATTGGTGTATCGTGGTGTTGACTGATAATGTTGTCTCTGTCTTCCTTCGGTACGCATAGCCTCCACTCGGATCCTGGCATTACCTTTACTCCGTAGGACGAGTTTATAATTTTTTTATATAACTGCCCCTGCTTTATGCAATACCCGGTTTGCGGCCCTTCACCTTTTCGTATCTCCGCCATTACGGACTCGTACCAACCTAGATTCTCCGTTTGCGTTGTGCATACCGGCGTTAAACTCGGCTCGGTTTCCTCACCTACCGGTGTGTTCACTGGTTGTGCATCTGGCCTTTCGGTTACACTATTCAGAGCCGTCCCCTGCCGGCCCCACAGTAGTTGAAAGCCTACCCTTCGTAATATATCCATCCCGATTATCGCGTATCTCGCGGACGGTAGCACCCTTACCCAGTGTTTGATGGAGGATCCCTGTATCTCTAAATTTGCTAATATATTTTTGTTTATCTCAATTTTGGTGCCGTCTGCCAATATTATCCTCCGTGATTTTTCTGAGTCTAACGCGGCCTTAGCGGTACATTCTTTATATATTTGCTCGTTTATATAAGTATTGGTTGATCCCGTGTCCACGAGGCATTTATATGAAACCCCCATAATCACGACATCTATATACAACCGGTTATCCTCTCTCGGTTCTTCGTTCGCGGAGCCTACCTCTCCCCCCTTGTTCCTTGAGTTGTAAATTCCGCAACAGTTCTTACTCAGTACTTCAACCTTCCCGCACGTACTAAAAAACAACCGCTTGTTTCCCCTGCAATCTCTAGTGTTGTGTCCCGGTTTCCCGCACGACCAGCAACTCCCCTTCGGACTGTATTCAGGGTGTACTTTGTTTATTTTTCCCCTCTCTGTAGGTGCGTTCGGTTTATAGCGGCTCGCGGATGCCTGCGTCCGCGCGCTGGTTCCCGGTTCTGAGTCTGCCGTTCCAGATGACATTCTTTGCCACCTATCCTGAGAGATTCGTTCGTAATCGGCCGCTAGCTGCATATTCTCGTAAACCCTATCTATTTGTTCTTGGTTTCCTAATTTGCCGTACCTCCTCATTAAGGTTTGCAAATCGGTTAAATAGCTCATAAAACTCTCATTAAACTTTTGCTTTCGCGCTATCACTTTTTCAATGAGGTTAGCCTCGTAATTGCTGGGGAAATAACAAAGTTTAAAGAATTTCATGAAGCTGTCCCACGAGTCCCATGATCCTGTATTGTTCCTGTACCATAGCAACGCTTTTCCTCTTAATAATCTAGGCAAAATCTTAAGAACATCATCCCCCTCAATGCTACTCGCGTCTATGAGCTCCTCCAACCGTTCGTGAAACTCTACTGCGTTATCCGTAACATCGAAGGTTATGTTCCACTCTTTGATAATTTTCCCTAGGTTCCTCACTGGCTGTCCATCGGACTTACTGTTATCTAATTCTGTATCTGACATTTTCGTAGGTGTTCGGTACTCCTGGTCACGTATGAATTCTACTAGATTTTTACGAAGCTGATCTACGGTAAGGTTCTCGGTTCCTAGCTCCCTCTTCTGAGATTCTACGATTAATTCGGGTTTCTTTAATTCATATACCCAAGCGGTGGGCATTTGGTACAGTAATTACGGTATGGTTTATCAAAAGGTATGCTATGGTGGAAAACGACTCTTAAAATGACTACGGTATGTTTTATCGGTATGCTATAATGGTGAACGGATATTATCGGTTTGTTTTTATTTCAAATAAATCTAGTTATATTCCTGATCCTGAGCAAAGAAGACTCTAGAAGTGAGTTTTTATCGTTGGGCGCCAAATGTAACGGGGCGTTTTACGTCCCTTGTTAACATTAATCTCGTCCCCTGTATTGGTACTGAGGGACTGGAGATGTTTTATTCAGTTAGCTCAGGAGGATCAGGGTTTCTAGGTTTGAAATATAAACAACAAGATTTACTAATAAAATACTGAGGCTTTATGCCTGTTTATTATAACTTAAACGGTATCCCTAGTGCTTAAACTTAAGATTGAATGATTGATAGACGTATATAGCCTAGCAGGATGCCGCCCAGCGCGACGCGAGGGTAACCGCACCGCCCTGGCTCAGCAAGGGTTTGTTATTGGGTAGCTGCTGTTTCACAGCGCGACGCGAGGGTAACCGCACCGCCCTGGACCAGCAAGGGGTTGTTATGGGGTAGCTGCTGCTTCGCAGCGCGACGCGAGGGTAACCGCACCGCCCTGGACCAGCAAGGGGTTGTTATGGGGTAGCTGCTGCCTCACAGCGCGACGCGAGGGTAACCGCACCGCCCTGGACCAGCAAGGGTTTTATATGAGGATGCCGGGAGCTGTTTCAGCGCGACGCGAGGGGAACCGCACCGCCCTGTTACAGCGAGAGGGGGAGGAGGAGAGGAGTCGGGTGAGCACCACCTGATGTGCTCCTAGCTTCGAGAGCGTTTATTGAACGTCTTGTCAGCTCGAGAGCACACCACGCAGTGCTGGTTTGGCCTCGTTGGTCGTCTCTATCCGCCCTTTTTATACAAAAAGGGGGATGAGGAGCCGGTATCGGGTCTGTATGACCCCCGACCGGGGAAATCTGCGCCGGCCGTGAAGACGGCCGGGTCCTTGGAGCGCAGCCGGCGCCGAAGGCGCAGGCTGCGCGGTGGAGGGGGTAGGTGTGTGTACCTACGCAGAAAAATATGTTTCTAGCCATTTGAGGGCTGCTGCGGGCATGGGTTTGCCGTCCAGTCTGGCCTTTACGGCCTCCTGGACCATGGCAAAGCCCTCCGTCAGCTCCATCCTCTGGAAACTGGCTTCACATGTGGTCGGGAGTGTACTCACCGGGGTGTCGGTTTTCGTTGCGGTGGTGGTTGTTTTGGTAGCAGCTTGCGCGGAGGGCTGCGGGCCACGGTTTCGGGCTCCGCGCCTCTTTCCGCGGCGGGTGGTGGGTGGCTGCTTGGGGTCGTTCCCGGGGGCCATCAGGGTGGCGCTGTGTTGCGCCGCCTCGACGGTTCGGGTAGTGGTGGGCTCGGGGCCCTGCTTGGTGGGCTTCGGAGGGTGAGGTGACTTTTTAGTCCTCCGGTTCTCCCTCAGCAGGACTGGGCACTTGGCGCTGTTGGCGGTGTGCTCACCGCCACAGTTCGCGCATGTTGGTGGCTCCTCTCGGGGCCGTGGGCAGTCGCTGGCAGCGTGGGGGCCTCCACAGCGCACGCAGGCTATGGGGCGGTGGCAGTGGTGAGAGGAGTGGGCGAAACTTTGGCAGCGGTGGCACTGCGCGATGCCTCGCTTACCTCTCCAAGGCTCCACGGTGATCCCTGGCATGCAGAGGATCTCCGTGACGAGGAAAATGGCCGCATTTTTGGTGACCTGGGCGTAAAAAATACACCCGGGTCTGCCGCTGCGGGCTCTGATGGGCCTGACGTATTCCACGTCGAAGCCTTGGGAAGTGAGGTCGTCGGTGATGTCATCGGGGCTGGTGTCCACGGGGAGACCCCTAATGGCCACCTTTTGGCTTCGCTCGGCTGGCAGGGAGTAGGAGTACCACTCCAAGGTAGAGTCCTCCTTCTCTAGGTCGGAGAGGTACCGCTGTACCACTCGGTACTCCTGCTCACCTGACGGGGAGAAGCGTACCCCTGTTCTGAAAGGGCGGGCATTAGGGGCGCGTCCCAGAAGCCCCTTTAGGGCCCGGAAGTGCTTACCCCATTGAGTGATCCGCTGGACAACCAGCGGCGGGTAGCGAATCTTCTTCGCGGGCGCCTGCGCTGCTGTCGCCGGTCCTTGACCGCTAGTTGCGGAAGGAGATGGCGGAGAGGCGGCTGCTGCGGCGAAGGAGAGTGACGGCGATGGAGAGCTCAGCTGTGGAAGCTGTTGGGCACCTGGTGGAGACGGCCCGGTTGTGTCCATGGGACACAGGTCGAGCCGGGGCAGTGAACGCGGTTGCTGTAGCGTTGCAGGAGGGGTTTTCGCAACCCGCTTCTTGCTCGGCGTCGCTGCGGTGGAGGACGCAGCGGTAGCGACAGGCGGCACTGGGGTTCGTGGCGCGGCTCGCGGCCGCGTAACGGCCTTTGGCTGTGGCGGCGGCGCACTTAAGCGCACAGGCGCGGTGGTCGGCCTTGCGCGAAAGGGTGGTGAGGTCGCGGGCGCGTGCGCTCTCGCGGGGGTGGTCCGGGCCACGCGCGCTGGCGTGGCAGATGTTGATGCACGGCTGGTGGAGGCGGCAGCGGCGACAGCTCGCGCGGGTGCGAGGGGCGGTGGCTCGTCCTCCGGGTTGTCGCGGAGCTCCGAATTTTCGGGCATCACGCGGGGCACAGTGCCGAAGCGCGGGAGGCTGCTAGGCAGGGCGAGCGAGGTGCGCGCCGTCTTTGGGCGCTGTTCTCGCGGTTGGGAGGCAGAGGGGGCCGGTGTTGGGGCGGCGGCGGCATCGGCAGTGGCAGCGGCGCGAGCGGCGGTGATCCGCGCGAACGCGGCACGCAGCACAGGCGGAGCTGTTTCGCCGTCCGCGAGCATCTCGCTCAACGTGAGCTGAGTGCCCGGGGAGTTGGCGAACTCCAGGTCGCGGGAGTGGCCCGGGGACCGTGTCCGCTGGGGTCGTCCTGGGTCAAGGCGAGGGTCGCGTTGAAGCGGCACGCCGGCAGCCATCTGTTCGGCCAGCTCGGCAATAGCTTGGCCGTCCGGTGGCGGGGTGTTCGGAGCGGTCGACGGCGGTGTTGCCTGACCGGCCGCTCGCAGCAGGTTGAAGGCGCGCATGACATGTCTGCGGTCCTCATTGGAGGTCGGGAACCGGACCCATTGGGTGTTGCGGAAAATCCGCGGGCGCGTCTGCCTACGCGCCGTTGGATCACTCCGGGATCCAGGCTGCATAGTGGGGGGGTAGCCCTAAAAAGGGCTTTTACAGGTTACCCCACCTTTGCGGACTCGCACAAGGTGGGTGGGACACGATGTTAATTTGGAGGGTAGATATATTTGCGGAAAAAATAATCTACCCACCCAAATAAAACAAAGGATGACGTAAGATGGGGCAGTGACTCACGCGACCATGACGCACCGCGGCCTCACCACTCCCCTCCCTTTTCCCCCGTCCCAAGGCTCCCCCCGCAAGCGAGAGGCCGAGACTAGGTACTGGAAGGAAAGTTACCGGCCGGCGGCGGGGAAATTCCGCTGTTGATCGGTCCGAGCGTGTGACGTAGGGGAGCCAGATGTTGGTGACTCACCTGTGTTTTTCCGCAGTTCCGCAAAACAACACGTCCCTACGTCAGAGGTGGCAGCCAGATGGTCGGCTATTTGATTTAAACGAATTGATTTAATTAAAAATTGAACGTCCACCTCGGGTCACTGCGGCCTATCCGCTGGTTTGGACGCCGCGGCCGCGGTATATAAAGGCCCCGGTGACGACCGCGGGGATTTGCGGGCGCGGGCGGAGTGGGCTCGGAGTGCGCGCCGCCACCGGTGCCGCGCGTATGGCCGTGACGTCACGCCGGACCGTTCGCCCGTTCGATGACCGGCCGGCGCTCGTTACAACCTTCCCGAACACATGGTTGAGGGAGGCGATGGCTGAGATACGCGTCATACTCGTGAACGGGTGCTGTCTGTGGGGTCCCCGGTCTGTTCACGCTTGCAATGACCTGTTTCCTATTTAGTTGTGTTAATTATCGTTCCTGACGTAGAGACCTCGTCATGTTATTCTCCTAGTCATTATTTTATTGTTGACATTACATTTGTAATGATTTTATTTGTGTTAGTTTTAAAAATAATTATTTATTATTTTATTACCTTGTAATGTTACTTTTAAGTATTATTGTATTTTATGATTGGAAAACAGTACCTTCTGCTGGAGTTTCTTGTGGCGCTTCTTCTCCGCAATGATGGTGTTGTCCGAAGCGCTAGTAGATTTACTCCATGGTTGTCTAATGATTGGAATAACAACTTTTTATCTATTTGCCATTGGCATAATTTCAGTTTGTCTAAAATCACTTGTCATAAACATTCACTTCGCTTAGTAATCGTTTAATATAATATTATTTTTCATAAACACTCAAACTATATAATTTTGGTTTGTATAATTTTTGTAGTGCATAATATCAGTTTGTATAATGCACCTATTGCCTAATAATCACTTTGTCAATTATATCATTCATTTGACAAAATTTTGTTTTGCCTTATATTCATAGTGCATAATATCAGTATACACAATAATCATATTGCCTAATAGTCAATTCACAAATCAACATTAAATGGAAATTAAATTATTTTACATAAATAATCGAATTTAAAAATGAATCAACGGGCAGATATTGGAAATTAGTGGGCTCTCGCCAGAACTCTCGCTCGATGGACCCACCCTACACTCGCATGCGAGATGCTCGCTCTGCGTGCCCTCCTCGCGAGCTTCTAGCTCCGCGTTTTGCAAAAACACTCTAGAGGTAGGGCAGACAAGACCACGTGGATATGGGGTGCCCTGAAGTCGGTTCTAAAATAGTATTCGACCTAACCTGCCTAATAAAGAAGGGAACACTTAATTAGACGACGTAATCGTTAGACTCTATACGTATATAGACTAAATAAAAATAATGCAAAACGTAAATTAGGCAAAACTAATTTCGATCGAATGATCAGTATCCGTATTCATTTAGATTAAATATGCGGTATACTAAACAACAGTTAGGAAACTTAATCGTTAGGTATAAGAATAATATACTACACAAAAACGGTGCAAAACGTCCATTAGACTAAAAGCGATTCGATCAATAAATCATTATACTAACCAAAAAATATGAAAAGTGATGTTAGACAAATGGTTAAATATTCCAAACAATATTAGGCAAACCGAAAATAGTAGAAAAGTTGTTATGTCAACCAAGGGAATACCTTCACTCCATATTACCGACGTATAAAAGAGCCCTAATGTGGCCAATTTACTGAATAAATATTTTGAATTTGAATTTGAATTTTAATACGAAGGTAGGTTAGGTTAGGTTCGTTTTTATATCAGGCCCGGAGGGCCAAAATAACCCAGAAATAGGAGCTTCGCTATGCGGAGCTCGCCGAGCTCCTTCGACTCTGTCAAATTAAGTTGGGAAAAAATGGGACTAATAAAATAATCTACTGGTAAAATATACGAAGAAAATGAACGCGAACATTATAAACGCTTTATGAAAAATCGCTACATGAAGAAAGACGAATGATTAAAATTGCGAACATGAAAGAACGCGATTTGAAAATAATCTAAAAAATCAAACTATTTACTTCCTAATTTTTCATATCCAAATGCTTATTGTACAGATAGTTAATAAAACAAAGAAGACCAGTGAGACAGCTGTAAGTAATTATTTTGTCCATTTATCCAGGTCTTTGGAAATGGTTAAAATTATTTATAAACAGAAAGTGCTGCCGGTCAAGAAAAATAAAGCACCGTGGTGTAAAACCACAATAGTTGTAAATGAAGATGGAAAATTTGAATTCGTGAAGAGTAAAAAGTTAAAAGGCCTAAGTAGTTTTAGTAGGTACAGCTCAATTACCCATAATTAACCATTACTTTGTTTTGATCTTCTTTTGGTTAAGGATATAGTGAAATTCATCAAATTTGTTTTGGTTTCAATGGACATTCATCGTTTTTACCCAGTACTTAGAAGTCACTTTTTATTCATAATTTATGAATTACGGTTGGAATTTATTCCCTTTTTTCACGCAAACGATATAAAATAATAATTTAAAAAATATGATTCATGGTTTACGAGGTTCCGTTTTGAGACCTACCGGTCTTTAAATGTAAAAAAACAATTACTTATCCCTTAATGTAGTTAATGTTATAATTATTAAATGAAAATAAAATTATTAGATAAAAATCCCCGATATGAACTCTTTTTCATAAACGAGCAATGACATGACATTTGCAGAAAGGGACAAAGAACACTTTAACTAAAATACTTAGGTTCATAGTGAGTTTATGAATATGTTTTATATAACTCTTATTTACTTGACAGAAATGGCGGCCGAGATAAAAACAATATCAAAACAGAAAATAAGTCAAAGACACTATGGTTTGACCGGGTCAACTCAGAGGCCCTGATATCTCTTAAGAGGATTGTGAAGCTAAAAATTTCCATACAAAATGCGATAACGTATTTTTTTACTTAAACTAGTCCAATTTTTTCGATTTTTGAATATGTTTTATAGATATCATGAAAAACTAGGTCTGTACGTCTTCATTTCCAAGAAAATATTTCTTAGAAAGAAACAAATACTTAAAGAAAATAAAAATCGGAAAAGTACAGACCTAATTTTTCATAACAACTATACAAATTCAAAAATCTTAAAATACGGATTTGATATTTAAAAAAACCGGTCAAGTGCGAGTCGTACTCGCGCACCGAGGGTTCCGTATTGAAGATAATATGCTTCGTAACCGCAAAAGAAAATACTCATTTTGTTATAAGCTTTATTTTCCAGGCAATAAGGTCGATTTTGAGTAGCCTAAATTTTAATACAGATTTTCTTAGTTTTTTTTGTTATTTCTCAAAAACTGTAAATAATGAACACTTTATTTTATTTTTCCCAGAAAATATAAGTAATTATCTATACGTCAGGATTTCTTTCAGAATTTTTGATTAATAGACTTCGGAGATAAGGAGGGGGGGAACGGTCATTTTTTGTACATTTTTGGCTATAAATCAAAAAGTACATCACATAAATTTTTTTAAAAATTAGTTTTGAAATGTGTAGATTAAGACCTTTCATATGACACCCCATTTGCTATAATCGAACCACTTTCATTTTTGAACCCCCCATTCTAGACCCCTTTTCAATTATTAATAAATTTAATTTCATATTTTTTTTACTACAAATAGATGCGGGCAAGCAAGTTGTACAACTATGCCAAATTTCAAGTTGATAGCATTTGTAGTTGCTGAGAAAACCTGCTGTGACGTACAGACAGACAGACAACGAAGTCTCACCATAAGGGTTCCTTTTGTACCATTTTGGTACGGAACCCTAAAAACGTTATCGCCCGGAGCTTTTGTATGGGAAAAATTTGACAGGCACGCGATTGAAGCGTCAGTTCACAACACAATCCTCTGAAACGGCATTAAACTAAGACTCCGCTGTCCGCCTGTCCGTCTGTCCGTCTGCCCGTCTGTCCGTCACCAGGCTGTATCTCATGAACCGTGATAGCTAGACAGTTGAAATTTTCACAGAAGATGTATTTCTGTTGCCGCTATAACAACAAATACAGAATAAATAAAAAATAAGGGGGCACCCATACATTTGCCGTTTTTTTTGCCTTGATTTTTTTTGCCGTTTCTTGCTTATGTTGTAATGTATAAATAATGGTACGGAACCCTTCGTGCGCGAGTCCGACTCGCACTTGGCCGGTTTTTGGTCATAATGTGATTGTTGACATAGGTAATTTTTGATAGTCATATTTTTTTTTTCTTGAAAAACCGGTTTAGTGCGCGTGGGACTCGAGCACCGAGGGTTCCGTAAAAACTTGTTATTTGTACTTAGAAGAAATCGAAACTCGAAGATTTTCCACGCTTTTCTGAGTAGGCATATTTTGGGTTTCCTTCAAAATCAGGCCCTAAAACATTGTTGTTCATACTAAAATTGAAAGGTCGGGAGTTACTTTATTAGTTACTTAGTATTAAATTTATCGCGCTCATCAATAAATATTTGCTCTGACCGGGAATGGAACCCGGTACCACTAGCTTCATAGGCAGATTCACTACCAACTAGGCCAACTACGTCGTCAAAATCTTTTTTTTGCCTATTACAACATGAAATTACAACTTGCATTAATTAATTTAAATAGATAAATTCCCGAGGTTCCTTGTACTAATAGTAGTACATAATACGACCATTGAAATGAAGATCTAGTGCAAACGTAGTAAAGTGGAATTTCTTTTGTTTTTATGACAACAACATACAACAACATAAACTCACGCCTTCATTCCCAGAGTGGGGTAGGCAGAGCCACAGACTCACCAACAACTCCAAAAACTTTTTGATAATTCTGTGACCACATTTTGCACAACCAGGCTAAGATGTTATCCAGTGTATTAGTGACAGGTTGCAAACCCATCGCCTAACAGCACTACAAGGCCTTGTAACAATGCAGTTGTTACGCTCCTTACCTGTGTGCATTTTATAGACGAAATAGCCTGAATATCACTTCATTTTCACTTAAAGTCACTGTAATACAACAGATCTTATATTTGTTGTTTACTAATAACCTATAACTGTCAAACAGACAGCCATAGATTAACAAAGACGTTTTTCATAAATCTACTTTTGTCAAATGTTAGCGGCAGTAAGCCGACAGATGGCGTTACTAGTCATTCTTTATTAGCTTCACTAATATTTAAATGTTTTAATAATTAACAGTCTACTTTAACCTAAATAATCTTCTAATAATTAATTCATTGTAATTGTAAATAAATATCGTATTTTATTATTTTCATTCAGCGCATGAGGAAATAATTGAGGGTATGTTGGTGTCTCACGTACACGACCCCATTTATTTTCCACTCGTGACGCGAGTTGCGATACAGCATTTCTTTGTTCGCCCTACTCATATTTAAAATTAACAGTAAGGGGTGAAAGCTTATAAATAGGCCACGCACCTTTCATTCGGCCTCTTTGCCGCCTCAACTACTTACTACTTTGGAACAACTTGACGTGTTAACGTAATAGGTACTAAATACCTAAGTTCTTATTATATTCGGTGCATTTCCCCAAATCGGGTAAGTTCAGTGCAACGAACTAATTATCTATCCTATCTCTATTTTGCTGTGTACTGTATTTGTGTTATATACTAATTGTGTTCTTCTAGATTATTCCAAATTGTTCTTTTAACCTTTTTATTTCGAATAACCGACCGTTACTTCATAACGGTCGTTAGTAACTATTAATTGTTCTTTTGTTTTAGCTTCTTCTTGTTTTAAATTGTAACTCTGTTCCGGTAGTTCTTGCCACCGCCAATAATTAATTCTATGCGCTATTCCCTCGGGGCTTCACCCCTTAACGGCGGCTGGCATGGACTATCCCAATGCTGGACACCAGGCTCACACAGCCAATGCTTGGGTTTTCCAGGATCCACGGCTTGGAGCATTCCACGGCTTGGAGCATTCCACCGCTGGGAGTATTCCACGGCTAGGAGCTTTCCACGGCTTGGAGCATTCCACGGCTTGGAGCATTCCACGGCTTGGAGCATTTCACCGCACCGCTAGGAGCACTGCACCGCTAGGAGCATTACCGCTGAACGACACTTCTTACTTCGTGGGATCGGGCTCTAAACCCTGTCCACTTCTCTTCTTGGCCGGAGCGGCCTCTAACCACGGTGACCAGGATCGTCGAGTGGGTTTCGGTGCTACACACCGGGTGCTGCCCCCGACGCCAGGATCCTGTCACCGCACACCGTCGGGCTGCCGTCGGTTTCTTCACTGCCGCTCCACGTCACCTACTGCGAGGGAAGTGCTAGCTCGCTTCGCAGAACCAGACCACATCCTACGAACCTACCTACCCTGTTCTGTTCACACTACCGGCGTTCTTTTTAATTAAACTATTTAAACTTCTCCTGAGTTTTTACTTGCCACCCGGTAGGACGTGACAGTGGCGCCCTTTACGTGGTCTTAGTCTGGTTCTGTGTACTGTTTAATTATTGGTGTGTGTGTTTTTTTGTGTTTTTTTTGTGTTTTTGTTTTTGCAATTCTCAGCAAGCTTTTTATACCCGTGTGGTGTCCGGGTCTAGAGTAGTGCCACCCTCTCTCTATCCGAGGGGTCGTAAAAGTCGACCGAGGAATTTTTGGGGCTGTTTCTTCTAAACATCACAACACCCGGTGTGAGCACACGCGCCGCCTTCTGCGGAACCTTTTCCTTTGGGTGTCGCCTTCTGCGCACTATTACTACCTACCTTACGTTTTTTTTCCCTTCTGGTTTTTTTTACATTACATTTCTTACTTGCTGCGGGTTACAATAATACATACTATTCTACTTAATCGTCATATTTGTAACGGAACGGAGAGTAGTTTATTACTTCTTATTGGTTCGTTGCACTATCTACCTACATTTTTATTTTTGGGAATCTACCCACATATCTTTTAGATCATGGCTGTGGTTAAATTTCTCTCTTTACAAAAGGATGAGCTCACCTATGAGGTGGCCATCCGCGGTTCTACGCCGGCTGATACTGTACAGGAATTGAGGAAGCAGATAGTTAAGCTTTCAACAATTTTACCGTCACACGACATATTAGAATCGGGTATCGAAGTTGATGATGACATTCTTGATGCTGAGGATAGTTTGAACAAGTTGCAATCAAACGTTTCTTCCTTAAAATCAAAATTTGACGACGGTTTATATGACAGAACAAGTAATTTGTTAAACCATTGTAACAATGCAGTTGTTACTCTCCTTACCTGTGTGCATTTTATAGACGAAATAGCCTTAATATCACTTCATTTTCACGTAAATTCACTGTAATACAACAGATCTTATATTTGTTGTTTACTAATAACTGATAACTGTCAAACAGACAGGTTAAAGACGTTTTTCATAAGTCGACGTTTGTCAAATGTTAGCGGCAGTAAGCCGACAGATGGCGTTACTAGTCATTCTTTATTAGCTTCACTATTATTTAAATCTTTTATTAATTAACAGTCAACCGTAATGTAAATAATCTTCTAATAATTAATTCATTGTAATTGTAAATAAATATTGTATTTTATTATTTTCATTCAGCGCATGAGGAAATAATTGAGGGTATGTTGGTGTCTCACGTACACGACTCCAGTTATTTTCCACTCGTGACGCGAGTTGCTATGTGCATTTCTTTGTTCGCCCTACTCATATTCGAAATTAACAGTAAGGGGTGAAAGCTTATAAATAGGCCACGCACCCTTCATTCGGTCTCTTTGCCGCCTCAACTTCTACTTTTTAACAACTTGACGTGTTGTTTTTAATAGGTACTAAATACCTAAGTCTTGTTATATTCGGTGCATTTCCCCAAATCGGGGTCCACCGCTAGGAGCAATCCACCGCTAGGAGCATATCACGGCTTGGAGCATTTCACCGCACCGCTAGGAGCACTGCACCGCTAGGAGCACTACCGCTTGGACAACACTACTCGCTCGTGGGATCGGGCTCTAAACCCTGTCCACCTCTCTTCTTGGCCGGAGCGGCCTCTAGCCACGGTGACCAGGATCGTCGAGTGGGTTCCGGTGCTACACACCGGGTGCTGCCCCCGACGCCAGGATCCTGTCACCGCACACCGTCGGGCTGCCGTCGGTTTCTTCACTGCCGCTCCACGTCACCTACTGCGAGGGAAGTGCTAGTTCGCTTCGCAGAACCAGACCACACCCTACGAACCTACCTACCCTGTTCTGTTCACACTACCGGCGTTCTTTTAATAAACTATTTAAACTTCTCCTGAGTTTTTACTTGCCACCCGGTAGGACGTGACACCATGTAAATTACCGTCTAAGGCGCATCACGCCAAATACAGATGACACAACGGAGTCTTTGAAAACGTGTAAAGGTTTATTCAAGCAATTAAGGAAAGATTTAGCAGCTTTAAGCTCCTCACGTTATGCCTCCGAGCAGTCTTCGCTCAGGCCAATTTCACCTAACCCTGGTAGACAAGCATCATCAACGTCAAATATACCAACAAATATTTCTGTCACTTGCGACCGAGGTGCATCAACAGACCTCTCTAAGCTTAAATATAACGGGAAAACTTGTGTACGTGCTTTTATTGAGAGAGTAAATGAATTGCTTCTTGCAAGAAACATTAAGGCTAGTAAATTTATGTCTTTGGCAACTGAGATATTCGAAGGCAATGCTTTACATTGGTTTCGTTCAGTTAGAACCACTGTTTCTACTTGGGAGGATCTCTCCGTTCTTCTTATAGAGGTTTTTGGTCAACCTAACTATGATTACCTATTTTTGTCGGAGATAAGGGCTCGTACGCAAGGTGAAAATGAAACTATCACTATCTACCTGTCAATCATGCAAGGCATGTTTTCTCGTCTGTCAAAACCAATTTCGGAAGGAGACAAGTTAGAAATAATTTTGCATAATATTCGTCCTTGCTATGCCACTGTGCTGGCTAATGCCAGTTCACAGATCTCAACTATTGACACTTTGCGTGACTCGTGCTATAACTATGAAAAAGTACAGGCACGTTTGTCCCATTTTCATGAGCCTCCTAGGGAGAATGCTTCTACACTAGCAGCGGAGTTCGCTTATAAATGCGCTACTCAGCCCAAACAATCGTTACCAAATAAATATAATAATAATGGTTCAGCGGGTTATGGTAATAGGGCATATAGTCAAAATTAAAACGGTTACAATAGGCAACACGTTAGTGCAATTAACACGAGGCAAAATTTTGGACAATCTTATTGCCCAAGGTGTCGTACTGACAGTCACTCGCTTGAGAACTGTCGGGCTGCACGCGTGTTAGTTTGTTTTAGATGTGGTCTAAAGGATTACAAATCCACAAATTGTCCTAAATGTAATAAGGAGGAATCTAAACCCTCAACTTCAAAAAACTGCTAGCAGGGCAGAATGACAGTCACTCTTGTACTGACCTTGAGGGCTGGCGTAATTGGTTAACTTTTCTTACTACATTTTTAAAATCATATAAAGTAGCCACCATTCTGCCTGATAATAACATTACTAATGACTCTCGTCCTTATGTCTCCGTTTTTATAAACGAATTAGAGATAAGTGGTCTATTGGACTCTGGGTCTGCTGTAACTTTACTCGGAAAAAACACTCATAAAGTACTATTAAAACTTGGACATCATATGACAAATGATGACATCATCCAGGTCATAGCAGCTGGTGGACAACACCTTAGTAGCATTGGCTATTTCAACTTGAACATTACCTTTGAAAATTGTACTCGCTCTATTAAGGCTTATGTGGTTCCAGAGATAAACACGTCACTCATTTTAGGTGTTGACTTTTGGCGCATTTTCAAAATATGTCCTAAATACCTATATAGTATTAGGACAAATGAATGTGTCACTAAGCACACAGAGTCACAGATTCCACAAAGTTTACTATGTTATTCTCGTCTAAACGAGTCACAACGGGTACAAGCTGACAATGTCATTGATCAGTTTAAGAACATTTCTTACGAGAAGATAGGTCTAGGTCGTACATCTTTAATCGAACATAACATTAATACAGGTGATACTCAGCCGATACGACAGCATTACTATCGAATGTCACCAGAAAAACTTCGTATTGTTAATGAACAAGTTGATGAAATGTTGGAACTGGATGTCATAGAGCCTTGCGAAAGCGCATGGTCATCACCAGTACTCGTGGTATCTAAAAAAGATGGTAAACCTAGATTTTGTTTAGATAGCCGTAAAGTAAACTCAGTTACTAGGAAGGATGCTTATAACTTACCTTACATTTCTGAGATTTTGGACAATCTTAGAGATGCTAAATACCTAACTAGTATTGATCTGTCAAAAAGTTTTTGGCAGATCCCTATAAATAAACAGGATAAGACAAAAACTGCTTTCTTTGTTCCTTCTCGCGGAACATATTGTTTTAAAACTATGCCGTTTGGCTTAACCAATGCACCTGCAACTCAGCAACGCCTGGTTGACAGTTTATTTGGTCCAGAATTTGATTTAAAAGCCTTCTGCTATTTGGATGACATTATTTGCGTAAGTGATACTTTTGAAAGTCATGTGACATTACTATTACGTGTCCTTGATAAACTTAAAGGTGCTGGACTCACTATTAACTATGAAAAAACTCAATTCTTTAGAGACAGCCTTAAATATCTCGGTTATGTGGTTGACACACAGGGACTTCGTACTGACCCCGACAAGGTTGATGCCATATTAAAATATCCAGTACCTGCTTCGAAAAAAGAGTTTAAGAGGTTCTTGGGAACTGCCTCCTGGTATCGGCGTTTTGTACCTAATTTCAGTACGCTTGCAGGGCCGTTAAATAAATTAACGTCTACAAAGAAGGGTGCACCTTCTTTCAGTTGGACAGCGGAAGCTGATGAATCTTTTAAAAAACTTAAGCAATGTCTAATTTCTACGCCAGTTCTTTCATGTCCCAACTTTGACTTACCTTTTGAGGTGCACACAGATGCAAGCGATTACGGAGTCGGCGCCATGCTTTGTCAAACAATTGATGGTCAGGAACATCCAGTAGCGTACATGAGCAAGTCTTTATCAGATAGCGAGAAAAATTACAGTATCACTGAACGCGAAACTTTAGCTGTTCTTGTTGCTTTAGAGCACTGGCGTTGTTACGTAGAAAATGGTAAAACTTTTAAAGTATATACGGATAATTCTGCCCTAAAATGGTTCCTCTCCTTGAATAATCCAACAGGTCGCTTGGCTCGTTGGGGAGTTCGTTTATCTTCCTTCGATTTTGAAATTTTACACCGTCGTGGTAAAGATAATGTTGTGCCCGATGCACTCTCTAGAGCATTTCCGGTTTCAACAATTAATACTTCAAACTCTTTTCTAAACTCACAACACAAATGGTATGTTGAGTTATATAACAATTGCGTCAATGTGCCACAACACTATCCCAACTATACCATTAAGAATAATTCCCTTTATCGTTTAACTAAATTGAGTAACTAACTAACAACAGAATTTCGCTGGAAGGAGGTCGTACCAAAAGAGTTTCGTGAACAGCTAATTCGCGACAATCACTCTGCACCTACTGCAGGTCACTTGGGTTCCTTCAAAACTTATCACAGATTAGCCCTTAATTACTTTTGGCCTGGCATGTACAAAGATGTGGTAGAATTCGTAGCTTCTTGTGATACATGCATTGCATATAAGCATCCTACACATGCTACTCTAGGTGTGATGGGTAGACCCAAACAATGCTCGAGACCTTTCCAAATGATATCCATTGATTTTGTTGGACCTTTGCCCGTTAGCAGGAAACAAAATAGTTATTTATTAGTGGTAACTTGCTGTTTTTCTAAATTCTGTCTCATGTTTCCACTTAGGAGAGCAACAGCCCAGGTGGTTGTAAAACACTTAGAGGACGCTGTTTTTCTAGTACACGGTGTACCACAGACTATTCTCATGGATAATGGAACTCAATTCATTAGCCGTGAACTTGGTATTTTCTTTAATAAATATAAGGTACCGAACCAATATTTTACTCCTAAATATACTCCGCAAATAAACACTGTGGAACGCTATAACAAAACTATTATCACGTGCATCTCCACTTTTGTTGAGAATGATCAAAGATCTTGGGATACAAACCTAACTAAAATTCAGTTTGCCATTAACAACTCGGTAAATGAGAGTACCGGTTTTACACCAGCATTTCTTACTTACGGTCGTGAACTTGTTACATGTGGTTCCCATTATGTCGATAATGACTTAGGTGATGAGGTTATCTTTCTCCCTCGCGATATCTATGCTGAAAATTTGGGATACCTAACGAATATCTTTGATAAGGTTCAACAGGCTTTGTTTAATGCACATAATAAAAACGTTTCTAGATATAACCTCAGACGAAAACCGGCTGAGTTTAATGTGGGTGATGTAGTCTGGAAAAGAACCTATTTCTTAAGTGACAAGTCACAACACTTTAGTAAAAAACTAGCACCAAAATTTGTAAAATGTCGACTGATTTCTAAAAAATCACCTCTAGTCTATGTTTTGCAGGACATGTCCGGCAAGGACTTAGGCACGTGGCATATCAAGGACTTAAAACTTAAAAATTCTAAATAATCTAATTCTACTATATTACTACATTCTAAAATTATTTCTGTGCTGGCAGAATTATTTATGTCTTGTCTGAATCTTTTCTTTTTGCTTTTAATTTGCATATTTACACCACCTATTTGTTAAACTATAAAAATCTCTTAACTAGTCGAACTACAAAGCCTTTCACTCAAGCGGTTGGTAAATTGAAAAATAAGCCCTACCTTGACCACTACTTAAGATTGCAGCTATGCTTTCTTCATCTAACATACGTGCCCTGAGCGGATAGTGACTCGTGAAATAAGCCCTTGCCCTGCATGTATTGTTAGGTGATCTATATATAGGACAGGTGGTGATCCTATGACGATGTTTGGAGGAATGTTTAACAGTTTTTCATCCAGTTCCATCTAGCCATTTTATTTTTACGTCAGGGTCAACTAAATTGCCTAAATAGTTAACTCACTTTGAAAGGTAAGTCTGTAAGTAATTTGTATGTGTGATGTATGAAAGAAGTTTGAATGTGTAGACGTAAAAGTTTTTCTTAGGCGGATTTTTCTCTTAGGATCAAAATCCTTACTGGAGAAGGGGGGGTACTGTAACAATGCAGTTGTTACGCTCCTTACCTGTGTGCATTTTATAGACGAAATAGCCTGAATATCACTTCATTTTCACTTAAAGTCACTGTAATACAACAGATCTTATATTTGTTGTTTACTAATAACCTATAACTGTCAAACAGACAGCCATAGATTAACAAAGACGTTTTTCATAAATCTACTTTTGTCAAATGTTAGCGGCAGTAAGCCGACAGATGGCGTTACTAGTCATTCTTTATTAGCTTCACTAATATTTAAATGTTTTAATAATTAACAGTCTACTTTAACCTAAATAATCTTCTAATAATTAATTCATTGTAATTGTAAATAAATATCGTATTTTATTATTTTCATTCAGCGCATGAGGAAATAATTGAGGGTATGTTGGTGTCTCACGTACACGACCCCATTTATTTTCCACTCGTGACGCGAGTTGCGATATAGCATTTCTTTGTTCGCCCTACTCATATTTAATATTAACAGTAAGGGGTGAAAGCTTATAAATAGGCCACGCACCTTTCATTCGGCCTCTTTGCCGCCTCAACTACTTACTACTTTGGAACAACTTGACGTGTTAACGTAATAGGTACTAAATACCTAAGTTCTTATTATATTCGGTGCATTTCCCCAAATCGGGTAAGTTCAGTGCAACGAACTAATTATCTATCCTATCTCTATTTTGCTGTGTACTGTATTTGTGTTATATACTAATTGTGTTCTTCTAGATTATTCCAAATTGTTCTTTTAACCTTTTTATTTCGAATAACCGACCGTTACTTCATAACGGTCGTTAGTAACTATTAATTGTTCTTTTGTTTTAGCTTCTTCTTGTTTTAAATTGTAACTCTGTTCCGGTAGTTCTTGCCACCGCCAATAATTAATTCTATGCGCTATTCCCTCGGGGCTTCACCCCTTAACGGCGGCTGGCATGGACTATCCTAATGCTGGACACCAGGCTCACACAGCCAATGCTTGGGTTTTCCAGGATCCACGGCTTGGAGCATTCCACGGCTTGGAGCATTCCACCGCTGGGAGTATTCCACGGCTAGGAGCTTTCCACGGCTTGGAGCATTCCACGGCTTGGAGCATTCCACGGCTTGAAGCATTTCACCGCACCGCTAGGAGCATTACCGCTGAACGACACTTCTTACTTCGTGGGATCGGGCTCTAAACCCTGTCCACTTCTCTTCTTGGCCGGAGCGGCCTCTAACCACGGTGACCAGGATCGTCGAGTGGGTTTCGGTGCTACACACCGGGTGCTGCCCCCGACGCCAGGATCCTGTCACCGCACACCGTCGGGCTGCCGTCGGTTTCTTCACTGCCGCTCCACGTCACCTACTGCGAGGGAAGTGCTAGCTCGCTTCGCAGAACCAGACCACATCCTACGAACCTACCTACCCTGTTCTGTTCACACTACCGGCGTTCTTTTTAATTAAACTATTTAAACTTCTCCTGAGTTTTTACTTGCCACCCGGTAGGACGTGACAGCCTTTAGTCCCTTAGTCGTCTCTTACGACATCCACGGGAAGACATGGAGTGGCAACATTCTAAACCCGGCACCACACGGCAAAAATATTGTTTTTATGATTTTGAAACAAATTTGAAAATTGACTTTATTACATTCTTAACAGATTCATATTCCATTGACAAATTTCGTTGTATGGTGGGCCGTAGGAGGACAGATAACAAATGACGTAAATTAACAAAGATATACGTTTTCTTATTCATAATAAGTATGTATGTATAACAGTGTAAACAGTTAGGTAGGTAATTGGACAGATACATTCACCAAAACAATTAGATAACATTGTTCTAACAAAAAGATAAACTGGATTAAGAAAAACTTAACTTTGCCGTTGGAAAACTGTTGCCTTCATTTATCAACATGGGTCGCAGTCAATTTACTAACACTCCAAATAAGTTTGTAATCGCAAGATATATTTTTTTTGAGTTGTATCTTACATTAACATAACACGATTTTCACACATACTCGAACTTTTTTTGAGTATGTAAGTATAAAAAATTTACGGTTTTCGGATTTCCTGTACTTGTGCTATAAGATAATTGCTTCTTGCCAAATTTCATAATTAGACCTGAGTATTTGACATTAATTTCAACCTGATCCTTCACGCGTTCCTGAGAAAAAGGGTCTTGATAGACAGACAGACAGGCAGACAGACAGACAGACAGACAGACAGACGGACAGACAGACAGACAGACAGACAGACAGACAGACAGACAGACAGACAACGAAGTGATCCTATAAGGGGTCCTTTTTTCCTTTTGAGGTACGCGGAACCCTAAAAATACATTATAAGTTGCGATAAATATGACCGAAAACACATATTTTTTACATAGTATAAAACAAAGTCACTTCCGCTGTCTGTTCGCTTAGATCTTTTAAACTACGCAATGGATTTTAATGCAGTTCAGCAATAGACAGAGTGATTCAAGAGGAAGGTTTAATAGAAAACTCACATTAAGCGAAGCGAAGCGAGTGCGGGTCGCTAGTTATGACTAAAAATAACTATGGCAGACGATAAATACCCGTATTTATTTTTCATAGTAGCAAAACCTTACCTATTAACGTGTAGCTTGACTGTAAGAACTTTTACTGGAATAAAAAGCTAGAAGAAGCAAAATTCGAATGTTTGTGGAATTCCATGACAAAAAATCGAGTAGAACGTCAAAAAAACGGGTATAATAAATATTTAAAAAAAAAACCTGCAAAAACGCAAAAAAATACTTCTTTTAAAATCGTAGTAGGTAATAGGCCAGTCTGTATTGCAACACAAAAAAGGCAAACATCGCAAACGCGCATGTGACTACGATTTTTTAGGGTTCCGTACCAAAATGGTACAAAAGGAACCCTTATGGTGAGACTTCGTTGTCTGTCTGTCCGTCTGTCTGTCTGTCTGTATGTCACAGCAGGTTTTCACAGCAACTACAAATGCTATCAACTTGAAATTTGGCATAGTTGTACAACTTGCTTGCCCGCATCTATTTGTAGTAAAAAAAAATGAAATTAATTTTATTAATAATTGAAAAGGGGTCTAGAATGGGGGGTTCAAAAATAAAAAGTGATTCGATTATAGCAAATGGGGTGTCATATAAAAGGTCTTAATCTGCACATTTTAAAACTATTTTTTTGAAAAATTTCTGTGATGTACTTTTTGATTTATAGCCAAAAATGTACAAAAAATGACCGTTACCCCCCCCCCCCCTTATCTCCGAAGTCTATTAATCAAAAATTCTGAAAGAAATCCTGACGTATAGATAATTACTTATATTTTCTGGGAAAAATAAAATAAAGTGTTAATTATTTACAGTTTTTGAGAAATAACAAAAAAACTAAGAAAATCTGTATTAAAATTTAGGCTAGTCAAAATCGACCTTATTGCCTGGAAAATAAAGCTTATAACAAAATGAGTATTTTCTTTTGCGGTTACCAAGCATATTATCTTCAATACGGAACCCTCGGTGCGCGAGTCCGACTCGCACTTGACCGGTTTTTTATAAGTTGTTAGATCTTTTGAGAGTAGTTAACATCCAAGTTTGCAACCCTGAAAACCCTGTGCTACCTCCATTGCGCTCGAAAAACTGCGAAATTTTAGCACTTTTTGTTTCATGATTTTAGAAAAAACTATCCTAAGGAAGCGTTTTTCTAAGATAACTAAGTAAATTTGCTACAATTTGAACGTAACCGGAACACACTATGTGCAGTGTTCACCAACAATTAAACGGTCGGTTAGTAGTTTAATGGTTGTTAAATGTATTGACTAACAGCTGATTAACACTTAACAGTCTGTTAAATTGGTTGGTGAACTCGGCCCTATGTCCATTGGTTGCGGAGATACAGCAAGTCAAAGATGGGCAATGTGCGCAGAGCCCGCTCCTCAGACCTTGCTTAAAATGGTGGCTTGCAAATGCAAAAAGAGGTTGCTTAGGGTCGTGCACGTGTAAAAAGCCTGGGCTCAAGTGCTCTATCCAATGTTCCTTTTGCCTCCCCCACTCTCCTCCTCTGATCTAGACTGCATGAGACCTGGTCCTTCCAAAAGGGCGAAAGTCTAAGCTGTGTTTGCTTGACCTTGTGAATAGTATTATTTTATAGTTTAAATGTATGTTTATGGTGGGATCTTTGTATGTTTACGTTTATTTGTTTTGAAACCATATCTTTATATTAAAAGTCAAATTTACACAACTGTTTTTTTTAGGAAATACATACATTATTCAGTACAATGTTGTTATCATTTAACCAAAATTCAATATTTTACAATTTTTTAAATTTTTGAAGAAACTGTGAAAGTTAGAGGCATCACTTTGATATTAAATTGAAGCTCATTAAATTTCCTACAATTTTTTTATCTATGACTTTTACCTAGGAGCAGTAGTTCAGAAGGAAAGTGTCTTAGAAAATAACTCTACCACAACATTTAATTTTTTGCAAAAAATGCTCTTCTTTGTCTTAATTTATCTCCGCAACCAATGAACAAAGTGAGCTCAGATTACATAGATACTTGAAAAACGATTCCTTAGAGTAGTTTCTTCGAAGAAACTGAAACAAATGCCAAAATTTTCGCAGTTTTCCAATGTATGTTTATTTCTTTAGTGTAGGTATGTTTATTTGAAGCCATATTGTACATCTATAATTGTAAATTCACATTTTTGCACTTTTTTTTAAAGATAATCATACCAACTTTATTCAGTAGGTACAATGTTTTTATTATTTAGAAAAAGTCCGATATTCAACTTTTTTTTTTTGGACGAAACTATGATGCCTACGGGCACCACTTAGGCATTAAATTAAAGCTGATTGAATTCCCTACTTCTTTTCTTGTGACTTTTACCTAGATAGGAGCATTGGTTCAGCCGGTAGGTGTCTTGGAAAATGACCATACCACAAAATATTTACTTTTTGAAAAAAATGCTCATCTTTGACTAGCTGCATCTCCGCAATAAATGAACATAGTGTGCTCAAGTTACGCTCAAATTTTAGCAAATTAGTTACCTTTATTAAAGTACGGAATAAAGATACTTGAAAAAAGCTTTGTTTGGGTAGTTTATCCGAAGAAACTGAAACAAGTGTTAAAATTTCGCTTTTTCGAGCACCATGGGGGTAGCACAGGGTTGTCAGGGTTGCAAACTTGGGTTATTTATTTAATCGTATGGCGTATTTACATAAACATTTCAAATAACAAAAAGATAACTATAGATCCACATTCAAGGTCCCGAGCCACGAGATAGTGTCAGGTGTTAGTTTGTACAGATCTTCCGGAGCACCCGAGTAGGAGTGTAGAGGGCAGCGCTGTACAATGTGCTCCATTTTTTGGGCCTCCTCGCCACAGTCGCAGATGGCAGAGTTTCGCCAACCCCACTTGTGGCGGAAGTAGTTGCATCGTCCGTGACCTGTCCTCAGTCTATTTAGGCGACACCATAGTTTACGTGGCAGGCTGAAACCGTCTGGTTTGGCCGTGGGATCTATAGGTTGCAAGACAGATCCCGTTGTGCCTGCATTCCACTCGTCCCTCCAACACTGTCTAAGCTCAAAATCACTCAGCTTTTGGGCTGTGGCATAAACAGGGCGTCGGGATTTAAGCCGCTGAAGTGGAGGGAGGCAGAAAGCCCGGTGGATGGGTAAAGACTGATGCGACATTATCTTTTCCGTTTCCTTCTTGAGTGCATGCAATCTACGGAGATGTGGTGGAGCAAGATGACTGAGAACTGGGAGCCAGTGAAGCGGGGTGGATTTAATTGTGCCAGATATACATCGCATAGCCTCATTCAGTTTCGTATCCACTTTATGTACATGTGCGCTTTCCAGCCATACTGGGGCACAGTATTCAGCAGCCGAAAATACCAGTGCGATAGCCGACGTACGCAGGCAGTCAGCGGATGCACCCCAGGCGGTCCCGCAAAGTTTGTGAAGGATGTTGTTTCGCGAGGCAACCTTTAGAGCCAACTTCTGAAGGTGCTCCTTGTAGGTCAGAGTCCTGTCCAATGTCACTCCAAGATACTTGGGAAAGGCATTGTACTTCAGTAATTCTCCTCTGAATGGGACGGTTGGTTCGTAGTTGGCGAGTTGGTTAGTTAGTTGGAAACAAGTCACTTCCGTCTTGCTTGCGCTTGGTATTAGGCGCCACGAGTTGAAGAACATGTTGAGTTTTACTAAATCGGATGACAGCACTTTCTCACCAGACTTGAAATCTTTGCTTTGATAAACAAGTGCTATATCATCTGCGTATATAAATTTAGCTGACTCAGTATCCGGCAAGTCGTGAATGTACAGGTTAAATAGAATTCGCAATTCAAGCAAACTTGGGTGTTAACTACTCTCAAGGGACCTAACAACATGTAAAAAAATCGTAGTTACATGCGCGTTTGCCATGTTTGATGTCGTTATAGTCTGGCCTAATATCCAACTGAAGTCGGCTTTTGGTTAAAAATATTGTGGGTCGCCGACTTCAGTTGGACTGACATACTACCTGCTATAATTTTAAAAGAAGTTATTTTCTGCATTTCTGAAGGCGGTATTTTGTTATTAGAATATTTATTTTATTTTATACTTTACTTATAATGATCATAATAAGCTGTTATGTATTGCCACTTCTTAGTTGATGAGAAACTTAAAAACATTTCAAGCTCGCCACAAGGATCGCTGCGGGAAAGTCATTGTCATATTTAAACATTTAAATGTTCTTCGTTAAAGTCGCTTAATTATTTTAAGAGAGATATCTTATCGCCGCCCTTGAAATAGGTAGGTAGCGATTTTCTACTGTTCCAAAGTTACTTCAGATTTCGTAAAATTTTACTAACATCATCTGTTACCACCTAACGTTGCTAGTATAATCTAAATAGTTGCATCCACAGCTGTGATTTTTGTTTAATGGGTAGGTAATGAATAGTTGGTCTTGAGTCTCCAATTAACGTAACGATCAAAAGTATTACTTATCAATTTCTAAGAAAATAATTAGTTCTTGAACTATCGCTGTAAATCCATACTTTAACTACACGTTTCGGGCCCATTAGCCAATAAAGTTCAATTTTTTTTTTACAAAATAGGTATTCCAATAACTGCCCTGGTTAATGATAAATCTTTTGTATACATTTTATTGCATTAAAATTACAGGATCATTTAAAATATGATTAATTACGTCAACAATTGTGAAATGAAAATGAAAAACTAAATTAAAGTATGTTGTTGGGCTTGAATTTCAATGGTCTCAATTAAACCTCTTTATTTAAGTTTGTTTGTGTGATAGTGAGTTTATTTACTTCAAATCTTCAAGTTTGAGCGATGATCCGGTAAGGAGGCACTTTTAATATTTCACCACGAATGGCTATTTGCTAAAATATTCATTCGTCCTTCATAATTCGAGCGAAGCTCCATTAGCGGCCTTTACACGTAAAGTTCCGACCGCGGGAAACGCCACGCGCCGTTTCAATCTTCGTTCCGAACCGTACATTATTTACTATTTATTACAGCTGCATTTACACGTACGGTTCGGAACGTAGATTGGAACGTGCGTGGCGTTTCCCGCGGTCACAACTTTACGTGTGCAGGCCGCTATTCTTCCCCGATTCGGATTTTCGTTTGTCCGCATACTCCTCCCAAACTATTAGAGATATCAGGATCGAATTTAGCCCGTTATACGACATCTAAATAAATGGTTTATAAAAAATAAAATTGAAAATCGGACATGCCACGGAGGTATAAATCACCGAAAATATGTTCCCATAGACTTCCAATGGGAAAAATGGGAAAAGTGCCGGAGGGAACTCGCGTTTAAGTAAAGTGAGTGAGCGTTACTGAGATTTCTGAAATGATGGCAGCAAACCGCTTCGCGTCATTTAGACGTCCCCGGAAACGGCAAGTGCACCTAGTTATGTTATCCATTTTTTTTTTCTCTTTTCAATTTTTCTAGGTTTACTAGGAATTAATTAACCGATCTACTTTATTGATATCCGAATAACTATACTTAGCTCTTTCAAATTATTCACATAATATCTAATTTCTAAACTTACAATTTAATGTCAAATTATACAAACCACTTAACAATAGACCCACTCTATTGTTAAGTGGTTT
The DNA here is from genome assembly GCA_948252455.1 of Acleris cristana. Lineage (NCBI taxonomy): Eukaryota > Metazoa > Arthropoda > Insecta > Lepidoptera > Tortricidae > Acleris > Acleris cristana. Next base: position 37,088,431 of record OX411771.1, read on the forward strand.
ATAAAATTAGTTTTAACAGCTGTCAAAATGTAACGGTCGATTAACATTGATTAACATTTAACATTAGACTTGAAAGTGATTCTCAAAGTCATAGACAGCAGGCAAAATCAGCAGAAGATGATATAACGGATGTTAAACAATTTTATTAAAAAAAATCACGTAATGGGGCCCTACAGTAAACTATTAACATGTTCCCATAAGTCAAACGATCTGATAACCATCCTTTTCCCTGCACAGTCTTCACCTGTTTATCAAGAATAATCTAACAAGATCAAACTTATTATTGACTCGACGTTAAGTACAACAGCAATCCTATGACCATCTTCAAATTCCATTATCAGATCAGTTCTTAGTCATTATAATACTGCCTTGTTACCGGGTTTACATACTAACTTAATTTCGACTCATTCTAATAACAGAAACTGTCTCCAGGTAAAATTACAAGACTTTAACTTAACAAACATGTAAAGTTAAGTAAAACCTTTTAATTACGACTTAAAGTAACTGATGTCATTTTGACTAATTAATACACTTTGACTTAGGTAGTTGCAACCATAAGTTTTCAGTTAAGGGGGTTCGTTAATGTCTCTCTTGTGGTTCTTAATTTAGTTTTTTACATTTTCCTGTAAACCAAACAACACATTTTGTAAAGGAGGTTTATCATTACTTAGCGCAGTTTTTAGAATAATTTCCAGAAAAAATGTTATGAGAATTTTGTTCACTAACCAGCCTCGAAAGTTCGAGTTAAAGTTAATTCGACGAAAAAATCCAAGTACACCTACAATTTTCTACATATTGGTAATTTTTATGATCACGTTTTTAATTGGATACTCAAGACCAACTATTTCACTACCTACAAAACAAAAATCTTAGCTGTAAATTTAATTGTTTAGATTAAATTAGCGAAGATAAGTGGTAGGTGGCTGCTGTCTGGGTGTTAGTAAAATTTTACGAAAACTTAAATAACTTAGGAACAGTAGAAAATCGCAGATGAACATACATGGGGGTGAAATCGATAGGTCTTGACGTCCTCTATCGACCTGCTTCGTTTGATCCACTCCTTCTGTTACAAGTGTTGTCTCTCAAATGTGTCTTGAGTCCGGCGGTTAGTCAGTTAAAAATACGAGTTTGGACTAGATTCGAAATACGATCGATATCACAATACAGAGAGATTATTTCAAATCTAATTAAAGAAAAGTACAAAATGACCCACTCTCCATTGGTGATTCCTCTTTGTCCATTGCTTACTGTTACTTACTCAAATACGATGACATAGAGACAATCATTCTTTTGCAATTATCTTAGAAGCAGAACTTTGCTGGGGGACTGCCCAGTCTGGGACGAGGTCCACAATCTTTGAGGGTACTCAAAATCGTATAGCACCGATTTGGGCGGAAGGAGCGAGCCCGGGATCTTAGGCAAACTTAAATTGCTAATAATTTGGTCATCTTTCTTAAATCATTTACCATCATTAAAGAGCTTGAGTTACCTCTCGGTTTCTAGCGTGGGTTCCTTAATTTCTATCCGAAATACGAGATCACTTGGCCAATTTCAATCCGTTTCACTAAAAACTAGATCAACTTTACAACCCAACCCGTTGAACCTACCCCGAAGTGCTGTCATCTGAAAACCTTTTGAAACTTGATCCAGTTTTTAGTGAAACGAATCTGCCAACATTTCTTCAGTTTGCACGGGGGAAAAAAATGCCGTCCACCTTAAATAAATACAATTGTACATACGGTCAAACAAAATAGATTTCTAGGCCACATTGTCAAAGTGACTTACATATCTATCAATAAAATCGTAAGAATTTTTTGCAATGGACTTACGGCGACACCTAGAAATCCATTTGTTGTATAGGTTTATTTTTAAACAAAGCATTAAGCAATTTCATAGCAACAGTAAATAATGTCTGCCCTATCGTGGAAGTGAGATGTCGACCGGGTATGTATGTGTATGTATGTGAGCAAAAATAGTAGTTCTTGAACTACCACGACACGACTTCCAAGAGACTGATTTTAATAAAATAAAGAAATCATATAATTCGTGCATAACCTGCAACCATTATGGGCTAATAAGACTTATACGAAAATGAAAGAGTCATTAAAAACCACCGCGAACTATACCCACATTAATTTAGACGTAAAATTTGTTCCTACATTTTTTAAAGTACCGAAAACATACCACGAAAATTCCCAAAAAAGTTAGCATTAACGAAATCAGGGATCAAAACGAACACTTAAATAAGATTCTTAATAAGTATTTTCTCTAGCTCAGTGAAGTAAAAAATGTCCTAGAATGGAGATTTTCTACTTACGTACTATAAACCGCTAATATTGATATCGTTAATGGTATCAGAATACCACCTAAAACGTAACCGAAAAACAATTCTATAATGAGCGTTGCCATGGTAATAACAGTTCTATAATAATTATTACAGCATTGTTATTACCATGGTTACGGTCATTCCGGATATCGGTCTTGGCGTTTAGTGAACACTTGACATCTTAATTTGTATCATAAACCGTTTAAAATATTTTGATACCGATTAAAATTGCGTATATTAAGAACAAATTCATTTACTGCCGCACTCAGAGACGTCAATTAAATTTAATGCTAGATTAAAGTTGCTGCTGTCACTTTCTTTGCTATAGCAATAGAATAAGACAACACGTCACTAAACAAGGAGTACATTTAATTGACGTCTCTGAATGCGGCAGTTAGAGACTTATTATGTGTTTAAAATTACATTTTTATAAAATTACTAAAACTAGATGGTTAATATCCATCGATTTGTTATTTGGTTAGTATGATTCAATATGGATATCAACAAAATGGCGCTGGCGTTTCGTTTGGCATTCCAACTTTTATGATAAATTGTCAGAACTGTTTTAGTAACTATTAAATTTTGCATGAAATTTGTTAATATTTAACAATAAAATTCACAAACTATTAACGCCAATCGGAATAATGAAAATGACTTTGCTGATAAGTAATTTTTTGGCAGAATAATCAAAGAAAGAATACGAGAAAAGTTAGCGATTATTTATTTTTGTCATTATAATTTTAAGCTTGTAGAGAAAGTTATGTATGCAACGCTACATAATTAGCTCTTAAGGTAATCGTGGCTGAAAACGCTTAATTATGTACCAGTTACATAAATAACTATTTTGTGAAATAAGAGGACGGGATTACGCAAAACGGATAGTCGTAAAATAAAGATTTAAAAAAACCGGCTGATTTGGTCTTCGAGTTAATAATTGCACAAATTTAATTAATTGCAGATTCAGTGGACACTCAAGCAGAACACATAGTTATTATGTTTTTAAATGAAATTATAAAACAACAAAATTTAATGAGTTATCATTATTATTACTTTATAGTCACTTGTTGAAGAGTAAGGAACACGCAGCGTCGTCGGTAGGCTTCGAACAAGTTGAACCGACATGCATATGGTAGCGGGAAACCGATGTATGAGTATGCACGGGACCGGTCCCTGTGGCAAACCTTGGGGGAGGCCTATGTCCAGTGGACGTCTTTAAGTTGAAATGATGAGTCGCTTGTTTATTTATTGAATATATTGCACAAAAATGAAAAACCAAATACAAAAGATTACCCTAACGCCTTGTTATCGAGGTAAGTAACTTCACATCAACACAACGTAACTTCAAACTGGCGAGTTATATCGACAATGTGCTTCTTTTTTTTTAACTTTGATTTTTACAGATCTAATCTAAGAATGAATTAATGAAAATGTTTCGTGGGAACAAGTTAAATATTTAAACAGTTTTAACTCATCCTTTACTGAGTCTTAAAATTCTAAACAAACGTATTTGCGTTGAACTTTTGACCGTTAATTACGACGAGAAACTGCAATTGCATATTCGGTAATTTCGGCGTCATTTATTTTTTCTCGTGATATAACATTACTTTTTATGTTTTTTTTTAAATATTTAAATCATATTTTTTTGTTTCGGTTAATGCTTAAAAATTGTATTCTAAGAATCTAAACTTGGTAGGTAGGTATCGTAGACAAGATTATCTTGTAGACCAAAAGATTGACTTAAGTTGAAGCACGACATCCTTAGGACACCATGAAGGTCTTTATGAATACCTATACCGTTTACCGTTTTGAGAAACCGGCCAACTACAAGTTGAATTCGCACACGAACGGTTCCGTATCAATCTTGTAAGCGGGCCCCCTTTTATTATTTGTTGGTTTAAATCGTCAATGGTATAAGTCACTTTTTGAACACTTCAACTGTTTTGAATTATGGTCCATGAGATATAGCTTGCTTACAGACAGACGGTCTGACGGACGGACGGACGGAGGGACGGATGGACGGACGGACTGCGGCGGCTTAGTAATACGAGGGTGACGTTGGCTTAGTAATACCAAGTTAAATGGACCATTGCTGCTCCGGAGCCCTATTGCTAAGAAAATTCTGATCATCCGTTTGTCTGTCCGCATCTTACTGGCTTTTTTTCGTACATAAGGAACCTGTCATTGTCTAGATTTCATTTAGTAGAAACATACCTACTTATTGGTTGAATAATTTTTTTAAATAATGAAATGGAGATCGTTGAAAGTTGTCAGTTTTAGATAACTTTTGTTCGATGTCTATCCCAAAAACTAAACTTGTATAGCCTGTGTAAATTCAAATTGCCCAAGAAAGAAACAAATTACTTAGTACTGTTTGACACAACCTCAAATATTCATCAAGCATGTTTTTATTTAGAATAACGTATAATTAATAGTTATTTAATATTAAACTTAATATGAATGTAATAATTCGTTGCTAAGACCTTATTTGATGTTTAAAAGCATGTGATTATCGAGTAATAATGGTAAATTGGTTCGTTTGGTTGTGTTTACATCTTTGCCAATTTGTAGTACCTAATGGGATTGACTTGAAATGCATGCTTATGCGATCTCGATGACAACAATAATAATACGGTACAAGCTGCTATGGTCATGAAGACGGAAGGTGTTCATAGGAACTCCTCAATAGTTAGAGGACCTACTCGTAGATCCATCGAGTTCGGATTGATTAACTCGTGTTTTATTTTAATAACGAGTTTATCATCATTCATCAATGTTAAGACAAGAGTCTGCAAGAAAAGAGCGTTACTTACTAAAAATTAAATTAAAAAAATACTTAACTTAATTTTGGTAATTTATTGAAATACACTTATTTACACGACTGACCAAGAATGAGGATAATGTTTTTTTGGTTTTGGTTTGTTTAGAGTGCGCGGGGTAAGTTGTGCAATTGATTCTATTTACTTATGGAGCGTTATCTTACGTATCCTACCAATTCTATTCATTATTTATTAATCCATCCATTCATATTAATATTATAAGTAAATGCAAAAGGTACTCTGTTAGGCTGAATTCACACCGAAATGGCAGCGGCCGGCAGCGACCGGCTCGGCAGAGAAATAATTTAATGAAAAACAAACAGGATGACACTTCTTATAATAATCAGTTTAAGAATAGTAAAATCATTTCAAAAATAATCATTTACCGCATTAAAAAGCTACGTGTAATTGGCATACATATCAACGAATAAAATTCATAAAAACGTGCAAAAATCTCTTGTCAATAGAACAATTAATTAATTATTATAGTGTGAGGCAATTATGACCTATAAACACATTATGATTAAAAATTATGGCAGAAGATATAAACCTGTAGGTACGTTTGCCTACTCAAAGCCATGAAGAAGATATGCTGCTTATTCTGAGGAGCTGCACAAAACAGTGACATTTATCGAGATATCTTTTATTTATTTATTTATTAAGAGCCGTTTGTGTCCCACTGCTGGGCAAAGGCCTCCCCCCACTCTTTCCATGTATCTCTATTCTTTGCCGTCTCTGGCCAGTCCTTCAAAAAGGAATCCAAGTCATCCCGCCATCGCCGACGAGGTCTGCCGCGTTTCCGTCTTGAGTTGCTGGGTTTCCACTCTGTGGTGACTTTGGCCCACCGCTCGTTTGGCATGCGGCAGATATGGCCAGCCCAGTCCCACTTCAGCTTGCCCGCTTTCTGAGTTACGTCGACTATTTGAGTCATGGAGCGCAAGGTGGTGTTCCGGATACGGTCCGTTAGTTTAGCACCTAAAATACTGCGCTCCATGGCTCGTTGGCAAACTCCTAGTTCGAACTTTTGTGAACATGTCAAAGACCAAGTCTGAGCTCCGTAAGTGAGAACCGGAAGTATGCACATGTCCATGAGCTTTCTCTTCAGAGACAGAGGAAGATTTCCCTTCATGAGATGTTTCATGGACCAATAGCTCCTCCAGGCATTTTCAGTTCGTCGTTTGACTTCCTTGTCTTGTCGTGCCTGGAAAGAGACTAATTGGCCCAAATAAAGGTACTCATGGACATAAGCAATGTGTTCTCCATTTATCTCTAACCTACGTTCTGTTCTGTTCGTCATGAGTTTGGTCTTTGACATGTTCATCTTAAGTCCTACCTCGGAGCTTGCCTTACTCAGGTCTTCGAGCATTAGTCGTAACTCAGCATCTGTTGTGGAGAAAAGGATAATATCATCGGCGAAACGAAGATTGGTCAATCTTTTCTCCCCGATACTAAGTCCCCTTTCCTCCCAGAGCGGCGCAAGCTTCCGAAAGACTTGTTCTAGGGTGCTGGTAAAAAGTTTCAGCGATAACGGGTCCCCTTGTTTAACTCCTCTTTTAATACTAAAAGTCGGTCCAGTAGACTGTAGTTTTATGGCAGCTGTACTATTTTTATATATTGCTTTGAGTAGTTGGATATATTCTGTGCCTATTTTTTGATCTTGAAGGGCTGTAAATATGGAATTATGAGAGATGCTATCAAACGCTTTGGAATAGTCTACGAATGCCAGATATAGTGGAAGGTTGTGTTCATGACTCTTTTCTATGATGAGGTTAAGTGTGTGCAGATGGTCGGTGGTAGAGAGGCCGGGACGGAATCCTGACTGCTCAGGGGGTTGTTGACAGTCAAGTTGTCTCGAAATGCGGCCTTCAATGATTTAATGAAGATTTTATAAAGATGGGAAACAAGGCTAATAGGGCGATAATTCTCGATATTAGATCTGTCGCCCTTCTTATGTAGTAATATTATATCTGAATGGCACATTTGTTAAGGAAAAGTGTGGGTTACTAAAATATTATTAAACAGTTCGGATATATAGGGGATCAAATTAGACTCTCCAACTCTTAAAGCTTCAGTAGTTATGCCATCAGCACCAGGGCTCCTGCTAAACTTCATCTTTCGAAGTGCTAGGTAAACCTCATGGTCTGTTATGGGTGTGATGGCATCAAAGCTTTCATCTACGAGTACTGAGGAGCATTCTTGATGTGTTTGCAAAGTGTCAGAGTAAAGATCTTGATAGTAATGCGAGGCTATACTTAAAATTTTATTCCTATCACCTTGTTTAACTCCATGGCAATCTTTTAAACATGTTATCCAAGTTTTACCCTGAGATGCACCTTCCTTGGCAACTTTTAGGGACTTGTTTTTGGTCAGCGCTATCTCTATTAACTTGATATTATAATTTCTTACATCTGCGCGAATGTTACGTTTTACCTCTCTATCCCTTTTTCTGTATTCTGTACTGTTCCTGGATGTAATTATCAATTGACGGGCTTCTATTAATTTTATTGTGTTTTCTCTTAATTTTTTGTGCCTATTTTTAACTGTTTTTATTTTACTACTCGCTTTCTTGATGCTATTTCTAATGTGTTGGTATTGGTCATCTATGGTTTTATTTTCCTGGTCAAGTATACTGAAATAGTTGCCTATTTCCAAATTAAAATCTTTTGTATGTGTGATATGGGTGTCTTTATTATGTTTGCGAATTGTATTCCTTAGTATTAATTGATGTCTGTGGATTTTACTGTCAAAAACTACTCTGGCCCGAATCGGCCGATGGTCCGAACTAAATTTAATGTTATTAAGGGTTTCTACGTTTTTAATAATCTGTTTGTTGGAAGTGATTACATAGTCTATTTCATTTCTCGTGTGAGAATTTGGCGAGATCCATGTCCAACGTCGGTGCGGTTTCTTATAGTAAAAACTGTTCGAAATCTGAAGATTTTGGCCGAATGCAAATTGAATGAGGCGTGAACCACGAAGATTTCGTACTCCGAGACCATGCGGTCCTACAATTTCTGGGTCATCCAGTTCTTGCTTTATGCCTATCTTGGCGTTGAAATCACCGAGTATCAAATTATATGTAGATCGGTGTTCATCGCAAGCTTTATTTAAAATATCATAAAAATCTTCGACTTCTTCGTCTGAGATATCTTTTACTATTATTAAATTTAATTGGCATTAAGCTAATAGCTCACATTAATTAATAATGAATGACTGTACAGATGGAAGGTATGTTCTCGGCTCAGATAAAATTGACGCGGGAATGCGTTTTAACGAATCACTGTTTCACGTCTTCTAAAGTTCCTTCGGTTTTTTTTCTTACTATTACTCATTCTCTGTGAAATCATGCGTGACGTTGTGTCACTAATCAATAGGCGGGTCCACACAGAGGCAATCGCCGCACGAAGCAGTCGTCCGCTGTTGGTTTAAATGTCTATGCTCAAAGGCGCCTCGGCCCGGCCAATGGACGTTCACACTTACATGCATGCACAGTCGAGTTATATTAAACTTGCGATGTTGAAAAGAAATAAGCATACGGTATAAAAGTTATTACTGCGGCGCCATATTGTTTTATCTGTCAAACTGGCAAACAAGATAGCTCGGGCTTGCCGCGCGCGGCATTCGGTGTACGAAATGTCATCTGACCGACCGAGGCTGCCGCGCGTGGCAGATGCCAGTTTCCTCGCGAGGCTGCTCGCTCTGAGTGGCCGCCCTAATCACTAATCATGTGTGACGATCTAAAAGTGCCCAAGTTAATTACCTACCTTTGTCAGGGAGGCCACGTACTCATTAATGTGTCATTTGTGCGCGCCTAGTTTTTCCGAGGACAAGACTGACATTGATTTAGTGAAACTGGTGATGAAACACCTAGAGCAAGAGCGGCCGGAGATCGCCGAGCGCCACTTGTTCAGGGGTGTTATTCTCTTAGGCAGCCTTAGTCGCCAGGGTGCCTAGTTTCGCTCTAAGGGACACAAGTTAACCCTAACCTAACCTACTAATAATACAACTGTTACGATTTTTCTTTTTTACTGCGGGGGGGCTTCGCCTCGTCATGTTGGGCCATTGTGGATTAGGGCCTTTACATGAAGCTACAAAGCAATCGATCGATATCAGGTGTGCTAACCAGAGGGCCCTGCCAAGATGCATTGCGCTAACTAGCGTTTCTATTAGTTTCGTTCTTAAACCAATCGCGTCACTGGTAGATCACGTGACTTTTCGTATCACGTCATCTACCAGTGACGCGATTGGTTTAAAAACGAATCGAATAGAAACGCTAGTTAGCTTAATGCATCTTGGCAGGGCTGCTGACATACTCGGCCACCGGTTTCTGCAGAAAACTCTTATTTAAACTCTGCATATGCCTTCATTTTAGATGCGCCCGGTGGACCGAGTCAAGAAGCATTCTACGAATGATTTCTGTAGTTATAGAAAATGTACCTACAGGATAAGCGTTTTCGAAAAGCATCCTGTCTGGCCACCCAGGTGCCCGCCGTGTAATTTATTAACAATATTAATTTGCGACAATTCAACGGAGTAACGGTGTTATGACCTTGAGTTCATAAATTTGACGAAAATTTAATGAACAAGAAAGTGAAATAAAACCCTTTTTGATTTAAAATCAGCATACAAATTAACAACAAAAAAGTTATAAGTATTATGGTACGTATGTTTGCTGTGGTGAACATTGCCAAATTAAGAGTTAAAGGCCAACCGTTTGATACGCAAGTAAATATTCTAGCGTTTCAACCGCTGTCATTGTTGTCTTTAAGATATTAACGAAAATGATGAAAAACACCAGACGTAGAGTAGGTTTCATTCCATTTAAAAGAATAAGAAAGTTGTTTATTTTATCTAGAATAATGTGCAAAGACAATAATTACGGCGGTTAAAACGCCGAAGAATCACCAACACGTACGAAGGGCAATAAAAATTACAACATCCAACACAGAGCCCTAGTTATTTAGCCCTGGGGTGTGATTCTCTTATAAACGACGATCTCTCAATTAGGCAGCCATACGTTTGATCTTATCGACAGAAGCCATGCCAAATTGAAAATGCACGCGCTAAAATGTGATTTATTCGCTCTGACGGGACTACTTAGGCCCGCCATACACAGACTGCTTTAAGGATTCGGGAACCGACTGCACTTCGTTGCTATTAGTCAATTTGCAGTTTCAGTGCTCTAAAAAACCTAGGGCCTTAAACTCGCCGCTGCGACATTCACTCTTTCGTCCGACCGACCTCCGTTTTTGAGAGAATCACACCCCTGATGCAAACGGTGCTCACATTTCTGTTTCTATCGACACTAACCCCGTTACTAATAAACGTTGAGTAACGGTGGTATAGCTATACAATGTTTTGTCCTTATCTGTCATTGTGACATTTGGATTTGACAGATAAGGACAAAAAATTGTATAGCTATACCACCGTTACTCAACGTTTATTAGTAAGGGGGAAATTTATGTTGTTAGGTGTTGAAATAGCAACGGTCGACGTGATCTGTCATAAGACTCATAAGTTAACAACAATCATTATGCATTTGGTCGATTTTTGAAAATCGCTAACTTAGCGTTATGCACCTTGACTACAACCCCAGTGCAGCCAATTTAAACCCATATCGTAGACAAAGTGTAGGTCGTTTTATCTAAGAGGTCAGTGCCGCCGCCGGTGTTTAAATTGTTTACTCGCATCACAGCGGTAGTCTAAACGGCTCAGATAATCGGCAGCATTGCAGGAGTTATCTACTTATGTACTTAATCAATCGTAGACTACCATTGAGTTAGAGTTAAGAGGTTGGCACCCGTCTACTACCGTAGTAGATGGGGGCCAACCTCTTAACTTAACTACAGTCTCACAAATACAGTCACCTAATACTAATACATTGGTCAAGGACAGTGGATAGTGACTGGGACAGTACAGTAGTATAAACCGGTCGACAGTAGCGAGTGTCTTTCTTTTTTTTCAACCCACTGTCCTTGCCACTGTACTTGCCACTGTCCTTGACCAATGTCAGTCGGGCTTAATTACACAGACTTAGTAGCTTAGTACTAGGGAATGCAATTACCGGCCAAATTTGAAAACCGGTAAATTACCGGTCTTTGTACATTTTTACCGGTAATACCGGTTAATTACCAGTTATCACGCTGTTAAAAAGAAAATACAAAAACATATTCGAAATCTTATATTTTTTGACCAAAAGCTTTTTAAAACACAATTTAACATATTAATCAGTCTTCTATTCATGAAATTGCTTTAATAACTAGCTACATAGTAATCAAGGCAACGTAAAACTTAATTTTCTGGTCAACAATAAACTTTAACGTATAAAATTTACGCTTCTACTTCTAGACACCTCAAAAATGTACTTGTATTAAAATCATTATTCATCATTAATAGGTATATCAAGATAAAAAGTCTTGACTATAAAAATAACTGGACAACAATCAACTTTAAAATATAAAATAAACGATTCGCTTCACTACAAATACATCTCTAGATATATTCAAATCTTTAATTATATCAAAAGAAAAGTCTTAATAATTTAAATCACTAAGTCAACTCCACAATCAACTTTAAAACATAAAATTAACGACTTGTTACAACCAACACAAAACAAACTCTACTTTTATTAATATCAAATAATAATCAACGGTACAATATAAGAAAACAAAATTTTGTCAGGTGATGATCTTTTACAAATCTACATAAAATAAAAAAATACTAAACAAAATTTGCTCACAATTACAAAAAATTAAAAACTTTTAAATAAGTACCAAAGTTTTTATCCTATGCGGTATGCACCGTATGCACCTACATGCTATTTGGACAGTATTTAAGTTCTTACAGTACTTAATGTTACAACAATTTAGGGCAAATTTCGAACGCGTATAACCACTGATAACCCTAATAATTCGAAGGTCAGTATAAGTTAGAGTTTTATTCAGAAATTTGCAACAGACTCTGCACGTACGCACGTACGTACGAACCATTCGGTAAATTACCGGTAATCTGCAAAATTTACCGGTAATTTACCGACACCTGATTGGGCCGGTATTACCGGTAAACCGGTAACCCGGTTTACCGGTTTGCATTCCCTACTTAGTACTTGTCACTTACACTAATACTCAATGTGCAAACATGCTGATTAGTGCTTAGTATTAGTGTTTGTATACAGTGCAAGGAAATATGCATAACAATAGATCAAAATTTGCAATGGAGTCCCCATATAGCTGTACTGGCAGGTAAACTAAGTTCGGCTGCTTACGCCGTTAGGAAAATTAGACAACTAACTAATGTTGAGACAGCTCGCTTAGTTTATTATACTTATTTCCATAGTGTTATGTCGTACGGTATTCTGGTTTGGGGTAAGGCAGCTGACATACAAACTATATTTGTAATACAAAAAAAGGCCATTCGTTCTATTTACAACTTAAATTCCCGTGACTCCTTAAGAGAACTTTTTAAAGAAATTAATATCTTAACTGTAGCGTCTCAATTTATTTATGAGAATATTATTTATGTTATTAAGAATTTAGGTTTGTTCACCAAAAATTCTGATATACATAATTTAAATACTAGAAATAAAAATAAAATCGCTATTCGAAAATTCCGTGTCCGTAAAGTATATAAATCATTTGTTGGTCAATGCATTCATTTCTATAATAAATTACCTGACGTAGTTTTAAACTTACCCTTTTCAGCACTTACAAATTACTTGAAAAAGTCGTTAATGTCTAAAGCGTATTATAGGGTCGAGGATTATCTAGCAGACAAAAATGCATGGCCTAAACTCGAAACTTAGTCAATAATAATTTGTTCAAATGTAAAACCTTTGTCTTGTCTAGTGGACACTGTTGATGTAGGAAAGCATGTCGAAACTTTTATGTGGTCGTCTTGTTGTTTTTTTTGTTTTTTGCCTTTTTCTCCCTCTATATCTCTCCTAATATTTTTGTCATGTTTTCCTGCTGAACTACGCATGATATTTGATATTATATTTAAATTAATATTTATAGCTTTATATAATACTAGACTAAGTTGTATCATTGTAATAAGAAATATGGTTAAAAAAATGACTGACTGCTGAGTTTCTTGCAGCGTTTCTTCTCGGCAGTGGTCTCCTCTTGGGAAGCGCTGGTAGTCTGACGTGTAAAAGTGCCCGTGCGGCCTACTTACTTGAATAAATGTCTTTTATCTTTTATCTTTTATCTTTACTACAAAATATTTACAACTGAATTCAATATAAGCTTTTTAAACCTAAAAAGGACCAGTGCGACTTTTTCTTATCATATTATAACTCTACAGAAGACAAAAAGAAAGAACTGGAAGAGAAATACAGTACACACATTTAAGAAAAGAATTTAAGTAGGAATGAAAAGCAAAATGATCGTAAAAATGTTACCAAAGATGATAAAGTCGTAATTTATGATTTAGAGGCTGTTTTGCAGTGCCCAAAAGGTGACACTTCTTCATTTTACTACAAATCTAAACTTAACAGTTACAATCAAACTTTTACGGAATTAACAAATTCAAATTCAAAAACTGCATATGACATAGTTCATTGTTATTTCTGGACAGAAGTTGAAGCCAAACGTGGGGCAATTGAAATCGGAACATGTGTTTGGCAATATCTCGATGCCTTATGCAAAGATAGTACTAACGAAAAAAACGTCATATTTTATTCTGATAACTGCTGTGGGCAAAATAAAAACAAATTTACTACTTCATTGTACATGTTTGCTGTCCAGTGTTTAAACATCAAAAGCATAAAGCACAAGTTTTTAGTAAGAACGAAGGCGATGGAGTCCATAGTTTGATAGAAAAGGAAATTAAAAAAAACTAAAATCTGGTCCCATTTATAGTCCTGATCAATATATAGCTTTAATAAAAAATGCTAAAAAAAGCAAACCATTTACTTATAGATTTACTAACACATTTTGTTTATATCAGTCTTCGTGCCATCCGCTAATATTATCCTCCGTGATTTTTCCGACTCTAACGCGGCCTTAGCGGTACATTCTTTATATATTTGCTCGTTTATATAAGTATTGGTTGATCCCGTGTCCACGAGGCATTTATATGACTCCCCCATAATCACAACATCCATAATCCATATACAACCGGATATCCTCTCTAGGTTCTTCGTTCGCGGAGCCTACCTCTCCAGACGTCATTCTTCGCCCCTTATCCTGAGAGATCCGCTCGTAATCGGCCGTTCACTGTATCAAATCTTTATAAAGTTTATAATTGGGGTGCATGTTTTCGTAAACACTATCTATTCGTTCTTGGTTTCCTAATTTGCCATACCTCCTGATTAAAGTTTGCAAATCGGTTAAATAGCTCATAAAACTCTCATTAAACTTTTGCTTTCGCGCTATTACTTTTTCAATGAGGTTAGCCTCGTAATTGCTGGGGAAATAACAAAGTTTAAAGAATTTCATGAAGCTGTCCCACGAGTCCCATGTTCCTGTATTATTCCTGTACCATAGCAACGCTTTTCCTTTTAATAATCTAGGCAAAATTTTGAGAACATCATCCCTCTCAATGTTACTAGCGTCTATGAGCTCCTCCAGCAGTTCGTGAAACTCCACTGCGTCATCCGCAACATCGAAGGTTATGTTCCATTCTTTGACAACTTTCCCTAGGTTCCTCAATGGTTGTCCATCGGACTTACTGTTATCTAATTCGGCATCTGACATTTTTGTCGGTGTTCCGTACTCCTGGTCACGTATGAATTCAACTAGATTTTTACGAAGCTGATCTACGGTAAGGTTCTCGGTTCCTAGCCCCCTCTTCTGAGATACTATGACTAATTCGGGTTTCTTTAATTAATATACCCAAGCGGTGGGCATTTAGTATAGTAATTACGGTATGGCTTATCAAAAGGTATGCTATGGTGGTAAACGACTATTTATTAGAATGACTACGGTATGTTTTATCGGTATGCTATAATGGTGAACGGATATTATCGGTTTGTTTTTATTTCAAATAACGCCTAGTGCCTGCTATACGGGCACATCTCAAAAAACCAATATTAAGAGAAATCGCCGATCAAAGTTTTGCGAGTTGAGTGTGCGGCAGAAAAAAGGGTCTAATTCCTTAAGTTTTGGGTGAATAACACTGTGGTTTAGGTTATTTTGTTGTTCATTATATAGAGCTTCAAATGAATGTATTTTTTTTTCAAGTATGCATAGTTTTCGAAGTACTGGACTTCAAATATAGGCACTTCGTGTTGTGGCAATATCGCAGAAAGTATTTTACGGTATTTCGAGATGTGTCCAAAATCATACTAGTATACAAAAATACATTTAAAAATAATAAAATAAATGAAAAACACGAAAAATTGTCATCAGATACCTTTATTAATCATC
The DNA here is from genome assembly GCA_948252455.1 of Acleris cristana. Taxonomy (NCBI): domain Eukaryota; kingdom Metazoa; phylum Arthropoda; class Insecta; order Lepidoptera; family Tortricidae; genus Acleris; species Acleris cristana. The sequence goes on from OX411771.1 coordinate 37,103,940, forward strand.
TTTGGCACAGTAAAAACATTATTATATGCGATAATCAATGTCTCGAAGTATGCCTAACGCGTAAATTCTCTTGACAGATAGAAGATAGAGTATATAATTTAAATTACCTATGTTTGAATATCTGCCCAGCTAAAATCCAGTTTCCTTCTGTGTGCACAACAGGCACCGACCAGATGCTGCGCCAGAAATTAATCATAGCAGGAGCATCCGGTAGGTGTCCGTCGCTCACTCCTTGATCAGTTCCTTTCCACTTTCGGTACACCTTCCTCGGATCACTTTGGAAGAGGCGATTTTGCTGGTATCTATCCACACGCTCTCTATAGCGACGAATACGGCTTCCCCACGCGCAAACTTTCTGCTTCAGGAAGTCGATACGTTCCGTGACACAGGCAATAATAATGCTGGGGCCTTATTCCGGTCCAAGCAAAAGCCTGGTTCACGAAACGCATGACTCGGGGGCGTTCATTGCCCCCCTGAAGCAGACTAGCTTTCCTATGAGAGTCCTAAAATTATCAATACGCCGCTCAATTCGCACTTACCAAGCGGGGACAGAACCGCGAAGGCGCGTCGCTCGGTCAGTGTCCGAAAACTTAACTCGAGCTACGCGGCACGCAGTGCTGGCCCCGCAGTACTTTGAGTGGGTATCGATAATATCCTCGCTGGCTTGTAAATATGACGCCAGCAAGGCGTTTAGGGCTCTCATAAGTGCTAAATTTCGTTTACTGCCAGGCAAGCGTGGTAAACGAGACCTAGAGTTGGGTGTGGACTGATACTGCGCGATCGCGTCTTCCAAAGCCCTCCTCAATTGCTCATTCACCTGGCTAGTTAGGGTGCGCCAAAGTTCATATAAAATTGCAACTCCGATTATTGGAACTCCGAAAAATTTTCTCATACCATTTTACATCATAATGATCACTCCTTATAATCTTTATAAAAAATGTTTATACTAATGATCGGAACTCATAATCATCTGAACTTATAACGCCAATATTCATGAAACCGTACACTTTCAGAATTTCTTAAATATCTTACGTGTAGATAAAATTAGGTTAGGTTAGGTTAGATTTATAACAATCCTCAAAAAGAAACAGTTTCTTAAAAAAATTCATTATAAGTTGCGATAAGTATGAGCAAAATTTTTCGAAGAAATGAAGTATGAGGAAATTTTTTCGAAGAAATGATGAGTATAGACACAAATCGTTATTTGTATAAAAAATGTAAAGACCAATTTTATATGAGCCAATATGGACCCGGCTAGTTATGCTTATATTCACACAATCCTCAACGTCGCTAACGGGATCATACTGCACTGACATCAGTGCGTGTTGGGCGACTGGCATCGAACCCGATAACGCAGCAGGAGGGTCCCGTGATGAAGCGGAGGTTGTACGAATATGTAGCGATTCAAGGCGTAGCCGATCAAGGTACAGACTGATCCAGAAGCCGCTGAATGGCCCGCACCTGATCCGATAGTCGTTGGGCGGTAACAGTGATGGCTGGTTCAAGAGTCTGAAACAGGAGCAGCATTCGATCACGGTACGCAGTGAGGTTAGTTCCTCCCTCTGTAGCCCCGTATTATGCTCGCATGCAATTTTCATTATTCGATGTTGACCATCGCATGCGGTGCACTAAATCACCGGTAGCGGGAGCCGTGCGCAGAGCAGGATGCCCCGCAGGCCCCAAGCGTGCCGGCAGCGGTGGTCGCACGTCACGTAGGTGGTCGCGACGGCGGAGGCGGCGGCCCGCGCTCGTCGCTCGACTCGCTGGTGTCGGGTGCAGTGGCGAACTCATCACCCAACAGCGATGGCGACACGAGCTGAACGAAGCGGGCTGGGGTGGAGGGCGTGCTATCGCAGTATCCGCTTCTGTTCTATTCGTTCTAGATCTTGTTATCATGTTTTTTGCATGACATGATATGACATTAAATGTCAACATTGTCACGGGGTAGTAAGGCGCGCCTTCAATGGTTGGGTGGTACCGCTGCTCACATACTCCTTTGGCATACTAAGGTGGACTCAGACTGAGCTGGACGCCCTGGATAGGAGGATCCGTCTACTGCTTAAATCACATCGCATGTTGCACCCACGCTCATCTGTCATGAGATTGTACATCCCGAGGAAATGTGGAGGTCGAGGCATTTTAAATGCTAAGAATCTCCACAACCGCGAGGTGTGCGTGCAATCTCAGGGATTATTTCCTTGGCAATGAGTGTATGATGCATCGTGGTTGCAGTAGACAGGAGTCTCACGCCTCTCTCCTTGGCAAACGAAAACTGACGCAGACCAACGGTGTCGAGCACTGAAGACCGCAAAAACGTATGGAAAAGCAAGGAGCTACGGGGACGCTTCTACCTGGTCCTAACAAGGCCCGACGTAGACTTTTTAGCGTCCGTGGAAACCGAAATCTTTGGGGAAACCGAAGGTTTTGTCTGTGCAATTGCTGACGAAGTCATAATGACGAACAATTACCGGAAATATATTCTGAGGGATGGCACGGTCGACATTTGTCGAGCGTGCCGTTGCCCCGGCAAGTCCCTCAGACACATAATTTCCGGTTGTTCGCATTTGGCCGACGGCGAGTACTTGCACATACATCCAGGATCATCCATCAGCAACTTGCTCTTCAATATGGTCTTTTTGAGTCTGAAGTGCCGTACTATAAGTAAACACCGGCGCCAGTTCTCGAAAATGGTCGTGCTACGCTTTATTGGGATCGATTTGTCATCACGGACAGGACTATTGTCGCCAATAAACCTGATATCGTATTGACAGATCGATCTCAATGCCGGGCAGTGCTCGTTGACGTCACCATCCCGCATGACGAGAACCTCGTGAAGGCCGAGAAGGATAAGCTCAGCAAGTACCTTGACTTGGCTCACGAGGTGACCGCCATGTGGGATGTTGACTCGACGATCTTTGTCCCGATAGTTGTTTCGGCAAACGGTCTTATAGCGAAGAGTCTCGACCAACACCTCAAGAGACTCTCGCTGGATAAAGGGCCAGATACATAAAGCAGTACTCCTCGGCACGCATTGTGAGGAGGTTCCTCTCTCTGCAGCCTTAACCATCGGTAGCTTGAGCCCTGCCCCGCTGCCGGCGGCACTCGTAGGTTAGGTTTTTTATAATGTATATTTTTTGTATTACTATTTTATTTTACTTTTATATTTGAATATTTATCATAAAAAACCTAATGTACAGAAAATTAAATAAATATCAAAATAATAATGAACCAATATATTTTTTTAAACAATACATTATAATGTGATTTATGAAAGGAGTTAATGAAATTACTACAATTTTATAATAATTTCACTTCCAATAAGTCCCCAGATTTTATTTTATTTATCAAAATCTGAACTGTGGGCAACAGACAGAAATGTGTGTGTAAAAAAGTTGACTGACCCTTATATTGTTATATTACAAATCTTAGGCATATAAATCATAGGTAACTACTTAAAACTATTATATATTATACTTACTGTAGTTGTTGTCTTATCATCAAGTGATTTTTATTTCGTGTATATTTTGACGCGTTCATTGTAATCACGGTCTTATTTACTGTTGTGTGATGTGGACGTAACTCAAAAACTTGTTCCGAACGTTTATGCTACACGGCCGCAACTCCGAAGTGTCCGAACAGCATGGTAGTTTCGCGTGCGATCGTCGCGGGCGCAAGCGGCGGACTGGCGAGTGGCTGTATTGCAGGTAAGGGATAGTCGATTTTTGGAAATTTGCATAAGGCCACAAGTGCATTAAGAGGCTTTAGAGGATAGTTTTTCTTATTTTTTTGAGTTAAGGTGGTAAATTAAACCCTTCTGACCACGAATCTGCAATAATATCAAAAATGAAAAATTTTGAGATGAGGCCGTATAGCAGGCACTAGGCGATAAATCTAGCTATATTCCTGATCCTGAGCAAAGAAGACTCTAGAAGTGAGTTTTTATCGCTGGGCGCCAAATGTGACGGGGCGTTTTACGACCGGTGTGAAGTAAGCGGCCAAAAGTTAGCGGCCGATTGGGACCAACATTTGGCCGCCAACTTTTGGCCGCTACCTTCACACGGAAATTACCCTACCAAATTAAGAAGTTCTATAGAAAACTGTTTCAACGTAACAACAAATAGTTCATTTTGCGACTGCAGTGAAAAATCTGAATCGAATTATAACAAGCTATCTGACTCGGGTTTAATATTAGTTTTAGTTCAAAAGATGTGTGTGTTTGTTCATTATTTAAGAGGAAAACCGACATAAATTAAAAACTGGAATACATGACACGCAGGAATGGCTTAAAATCAATGCTATAGCACAAAAGCTTTCTGTAAAGACATCCAGAACTCACTTACCAACATTACTTTGGACAATGTGCCTGTTTAAAAGCTAACGGCCGATTGAATGAAAAAACAAAATTCTCTATAAATCAAAAAAATAAAAAGGTACTTTTATTAAGCGATATTAATTAAAAACACTGTTCAAAAAGCTTTTGATAAAAGCTTCATAATTAACATTTTATTAATAAGATCAACAGATGTGTGTGTTTGTTTAACAGCGGCCCAATTATTTTAGAGGAAAATTGAAATAAATTAAAAACTGGAATACATGACAATCCGGAATGGCATAAAATCAATGCTATAGCACTAGAGCTTTCTGTAAAGGCATCCAGAACTCACTTACCAAAATTACTTTTGACACTGAGCCTGTTTAAAAGTTAGCGGCCGATTGAATGAAATAACAAAATTGACAAAAAATAAATATATAGTTTTATTGAGTGATATTAATTAAAAACACTGATAGATGAGCTTATGATAAAAGCTTAAAAATTAAAATTTTAGTAATTAGTTCAACAGATGTGTGTGTTTGTTAAACAGCGGCCTAATTATCTAAGAGGGAAATTGAAATAAATTAAAAACTGGAATACATGACACTCTGGAATGGCATAAAATCAATGCTTTAGCACTAGAGCTTTCTGTTAAGGCAACCAGAACTATTTTACCTACATTACTTTTGACACTGTGCCTGTTTAAAAGTTAGCGGCCGATTGAGTGAAATAACAAAATTGACACAAAATCAAAAAATTAAAAAGTTAGTTTTATTGAGTGATATTAATAAAAAACACTAATAAATGAACTTTTGATAAAAGCTTAAAATTTAAAATTTTAGTTATTAGTGTGTGTTTGTTTTACAGCGGCCTAATTATTTTAGAGGAAACTGAAATAAATTAAAAACTGGAATACATGACACTCTGGAATGGCATAAAATCAATGATATACCATAAGAGCTTTCTGTAAAGGCATCCAGAACTCACTTACCAACATTTCTTTTGACACTGTGCCTGTTTAAAAGTTAGCGGCCGATAGAATGAATTAAAAAAAATCTCAATAAATCAAAAAAATAAAATGATACTTTTATTTAGCGATATTTATTTAAAACACTGTTACACGAGCTTTTGATAAAAGCTTAAAAATTAAAATTTTATTTATAAGTTTAATAGATGTGCGTGTTTGCTTAACAGCGGCCCAATTATTTTATACGAAACTTGAAATAAATTAAAAACTGGAATACATGACACTCTAGAATGGCATAAAATCAATGCTATACCACAAGAGCTTTCTGTAAAGGCATCCAGAACTCACTTACCTACATTACTTTTGACTTTGTGCCAGTTTAAAAGTTAGCGAACGATTGAATGAAATAACAAAATTCTCAATAAATCAAAAAAAATAAACGATAGTTTTATTGAATGATATTAATTATAAACACTGATAGATGAGCTTATGATAAAAGCTTAAAAATTAAAATTTTAGTAATTAGTTCAAAAGATGTGTGTTTGTTTTACAGCGGCCTAATTATTTTAGACGAAAACTAAAATAAATGAAAAACTGGAATACATGACACTCTAAAATGGCATAAAATCAATGCTTTAGCACAAGAGCTTTCTGAAAAGGCAACCAGAACTCACTTACATACATTACTTTTGACACTGTGCCTGTTTAAAAGTTAGCGGCTGATTGAATGAAATAACAAAATTCTCAATAAATCAAAAAAATAAAAAGATATTTTTGTTGAGTTATCGTAGTTAAAAACATTTATTAATGAGCTTTTGATAAAAGCTTAAAAAATAAAATTTTAGTAATTAGTTCAACAGATGTGTGTTTGTTTAACAGCGGCCTAATTATTTTAGAGGAAAACTGAAATAAATTAAAAACTGGAATACATGACACTCTGGAATGGCATAAAATCAATGCTATAGTACTAGAGCTTTCTGTAAAGGCAACCAGAACTAACTTACCTACATTACTTTTGACACTGTGCCTTTTTAGAAGTTAGCGGCCGATTAAATGAAATAACAAAATTCTCAATAAATTATAAAAATGAATAGATAGTTTTATTGAGTTATATTCATTTAAAACACTGATAAATGATCTTTTGATAAAAGCTTAAAAATTAAAATGTTAGAAATTATTTCTACAGATGTGTGTGTTTGTTTAACAGCGGCCTAATTATGTTAGAGGGAAATTAAAATAAATTAAAAGCTGGAATACATGACACTTTGGAATGGCATAAAATCAATTCTTTAGCACTAGAGCTTTCTGCAAAGGCATCCAAAACTCACTTACCTACATTACTTTTGACACTGTGCCTGTTTAAAAGTTAGCGGCCGATTGAATGAAATAACAAAATTCTCAATAAATCAAAAAAATAAAAAGATAGTTTTATTAAGTTATCGTAGTTAAAAACACTTATAAATGAGCTTTTGATTAAAGCTTAAAAAATAAAATTTCAGTAATAAGTTCAACAGATGTGTGTGTTTGTTAAACAGCGGCCTAATTATCTAAGAGGGAAATTGAAATAAATTAAAAACTGGAATACATGACACTCTGGAATGGCATAAAATCAATGCTTTAGCACTAGAGCTTTCTGTTAAGGCAACCAGAACTATTTTACCTACATTACTTTTGACACTGTGCCTTTTTAGAAGTTAGCGGCCGATTAAATGAAATAACAAAATTCTCAGTAAATGAAAAAATAAAAAGATAGTTTTATTGAGTTAGATTCATTAATAACACTGATAAATGATATTTTGATAAAAGCTTAATAAATTAAATTTTTGAAATTAGTTCTACAGATACACACACTGTTTAACAGCGGCCTAATTATTTTAGAGGACAATTAAAATAAATTAAAAACTGAATACGTGACACTCTGGAATGGCATAAAATCAATTCTATAGCACTAGAGCTTTCTGTAAAGGCATCCAGAACTCACTTACCTACATTACTTTTGACACTGTGCCTGTTCAAAAGTTAGCGGCCGATTGAATGAAATAACAAAATTCTCAATAAATCAAAAAAATAAAAAGATAGTTTTATTGAGTTATATTAATTTAAAACACTGATAAATGAGCTGATAAAGGTGCGAAAAAAACTTGTCTGTCGAGACGGCACGTTGCTCACACACGCTAGCAGCGACGAACGGCGACTGTAATGTTGCCAGTAAGAAAATATCGCGTTGATTGGTAGTTTTTACAAACTTTCGCAATTACCCCAATCACTTAAGTTGCCTTCAATAGAACTTGCAAAAGGTGTAAACAAAACCAAACGAACCATTTCACCATGATTAATCGATAATCACGTACTTACCTAGATCAAGTGAGGTCTTTGCAATGATTCATACATTAGATCATAACTTTTCAATTTACGTTATTTTTAATAAAAACACGCTTGGTGAATATTTGAGGTTATGACGTGTCAAACAGTACTAATTTATTTACATCGTTCATAAGTTTTATTGACGGCGACTTTAGCACTAATAAAATAATTATCTTTTGATTAAAGCTTTAAAACCGAAATTTGACTCATTGTTTTTATTGTAGGTATAATAAGTTTGTTTACGCATTTTACAGAAAACTCACATAAACCGAAGCGAAAGCGGGTCGCCACTAGCTTAGTGTACCTACTATAAATTAAAAGCATCTAAGACTGGGAAACAAATTAGCTTGGTAAATGAATGCTCAAAAGGGGGGTGTGGATGGAAAAGTTGAAAGCAGAAATTTTGACTTAGTTAGGAGATAAACATACTAAAAGTCCCCACCCCTCCGAGGTGAGCCCTAGGGAGGGGGGCACAAAGAAGGTCCCGTTTTTTTGTTTTTTGTTTACATCTTGAAAACACTGCGTCATAGGAAATGTTGTTGTATTGCATTATTAAAGCTGATAAAATTCTCTACAACTTTGATTCTATACATTTTTTACCTATTTCCAATCGTTGTCTAGATATGAGCTCCGAAAAACGGTCGATTTTCAAAAAAAGTGTGTTTAGCTAGGGTATGACTGCACGACACCTTGCGCTTGTGACTATGCGCTGACACTTGGCACACTTGACTCTTAGCTAGTCCTGAGTAGATTCAGACCGGGAGTCATCGAGAGCCATTGCGCATTTAGTGGGGATGAGGGGGGGAAGTTCGACGCTGCCGCGCTGTAATTGAAGCAACATTTCTCTAAAACTATACAAACTAGAGTATGCGATGTATCATTTTCGGATAAATTAAGGACGAGGAATCTATTTTTCAAACAAAAACAATGCACTTTGTAACAAAAAAAATGAATAAAGTAGAAATGATTAAAACCTACCCAGGGAGAATGTTTATTCTAAGGATAAACCAACTCTGTAAACAGCACAAAGACATCTGAACATGAGCGTCGGTATCGACTGACAAGTATAACAAAAAAACGTGAGGTCAAAATAGCTGGTTTGATAGTGCAATCCGTTGTATGGGAACCTTGCACTTTTTGACTATGCGCTGAAACTCGGCACAGTTGATCCGTAGGTGGTCTCGAGTGAATTCAGACCGGGAGCCGTCGAGAGCCACCGCCCATTTAGTGGGGGAGGGGGGAAGTTTAACGCTGCTGCGCTTTAATTGAAGCCATATTTCTCTAAAAATATAATTGTTATGGCGTCTAATATATCTTTTTCGGATAAATTAGGGATGGGAAGACTATTTCTGGGATTAAAATCTTATGATTACTTTTATAATTATAATTATAAGATAACACTGCTAACTGACCCCAAACTTGCACCCGTTAATATATGGCTCTTGAAAAATGCTGATATAATGCAGCTTTAGTCGGTGGGATGTGTCTAAATGGGATATTTAGGCACTCATTTACTGAAGTAGGTACACGAAGCTAATCTGAAATAATAAATTATGACATGCAATATTCTAGTTTAAGCTTTGAAATCCTATTATATCTGTTTAAAAAAGCATAACAGACGTATTTTTCGATGAAATGCTTGGAACGAAATATTTATCAGAAAATTATAAAACATACAGTAATTAATTACAATATCTGAGCTGTCAAGGATCCTTACTTATAATATGTTACGTTTACGCGAATTAGTTCCATGCCCATCTTAGACGTAAAACTTAACTAAATATTTTAATAAGTAGATAAATGTGGCTATATGTTTTTATTTTTAATATAATTCACATGATTAAACATTAAAAGAGATAGAAATGAAAAAAAGTTGTACATAACTTTTATGTTTTGTTCTAAAGGGCATTATTTTTATCCCAGAAATAGACTTCCCACCCTTAATTTATCCGAAAATGTTATATTAGACGCCATAACAATTATAGTTTTAGAGAAATATGGCTTCAATTAAATGCGCGGTGGCTCTCGATGGCTCCCGGTCTGAATTCACTCGAGACCACCTACGGATCAACGGATCAACTGCGCCAAGTTTCAGCGCATAGTCAAAAAGTGCAAGGTTCCCATACAACGGATTGTACTATCAAACCAGCTACTTTGACCCCCCAATTTTTTGTTATACTGTCAGTCGATACCTACGCTCATGTTCAGATGTCTTTGTGCTGTTTACAGAGTTGGTTTATCCTTAGAATACACATTCTCCCTGGGTAGGTTTTAGTCTTTTCTACTTTATTCAATTTTTTTGTTACAAAGTGCATTGTTTTTGTTTGAAAAATAGATTCCTCGTCCTTAATTTATCCGAAAATGATACATCGCATACCCTAGTACGTATAGTTTTAGAGAAATGTTGCTTCAATTACAGCGCGGCAGCGTCGAACTTCCCCCCCTCACCCCCACTAAATGCGCGAAGGCTCTAGATGACTCCCGGTCTGAATCTACTCAGGACCAGCTAAGAGTCAAGTGTGCCAAGTGTCAGCGCATAGTCACAAACGCAAGGTGTCGTGCATGGGTGCGCCAAAGTTCATATAAAATTGCAACTCCGATTATTGGAACTCCGAAAATTTTTCTCATAACATTTTACATCATAATGATCACTCCTCATACTCTTCATAAAAAATATTTATACTAATGATCGGAACTCATACTCATCTGAACTTATAACGCCAATATTCATGGAACCGTACACTTTTCAGAATTTCTTAAATATCTTACGTGTAGAAAAAATTAGGTTAGGTTAGGTTAGATTTATAACAATCCTCAAAAAGTAACAGTTTCTTAAAAAAAATCATTATGATTTGCGATAAGTATGGGCAAAATTTTTCGAAGAAATGAAGTATGAGCAAAATTTTTCGAAGAAATGATGAGTATAGACACAAATCGTTATTTGTATAAAAAATCTAAAGACCAATTTTATATCAGCCAATATGGACCCGTCGTGCAGCCGTTTTTCGGAGCTCATATCTAGACAACGATTGGAAATAGGTAAAAAATGTATAGAATCAAAGTTGTAGAAAATTTTATCAGCTTTAATAATGCCATACAACAACATTTCCTATGACGCATTGTTTTCAAGATGTAAACAAAAAACAAAAAAACGGAACCTTCTTTGTGCCCCCCTCCCTAGGGCTCACCTCCGAGGGGTGGGGACTTTTAGTATGTTTATCTCCTAACTAGTCTAAACAAAGTTCCGAAGTCAAAATTTCTGCTTTCAACTTTTCCATCCACAATCTTTCATTGCCAGGACTAATAAATACTTGAACATACCCGGATATGAAACCAGAACCGCTAACTTTATAAACAGTGTCTTTAACTAACTAATTTAATTACTCATTAACTAGACTAACCCGTCGCTAAAAAAAATATGGTATACGATCGATTTAAATAAATCATTATTTTTGTATAAGTTAATTAGAACGTAGTACAAACAAATAGTTGAAATGACGGACCGTTGGTAGGAGCAATGTTTAACGTGGTTTAACTATAGCGGCTTCGGACAGGTTGTTAGGTTTGTTTATCGCGGAGTCGATTGTTCTCGAGGAACGCTGCCGATAAGATTCAACTAGGCGGCGGCGGCGAGCCTAATCCCTTTATTATTTGCAAGTCTTTGTCGGCGGATTAGTTTGTGGACTTTCTAAACAACACCTCTTACACCACTACTGACAAGGTTAGGGGAAGCAGATTTGCTGTTAGATTACTGTTTAACTTTCTCGAGCATAGGCACATTATGTTTAAAAAGTACGGTTTATCTGCCTCGCCTAGTCTCGGCGAGAGTGTGGTGGGCTGGCACTATGATAAAATATAACTACTGTCGTTTTCTCCTTGTCTAATCTCTTATCACATTTTATATGACACCGGCCGGTGAAGATAGTTTTTGAACAGAATTGAATGGAAATTATTTTTTAACGCTACAACAGATTTAAAACAACACATTAAGCATGGTGTTGGAAGGGCTCCTACTAAGTATTGTGCTGCAACAAGCCCCGACGCTTATCTTCAGAGGGAGTCAGACTTTAAAACTTAAATATCTAAAACAAAAAAGGGGTAACGACACAAACACCAGTGGCTATAAATAAATATAAAAAATCCAATATGTTTGCTACATTGCACCCGTTTTTTTCCTCATACCTCCATCCCTGTGTTATTTGCAAGTGTTTGCTGGCGGAAATAGATTATGGATTTTCTAACCTTTAGTTTTAACACTCGTAATTAGGTTTAAAACAGCCTACCTATACAATAAATTAATTTACTTTCGCTTGCTTATGGTTAATTTATTATATCAGAGCTAGAGAATCAATATTTAGGTATGTATTGTATGTTCCAGTTAAAATGACGAAAAGCAATTAAAACCAACCATTACCAACATCTATTGTTCAATTATCATCTTCAAGTAGGGTTGTAAAATAATTACGCAGGTGTGTCAGTAGGCCCAAAGTATACTGTGAACAAACAATCTTGATAGTTTTGATGTGGTTTGTCGGCATGACACTAATAATTTAATACTCTGTCGATATCAATTTGTACAATTTTGGTATAGTATTATAAATATTTTTTTTTTCCTGAATGTTAACAGCACTGTATTTGTATTTGGAAAACCCATTTAATCCTAACGTCGATTGTTTAAGGGAGAGCGAGAGATTCATTGTTAACGACATTTTAAATTATATTGAATGTTATTATTAGCCATAAGAATATTGACTAAATATGCTTTTTTTTTATCCTTTTAGCATTTCAATATAAACGGCTTAAAAAATCTTTCATTTCAATGATCAAGAAGGGTTAAGCTACTCCAGTACACGTGCCACAGTTCGGTCAGTTTACTTACGTCCTTTTGTTATCTTTTCCTTTCATATTTAGTTACAAAAGAAGTTGTAAAATTCCACCGTCTGTTTCGTGACCCGAGACCACACCCGAACTGTTTATAGGTACCTATTTTACAGTAACATGAAATGTAAACATTCGGAATGTAAAAAAATCGTGATTCTGATACTTCGTGAAACTAAAATTCGGAATAGTGATGATTCGGAAATTTCAAAATCGGAATTCTGAAATTCGTGTTTATCAAATTCGGAAAAAAAAAATTCGAGATTATGTAGTGTACCCGTTTCGTACGTTCTGACGGGACTACATAAACTCGCCGGTGCGCCGCGTTCACTCGCTCACTCGTTCAACCGACCGAACGTCGTTTTTAAGAGAATAACACTCAAGAGCTTTAAAGTATTTCTATGAAAGGGAAAATAAATACCTATGACTTCATTTCTAATTTACAATAAACTAGTCAAAGTTATGTTTTTTTTTCGATATTATTTTAAAGTATTTAAAGCATTGCATTGTCGTCAACGGACAAGCATGGTATTTTTTTACCTGGCCATGTTTTTTTTAACTACGGTCCACGTCATTACCCAGGTGCGCAGGTAAACATACTTTGTGCCTACTGATTGAATGCTTTGCTTTATTTTGTACAAGGTAATGTTACAACTTATATAATTTTTGAGCTCGACAGCTTCAGGGTAGTGATTCTCTCAAAAGCAAAGGTGAGCGAATGCGGGAGTGAATGTCCAAGCGGCGAGTTTAAGTAGGTAGTCCCGTCAGAGCGAGCGAAACACATTTTAGCGCGTGCATTCTCAATTAGGCAGCCTTATACGTTCGAGAAGCCATGCTGCCAAATTGAATACACGCGCTGAAATGTGTTTTGTTCGCTTTGACGGGACTACTTAAACTCGCCGCTTGTACATCACTTCTGCGTTCGCTCACCTTTGCTTTTGAAAGAATCACTACACAGTCTATTTAGCGATAAAATAACTTGCCACAACTGGCTGTTCTTACCAACACAAATCTAAACGACACTTAAGGAAATGAAATCTAAATTGACAAGAAAAATCAAAAAGACAATTCTTACTATATTGTTTTTTTTTTAGCATTAGAAAGAACTTTCAAGAAGTAAATGTAAGGTTTTTTATTGGGAATGTTTACGATAGTATGACGGAATAAGTGGAAAATTATTAAAACACATATCATGTTAGACCATGTTGCATTACAATAGAAATTGAAAAATGTGTAGTTTGCTTTTACGTACGAAGATTTTTCAATAATAATGCGTTAACATTTTGTGATAACTTTAATTTATCACAAAAATATTGCTTGATAAAAAACCCAAAGAACAAACAAACGGATCGTTTTATAAAAAAACCTCTCATGGGGTCGCTACTAAGGATTGGGAATTTTAAAATTTCAATTGGTCGCATAATTATGTCCGCCATTATCTTGTTTGTTCATCTTTGTTTTTAAACGTCGTCACTCTCACGTCGTATGTCTTGCGAGTGCGATACGTTCTAGGTACCTACCTACTAGTTGTCCCAGAATCATTTATTGTTTGAGTTGTTGAGTTTAATTCCGTTGAAGTTTGTTGTTATTGTTATTAATGATTTAGAAAAAGGTTAACGTCACCTGCTTCTTTGGTTACCGAATTTCTAATGCTAAAAAAAATCTAATTATAATAATGCATTAGAGCAATAACAGCTTTTTCACTTCTCATGCTCTTAAAATGTTACTTTAGTCTCTGCTTATCGGGACTAAAGTTCTTTTTTTAATCTCTAGGGATTAAATTAAAATTGTTTTAATTTACTTTGGAATCCCCTAAACATCCAATCATGGTGTTTGTGAATGGAGGATTTATTGCTATTTTCAGTCTTTTTGTACAGACCACAGAATAAAGACTAAAGGCATAGAAGCCGTGCAATAAGATGAACGTTGCACTAGCTACTTGTCTCTACTTTATAGATTACATTTTGATAAGAGGAAAAGAAACAAAACCTAGTCTTCTGTGTCTTTTCTTCTTTAATCTGTCATGATCAGAAGGTGAAGAAACGTCAAATCAACGACCGGTCTTCTTTGGCGTTACTTTCTTCCACACTGGTGCTTAAAGGTCCAAATCACGCCTTATGACGATCTCTTTCCAACTCACTATGAAAACCATAAGTAAAAATAAATCAACCATAATGTATTTTCTGTCTATTTAGTACGGTTTCTATGCCTCTAGTTTTATTCTGTGGTGTAGACAATTTTTAGCGCGTGGAAATAACCTCAAAATGACAACTGTGAAAAAATATAAAATAAAAATGATTTAATTTCGTGAAACACGATTAATGATTACGAATATGAATATATTTAATTATATTAAGGATGAATTCATTTTATTATGCTTGGTCCAATTAGTTTTAAAATAGTTTTCAAGTTTGAACCTGTTGGCTAAATATGCAAGCATTTAAAGCGGCACTTCACAAAAAAAATACAAAAGAAAAGAAAAAAACCGCGGAACAAATTTGTAAGAAACTTTCTTATAATCAATTTTATAAAAATGTGTATAGAACTTCGTCAGTGCTGGATTGAGCAAGCACGGGGTCCGTAGCAAATTCTATAAAGAGACCCCTGGGTTTGTTTTAGGTTACAGGTTGTGGCGGGCTTTTTTCCGCAACTGAGCGACTTAGATATGCACCTATTTTGCGTGGGTGTTTCTTATAGGTTATTCTGGTGGAGAATATCGACTGGATTATTCATCTTATCGTCAACCCTGATGCATAATAATATGAGTACACGCATACGCATACTGATGTAAGTACTAGCATTTTAGAGTTTAGACGTGGATGCGCGGGGCCCGTAGCATTTGCTACTCTTGCTAGGTACGTGGCTAATCCGGCACTGAACGTTGTTTTTTTTCCTCGCATTCAAAGTGAAAAGTAGAGTGTTTAACGCGAGACTAAACAACCATAATGACACTCGAACTATACTGCCCCCTATAGTAAAAAGGGCGCATCTAACATTTTTGTCAAAAATGAGTTATTCATATTGCCGTGATCAGCAGAAAAAGACCTACCTACTGATATTTTTAGTTTTTTCCTAGGTAGGCTAGATAAGAAGTTACCATAAGCAAAAAGGGCGTAACTTCACACACTTTGTTACAAAAACTTAAATAAAAAGACGCATTTGAAAAACATGTAAATAGTCTTCATAAAAAAGACGTAACTACGGATAATGCGCCCTTTTGTTTTGTCAAACTTTCAACTGTTTAGTATAAGAAAAGACGCAAGGTATAATCCATCACCGTATACTTCAATAAAAAGACGCATCTAAGTACTTGTGCCTTTTCAACTAGCCAGGACTTGAAATAAATATTTTGACTTAGACGCATCTAACTTAAATATTCAATGAAAAGGGCGCTAGTGACCACTTGCGCCTTTTCAACTTAGCCAGAGCTTGATAATGTTATGTTAACGCAGACGCATCTACACCTAATACTAAGTAGAAAAGACGCAAATGACCACTTGCGCCTTTTCAATTGTGTATTTTGCTAATTCACAGGTATGCTCATGGGATTTGCGTCTGATTTTGATTTAGGATTTTTTTATGTTTGCAATAATTACAACATTGAAAAGAGGTAGTTAAGCGTGCATTTAAATTTAAATTATGTCAGTAGAATATTAACCCTTAATTTGGCAAGAAGAAAAAACATAAAAACTAAGTTAATGACATTATTTTTTGCGGTGTTTATATCTACTGGAAAAATCATAAAAATCCTAAGAATACAAAGTCGGCTTAAATGTCCAGCATGATGGACGTTGCCAAAGATATGCAAAATATGTTTTCTATTTTTAAGAAATAAAACATTAATAAAAATCCGTTTGCAGGTTTAGGGCTGATTTTTCAATCCCCAGATAAAACTATCCGTCAGTTAAATGTATAACTATCCTTTTCTGAAGTCATATGAAAGAAAAGGGCGGAGCTAAAATTTACCTTCCGGATAGCTTTATGTGGGGATTGAAAAATCAGCCCTTAATTGAATAAAAATTGAAACATGATAGTATTTTATAATATAGTGTTTGGCTTTGTCCGCATGGAACTCTGTTAATGAGTTTTCCTGTAGAAATTATTATATTTCCGAGACAAAAAATCAAAATGTCCATCCCCGGGACTCAAGCTATCTTCATTTCGATTCGGCGATTGAGCGTTAAGAAGAAACAAATAAATAAACAAGTTTGCTGATGGCAGCGTTATTTTCCCGGCGTTGGCAACAGAACTTAGGAACAGTTCAGCATAGTAAACCTTGAGTTTGGACTTCTAATAAACATGTCAAAGACCAACCTAATTTCCAACTGCAGTTGTAGGATCAATTCAACATTTTTTTGACTTCAGGATTTTATTGACAGAGCTGAACATAATTTAATTTTCTTGAATACAAAGAAACCGTGGTTTTTACAAGGAAATAACCACATTGACATCCGAGAGGCATTGTTTGAATAAAATACTACACTAATATTCTTGGTTTATAAAATATTTCTAGGTTCTCATTCCAATCTTTCTGGGACCGTATCGGTTTGCATCAAATAGATTTGTTTAAAAATTATTTTAACAGTCAAGATAGGATAAAAAATTACAAAACTAAGCAGTATGGAAGCGATTACAAAGACAGAGTGGCTTGGAGAAGGGTGAACTGAAAAATAAGCTACAGTTTATTACAGGCAGTAAAACTTAAGCGAGCAATTGTTATTTTTTATGTAAATACTTTATTATAAAACTAAGCAGGAAGTTTAAGTTGAAAAAAAAGTTCATATTAATTGTCAATAGGAAGTATGCTGGCCGTAGCAAACGCGAGTTACAACACTACTGCGGCAGTGGCAATGGGAAGTATACTGGATACACTTTAACTTTGCAAGTTTTTACGACATAAATGGGAATTTTTTAATTTTTAAAATATAATATATGCAAATAAATCATAATGTTGTCATATATTTACAGAAAAATCATAAAAATAAAACATTTACCGAGCGTAACTGAGAAGCGTCTTTCCCCATTTACATTCTGACGGCAATTGACAAAAAATTACCGTTCGCACTGGCTTTTTATATTTTTTATTTAGTATAGCTTTTGTATTATAATATTAATATGAGATTCCCCTGTATTACCTAAAATTCATCTTATAATTTTATTTTTACGCGTAGATTTTGGTTTTTATAACGTCCAGTTTACTTTTATCTTTTCATACGGTTTCTCATTATTTTACTGATTGCACCTTAGAACGTTGTTAATGTGCAAACTACTATTTCAAAACATTTATTTTACATGCAATTGAACTACCTACATGTGAAAGAGTAAAAAAAGAGAAGATAATTACTTTTTTAATTGAGTAAAGGTAGTTTTTTGAAATATCAATTACTATGTTAAAAAGACGCTTGTGTCCAAATGCGCCCTTTCATCTTAGGAAAAAACCAGGAAATATCTGTCAAGCACTTATATTAAAAAGAAGTTTGTGATTGTACTTAGTTGAAAAGGTGTAATTGGTTACTTGCGTCTTTTAAACAGAGTACCGAGTATTTTCCAGAGATTTTTTTGCTTAGATGAAAAGGAAAATCTTAAATAAATAAATAGATAAGAATAATTTATAAAATATTTTATTACTATATTGACAATACGGTACATATCTATATTACTTCGTTTACGGAAAGTGTCTATGTCTATTTGTTTAGATTAGCATACATTTTTTTAATTTTCAACTAAAACATTTAATTTCTCGATTTCGACTTCATGTTAGATGCGCCCTTTTCACTATCGGGGGCAGTATAGCCACTCTCGCTCGCTGGCTCGCTCGCGTGGCTAAACATCTCGTGTCATTATGGCTTGTTTTAGTCCCTTGTTGAACAATCTACTATTTAATTAAAATGTTATCCATGATATTTCAATATATCGATACCTTAAATTTCAATTCACGTAAAGCACAAATGGCCACTTTTCAAGAGAGCCAAAAAACTATTTTTACAAATTTAAAAAATTTATAACTTTTTTGTTTTAGCAAATATCTTTTACCTTTCTGAAGCGAATTTTCTTAAAACCACGAGATTTTTTTATTTTAATTGTCTTAGTTTGGTAAAACCTCCTAGTTTCCGAGATAGCATGTCGTATATGCCCTTGACCACAGCAAAAACGCTTTATACGTCCTTGCATATTTTGGTACAAAACTAGAAAATTGGACGTAAAGCTCTGTTTTTTATCATATGATGTCTATTTTTGTCGTAAATTACATATAAAAATGAGAATATTGTATGAAAAATTACTGATAGTGGTAAATAGTCTCTTTGATTTATATGTATTTCCACTACCAACAAATTTATAATTTAAAAAAGTAGTTACGAAATGTTTTCGATTTTTAAAACAACAAAAAAAAATACAATAAAAGGTCTCATTGTACTCAAAACTTTTATTTATTTTAGCTGTACAGACAAACAGAACAAACAGATAAACAGAAACGGTTACATTTATTTTACAATAAATAATGATATGATAGCCATCGTCCGCATGCTCCGTCTCAAACAATAACAACGATACACTAGTCAACTTTGTCAGCGTAAAGCACGTAAATTAAGAAGTATTAAAACATGATTACCGCGTAAAGCGCAAAATATATTTCTGTCTTTTTAAATTTGGGTGTAAAGCCATTTGTAATTAATAACCAACTTACTTTGAATGTTGGTTTTTGTAAGTTGTTGTTTACATCCATTGAAAATTTGTCACAAGAGAATTATGTTCTTTAAAGCCCTGGTTTTTTGGCAAAAGTAGATTGTACCCAAAAAAAAAGTGTGCGCGTAAAGAACATTTTTGTGAAGATATTACAATTCTAATAATACAGATCGATAGAGAAAAAAAAACTGAACAAAGTGGCATCAAAAACTCAAAAACGTCATTTTGTGCTATACGCGAATTGAAATTTAAGGTATCGATATGTGTTTGCTATTTAATTCAACTTTATTATCACAGGTACCTACTATCTTTTGCACGAGACTCCATCCACGTAGAAGTCGTTCATCGCAATTATCTCAGGAACTCTCCAATTTTCCGGGATAAAAAGTAACTCATGTGCTATTCTATCTCTGTGAATCAAATTTGATTTAGATCCGTGGCGTTTTGACGTGATCGGGTAACAAACATCCATACATTCGTATTTACAACATTAGTATACCTATAGGTACAATCCATTTAAATAATCCTTTATTTTTGTATAAGTTGATTAGAACGTAGTACAAACAAATAGTTGAAATGACGGACCGTTGGTAGGAGCAATGTTTAACTATAGCGGCTTTGGACAGGTCATTGTTTATCGCGGAGTCGATTATTCTCGAGGAACGCTGCCGATAAGATTCAACTAGGCGGCGGCGGCGAGCCTAATCCCTTTACTATTTGCAAGTCTTTGTCGGCGGAATACTCGAAAAAAATCATTTAGAAATAAAAATAAAGTTAGGTATTAATGTATTGTAAGATTACTAGATGAATATTTATGTGAAGTTATTGTTTATATTTATTGTTAAAAAAATGCAATAAGTACTTACTAAATTTTCTAACTTACTTATAACATAAATTTGCATTGACTGATGCCTTATAGGCAGTCCATAAAATAATGTAGACGTCAGTTCGTTACTAACAATCTATGAAAATGTTAAAACCATTTCAAGGCATAGGCTTAGATTTTAAATGAATGTTACAATGAATTAATTATATTAAAATTAAAAACTACCTATCTTGCAGCCCGAATTGCGCTATATCAACTTTATTGTGGTTTTAATATAAATCATTAAAAGAATCATTCTAGCGTGATTGTGTAACAAACATCCAAACTATTGCATTTATAATTAGTAAAATTATTTTTTAAATAACAATAATACTTTTAATTAGATACTTATAAAAGGGTGTGGTTGCCGGCTTAGAATAGTGTCACTTCATGTCTTACTGTGGAAGTCGTAAGAGACGACTAAGGGAATAAAGTCTTGTGGTATATTGAGGTATATTAACGAGAGCAGTTTTGTAGGTGTATTGTATCCCATTCAAAACTTATTAAAAGATATGTTAAGTTCGTTTATGAATTATTTTTTTCAATATTTTGTTAGTTCATAGTTTTGTTAGTTCATAGCTCTAGTGCTATAGCATTGATTTTATGCCATTCCAGAATTTCCAGAGTGTTAAGTATTCCAGTTTTTAATTTATATCGGTTTTTTCTCAAAATAATTAGGCCGCTGTAAAACAAACACACACATCTTTTGAACTAATTACTAAAATATTATTAAAAAAGCTTTTATCAAAAGCTCGTTTATCAGTGTTATTAATTAATATCACTCAATAAAACTATCTTTTTTTTTTTTGATTTATTGAGAATTTGGTTATTTCATTCAATCGGCCGCTAACATTTAAACAGGCACAGTGTCAAAAGTAATGTAGGTAAGTGAGTTCTGGTTGCCTTTACAGAAATCTCTAGTGCTAAAGCATTGATTTTATGCCATTCCAGAGTGTCATGTATTCCAGTTTTTCGTTTATTTCAGTTTTCCTCTAAAATAATTAGGCCGCTGTAAAACAAACACACACATCTTTTGAACTAATTACTAAAATATTATTGTTAAAGCTTTTTTTAAAAGCTCGTTTATCAGTGTTTTTAATTTATATCGCTTAATAAAACTATCTTTTTATTTTTTTGATTTATTGAGAATTTTGTTATTTCATTCAATCGGCCGCTAACTTTTAAACTGGCACAGTGTCAAAAGTAATGTAAGTAAGTGAGTTCTGGTTGCCTTTACAGAAAGCTCTAGTGCTATAGCATTGATTTTATGCCATTCCAGAGTGTCATGTATTCCAGTTTTTAATTTATTTCAATTTCCCTCTCAGATAATTAGGCCGCTGTTAAACAAACACACACATCTGTTGAACTAATTAGTATTATTTTGATGTTAAAGCTTTTATCAAAAGCTCATTTATTAATGTTTTTAATTAATATCACTAAATAAAACTATCTTTTTATTTTTTTGATTTATTGAGAATTTGGTTATTGCATTCAATCGGCCGCTAACTTTTAAACAGGCACAGTGTCAAAAGTAATGTAGGTAAGTGAGTTCTGGTTGCCTTTACAGAAAGCTCTAGTGCTAAAGCATTGATTTTATGCCATTCCAGAGTGTCATGTATTCCAGTTTTTCATTTATTTCAGTTTTCCTCTAAAATAATTAGGCCGCTGTAAAACAAACACACACATCTTTTGAACTAATTACTAAAATATTATTGTTTAAGCTTTTATCAAAAGCTCGTTTACAGTGTTTTTAATTTATATCACTCAATAAAACTATCTTTTTATTTTTTTGATTTATTGTGAATTTTGTTATTTCATTCAAACGGCCGCTAACTTTTAAATAGGCACAGTGTCAAAAGTAATGTAGGTAAATGAGTTCTGGTTGCCTTTACAGAAAGCTCTAATGCTAAAGCATTGATTTAATGCCATTCCAGAGTGTCATGTATTCCAGTTTTTAATTTATTTCAGTTTTCCTCTAAAATAATTAGGCCGCTGTAAAACGAACACACATCTTTTGAACTAATTACTAAAATATTATTGTTAAAGCTTTTATCAACAGCTCGTTTATCAGTGTTATTAATTAATATCACTCAATAAAACTATCTTTTTATTTTTTTGATTTATTGAGAATTTGGTTATTTCATTCAATCGGCCGCTAACTTTTAAACAGGCACAGTGTCAAAAGTAATGTAGGTAAGTGAGTTCTGGTTGCCTTTACAGAAAGCTCTAGTGCTAAAGCATTGATTTTATGCCATTCCAGAGTGTCATGTATTCCAGTTTTTCATTTATTTCAGTTTACCTCTAAAATAATTAGGCCGCTGTAAAACAAACACACATCTTGTGAACTAATTACTAAAATATTATTGTTAAAGCTTTTATCAAGAGATCGTTTATCAGTGTTATTAATTAATATTACTCGATAAAACTATCTTTTTATTTTTTTGATTTATTGAGAATTTGGTTATTTCATTCAATCGGCCGCTAACTTTTAAACAGGCACAGTGTCAAAAGTAATGTAGGTAAGTGAGTTCTGGATGCCTTTACAGAAAGCTCTTGTGCTATAGCATTGATTTTATGCCATTCCAGAGTATCATGTATTCCTGTTTCTCATTTATTTCAGTATTTCTCTAAAATAGTTAGGTCGCTGTTGAAGAAACACACACATCTGTTGAACTAATTACTGAAATTTTGATGGAATCCAAGTTAGATAGCTTGTAATAATTATATTCAGATTTTTCACTGCAGTCGCAAAATGTGCTATTTGTTGTTATGTTGAAACAGTTTTCTATAGAACTTCTTAGTTTGGTAGGATTATTTCGGTGTGAAGTTAGCGGCCAAAAGTTGGCGGCCAAATGTTGGAGCTAATCGGCCGCCAACTTTTGGCCGCTAACTTCACACCGGTCGTTTTACGTCCCTTGTTAACATTAATCTTGTCCCCTGTATTGTCCCCTAATAATATACTGAGGCTTTATGCCTGTTTATTATGACATAACTTAAACGGTATCCCTAGTGCTTAAACTTAAGATTGATTGATAGACGTATAGAGCCTAGCAGGATGCCGCCTAGCGCGACGCGAGGATAACCGCACCGCCCTGGATCAGCAAGGATTTGTTATAGGGTAGCTGTTTGTCACAGCACACAAAATAAAGCAAATAAACTCTCGCAACACGATTTAAAAACCAAAACGAATTTAATACGATTTAAGTAACTAGGAACCGTAAGTAAATTTTACGCAAGGCGTTCCCCAGAGAGCGAGCCTATTCCCTTTGAACGACTTAATAAAGTAAAAATATAAATGCGATGAATGCCCAGAAAATAATGCCTATATTCCCTTTGAAATTTCCATATAAAGTTTCGACGGCGGCTATCGCGATCGTGCCGCTCAATTCGCTTGAGCCTCTCGTGCCTCTCTTGCCTATTATGCCCCTTGTGCCAGTCATGCCTTGCAATGCCCGCAAATCTGGTGATTATAAAAATGCTCCACTAGGCTCCCGCGGTCCTAACGTTGTTGATAACGTGACTCAGCGGCAGAAATCGAGGACTGCGCCAGCGAAGGACCTGAGAACCGACGAGCCAAGTCTCGACGAACTCCCGGAATGGTACCGTACCCTTGAGGATGCCCTGACTCAAAAAATGCGATCACTCTTAAGATCAGAAATGCAGGAATTCATGAAAACCAATGAAGAAGTCTTAGAAAGTGTCAGATTTATGAGTGAGCGGTATGATGACATGAGCACTCAATTAACGTTTAACAAAGAAGAAATAACCGTGCTTAAAAAGGAGAATGAGGAGCTAAGAAAATCAGTGACAGACTTGTCCTCACGCTTAACGTTGCTAGAACAAAATTCTCGTGATTGTAACGTAGAGATTACGTGCTTGCCAGAATTTAAGGGAGAATCCCTACAGACAACCGTCCTTCAGTTGGCAACAGTTGTGTCCTTTCCACTTCAGTCGACAGACATTTATGCTTGTAAACGCGTAGCAAAGCTTAATCCTGATAGCGAGAGACCGCGTTCAGTAATTGTAAAGCTACGTTCAGTTCTTCAGAGAGATGAATTTTTGGCAGCAGTAACGAAGTTCAACAAGACTAAACAGGACAGGGCGGATAAGTTAAACACCAGTGACCTAGGTATTGCTGGTCGTAAGTGTCCTATCTTTGTGTCCGAACACCTATCACCTGTTGTCAAAAAACTACACGCTGAGACGAGGATAGCTGGCAAGGCTAAGGGGTATAAGTTCGTGTGGGTGCGGTATGGTCGAATTTACGTACGGAAGAATGAAGAAGCTCAATTAATCCCCATTCGGAAATCGCTGGATCTTGATCGACTATAATGGTCTCTACTGTCATTGAAATTTGAAGGAGTACAAAAGTTTTAACCAACACAATGCCGTTAAGTATTTACTACCAAAATATGAGAGGAATTAGAACGAAGCTTCAAGACTTAAAACTTGCGACTCTCACTTCTAGCTATGACATCATTATAGCCACAGAGACATGGCTTCATGCGGGTATTTTCGATGCAGAGATTTTGGACTCCAGGTTTACAATGTTTCGGCGTGATCGAGATTTAAAAATAACTGGGAAAAAGGATGGTGGAGGTTGTTTCATTGCGGTATCTAAGCGACTCTCTTCGCGCCGTCGGCTATCATGGGAGTCCAAGTATGAAGATGTGTGGGTAACTGTTTGCGACTCGTCTAATAATGACTTTAACATTGGCACTGTGTATTTACCACCAGATGCATCAGTGCAACAATATAGTGAGTATTTTGATCATGTGTGTGAGAAACTGAATTGTTGTAGCGATAAATGTATGATAATTGGTGACTTTAATATTGGTGCCATCCAGTGGAAGATGGACAGCACTGGCTCTTTCGCCGAACCGCAGTCATGTACCGTACCCGCCGCTACTAGCCTATTTGACTTTATGTCCCTCTGTCATATGTACCAACTCAACAATCTGCAAAATGTTAACGGAAGAACCCTCGATTTAGTACTTTGTAACTTTTTGGGACCATCTGTCATTCTGGCGGATGAAGCCTTAAGCAAAATTGACGCTCACCATCCACCTCTTGAAACCACTGTTTATAGGACTGAGCATGTAGATAAAGCAAAACCAAAGTCTTTCGCCACACACAACTTTAAAAAAGCTTGTTACTGTAATGTTAATTGTAAGTTGATGGAAATAGACTGGTTTTCCAAGTTTTCGGAATGTGCCAGTGTTAACGATATGATTTTAAAATTTTACACTTTGCTGCATGAAATTATAAATGAAACTGTTCCGCTATGTAAGAGTAGACGACCAGGTCGTCCGAAGTGGTTCAGCCTGGCTTTGGTACGGATGATGCGTGAGAAGGAAAAAAGGCGACAGATTTACAAGAAAACTAATAACCCTAGAGACTACCATGAATACAGTATTCTGCGTGAAAGAGTTAAAATCAGGAGTACTAAAGATTATAATGTGTATTTGGCTTCTGTTGAGAGTGATATAGTTCGTAACCCAAAGAATTTCTGGACCTACATTAAAGACTCTAAGAAGGATAAATCTGCTTATCCATCGACCATGTATTTTAATGATGTTAGTGCGGACAATCACACTCATATTTGCAATCTTTTTGCGTCACAATTTTCTTCTTCATTATCTAGTGTCTCGTGTTCTCGAGTGTCTGGTTCAAACGTGGAACTGGTCAATGAAAACCAGGGTTTTTTGGGACCTCTTTCGAGCATTCGTGCGACCGAGAGAGAAATTCTCAAGGCAATAAAGTATCTCGATATCCATAAAGGCGCTGGGCCGGATGGTGTTCCCCCCTTTTTTATTAAGAAATGTGCGTCTAGCTTGTCCCTTCCACTGTCGCTTATATTTAACAAATCGCTTGAAAAGTCAGTCTTTCCGGCAGTATGGAAGGAGGCGAACATCGTGCCCGTGTATAAAAAGGGTGACAAATCCCAGGCAAATAATTACCGTCCGATCTCTTTATTAAGTACATTCTCCAAATTGTTTGAATGTTTGATTTACCTTAGACTGGCGTGGCATGTTAAAGAACAGATCTCCTCTTATCAGCATGGTTTCATGTCTCGTAAGTCTACTGCGACTAATCTGATGTGCTATGTCAGTGACGTATCTGTTTCTGTAGACTCGAGAGTACAGGTTGATGCAGTCTACACGGACTTTAGTAGTGCGTTCGATAAGGTAGATCACAATATACTATTAAAAAAACTCTTGCGCAACTATAGTATTTCTGGTGAATTATTAGCTTGGCTTAGATCATATCTTACTGGCAGAAAGCAGAGAGTAGTAAAAGATGGTCACAAGTCGGAATACTACTCTCCTACCTCGGGAGTGCCTCAGGGATCGCACCTGGGCCCTTTACTATTTGTTTTGTTTGTTGACGATATAACTAGAGAAATTAAACATAACAAGTGTTTACTATACGCTGACGATCTTAAGATATACAGGGAAATCAGGTGCGCTGATGACGCAGAACTGCTTCAGGGTGACTTGCATAATATCTGTCAGTGGTGTGATACAAATAATATGGTACTTAATGCCTCTAAATGCCAACACATAAAGTTTACGCGTAACAAAAATGTAATCAGTAGTAGTTATGCAATTGGAAGTACTGTATTGGAAGAAGTGTTCACTATCAGGGATTTGGGAGTCACCCTGGACAGCAAATTGAATTTCATATGTCACATAGATAATATTGTCCAAGATAGTTTTAGAATGTTAGGCTTCGTCAAAAGAGTCGCTAGGAACTTCAAGGACGTTAGGTCTCTCACTACGCTCTATAACACCTTCGTGCGTTCACGTCTCGAGTACTGTAGCCAGATATGGAATCCCTCGTACCAAGTGCATATCAATCGTTTGGAAAGAGTGCAACGCTCTTTTAGCCGCTATTTAGTCTTTAAAAACTATAATAGTACAAGATATATTAGTAAACGCAGTATCTACAGTAATAGGCTTAAGCATTTCAGGATGCACTCTCTCCAAACAAGAAGAGATTATTTGGATCTTGTTCTGTTGCACAATGTGATCAATGGGAAACTTCTCGAAAGTCATATTTTGGAGAAGTTCAACTTTGTAGTCCCAAACACTAATATCAGGCCCTCACGCATCACCACCACCACTTTCCGGCCATGGCCAGCGAAATCAAACCTAGGCAAATATTATATTGTAAATAGATTACAGTCGCGGTACAACGAAAGCCAAAAAGAGCATGACCTGGACGTTTATTCCGACAGTATTGCCTGCTGGAAGCGTAAACTGCTTCCTGTCTTCTTTACTTTCTGACAAATTAATTTAGGTAATATTTTTTTTCTATTGTACATGTTAACTTCGCCATATAAAAAGCTGTTCTTTTTAATTTTAAGTTTATGTAACCCCCTTGTTCTACTTGTTTAATCCATTCGCGAATGCTGTTTCATGCCTGTTATTGAGGTACAGGCAGGCCATGTTTCCTTTATTATAATCCGTTTCGTTAATGTAAAGCTGTGTACTTTGTTGGTGTGTCTAATAATAAATAAATAAATAAACTCCAAAATTATCCCTTATTATAAATAACATAAGGTATACTTTCAATCTCCATTCCAGTCGCTTAAGTCGTTTCAAACATTACATTCCTACATCTCCTGATTCGTGATTTGAATCTAATCCTTATGCCATTTAATACACAGTACATTTTTCCATTATTCCCAGTATTATTGTTTTTAATATCTGCTCAAGTCCGTATTCTGATGGCGTCTATCTCCGTCACTGTCGTATTCTATCAATTCAAACATGACAGACGCTGCCCGCTTGTACCACCAGAATCATAATAAGGCGCCATCTACTCGGAGATGTTCGTTTACGCAATCGGCTTGGTCCGTTTCAAGCGAGATAACCTATATAGTTTCTTCCTTCTCTCTCTTGTGTTTATATTACTCAAGAACTAAAACACTCCCATTTCATCTACATTATCATTGTTTTTTTTGTAGAAATAATACTAGGCTTTAGTACTATAAAACCTATTTAAGTAAATATCTTTTATTATCTAATTGAGATTACAAAACTAAAACACGACTTGATTAACAGCTTACTAAAACGGCGAGAGTCCTTCTAGATTTATATCACATCATACTTGTTATGATGTAAATTGCGGACTGCTTTTTAGCAGGCGCTCAAACATGTTGCATTCGCATTTTATCACTTATTATTGTACTCGTTAGTGAATTAATATGAATAATATTTAAAAATAATGTTACATTATTAAAAATAGGTTTTGTATATAAATTAGCTCTCGTTAGAGCCTGAAATATCTCTAATTATATTTGTGAATTGAACGGGCACACCTGGACCGTTACAATCAACCCTTAAAATTTACACAGGTGACAAATTGCTTAAGCGTAGTAAATTTTCCAATCTCTCTCTAAATTCGCAAATATACTCTTCTCATTTGTTAACACTATCTCTCAACTGTAAAAGCCATTACAATAATGGTGTGATGTGTATTGAAACTTTCTTTCTTTCGGTATTCATCCTCACGTTCTCGTTGCAGATCGCGCTCAAGTAAGCGCACCCGTTTGCGTTCCCGTTCCAATTCCTCTTCTAGCTCTCGTAAAGGCCGGCTAGAGCTGCAACTGCGCCTGCTCAGCTGACTTCGACTGCGCGAGTAGCTGTGGCCTGCCACCGCACGCTCAGCCCGTGATGGAGTCAGTAGCCTGCGACCGTCGTTATCGCGGCCTCCGTCAGCCGAAACATCCATTGTCTCCAACTTGCACTTAGAAAAATAAGAATGATGAGATTTTGTAATAATTACTTACAACCCCGATTGGGTTAGATTACAAAACTTATACCTACATATTGCATCGAGATATTGAAAATGGCTGATTCAATAATAAAAACAAAACGGTACGGTAAATTTTATAGTTATTTACGGTTTCATTATTATAATTATACCTACCTGCTACCTGCTACCAAGATGTCTACCTTTGAAGAAATTCGTAATGGAAAATAATTTCAAAATTAACCTATTGCTTAGCAATCCAATCCAGTTACTGCTGTGTACTACAGCTAATATCACTAACATTAAACACATACCTATCTGGAAATCTCAAAACGCACACAATTCCCGTTTTTCAAGTTAATTTAATGTACTCAATTGAAAATATACTAACTACTACTTGGACAGTTATATAGTTTTTGTATGAGAATATGAGCATCAATAGAGGCGTGTACTTACGTAAATACGTTGGTTCTTCCGCTTCTGACTTGTAGGAATCTCTTCAATAAAATAACTGTTACTTTAGATGCACTTTTTTACCTCACACAAATATCCTCTCTCAACTCCATGAACTCCATATAAAAACCCACAAGACACCTTTTTTTTCTTAAGTTATCCTTTCCCAAAGACAAAAACACTCTTTTCTTTTTTTTCCTTCCGTTTTTCCCTGACATCCAGTGTTGCCAATGTTTTAAACAGACAAAAGTACATTTTGATTATTGAAATGCAAAACATATTAAAAAATGTTCGCCTTTAAATAAATTGAACCTTACAATTCCTATATAATTTATATGTCGTCACTTGACGCTGTCTTCATGACAAGGTCCTATGGTGGATCAACGTTTGAGGTCCTTGATGGTACTTGATGATGATGATGATGATGAGTGGGGACGCGGCCGAGGCAGACGGGCGATCGAGTGGCTCTCCATTCATTCCGCCCTGTTCCCCTTTGATCGAGCCTTAGGTTACCGGCTCGGCGGCGCTCCCATCCAGCACTGATCCCATCTTCTTGTTTTCCTACAGAACACCAGTGCGTCCTGTAAGTTAATGCTTTTAAGTGATTCTACTGATAGCGCATCCTGCCCAAATGTGCGGTATCTCAGTGACGAGTACATTACACACTCGGCCAGGACGTGCTGATTAGTTTCCTCTTTGCCACAGTGTGGGCATCGAGGATCCTGCTTAGCTCCAATTACCGTCAGATGTCTGTTGAGTGGACAGTGTCCAGTCAAGATTCCTGTTAGTATACTTAGGTTGTACTTACCAAGATTTAATAGGTACCTTGTTCTGTTCTTATTTACCCTTCCTATCATGAGTTTGGATTGCCGGCATCCCTGTGCTGTCATCCACATCTCATTTGTCTTTGTCTCTATTCTTCTGGCGATGACTCCCTTTGTTACCATTGCGGATATCGGAAGTGCTGGTTCCGGGCCCAGATATTGTTGGTCCGCCCCTGCTCTGGCCAGTTCGTCTGCCTTCTCGTTTCCTATTGCTCCGCTGTGTCCTGGTACCCAAGCCAGTGTTACATAGGATGGTGTGCCTAGATTATTCAGTTCATCTCTACATTCCTGCACCAGGGAGGATTTGATTACCGGATTATCTAGCGCTTTCAGTGCTGCTTGGCTATCTGAGTAGATTATAACGTGGCTTTCCGTTATATTGCTTCTTTCTTTGAGACTCTGTGCACACTTCAAGATGGCATACACTTCTGCCTGGAACACACTGGTAAAGCCCCCCAGTGGTATCGTTGTATGCTCATCCGTTTCTTGGTTATAAATGCCTGCCCCTGCTCTTTTAGTTGAGGACTTCCATGAACCGTCCGTGAAGCATGTCACTCTGGGTTCCGGTATCTCTGTCTCCCAGTTATCTCTCTCTCCTATATGGATTCTGTATTTCTTGTCGAAGATCTTCCTTTTCTTTATTAGGTCGTTGTTGATCATGAGCATGTTCATGTTTATCATTGACTCCCTTTGTATGCTTGCGTGTCTTTTGTCCATCTCGGATCCAATCCACTCTCTGCTCATTTTTATTCTTTACCACTGTTCTGTGGCTCTCTTCTCCGCTTCGAGGTGTACGGGGTTCAGTCCTAGCATTATCTCCAGGGCCTGAGTGGGGGCTGTCCTCATTGCCCCGGTTGTCATTAGGCATGCTAGTCTTTGGACCTTCGTCAACTCCTTGTCTATATCTTTTATTCTTGCTCTGTGCCACCACACTATGGCTCCATATAGCAGTCTTGGTAGGACCACTGCTTTGTATATCCATTGTGTGATCAGTGGTCTTAGTCCCCATCTTCTTCCTATGGCTCTCCTACATTGCCACAGCGCTATTGTTGCCTTTCTGCACTGCTCCTTAATGTGTGTCTTGTATAGCAGTTTGCTGTCTAGTATTACCCCCAGGTATTTTATTTCCTTGAGTGTTTCTATCTCTTCACCTTTGATTTTAATGGGTGTCAGGGTCGGCATCTTCCTTTTATTGGTGAAGAGTACTATTTTCGTCTTAGTCGGGTTCAGGTCTAGCCCTCTGCTTTGGCACCAGTTTAGTACCTGTTTTATCCCTCTTATCAAGACTTCTCTCATTACGCTGAGGGTTTTGCCCCTTATTAAGAGTACCCCGTCATCTGAGTACGCTTGCATATGTATTCCCCCTCTATTTGTTTCTCTGATAAGCGAGTCTCGTAGGAGACACCACAGGAGTGGTGACAGACAGCCCCCTTGCGGGAAGCCCCTGCTCGTCCTTATCCTTATCGCGTCTCCCCCTAGTTGTGCTTGGATCGCTCTACCTGTTAACATTGCCATTACCCACTTTCTGACTGCTGGGTCTATGTCGTCCCTCTTTAGGCAATTCTCTATTGCACCGAAGGTAGCTCTATCGAAGGCGCCCTCCACGTCGAAAAAGCATCCTAGTGCCAGCTCTTTATCTTCTTTAGCTCTTTCTATTCTTGTGGTCAGATTATGAAGGGCTGTTTCTGTTGATTTTCCTTCCGTGTAAGCATGCTGATGCCCGTGTAGGGGCAATCTCCCTGTTTGCATGCTTGTTCTTATTTGTACATCTATGATCTTCTCCAGTGCCTTAAGTGCAAATGATGACAGACTGATGTTTCTGAACGATTTTGCGTCTTTGTAGTTCTTCTTTCCTGGTTTCGGTAGGAATATTACCTTTACCTCATTCCAGATGGTCGGGATGTGCCCTAGTTCCAGACTCTTTTCATAGATTTCCCTTAGGTTGTTCCAGATGTGTTTTAGTCCCTTTTGTAGTAATATGGGTATTACTCCATCTGGGCCTGCTGCTTTGTAAGGGGCGAAGGAATTTATGGCCCATTCCCCTAACTCATTGCTGATTCTTAGGTTTTGTGTTACCCCTGCTCCTGTTGTTACACTGCTGTTCTCTTTCGCAGCCTCATGTATGCAGTATTCCCTGCAATCTGGGAAATGTGTGCTCACCATGTGCTGTAGTACTTTTTTCGGATCTGTTAGGTCGGTTGAGCCTACAATTAGGCTTCCTAATTGGCAGGATCTTTCGTTCGCCAGTATCCTTACTATTCTTGCCGCCTCCGAGTAGCGTTGTATTTCTCCCGTGAAGGTCTTCCAACCTTGTGCTCTTAGCCTCTCCCTTGTATTAGTGTATTTGTTTCTAATACTTCTATATTCGTTCCAGCCTTGGTCATTGCCCTTTTTTAGAGCTAGTCTAAGCGCCTTACGAGTTCTTTTCCTTAGTTTCTGTATCTCTTTATTCCACCATGGCTGGCCTTTATCTCCGTTGCACGTTCTCTCTGGACATGCTGTCTGATAGGCTTCCGCTATAGCCCTGTTCAGGTCCTCAGTGGCTCTGTCCAGTTCTTCGCTAGTTCTTGGGTTCCTGTGGCTCGGTGTCCACTCGCTCAATATGCTGTTGTATTTCTCCCAGTCCGTTTTCCTTGGCTTTCTTATCTTTGTTCGAATTGTAAATACTTTAATTAATGTTAAAAGTAATATTGTTCATATTGGGACAGTTTTTAAAAGTTAAATATATTGTTTTTCCGGTCACATTAATGGTGTTTTGCTAAATTGATGATGGTGGATTAGTGGACTGTGTATTTAGTTGGCTTGTGTGTTCTTGGCTAGGCATAGAACTCGGTGGTGGTAGTGAACGTTCTTGAGAGGCTAATGGCTGACGGCTATTTGTTTGTGTTCTCTGGCGGGAAGTGGATGGCTGAGGGCTTTTTATTTGTTCTCTCTGGCGGGAGGTGGATGGCTGCGGGCTATTTATTTGTTCTCTCTGGCGGAAAGTGGATGGCTGAGGACTTAATAGCGGAGTTTTTGATGATTTAAATTGAATACTATTGTTTATTTGTTTTGATATGCAACTTTTGTTTTCAATGGAATCTTTGATGTAGCCCTCAGCCACTTGATCAGAACGCCATCCACCATGTCTTTTAAGCGTCGTCAGATTCGCCCCAGAATCTGCGAGAAGAGTTGCAGAAGACCTCCGGAAACAATGGCCCGTATAGGAGTCAATGTTAGGCAAGTTTGAAAAAGTTGCGATCGCCTTGGGCATCGATGCAATAGTATGCCTTCCAATTGGTTGCCTGGTACACTTTCCATTTTTGTAATTGACGAAAAAGCGATCGGTGTTGGTGTCCACAGGGCAAAGAGCTTCGTATTTTTGTACTAAGGTCACAAATTCATTTCTGACAACAAACATGCGATCTATTTTTGTTTTAGTGTCACGTAGTTTCACAACAAGGATTATATTGTTGTGATGCTCGACGTCATTTACACTGATATTGGTCAGTTCTATACACCTGCAGGCACCATTTATGCCTAATACTAGAGCAACCTGAAATAAATACATACCTATATGTTAATTATACGCTTATTGACTTGTCAAGAATTACATATTTTAAAGTGAGTTAGGTATAGCTCTACGAGAAAGATCGCCGAGTCATCACAACACGTACTCAGCACGCCCGGAAGCAAGGCTACAGCCGCTGCGTGACGCGCGTGCCGCGCGCCGCTGCGTCAGCATACGAGCCGCTTTACCTTAACATCATTATTCTATTTGAGAAACACTTTCGTCTCCTACTTCGAGCGATTGTCATCTAGGTTAGGGTTAGCTTGTAATTTTAGATTATAATTTTGAAATTAAATTAGTTTGTAGCATCTTTGGTTTTTCGACCCTCCTGGCTGCTGCTATCGTAACTGGCGCAGTCGGTAGGATTCTCGCGGGCCGGTTCGCGAGCGGGCACAATCGCGTTCATCGAGTCGTCACGTTCGTGAGCATCCCGGGTAGCTATCAAGCACCGCTGCCGAGAATCTAGAATCTACGAGCTGCAGTTCAAGAGGTGAATCCAGAAATCGATTCCCGACTGAAGACTAGAGATGAAACATATGTGAGTACACTTGAATCGATCTCGTGTTGCTAACTCCCTTAGTACTTTAATTTTAGCGTTATAAATTTCCACCCCAAGAATTCGGGATCCCGGATACCGGCATCGCGCTAGGTACACCGGAACAGACTAGATTTACTTAGGAATTTAGACTTAGACTTAGAATTTGTTAAAAATTATTAGAAATTACCCCCTAGAGGAAACCCTCAAAATAACTTAATGTATGTGTGAATGAGTGCGCACCCTACAGCGACTCATATTACAGCGGCTACTACACAGAGCCAATGAAATGTTTTTTCTTAGGGTTTTTATACATTACTTCTTGGCCTAGGCCAAGAAGTAATGTAGGGAGCCATAAACAAGAAACTTCATGTCTTCATTTCGTGACATTAACGCATGCATTTCCGAGCATGTTTGAGAAAATTATGTTTACAGACGAAGTACAGCTTATTTGAAGGCTATTTGCGCCTTAATAATAGATTGCAAGTTATGTTACAGTGACCAAGTGTGTCTTCTTTGAAGGCTATGTGCGCCTTAATAATAGGTTGCAAGTTATGTTACATGGACCAAGTGTGTCTTATTTGAAGGCTATGTGCGCCTTAATATTTATAACAAATTATGCTTATAGACTAAGTACGTCTTAATTGACCGCCGCGGTTATGTGCGCTTTAACAATAAATTGCAGGTACAGGATTTATGTCATACATGGACCAAGTGTGTCTTTTTCGATGGCTATGTGAGCCTTAATATTAATAAAAAGTTCTGCTTATTATAGACCATGGTGTGCCTCATACCTATCAAGGTATGTGCGCCTTAACCCTAGAATGCATCCAGTGAAATATTAACAAATTATGCTTATAGACCAAGTGCCTCTTATTTG